>OY720038.1:10353162-11577967 GCA_963082485.1 Eudonia mercurella
GAGATCATTCTTAGTGATAGGACCGCCCTACGTGTAATTTTAAGTCTTTTTTGTAAACGGATTTTTTTTTTATGGAACCCTAAAAATTTCTCTCCACCCACAAAACATCCCGTTACGCTGTAAAGGTCATAGACGGCCAACAACAATCTCTATCCAAAAAAAAGTAGGTAAAACAACAAGATGTTTAAAAAGTAAATAAAATTACCAAAGTAAACGTGTTTATAAATGACCAATGATAGAACTCCCTAGCCCGTGTAAGTTACCAAACTTTTCTCAAACAAAAGAAAATGGCTCTTTTTATTCTTATAAGGTTTTTGTTCTAAGCTCGTTCTATGTCACGGTCAAAGTTAGCTGTAAATCGTAACAGTCAGGAAGTTACGAAGAGACATATATTGTAATGCGGTGACATGGGTTCCCTATTCACCGATAAGGATCCCTGAAACTCGCCTCACCCTACATGAGATATATCTATTTGAAACTGAAAATGTATAGTTCAAGAAATGAAACAGTACGCAATTACTTCAAATGGAATAAATGACAAAAGTTGCATACACAAAAATTCCAAATACGTCAATATGTATTGTCATTGAAAAAAGACAAAGTGTTGAAAAAAATCCACGACCGGGATTCGAACCCGCACCCCATGACATGCCGGGTCAGGTGCACTACCAACTATGCTATCGTGGCTCAATCCAACATGCCGAAATTAATCAACACTATGTAATCTGACTCTGTAAGCCAAAGGAGCCGAACATTGTTCGCAACAATATTTGCGTAAAATTATATGTTAATAATTATAAATATAGCTGGCCTAATTTTTAAGGTACTGAGAGAGAAGAACCGGCAAAAAACTCAGCAAGTGTCAAGCTATTTTCTCCCTTACAGCGTCAAAAATATAGGAAAATGCCCTATTATAAAAAGTAAGTCCTTTATTTTTTGTGTTTGTTTGTGTTGGAAAGTGCCAACACAAACAAACACAAAAAATAAAGGACAATCACAACGCACAAAAATAACAACAAAATTAAATATTTATCTAAGTTAGCAAAAAATACATCAGAATTTTTTATTTTTATTTATTTATGACAACAAATCTTACAACTATCATCATTACAGTTTTTCACCAATGCGATAGTGAAGACATTTATTTATTATTATAATAACTGTGTATCTAATATACAGGTCGACTTTTTTATCACCATCCAAACCTTCTGAGATGACTCCCGTGATACAAACGAACAACTCTTTCTATTGGACCAACTCCCTAACTCGAAAAAAAAATCAGCTGTTCCATACATTTTGGTCGAATGTTTTGTATGGAACAGCTGATTATTTTTTTTTCGCATTAGGAAGTTGGTCCAATAGTAAAAGTTGTTCGTTTGTATCACGGGAGTCATCTCAGAAGGTTTGGATGGTGATAAAAAAGTCCACCTGTATAGCCACATACAAATAATAATACCCTCGTGAATTCACACAGAGAACAAGCAAATAGGTTTACTTCATTGGAAATGAAGTTAAGTACCTAGGTATTCGGATTGCGCGCGTGAGCAGAGCCTCCAGCCACATCAGTAAATACTAGTGAATACTTATACCTACTCATATGCTCAAGCCGCCAGCAGCCACGAACGCCCGCCGTCGCTCGCGGCGCTCCACGTATAACGAAACATAGGTATTAGGGACTTGAGTAGTTTCGTCTTTGCATCTAAACTCCGCTTCCACATAACATCACGTATAGTAGAAACATTTGCCTACTAAAACAAAAAAACTTAGCTTTCAAGTTCTTTCTCTTTTTGAGAAAACTTATTTTCAAGTGAACATTATGTTGATTTGACTAAAACTTTAACAAAAACATGCTTTTTGTTGTATATCTTTATAATGCCTACATTTATGTTAAGAAAATTCAATATTTCTAAAAAAATTGACGACTTCTCACTACCGCCAATATACTAATAGCCTTGTAAATTACCAATACATTTAGATACGACAAATTAATCTAAGTTTTGCCTCAACCTGGAAGCGCTTTTGAATCTCCACCATACATAATTCATTGGCTATTATCATGTAAATACATCTCCGTAAGCGCGCCCGCCCACGACCGACTTTTCGTAAAACCGACAGTGTGACCGATTTTTTTTAGGCTTTATCACCGATTATGCGACCGACTTGCGTATAGAACGTGTGCGTTGCAACATAGAACTTCATACGTTTAATTTTCACCGATTAAATAATCGGTCAATGATTATCGTCCGTGGGCGGGCTGGCGACACACTGAAAAAGTCACCAACTTTCGTCGAATTACTTATAATATGACTAACGACTTTGAAATGTTGATATAAGTAAATTCATGTTTTTTTCTTGAATTTGCTAGCTCAAAAACACGATTGTATAATTTTGACTCGATCATAATTATTTTCGAAAATACCTCAAAAAAATCACTATTGTTGAAATTACAACGAAATTACTTAATTTATCTACTTGGAAACTACTCAAATACATTGATAACATCAATATTCGTAATTTAGTAGCTGTATATTTTGATATACTAAACCCAATTTATTTTAAATATTTTAGGATCTGTTTATTTCTAAACGGTCTCAATCGTCGCGGGCGCTACGTATTTTCGACCTTATGACAGCACCTGTAAGGATCAGCTGTTTTTGAATGTTCACGAATCGAGGTGTGTCGTCTTAACCCTATACATAAACAGCAATATAAAGAACGCAATGAACACAGTCATCGCTAGAATAAGAAACTAATCCGTACTTTTACGAATCCAAAATGTTTTTGCTCTTTGTTGATGACCTTAACAGCCGCACCCGGATTTTTAGGGGCGAGAATTTGGAGGTTCCTCAAACCGCAGTGAGCGAACGTCCTTAGAGGGTTTCTGGAGGAGCTACCATCACAAACCTATTCCCGTCGCGTTGCCTACTAGATTCTCCGAAGCTATAAGTACCTAATTTTGGACGTATTCAAAGGCTTGCCACAAAATATGGAGACTGCAGAAGGCAAGCTTAACACATACCGCGTTTACGCGAACTCACGAACACAGAATCCCGCAACAGCTGCAAAGGAACTGGGTGCCTAGTGCGATTTTCGCCTTTCGATCACGTTAACGAAAACGAGGATTTGTAAAGTAAAATTTTATTTCAAAATTTAATATCATTTATTCAGTTTAGGCTACACATAGCTCTTATGAACGTCATTATGCCATCGGTTCGTAAGTCTATTCTGGGCAGGAGACCTTGTACTGAGAAGAACCGGCAAGAAACTCAGCAAGTGTCAAGCTCTTTTCTCCCTATCTTATGTCAATCTCTTTACTATTTTTATTCTCCTCGTATGTCGCCAGAAGGCGATGCTTTAATCTAATACAAATTTTTGTTTTGGTCGAATGAATACAGATAGTAAACAAAACTCACACTAGGCACCCTGTTCCGAGCTGTTCCGTGATTCCGTGTCCGTGAGAGAGTCTATATGTGAGTCTATGTATGTGTGAGTCTGTGTGTTGCTTGAGGGCGTTTGTATAAAGCTTACCTTCCGCAGACTTCTTATTATGTGGCCTTCCTTATTAAAAACTAGAATCTCGGCTCGGGTTGACCGAGTCGTGAATAGAATAGAATAAAATATTGTACACATAAAAAAAACACATACCTACCATGTTAACAAAGAAATTAAAATTAAAATTGGAGTCGTACAAAGGGCGGCCTTCCTTCCGGCGATATCTTCCAGGCAACCTAGAAATGGAGAGGATTGATAACAAATAAGATGGAGGCGTTAAAAAAAAAATAGCGACACGGCACCTGTTACAATATATACAATGTATACAGCTGTGGCGCGAGCTGAGCTTTTCGATTATTAACAGACACAAAGTTTTCTCATGGAAAGTTTCGGTAAAGGTAAAACGGGTAGTTTCGACCTCCATCTAAAGGCTAAAAAAGGCTAAATGAACGTGCTCTCCGCACGAACAAACTAAAGGTAGGTCATTTAATTTGTCACCCTTTGGGAAAATAGAAGCGGGACGTTTTGCAGTATCATGCTACACTCAAAGCGGTTCAGAGTGCCTAATGTGAGTTTTGTTTACTATCTGTATTCATTCGATTACGTTTACGAAAACGAAAATTAGTATGGCATTGAAGCAGCGCCTCCTGCCCCCCAATTCTGAAATCAACTCTATAGTTTTGTAATTAGCAGAATACGAAAATGTTGAAACTATAGCGTACTCGTATTCTGCTAACAACGAAATTAACTCTATAGTTTTGTAGTTAGCAGAATAATAAACGTTGAAACTATAGCGTTCCAGATTCGTTTCAGATCAAAATAAATAGCAGAATTGGGAGGCTGGCGGCATACGAGAAGAGTTAACATTTTGCCATACAAATTCTTGTTTTCGTTAACGTGATCGAATGCCGAATGAAACTCGCACTTGGCACCCAGTGGGCTATCTACTCGTACAACCATTTTATTTAAATATTTCGTTCTCAACAATATAAAGAAACATTACAAAACTTTGTGAAGTTCCGTCTTTACAGTAAAATAACTAAGTAAGTAGTTAATGAATAAGATCTTATTTTTTATGTATGTGTGGACAATAAATCTCTCTCTCTCTCTCTCTTTCTCTCTCTCGTACATTTTTACTAGAAAATTCAACCAGCCTCAGGAAGCTCGAGTGGGCCACCACCTTTGGAATATTCCTCGTTGGTTGCTGGTTGTTTTTTTTTCTAGTAAAATTTTATCTTGTAACTATAGTATAGTATGAGGAGCTCGATGGCGCAGTGGTTAACGCGCTCGGTCTGCGATTGCTGACGTTAATCAACTTTCGTAAAGGCCGGTCATCGGACGGATGACCAAAAATTTATCATCTCGAGCTCGTCCGTGCTTCGGAAGGCACGTTAAACCGTTGGTCCCGGCTGCATTAGCAGTCGTTAACAACCACAAAACCTTCGAAGGTGCTTCGTTTTACACGGCTTAAGGAACCCTATAAGTTTCTCGCCGCCCCCAAAAAAGCCCAGTGAAGCTGAAAATGCCGTCTAACTAAAGCAATTAGCAAACTCTCTCCAAAAAGAAATCCTAACGCACTCAAAGCTAGGAGCTCGTAGGCGTATATTTTTGAGAACCCTCTCACCAGTGGGAACCTGGGAACGTGTCCGATGACCATTCAGTTTTACGGCCGCCCAACGCCTGTACAAGAGCAAGAACGGGAGAGGCTTGAGAAATAAATGCTCTTTTGTTTCCGTTTGCTGAGAGAAAAAATGTTTTTAAATCGCTTGCGAAAGCTCTGGAATGGCAGTTTGTCACCGGGAACAAATTGCTCAGCAAATATTAAACGAATGTTGTTTCAGCTAGGTTCGCTCGTGATCGCAATTTATAATCGGGAGCCAGCGCCGTGTTCGCATAATATCCGCGTTACGCTGTAACATGCTGTACGGCTAATATAATCTCTTTAATATTTTATTTATGAACACGAACATTTTTCTTTATAATGATTATGCGGTGAGCGCGATGTAATATTGTTCGTACCTACGTTTTTATTACTTCTCTGTAACTGAGCTGGAACAAGTGGCATAACGCTAACAGAATAGAAACGGATAAAGTATAATGATTATCGTATGGGATTGACAAAAGACAATGAGCGGTTTAAACTCTGTTACTGAGCGGAGGGCCTAGACAAGTGGAAAAACGCTCTAATAGAATAGAAATGGAATATTATCTATATATTAATACGTGAAGCAAAAACTTTGTACCCCCTTTTTACGAAAATTGCTTGGACGGAGGAGTATGAACATATCCTCATCACCAGCTCATTTTTTATATCCCGAATGCCTCAGCACGAGCCTTCCCTATGGATGGAGTTTCGTACTCAGGTTCGAATGACGTTAGCTCGAAGCTCGATACCTCGATGTCCCTACCTCGATGGTATGCTTTGTCGAAGGGTCATTACCTCGAAAGATCACTACCTCGAAAGATTTTTACCTCGACGGGTTTCTGCCTCGACGGTACGCTACATCGATGGCTTGTTGTATCGAAAGGTAATCAAAACCACACCTAATAATAAAATGATAACTACTTAGTGGTAATCAACAATGTTTATTATTATTTTTCATTATTGATAAATCTCATAGGCATTTTTGAATATTTACGTACTATGTAATCGTAGGTATATGAAAAAAAATTTTTTTTCTATTACCCACAATATTCCCACTTTAGTTATAAATTATTTGTTAGGTACTTAGACAAATGCTACTGCAGTCGGAAACATGTCGGCATCAATAGTAGTGGCAAAATCTAATCGCGGAAAAGAGTTAATAATTTGTGGTGGCTATTGTTTTTATTTAAACAAAAAAGTGAAAAATAAATGGTATTGGTCCTGTAATCAAAAAGATGATAAGTTTTGTTCGAGCACATTAATAACAGAAACAGCTAATTCTGGTGTACACAATGTAATCAAAGAAATTAGTGAACATTCTCATGCACCGTCTCCTAGCCAAATAGATGCAATTAAATTATCGAACAACCTCAAACAGGATGCGTTGGCGAGCAGTGATAAACCAACGCAACTTATCAATAAGCACTTATTAAAAGTACCCAGTACAAGTGCATGCTCTATAAGTAACAAAAACGCATTAAGACAAATTGTGAAACGTGCTCGGGCTAAGGACAAGCCAAAAGAACCATCCACATTGGGCGAAATTGACTTTCCAGATAATCATAAGACAGCCGCTGGTGAAGCATTCTTGGCTCGCGATCTATCATTTGATGACGGTCAGCGAATAATAATTTTTTGTACTAAAAAAAATATAAAGATTTTACATGAATCATTAATTTGGATTATGGATGGTACGTTTAAAACTTGCCCTTGGATATTTCAACAGATTTACTCCATCCACGGTATTATTGGAATAGATGATCACAGAAAAATTGTGCCTTTGGTGTATTGTTTAATGACGACAAAAACTGAAAGTGCATACATGCACCTTTTTCAAGAACTGAAATCTTACGCAGCTGAAGAGGGGTTTCAATTAAACCCGAATCATATAATGACGGATTTTGAAATAGCCGTTATTAACGCGGTTAGAATTGAATTTTCGGACGCTCTTCATAACGGATGTTTATGGATAAGGAGAACGGCCATAAACCATTTCGCAAAACCAGTGCGTATTGGTGGTTGTTAACGACTGTTTATGCAGCCGAGGCCAACGGCTTTACGTGCCTTCCGAAGCACGGAGGAGCCCGACATGATAAATGTTTGGTCACCTATCCGATGACCGGCCTTTGCGAAAGTTGCTTAGCGTCGCAATCACAGACCGGGGCCTTTATCCACTGCATCATCATTCCATTGCATTTAATATATTTTGCATTGAACAGAAACAAACTAAATCCTCCAGAGAAACCTATTTCATTCACCACTTCATGAAGAGTATGTGGAGAGTAATGGAGTATGCAGAGCCAACTCTCTGTGACATAATAGCTTGGAAATAAATGGGGCTCCTGGGGCATGCTTATTCATTACCCCTATTCAAATACGCACAGTTCTCCGCAAGTGTACTGTTATTCTCTGTTTAAATTCCACATTGTGCCAGTGACAACTACGAACAAGTACCTAACATCTCAGCAGAAAACCTTTAATTCTGTAAGTAACTCCAAATAAGGAAGTAGATAGAACCAATACTTCATTTTGCTGCTCGCAGTCTCTGTGGTACGATATCTATACCAAAGCTAATGGAGGAGATATTAAGGGATGACGAGAAATGAAGATATATAATGAAAGTCAACCCAATCTTTCTTACTTTCTTTGGGCATGTGTCGCGGCGAGGTGACACCTCTACAAAGCATTGAAGGAAGGAAAATATTCGCTAAAAAATAATTGAAAATACATTTGATCCAATCGATAATAAACCTAATCACCAAATTGAAATTTATAACCCTCAGATAATTTCGAAAGGACGCCACTAAGTAGCTAGATTTGTCAAAGAAGCGGTTGGATTTACGAAATAAAAATAAATTCAATCGCGACGGTGGGTTTAATTTGCTTCGTGTCCGAAAGCCAGTGATAGTCTTTAAAACCAATAAAGGTGCCGTTTCGCGTAATAGTGCAATTGCGTAGAGATATTGCGTCACTCAGCGTGTTTTACCGCTTATACCATGGCGAGTGCTCTGAAGAACTCTTTGACCTCATCCCTCCTTCTCCCTTCCTCCATAGGAGTACGCGTGCTGCTCTCCGGAGTCACCGCTTCACTGTCTCAAATATTCCATCACGCACTAAGAAATTTGGTGACTCATTTTTTTGTCGCACTTCCAAAACATGGAATAGTTTGCCAGCACACGTTTTTCCTCCTTCCTATGATATGGGGTCCTTCAAACGAGGCGTGAAGAGGCACCTTGTGGGCCGGCAGAGTGAGGGTAACTGATGCTGCGTTATTTTCACGCTGCACCAGTTGACATCGCATTTGGATTCCATATTCACTTAACATCAAGTGAAATGGAGTCATTTGCCGTGCTATGTATAAAAAATAAAAAAATAAAAAATTGTTAAGCAAGTCGAGTACAAAGCGACTTTGGGAACAGTGGTATGAGTGTCGATCGCAATTAACATTCTAAGAGGACTGTTTTATAATCTTCGATCATACTAGATCTTAGAGCAATGCTCTAAGTACTAGATAAAGGATCCCGAACAAAAATGCATCTCGGAAGTGGTACTGTTTGTTCATTTAAATTTCGAATAACAAAATCTGAAAAAACATTGGCTAGCATCAACAACTTCAGCTTACTATGAACCTTAAATCTTACAAATAAAGATTAAATTAAGGTTGCAAAATATTTGTACTAAATATTTACGCTCATTGCCACAAACTTCATTGTGGCTCCGTGGCCCCTGCAGCGCTCATTCGTATATACATAGGTAGAAGAAGTTTGTAATACATAAATATCCCCTCAAAACTTTGATTAACTTCAGGACATCATCATGGCCCTCCTTCCCTTCCCGTGGGCGTCGTAAAAGCCGACTAAGAGACCATTCCAGAGGATGGGCAGCAGCATCTCTCTGAGGTTAAGTCTCAACTTACTGCGATCGCCAACCCGCCTGCCAAGCGTGGCGATTATGGCAAATCCCCTCATGTATCTTTGGGGGAGGCCTTTGCCCAGCAGTGGATGTCTTTTGGCTGAGATGATGATGATGATGATCATCATCATGGCTGTTGACATGATGATTTGACATGAGATTTCACATCAGTTGACATGACTGTATGCAAATGTGCTGAGGTATCGGATATTCAAAGACAACAGGAATTATAGCAATAATCCTGTAAAAATGATACTCTGTAATGTAACTATGATAATAATTATAAAGCAACCGCCAACGTGGACAAAAAATCTTCTATTCCATACGATATTTATCATCATCATCATCATCATCATCATCATCACCGCCACCATCATCATCATTATCATCATCATCATCACCATCATCTCAGCCAAAAGACGTTCACTGCTGGACAAGGCCACGATTTTCATAACGATCGGTTTTGTGCTGCTTGCATCTAGCGGCTACCCGCGACCTTCACCAGATCATCGTTCCAACGTGATGTAGGTCTGCCTACACTGCATCTTCCGGTGCGCAGTCGCCATTTAAGTGCTGTTCCGCCCCAGCGGCCATCATTCCTGCGAGCGGCGTGCCCTGCCCACTGCCATATGCCACGATAGTTACAGAAGTCCTAAATTATTTCGTTGATGTTGTCTACCGATCACTATAACGATTAAATGTTAATCATATTTTACCCACGTTTTTTTAGTGATTTTGTGGTTTACCGGACGAGACGGTATCAACATCGTTTGCGTATATATAACTTTTCTGATCATTATATCTAATCTAAGTAACCTTCTTTGTATCACAACTATATGTATTATAACAACTATCAACATTTTCAGTCTTTTTATCAATTTTATTTAAATTTTCCACAAAGGTTGTCGTGTATACAGATACATTCTTATTAACATAGTAAGTAAATAAACAGCCTATAACTGTCCCACTGCTGGGCAAAGGCCTCCATCATTGAAATCAAGTCATCATCGCTACAATTGATGGGTAATGGCTTAATCACCACGCTTGCCAAATGCGGATCACAAAACCGGGCTATGCATCGAAAATTCCGAAAAATACATTTTGCCCGACCCGGGACCTTCGGCTAACGGGCTGATCGCTCTGCCACTCGGCCATCAAGGCGTTATTATCTCGTATCAGAACATATTTTGAAAAATGTTATAAGCGTGATAAAAAATAAGTTCAGTAAATCTATACTATTAATATTATAAAGCTGAAGAATTTATTTGTTTGTTTGTTTGTTTGTTTGGTTGAACGCGCTAATCTCAGGAACTACTGGTTCGAATTGAAAAATTATTTTTGTGTTGAATAGTCCATTTATTGAGGAAGGCTATAGGCTATATATTACATCTCACTATTAGTATTAACACGGGTGAAACCACGGGGCACAACTATTAAATGATAAATCATCATCTCAGCCAAAAGACGTCCACTGTTGGACAAAGGCCTCCCCCAAGGATCTCCACAACGAACGGTTTTGTGCTGCTCGCATCCAGCGGCTTCCCGCGACCTTCACCAGATCGTCAGTCCACCTTGTTGGAGGCCTGCCCACACTGCGCTTTCCGGTACGCGGTCGCCACTCAAGGACTGTTCCGCCCCAGCGGCCATCAGTCCTGCGAGCAATGTGCCCTGCCCACTGCCACTTGAGCTTAGCAACTCTTCGGGCTATGTCGGTTACCTTTGTTCTTCTGCGGATCTCCTCATTTCTGATTCGATCTCGCAGAGAAACCCCGAGCATAGCCCTCTCCATTGCTCTTTGAGTGACCTTGAGCCTTCTGATAAGGCCCATAGTGAGCGACCACGTCTCAGTCCCGTATGTCATCATCGAAATGATAAATGGGTAGGTTTAAATGGATAATCGATAAAAAGATTAAGCTTGTCACCGTACAGCAGTGTTTAATGGTCTCAATTTATTATCCACAACGTTACATGTCGTTATGCTAATTGCCATCCAGTTAATTGCTTTTTGAATTGCAGTTGCACAGTCCTGCGTCTTTCACTGCTCGTATTTATCACTCTCGGGCCTCGGGTAATATATAACATTTCACCCATGTTATTTCCCGTTTTTGCAACATTTTTCATTGCTGCTCCACTCCTATTCGTCAAAGCGTGATGTTATATAGCCTTATACGAGTATAGCCTTCCTCAATAAATTGACTATTCAACACAAAAACAATTTTTCAATTCGAACCAGTAGTTCCTGAGATTAGCGCGTTCAACCAAACAAACAAACAAACTCTTCAGCTCTATAATATTAGTTGTTTTTTTTTAATGAAACTAAATACAAGAATCTTCTCGCGTTTTATGTTTTTTTTGGTTACGGGGAGACAACTGTACCTATTTTTGTAGAGAGATGCTTCTTTCAAAATAACCTTTCCTAGACCAAATTTTTGGCTTACAAAGAATAAGGTCCGAATAGTTATTCCGTGTTTTGTCTCTTTTACTATAATTTGCAATGACGTTTTTATTGTAAGGGGGTAAAAGTATAAGCCTGATATTTCGATAAGAGATTTCTGCTATGTTTTTATTTTATTTATTTATTTAAACTTTTGCAACATAATTATTACATGGCGGACTTAATGCCTGAGGCATTCTCTACCAGTCAACCATAGGGTGTGCAGAGATAACATTGGCAGGTGCAATTAAAATGTATAATAAATGATTTAAGTGTAAGTAAGTATATAATACATGCATAAATATTATTTATACATAAACATATAATATGTGTATTGTAAATACATAAACTACAATAAATAAACATACACAAAATACATAACTCTATATAATAGGAAGTTATTTAGTTGATTCTGCCATGATTCTATCAAACAAGAGCTCGCGGACTTTCTTTTTAAAAGCGTCACGAATCGTAGCCATCCTGATTTCGAGAGGCAACGCGTTCTACAGGAGAATGGATTGGATGTGAAAATAAGAATGAACAAAGCCAAAAGTATGAGAGGGACAGAGAAGGAGAAGATTATTTGAGGACCGGAGATTTTCACTATGAGAGGAGCAAAGGTACTGTAAAAGGGGGAGCAAGATAAGCAAGAGCATTATAAGAATTTAGTAGCGAAAACAGTGTGGTTAGGGCCCGTAAACATCTTCACTGGCGAATAGGTAACCATTTCAGCTCCGACCTGAAACTGCGAGATGTGGTCGTACTTCTTCAGATTGTAAATGAATCGGACTCCCTCACACACACACACACACACACATCACTCACACCAAGCACACGGATATAAATTGCTCTCAATTAATTTAAACAAAGTAAAACTTTAATTGGCTGTATTATTTAGAATTAAGTCTATTTATGTTATAAAAGAGCTGTGGTTTTTGTTAAATAAATAAAATAAAATAAATAAATAAATAAAATACTGTTGTTGAGTAGTCTGTCAAGCTTATCGAACAAGTCAGCATTAAGATCATAATAACACTAAATATTAAGGTTTGCACAAGCATTATCTTCGTCTTATGTGGTAAAAAATTCCTTAAACGATTTAAGGAGCGCAAAGTCCAGGTAACTTTTTGACTTACACTAGCAACCTGCGAGTGCCAGCTGAGAGTTGCATCGAGATGTAAACCAAGATTTTTTACTTTGGCGCTAAGAGGTATGACTGCTCCATCGAAGACTATTGGCTCAAGAGGGCTTCCCACCTTACCTATCAATCGCTGGCTGCCAATGAGTATCGATTGACATGTATTCACAGGACTTAGAGTAATTTTCATGTATGCGGTACCGGATTAACCCAAAGGCAAAAGAGTCACGTTCCTAATGGGCCCCGTGTCGTTCCGGGGCCCCTTCGACATAGAAAAAAGTTATTTTTTGCTAAGCCTATACCGGCTTAATCCGGGTCTGCATGTATGTAACTAAAGAGAGACTTCAAAAGAAGTATTCAATAAAAATTCCCTAAATTTAATTTCAATTTTGCAGATGAATATATATCAACATGTACCTAAGTAACACATTTTTTTTATTTTCCAGATACCAACATGATTTGAAAAACAAAGGTGAGTTTAGTAACTAGAAATAAATTATTTGAGAGTATAAATAAGTTTTATTTTTATGTAAGTATCAAACAATTAAAAGAACTACCTAGTGGTCGCCCAGCGGTCGAAATTCGACCGTAATTTTATTAAGGCTGCACGGATTGTATCCTAAGCAATGAAAAATTAAAAAATATAGAATGTGAGATTTTTTGGATTGGCATTGACAGTGTCAACGTTGACAGATGTCGGCCGCATTAAAGACAAACAATACGTGTGTGTCAAATACATGGTAGTGTGTGTAATGTTGTTTTTGTTGATTTAATGTATTTTTATGCATAATTAAAAAAAAATATTAACATTCGGATAACCTTCTCTATATAAACTATAAGTGTGCGAAATTTACTGTACTAGTCGGCGCAACTGGTCCCGGTTCTAACCTCTTCCTGCCAGTTGTCCAAATGAAGCTATTCCAGATTAATCAAAACTTCGTCCCTCCAGCGGTAACGACGACCAATTGGACTGCCCCTACTGGTCAACTAACTAATTAACGTTTCACCGAGCGACCATGTTACATCCTTTCTACGTGGCTGAACCAGCGAAGTCTATGTGCCTTAATTACATACATTACATACGTACATTAAGATTGATCAGATTACCGTTTTATACAATATGTCCCGTTTCTGACCTCGGAACTTGAATTCTTGGCATCATTTTATTTATTTAAAAAATAAAAGTAAATGTTCAAATAATTTTTAACGCAAATTTTGTTGCGAACAAATTATAAAAACACAAATGTTGAAAAAAATTCCACGAACAGGATTTGAACCTGCACCCTTCTGACATTCCCATTCATGATGTTTGTGACGGTAGTTGTTGACATTGAATGGGCGCCTTTGGCTTTCAAAGTAAAAAGTGTTGAATAATTTCGGCGGGCTGGTTAGAACCACGACAGCTCAATTGGACCTGAGAGCATCTGACCCCGAATGTCAGAAGGGTGCAGGTTCAAATCCTGCTCGTGGAAATTTTTTCAACATTTGTGTTATTAAAATAAAAATAGGTAAACGGGCTGGTTTTTTCAGTACCTGGGACGACACATTTTTTTTTAAATATGTTGGCTTTTAAGTTAACATTATTTATACTTTAAAAAAAGGTTTGCATGAAAAAGTGTTTAGTAACAATATGTCAGTTTGAGACAGTTTAAAGAAAAGAAAAAGAAAGTTCTATGAAAATAATCTATTTTTATGAGCATTGGACATCTACATCCGACGCTATAGCTATTTTAAGGTACACGTTCTTGTGGACATTAATTAAATATTGAAATGGCTGCCATTGCTAGGGATTAGGGATATTGCCATTGAAGTTGCACCCCTACTTTTAATTTTTTAAATAAATAAAATGATGCTAATAATCAACCTTTAAAGTCCACACATTTGCTCCTCCATAATGCTAAAAAGGCCAATTGAGGCATCAGCAAACTATCTTTAAAAAAATCACAATGCCATAGTACTAAAGTGTTCAGCTACTTCTGTTGCCGACTGTACTTTCATCTAGAAAAACAAACAATAAACATAATTGTACACTCATCAACAAAGTTTGATTATGCTTTGCCGACAAGTAAATCCAACCGTACTCAGCGAACGTAATTACAAATGTAATTGAACTTTGAACTTCTTCAGAAACGTTGCGCACGGAGAAAGCTTCAAAGGGGGGCTACAAACTTTTCTTTATATAAATCGATAGGGGGGGACGTATGTAAATTGCCCTTCTCAGCCATCTGGTGAGCGAAATTACTCCGCGAGAGCAGTGGGCTAAAACAATTCCGGGAAAATACGTCATGGCGATTGAAGT
The DNA here is from genome assembly GCA_963082485.1 of Eudonia mercurella. Lineage (NCBI taxonomy): Eukaryota > Metazoa > Arthropoda > Insecta > Lepidoptera > Crambidae > Eudonia > Eudonia mercurella. The sequence goes on from OY720038.1 coordinate 10,368,083, forward strand.
TTTTGTCGAAACACGACCGTGCGCTTTCATATCCATAACGCTTTCATTTTTTCGTTTGACAAATGTGTCATGAATGAGCTACATATATCCGTCATATGGTCGATTTGGTTTGTGGTAGAACTTGTTTGTCCACCTGGCAAGCTACCACCATCTTCATCTTCATATCCTGCTCGTGGATTTTTTTTCAATATTTGTGTTTTTGTAATTTGTTTGCAAATAAATTTGCGTTAAAAATTATTTGAACATTTACCACCATCTCATCTAAATGTCGCCGTAACATCAATGTTTGTAGCATTGTTGTGTTCCGATAGCTAGAGATAAGATAGCCAGTGCCTTAGTAGATCCCGTAGATCCCAGGTGAAGTGTGCTTCCACCATTGGCCTTTATCATCACTTAACATCAGGTGAGATGAAGGCGCTGTGCTTATCCGTAAGATTTATTGTGGTATATATATTGTCACAATCGTCGCGTCTATGACGAAGGGGCGGGTATTTTACACTAGCGGCCGCCCGCAGTTTCACCCGCGTGGTTCCCGTTCCCTTGGGAATATCGGGAAAAAAGTATTCTATGTCTTAATCCAGGTTATAAACTATCTGTATGCCGAATTTCATCCAAATCCATCCATCTGTTGCAGCGTGAAGAAGCAACAAATATACACACATACACACAAACTTTCGCATTTATAATATTACTAGCGGCCGCTCGCAGTTTCACCCACGTGGTCCCCGTTCCCGTAAGAATATCGGAATAAAAAGTACCCTATGTGTTAATCCAGGTTATAAACTATCTCTATGCCGAATTTCATCCAAATCCATCCATCCGGTGCAACGTTAAGAAGCAACAAATATACACACATACACACAAACTTTCGCATTTATAATATTAGTGTGTGTTATAGTGTGAATTTAAAAAAATGTCCAGGACAAGCTTTAGTTCGTTTTAGTACTTAAAACTTTAATTGGCAAAACGATCAAATTATGCTTTGTTTAAATAAAGTACCTATTTAAATATTTCTATGATCTATATTTAAAATAATAAGTCAAGTTATTGTTACTGTACTCAATAACTGAAAGATTTTGTAGCACCGCATGAATGCCGAATAATACGTCTTAAAAAGACAAATAGCTACCTCACACCAAACCACTATCTCATTGTATGTCCCCACTGCTGGGGCACGAGCCTTCCCTACGGATGGATAGGGACAACGGGCCATAAACCACCACGCGGGCCCAGTGCGGACTGCTAATGGGACCAGCTTTACGTGCCTTCTGAAGCACGGAGGAGCTCGAGATGATAAATGTTTGGTCACCCATCCCATGATCGACCTTTGTAAAAATGCTTAACCCAGCACTTGCAGACCGGGCGCGTTAACCACTGCGCCAACGAGCTCCTCACCTAAATAGCTACCTAAAAGCCCTAATTTGTGTCTCTTTCTTTTGATCTCTTTTACTTGAAACACTCATAGCTAAATTAGGTTTACGTTTTTTTATGAATTACACGAAGGCCATTGATATTCTTGCCTCTCCCGGCTTTCGAACTGCGACAAAAAAATCTATAACTCAGTTTAAAAAATACATTTTTGGTCGTTTGTGAAATAAACAAACTGCCCATCACCGCGTTTTAGCCAAAAGTTGTTCGGCCAATGGACATGAATTATAAATGAGTTCTTTATTAAAAGTTAGGTAGCGAAATGGTATTCTGACATATTTTTTCAAATAATATTTTACTTTGAAGAATTTCGTCTTTATAGATTCATATCAGAATCGTATCCTGCCTATCGTAAGAGTTTGCCAATACCCGTCAATTGTAGCGATTACTAGTATGGAAGCTTTTGCCCAGCAGTGGGACAGTATATACGCTATTTACTTTACTTTACATATGTATACAGTATGCAACAAAGCCTGCAGCGCATGACATTGGTTTAAGTTAGTTTACTGTAATTAAACTGTATTAAGTTTCTCTTAAAAACCTCGACAAGGCAACATCTTTTATTTATTGCTATGGTTCCCTTGATCACTCTATTTACTGCGACTTTTCTAACTTGATTACTTCTATAGTATATAAGGTCACTTTTTATCAACTACAATTATTTTGATATAACCTCCAATTATATTAGAGAAATAAGCTAGCATTTTAAAAAAATTCAGGCTAGTTTTTTTTTTACTTTTCCTGACACAAAAATTGTAATATTTTTAAGAGCGGCCTCTCTGTCGGCTCTTTTGAATGAAACTAGGGGCACATGTAAGCGGTGAAGGCATTGCGGCCTCTCTGTTTCGGCTCCTTTGAATTGAAACTACCGAAATGTCTTCTGGCGTTTATCTTGAAAACAAGCGTATAAAAATTTAAGGTTTTTTCATAAAAATAGTTTATATATGTTGTTGAATTTATCCTCAAAATATTTGCAGTTGATAAAAAGTGACCTTATATAATGTAAAGAAAAGAGATCTGTTGCAGTGGCACATAAACAACGTGTAACAGAAAAGTGTAGGATAAATGAAAAGATACAAAGTGTATCCAATCTAGATCGCGCATTATTAGAGTTACTAAGACATAATTATTAACTTTAATTTGTTATGCAACTTTTAATTAAATATTTATATTGTGACGTCGCATCAAAATAAACAAGCCACAGCCCTAGTGGTTTAGTAACCTGTGTGTTCTTACATTTATGATCACTGAATAAAAGAATGAAGAATAAGAATAAAAGACATTTATTGGAATCACATAACAAAACACACAATTAAACATACAACATGTAACAAAACTAATGAAAATAGTAACAATTTACATTGTGCCCTGTTATGTGATGCCAACCAACACTGTGTGGGCCTGCTGCACTGGTATTCTGCTGTACACAGTAGTGACATCATGGCACAAAACAGGAAAGAAAGAAAAAAAACAAATTGATTTAGAAGTAACTTACTTAAATAAAAACATTAACATAAAATAACACAAATAATATTAACAACAAAACGAATATACTATGACACAAACAAACATCAATAACAAAACGTCGAGGCGCTAAACTAACTGACAGTGACAGCAGCAGTAAAAATTAATACAATCTATGAAGCCATAACACAAGAAAATAATAATAAATGGTCGCTAACCTAAAAGTGACTTTCCCTAATAGAAAAGTAATTTTCTCTATGAAAGTGACCCAGTTGCCATAAACAAAAGTTGAAGTTTAAATAAAAAAAATGATACTTTTGATTTTATCAAAAGCAATCGAATCACATTAAAGTTAATAATTATGTCTTAGTAATAACATGAGGAGCTCGATGGCGCAGTGGTTAACGCGCCCGGTCTGAGAGTGCTGAGGTTAAGCAACTTTCGCAAAGGCCGGTCATCGGATGGGTGATCAAAAATGTATCATCTCGAGCTCCTCCGTGCTTCGGAAGGCACGTTAAGCCGTTGGTCCCGGCTGCAATAGCAGTCGTTAATAACCGCCAATCCGCACTGGGCCCGCGTGGTGGTTCATGGCCCGTTCTCCCTATCCATCTATAGGGAAGGCTCGTGCCCCAGCAGTGGTGACATAAATGAGCTGATGATGAACAACATATACAAGATCTAGATCGGATACACATTGGATCTTTTAATTTTGACCACACCTTTCTGTTTCACGTTGTAGAACAGAACGTGAATCCGTTTATCGGCTTTATATTTAGCTAACTACTGAAGATGTAATATGTTGCAAAAATCTGCGGATTCTGTTAAATAAACAAAATAAAAAAAGAACATTCACAGAGGTCCCACAAACTCGCATTCGCATAACATTTCAGCTAAATCGGATAAAGGTTCAGCTAAATTGACCTGAAAGTGTCTACATCTACCCGATTTAGTTTAAATGAGACCATCATTTCTTGCCATTGTCTTTCGTTCCGAGCACATTGTAACTTCGTCCTGTTATTGTCCTTTATTGTACATCGTAGACACAAAATAAGGAGATCCAGAAGGTAAGTTTATTACATACCGCACTCGAAACATACCTAAACAACTTCTCACGGAAACGGTACTCAAAGCAATTGCGCTCGGATTGCTTTGAGCTGTTGTGAGCAAGTCTTAATACCGGTACCAAAAATACCGGTAAATACCGGTAAATAATGGTAAATATCCGGTATTTACCGTTATTTACCGGTATTTTTGGTACCGGTATCAAGCCCTGGCGCGTGGCGCCACCTCGAACTCGATTACTGCTTTTTCGCTCGCACTTATGTAAACGCCTATTTACTCAGTATTAGAACACCCATATTATACCGATCAAATGGTCAATACCCGTATAATCGATACCGGTACCAACTCGAGTATCGGTACTGTATCAAGTTAATAGGAACCGGTATCTGTAAATTACCGGTATATTAATACCGGTACCAACTAAAGTACCGGTACTATATCAAGGTCTGTATTACCGGTATCTGAAAATACCGGTATTGTGAGATTCCGTGTTAAAGGGTCTATGTGTGCGTTGCTCAAGCACGGTATGTAGGTATTAAGCTTATCTTCTCGACCGAATCGAAATCGTTTAAGGCCTATCGTGTTAAAGAACAGTCGTCGGATGGGTGATCAAACGTCTTACTTATAACATGCGTTAAGTGTGAGTAGAAAACTTCGTTTCTTCTACCTTGTTAATTCTACGAAATACATGTTAAGAAAGGTTAAACTTGAAACAATTCACAGATTATCTTAAGAACATCCAAACTTTATAATGAACATGGATCCCCCAACCCACGGTAACCGTTTCGTTTTCGGAATCAGAAGTACTAAAATGTTGCTCAAACGGTACGCATACTAAAAAAACAATTGACGGTAAGTATGCAAGTTACATAATTAATTATGAGACGACCAACACCTCAATGTCCCAGTATCCACGGACCCTTTAAAAGGTTCAGGACAAAATCTTCTGCTTTTTAAATACAGAGGCTTGCTTTGTCATCAAGCTTGGTTGGATACTGGGCGAGACGTGAGTGAATTGAATGGACTTTGAAGTCCATATGAATTCTCGTCGTTCGGTTGGGTGCAAAAGAATTTTGTGTAGTACGTACTACCAGGAATGCGGTACAAACATTTCAGAGATATCAAAGTAATTGCGTTTAAAAGCGACTTCTACCAGCATCAGCTCCATCTCCACGACAGTCGAGTCGTGGCCACGCCGTCAACGTCAGCTCGCCAAGTAAGTCCCAAATATCCCGATATTCATCATCCATCCCTCCTCAGCTCCCTATTCCTCCCCAATCTGCCCACAGCCGATACAGTAAGCTTTGATAATACCCTACATAATAGCGGCCAGCTCGCGACTTCGTCTCCTTGAGTGCACACCCGTTTACCAGGATGGTTTTTAAAAAATCTTAGGACCCTATTGTAGCGCCACCTACCGGGTCTAATTGTGAATTGAAACTATCCAGACACCCACTCAAACACACACAAATTACTAGATCTCGAATGTCGCGAAATTCCAGTAATATTTTAAGGTTTAATTACAACACGTAATGATATTGAGTTGATGACAACATACTGAAAAATACGCATTAAAATGACATAAAAACTTGTGATAAAAACTAAAAGTTTAACTCCCATTTCAACTGAAAAATCTTTCAACCGGAAGTCCGATTTTCAGAGTTTCACAGAACAAAGGTTCAAGTTCGCGCGAAACTTTCATTCGACTGAAAATTATTTTTAAATGTCCGATTTCGTTTCGCTCAAAGTTTTCGCGCAAAGTTATACAGAACATGATATTTTAATTTGAATTAAAAAGTGTTATACTCATTTTAACGTTTTTTTGATATGCTGTCCTAATGCTTGGCAAAGGCTTCTTTGAAACATCTTTGAAAACAAGTCATCACTAGAATTGTTGTGTATTTACTTAAGGCGAAGGGTAAGGCACACTAGCGCCGCTAATGGATTTAATTTGATAACTGCTAAACTGGATTTTTTTTCAAACATTGCGGACCTTCCGACACTAGGCAAACATCTATTATTTAATAATTGTGCACTACTTTTAGGTTTGTTTTTGTATTCATTCGCTAACACCAACAGTGGCCATTGTTTGTCAATAAATGCGATAGCCCGTTTTGTGAATAAACCACGCAACAAAAAGTAGTGCACAATTATTAAATAAATACTATGGATACTTTCCTGTTGTCGGACGGTACGCAATGTTTAAAAAAAGATTTGGTCTCTTAGTAATTGTCAAACTATCAATTAGTGGCGCTAGTGTGCCTTACCTTTCGCCTTAATCAGCACGCTTGCTAAATGTGGATTGGTGAACACGAACCCGCAGGCTTATTACCGAAAAAACAACTAGTTGTTAATTGTACAATGATTGCTCGCATAGTGCATTTGCGATTAAAATGTATGTAACAATTAGGTATTACGCTCAATGTATGTAAACTATTACATACATTTTAATCGCAAATGCATTAAGCGAGCGATCATTGAGCGATTTCTGTAATACCAATTTATCAACCGCAACTAGATCAGCCTGCTGGGCTATGCATCGAAAAATCTGAAACACATTGCCCGACATGGGCATTTGGGTTTGGGCATTGAACACAGGGCCTCTCAAATTTTGCCTTACAAATCTCGTTTTTGGTAACGTACCTAACCGAGTTGTTAATGTATAATTCAATAACATTATCGAACACTTTAATTATCTTGCTTTCTTTAATACATTATTAATGCAAGTATACCTATTTTGCATATCCTTGACCGTCCATTACAGTCTGCAAACAAGTTACTGCAATTCTTTGCAACTTTCTAGTAAGAAATATCACTTTTGCTTCGCTGTGCTGTGCCGGACGAGATTTTTCTTTCCTTTGTACTCAATATTGAAACGCTTCCCTTTATCTAAGCGCTCGCTTTAAATTCTATAGTCTATGTAAACTCTTTGGTTGGTAGCATAAATTGTATATTTTAGGTCACAGGTTTTTTACATACGAGTATATCGACGAAAGAAAACAGCAAAGGGTTAGTGTGACCAGTTTTTGACCATCGACATTTTTTTCCCTTTAATCATAAAAACATGAAAATACAACAGATTTTTTACTTTAGCAAACAATTGAATAAAGGAGACCAAACATTTTTCATCTCGAGCTTTTCCGTGCTTCGGAAGGCACGTGAAGCCGTTGGGCCCGCTGCATTAGCACTCGTTAACAACCACCAATCCGCACTGGGCCCGCGTGGGGGTTTATGGCCCATTCTCCCTATCCATCCATAGGGAAGGCTTGTGCCCCAGCAGTGGGGACATAAAATGAGCTGATGATGATTTTGATAATGAATAAGGACACCTACTTTCCAGCTGCCATCCAGTAAAATTTCAATGAAATTATATATATATAGAATCCTGGTGCTACTACGATAGTATACGTGTGAAGTTTTGAGGAGCTCGAGAGCGAAGAATTTTGAACCTTGAAGCAGCTCATTACGCGCGACTGTCTTATTCTTGTCGGCCGTCATCAGGAACGTGAACACTCTCGAAACATGCTGCGGCACCAGGCGATCAGACACAGACGTCCAGCAAACGCACACGTCTTCTGGCAGAGGCTGGCATGTTGGTTCTTCCACCTCCTTTTTAAAATTTAAAAACATTTATTCAGTATTGGCAACAAAATTGAATATCTCTATGCCATCGATTCGTAAGTCTACACGGGAGACCTTGTACTCCTTGTACTGAGAAGAACTGGAAAGAAACTCAGCAAGGCCATTTCTTTTCTCCCTTTCTTTTAAAGCGGCACATATAGGAAAATGTCCGTATATCATAGAAGGACATAAGTGTCTATATATCTTCCATCCATTTTAGTAGATGACCAAATCTTGTAATAGATCTATTTGAGAATCTTCTATCAATGAATATTAATGGATTTTTTTTATATTAACGGGTAAGCACAGTGCCCTGATCTCACTTGATGTTAAGTGTTGATAAGGCCAATGATGGAAGCGCACTTCAGCCAGGACCCTCAACTAATGAAGCTCTGGCTATCTAGTTGAGGATCCTGGATGGTATGATGCAGCATTTACAATAGGAAAAAAAATCAGCAAAAAAAAAATTCAAAGTAACAAATAATAAAAGTCACCAAGTTTTATATCCCTTATATTATATTTTATGTAAGTATAAAGATGATATTTATATACGAGTATAAAGATTAATTTGGTGTCAATCGGGAGTCGAAAGTTTAATGCATTGTTAAATACCTTAAGTTTTTAATTGAAAGTCGGTTAAAAGAGATTTTGAGTGTAATCCATTTTGCGCTTTTTCCTCGAGAATATTTTCCAGGTCGGTCGGGGCGAAAACAGGAAACGAAGTAATCCTCAGAGGCAGACAGACTAACGGAACACTTAGCATTTACAGACTTACGACAAATTTTTTAAACGTTTTTGTTATTTCCCTTTACGAACTGGTCTAATGTATTTGGTAATAGCAGCAAGATGTCTTTCTTATTGCATAATTCGATAAAGACATTTTTTTTGTAAAAGTCTTTACTCCTATAAAAACTATGCAGTTCTTGCCCCCTTTACCTGACCCAGCCAGGAATCAAACCAATGGCTGCACTGACCATTTTGCTACGACCCAGTTCAATTCCTGGCTGGGTTGGGTAGGCATTAATTTTTTCACTGTATTTTATAAATATTTAATACAGCTTCAAAAATAAAAAAATAAAATTTACTATAGCGTTGTGTTATCAAATTTGTGGTATTTCACCTGTAAAAATGAATCTGCATAGCCATCGGTTGCAATAACCGTTGGATAGATGGCACTCTGCCGCTAAAAACCAGTCAAAAATCATAAAGCAGTGAAAAAATTCAGTGTTTACGTCAGCCTTCCCGGTAGCATAATGGTTAGTGCAGCCGATTGCGGAAGACCCAGGTTCGATTCCTGGCTGTGTCGGGTAGGCATTTAATTTTTTCACTGTATTTTATAAATATTTAATACAGCTTCAAAAATAAAAAAATAAAATTTACTATAGCGTTGTGTTATCAAATTTGTGGTATTTCACCTGTAAAAATGAATCTGCATAGCCATCGGTTGCAATAACCGTTGGATAGATGGCACTCTGCCGCTAAAAACCAGTCAAAAATCATAAAGCAGTGAAAAAATTCAGTGTTTACGTCAGCCTTCCCGGTAGCATAATGGTCAGTGCAGCCGATTGCGGAAGACCCAGGTTCGATTCCTGGCTGTGTCGGGTAGGCATTTAATTTTTTCACTGTATTTTATAAATATTTAATACAGCTTCAGTGCAGCAATTAGCACTTAAAAATAAAAAAGTAAAATTTTTATTACTTTCTGAAGATGCCTCACAATTTACAATTAACGCTAATAAAATACTTTTTTTGTAAAACAAAAACCTTTTAAAATTATTTATTATTCCAAATGGTTTAGAAATTACAGGGGCTTGAGTTTTTGTGTAAGTGTGGAACTAAACAGCGACTCCTCGTTAACTACTTGAAGGGAATTTAAAAGCGATGCTCCACTGTTTTTCTTATTTGCTAACACTCATGCATATTCAAAAACACTTTTCTGTTACACATAACATAAAAACTGATAAAAAAACATATTTTTTTCAAATAAATTAAAGCTGCAAACTTGTCTCTCTAGTTTTCCAGCAATAATTGTCCCAGCAGGATGTTGTTCCGATTGCGTTTCAATCTTGTCGCAGCTAAATAGGATTAAACTGTTAGCTATTTTTTGCTTTTATCTCAAAGACGGTAAGTTTAATTTTATTCTACTACTGTAAACGCTTGGCTTACGTCTCACTTCATGGTAAGTGACGATAATAACGTAGATGGCGACTTTTTTACCTCTGACTGGTGGAACAACGAAGCTGTTGGTGAGAGTAATAAGAAAATGGTAGCTGGCCAGGCGTCTGATTAACTCAATTAGATGGAAAGAAAGAAGAAAGTCCTTTGCCAAAACCAGCTGATGTAACAACAATTATTTAGTTACAAAAAATTTTAAACCTTATAAAGTTAACAGCATTATTTTTTAAAAGATTAACGTATTGAACAGAATAGTTATTGGTAAACATAGAACAAACACACAACAGCAAACCAGAAACCGAATACAAAAAACTGACCTTCAAATCAGGAGTAGGTAATGTTTATCGAATAACACAGCACCATTTGAACAACATCCAACAGATACACTGATTCCATTTGCTCAGTGACACGGTGTGACATCTCTGAATAAAATTCGCCAACACGATCTGCTTATTACATTCTACCAAAAAGGTATCGCATCAAATCCATTTTGTGTGTTCTCTCTGGGAATATATTCCAGGCCGGGCTGTGCCGAGAGAGGAAACGAGGTTATCCCCCGAGGCAGTCTGAGAAACTGAACACCAAAGGGTACGTACGTTTATACTATGATTTTTTTATCGTCTCGGGAGAAATAAGGTGTGATATTTTTTTTTGACTAAATCGGCAAATAAGCATACTCGTGCCCTACTTTCAAAATGTATGTAGATATGTGTTTGTGGTAACAACATTTTTTTTGGAGAGTGTTTACTGTTGTCCCCACTCCCCAGATGACCTTTACAGCATCACCCGAATGATCGAAACACCGTCAGAGGATTTCTAGAGGGAATGGCATCACAAAAGGGTGTTTCCGTTCCCTACTGGATTCCCTGAAGGCTGGGATTTCGTCTCGGGTTGACAGGATCGTGGGATTAGTGTACATGTGTACTGTACTTGAGCGTTTTGAGGATTTTGAAACATTTTGAGGATCGATCGGATCGGTGACTGGAACTTGCTGCATCATGGGTAGGACTCGCGTTGCTGACCATAGAGCCTTATTTTTAAATTAAACTGATCAGAAATAAAACATAACAAATGAGAGAGAATACACAAAAGAAATATTAACGTAGTCAGTTTAGCGATTAGCATAAATTGCTCCCTACTTTCTGATCGCTGTAATTTTCTGTTTTTCCATTATGTTGTTACTTATTTCATAATTATAGGATTAGGAAGAAAGGAGCTTAGAAATCAATAGTAAAAAAATACTTCCAGTTCAAGTGTAAAATAAATATTTGTACACTAAAGGCTCATAGTAAACCCTATTTTTAAACGAATAAAACGAACAAAAGTTATCTCACAGTCCAGCCACAAATGTGGGGGACATTTGTGGCTGGACTGTGACTTTGTGTGACTTCCAGTATTTATGATGCAGATTGCAGATATTAAAACTAAATTATTGCAACCAGCAACCACACTGTGAAAAAGAGTACATGGGCTTACGACTGTGCTCTGAAGTCAGAAGCTACAAGTCAGTATGGGCTTTCAGACTTTGTCACACTGGGCAAACATAATTAAAGCAACGTAGGTATTCAATGCAATGCATGGAATAACCCCTTCGATAAATTATGTACATATATAAAGAATCCGGAACAAAAATGCACCTCGAAAGTGGTCCTGTTTGCTCATACCTATACATTTAAATTTCGAATAACAAAGTGTGAAAAAAATTGGAGAGCATCAACAACTTCAGCTTACTATGAACCTTAAATCTTAAAGATAAAGATTAAATTAAGGTTGCAAAATATTTGTACTTAATATTAACTGTCATCGCCTTTTACGTCATTGTGGCTCCATGATACCAAAGTCGCGTACCGCTTTTCAAACGCTCATCGGGAATCAAGTACATAATTGATCGAAAGATAAACCTTTTAATAAATTAAATTTTGAAATTATTAATTTCGATTAAATATTTTGGTACAACTATGTATTTAAAAATCTACGAAAAAGTGTCTAAACACTACATTCTGTGACACTACCTACCTACTAATGGAATGGATAAACCTGAATTTCTAGCAAAAATAATTGGTAAACCCTATAAACTAAAACATTCACATTTCTGTAGTTATACGAATCATCAACCAACATCGATTTGAAAGGACAATTTGATTTGGACACGCGTGATGCCGTTCCCTCTAGAAAACCTCTGACGGTGCTTCGTTTCACACGGCTTGAGGGACCATTTAAGTTTCTCGCCGCCCCCAAAAAACCCCGTTGAAGCTGAAAATGCCTCTCTCAAAAAAAAATTAAGTGGTAACCAATAAAGTGTTTGCAATTTCTCAATTCAAAACAGGATCTTCTTAGATCTGCATAACTGGAAGCGCTAAGGCCATTTTCTATCCGCGTCATATACGTAGCTACCCTCACGACTCATCCCGAATCTCGACCATCTATCCCACAAATTAGTGAGCGGGTAAATACAATTATGTAACTTACATCATGTCGGAGCGAACAACTTCACTACCGTAGGGGTCTCTGTCCCACAACCGCATTCTAATTGGAAATCTATAATATCCTGAGTAGTTAGTTTCGATTCGGAAAGCTTGCTAACACCTCTGAATAGTTAGGCCTTGAACTGAATGACAGCGAGAGCGGAAGCGGCGATTATTTTTCATTATATTTTGGACTGGGGAAAATGCCTTAATTATTTTAATCGCCTCTGTGATCTAGTAGTTAAGAACACCGGTTTAGACCCAAAGGTCCCGGGTTCGATTCCCACCGGGGGGTACATGTTTGTGTACTCGGTTAGGTTAGTGGTAGGGCTTGCAACTTTCGCAAAGGTCGGTCATCGGATGGGCGACCAAAAATTTATCATCTCAAGCTCCTCCGTGCTTCAGAAGGCACGTAAAGCCTTTGATCCGGGCTGTATTAGCAGTCGTTAACCACCGACAACCAATCCACACTGGACACACGATGCGTGGCAGTTTATGGCCCGTTCTCACTATCCATCCAAAGGGAAGGCTCGTTCGTGCCTCGTAGTGGGGATATAAAATGAGCTGATGGCACAGAATACTTAATAGTTGCTTAATACTTAATTAACTGGTGGTTATGTTTTATGCTTATAGTGGTAACTATAAGTGGTACGACATTAAAAAATGTGATAGTCGTAATGTGTTCAAAAGTAAGCTTAAAAAATATGTGTATCGGCTGCCGGGAAGGCAATGCCGACACAGCAGAGTGGGCAGATTGGGGAGGAATAGGGAGCTGAGGAGGGATGGATGATGAATAATGGGATATTTGGGACTTACTTGACGAGCTGACGTTGACGGCGTGGCCACGACACGACTGTCGTGGAGATGGAGCTGATGCTGGTAGAAGTCGCCCATTTCGCGCACGCGCACTTTACGAAGGGGTGTACCGGCCGGTAGCAATTAACGAGATAGTTCTCTAGAAGGTTCTGGAGCGGAGAGCTGATGGCATAATGATATTTCTCTATGGCTGATTGAATCGGCTTGTGCTGAACACCGCGACGTCACTGGCGGGCCGATCGTTAAGAACTTAGAGACCGAATGCACGCCGCACACACATTCGCTCCGCCGCCGCCGCCGTCGGCTTGTGCGACGTAGGTATCTTTTTTTGAATGAGACCGTCGCGTTTCTGGCGCGAACAATATGTATTATTACTAATAACAATAGCCTGATGAGTGATGAGTCACTTTTTTACTCTTCTTTTTTCAAGTTTATTTTCTATATTTTGTATATTTATGATTATGGTTGTATATAATGTTACGCAAATTCCATTGCGAACGAATTGCAATTTGAAAAAAAGACAAAGTGTTGAAAAGATTTCACGAGTAGGAATCGAACCCGCACCCATGACATGCCGGGTCGGTTGCACTGCCAACTGTGCTATTGTGGCTCAATATTGTATATTTCTAAAAATAATTACAGAAAGCAAAACGGAAAGATATTATTAAAAAAATCCTTTCGAGACTCATGAAGTATTTGTTATATCCGATGTTCCAGGAGTGGCAATAAGAAAAACAAAAATTCTTTGCACCTATAAGTGTAAGGCTTACTCATTTTGTGGAATTGCTTCGTTACCTAATAGATTAAAATATTAGGGTAATTCAGGGTAAGCGTCATGATTAAGCTCAACGTAATCACCACCAAAACGTGGTTACATTAAAGCTTACTATACAACGAAAATAACTTTCTTTTCATAAAGATTAACTAGCGAATACAAACAATCTGTAAAACCCGAACCAAAAGCCTTCTCGCGAAGGAGCTTAATGATGTTTTGTGACCGAAATGTCGGCAGATTAGGTGGATACCTACCGACATTTCGGCCGGTACGGTTCATCATCATGATCATCATCATCATCATCATCATCATCATCATCATCATCATCATCATTATCATCATCAGCTCATTTTAGTCCCCACTGCTGGGGCACAAGCCTTCCCTAGGATGGATAGGGAGAACGGGCCATAAACCACCACGCGGGCTCAGTGCGGATTGATGGTTGTTAACGACTGCTCATTAGCAGTCGTTAACCACGTAAAGCACGAAGGCACGTAAAGCCGTTGGTCCCGGCTGCATTCAGCCGGGACCAACAGCTTTACGTGCCTTCCGAAGCACGGAGGAGCTCGAGATGATACATTTTTGTGGCGACATTTGTGTGGTGGTACAAAGTGGCGAGTTCTCGTTTCGGACCCCAAGACTCACTTTGGGTTCCTGCGCCACTGGAGTAAGTAAGTAAGTAAGTAAGTAGGTACCTACTTCAATGCCTAGAAAGGAACTTTTCGACCTCGAAGATGTACTCATAAATACCTTTTCTTTCTACTCAATCGCTGAAGAACACGCTATCTATCTTATTGCTGACTTTCGTCTAATTTACGTGGCAGTATCTAGGCAGGCAGATAAAACGAAATTAAAGTCCATTATAGAAAGCTAAAATCGCATGAATATAGTTGAACATACACTTTTTCTCTCATCTCTGTATTTTCTTAAAGCATAGAGTTTCATTATAATCTATTATACCAGTATTCGACATAGTAACCCAGTGTTCTACACCAGATTTTGTCGCCAAAATAAAAATGTGCAATCATGTCGACCACTGTTTATTTGAAAAAACCTTCAAGTGTGCATGAGATAGCGAAGAGCAGGCGCTTAATATGAAAAGTTTGACCTAATACCAGATAGACAAGTAGTTCCATTAGCACGGAGAATTAACTCGGAAACCTCTTTGGGTGCGATTGCGACCCGCGTGGTTAATACCATCAAAATTATAAAGTAAACTTCCAACCAAACGCATTAATTAATTAAACTTTTGGTTCTAACAAGCAAGGGTACGACGGGCATAAGAATAAACAATGTACGGGCTTAAGCGTTTGGGATAACGCCTATTTGCTTACGCAGTTGATATGACTTTGTTACTAATCACCATGTAAGCGTCCTAGTGCTAAACCTTTCCACATACGAGAAGAATAAACCTACCTTCAGGATAAATTAACATTATTTTTTAACATATAGAAAATAATGTTGTTGTACGTATGCCCTATATACCAATCATCCGATTAAGATCATACAAACTACAAATCCGTTTCTACTACTTCGCATATATTATTGTATCTATCGGAGTTATTTGACATCTATTAAAAGAAAATATGTGTTGTGCCACAAACGGCAGGCGAAACTGTTAGAAGGAAGCTTCTATAATAATTACAATTATACTTTATACTTTATAGGATGAATCCTCGAGATAAAAAACAATTGTAGTTTCACGTAACGACTCGCTAATCACACACTATAGTTAAAATACATTTTAATAATAAAATACAAAGTTTTTAAACTTTGTATGATGAAGCCTTCGTATAATTGTGATAGAACGTCACTAAGTAAGTTCGTTTAAGGCAAAGGGTAAGGCACACTAGCGCCACCAATTCATAATTTGACAATTACTAACGGACCGGATCTTTTTTAAACATTGCGTACCGTCCGACAACAGGAAAGCATCCGTAGTATTTATTTAATAATTGTGCACTACTTTTTGTTGCGTGGTTTATTCACAAAACGGGCTATCGCATTTATTCACAAACAATGGCCAATGTTGGTGTTAGCGAATGATTACAAAAACAAACCTACAAGTAGTGCACAATTATTAAATAATAGATGTTTGCCTAGTGTCGGAAGGTCCGCAATGTTTGAAAAAAAATACAGTTTAGCAGTTATCAAATTAAATCCATTAGCGGCGCTAGTGTGCCTTACCCTTCGCCTTAATCATCAATTATATTATTAAAAATATTTCTTTTATTCAGTAGAGTATAAAGTCTGTAGAGTTCTGTTGATAAAGAAATTTTAAAATTACGTTTCCTTATGCACAAATTACTTAGCCATAGTTCGCTCACTCAGAGTTGATAACGAAAAATATACTAAGTATAATGCAAGTTACTGAGGACAATTTAATTCGCCTACCTAAGTTCAATCGATTGTTTAAAATACTCCGAAGAAGGAAATTACCTTGGCGTGGGTTCCGCTGCTTCAAATAAATGCCAACTTCAAGGTAAGCCTTTCCAAGAGCAAGATTCCGCTAAATGAATTCCAATAGAAATTAAGAATCGATTCAATAAGCGATCCTTGGAAATCTTGGAATGTATTGGCGCGTGTTTATATATAGACAATAAAGGGTGTTGATTATTAACATTTTGCACTTAAGCTTTTACATTATTTTGTAAAGCCTGTTGTTTTATTTCTATTTGGGACATTTTCTGGAGATTTAATTTAAACATATGAATTTAAGGGTTTTTTTTTTCACAAGCTTTTATTAATTTTAGTAGTTTACGTGTACACCTCTCCTAGGCGGTGGCTTAGTGGCTAAGGGGTCGGCCTAATAACCGGTGGTCCTTATTCAATTCCTAGGTCCGGCAAAACATGTTTCAGATTTTCCCAAGCCCGGGTTAGTAAAATCACCATATATGGCAAGCGATGAATTGACTTCAATGATGGAAGCCTTGCCCAGCAGCAGTGGTACAGTATCGACTATTTATTATACCTACGTAATGTTTACACCAATTAATAAAAAATCAATAAACACGTATCACCATCCACCAAAAAAATTCTAAAACAAAAAATCTTACTGAACCAGGCAAATTTTCCGATTGATCGTTGCCAACAATAAAATAGACCATTAAGCCTCAAGCGGTATAACGAAACGCCTGCTGTGTTGCCAGTTGCCAGGGCCGGCCCGCAAACAAAATTATCATTAGTCCATTAGTTTCTCCCCGCCACCCACTGGAGCCGTTGTGCTCGTCCAGGGTGAGGGGCTATCGCGGTGGCGGCGGCGGGCGCGAAATATCAAACTTAAGCAACCGCCGAATGCGTCCACATTGAAGCGGCTGAGATATCCCCGCTTGATCCTTAAAATGCGACTACACATTCACATGGTACGCTAAACAAGCGCACTTGTTTAGGCCCAAGATACCGTACGCGTAGAAAAAGGGTACAACGCCGACGACCCAGTTCACATTCGCTTTACACCAGGTACAGACATGTACTTTTGGGCGCTTCTCTCTACACAGGTCGTGGGTGTAGAATCTACACCCACGACCTGTGCCCTTTTTATCGAAACTTACAAGTCTACACGTTCACAAGTTACACTTTACAAGTAAGTTTTTAAAAGTTCGTGTAAATTACGTTTATCAATAAATATTTACACGGTATGTAAAACTTAACGCTTGTAGATTCTACTTGTAAGTTCTAAAATCATAAAGGTATTTCCGCCATTTTTTTGTAAGATTTTTAATTGAATATGCTCTTCTTAAACGCTTGGCTGAATGGTATATTGTCTGTGCCTAATATGGACGGAAAGAAAAAAAGGAGTAGCGACAAAGTTTTCCCGCCTTTTATTTATAATTTGAAGAGTAGAGTATTCGCGGCAAGGTTTTGCGATTTAGGATCTCGAAAAATGTCTAGAAATGATAATAAAATAACGGTTTTACAACTAATTCGCGACAAAACAGACATTTTATTTGGTGCATTTAACGACAGGTTGTCCAAAGATAAGAACATAGAAGAATAGAAGAAAATTTTAATTACATCTCAGTCGCTTGGTTTGGTACCTTCTGGAAAAGATTACACCTATGTCAGAGATACATTTTACTCAAATTTAAAAAAGGCTACTTTGCTAAGTATGTTTTAAACATTCGTTATCTTTAAATAGGTACTTAAGAGGGGGTATAAAGGTAAATCACCAATCGTAGATTTGATTTTAACACTAGAAGATAAACCACGATTTACCCGAAAAAAATATCATAGATACTACAGCATACTTGAAAGGGACTGGCTTAAGCGAAAACATAATATAATAAAATTTTATCGATAAAATAAAATCACAAACTTACGTCTACTTTTCAACTAGAATCAATTTATTTTCAATTTGACGCATATTACTGAGCCAATATTTTAACACATAATATCAAATTATATTACCGAGCGACTGTATTAGCGATTTGAAAAAAAAATGTATATTTTACGAGTAAATAAACTAAAACTAATTCGGCGCTTACGACATTCTTATTCCGTGCAGAACGCTCCAGTCTGTCGCACCTGACCCGAGGTAACAGGCATGTTTTGTTTCATCGATTAGTCGCGATCACTCTGTTGAGACGAGAGGACTGTGTTTCTGTGCTCAGGGCGCCGAGAAAATATTTCGTTAAAATAAGATATTATTATCATAATATTGTTATTATTTCTTTTCATTGGTGATGAGTAGTCTCACCTTGAAATATCGACCCTTACGCATTAACTTTAGAGCTCACTATACAATGTATTAGAAGCGCTGAAGCAATGACGGCGACGCGGGTACCGGGTATAGTATATGCAAAACAGAACGATGCTTTTGACCACTCGTATTGGTGGCAGTATGTATAGTAATTTTTTTTCACAGTACATACATAATTAAGTTGAATTAGCTATTCTGGAAGTATTGTATCATACTTCGTATATTACCGTACAAACTTGTGATTTACAATTATTTTGTATTTCAGAACTGCTGCAGCTCGTAAATGTCGTAATATCTCACAAGCCGATGAATGCTATCCGGTCAAACTCGTACGCAAAAATCTCTCATCAACTCTGTTAGTTCGTTACAGTTGTTTAATTTAAAGCTATTCGTATATTTATTTTTATAAAAACCATAGAATGTAAACATAATATTGATTTTTTTATATGTTAACACATGAAAAGTCTGTCGTTGCTGACTGTACAATCCAGCTCGAAGATCTCGTAGATCTCGAAGAGCTCGCAGATGAAATGCTTCGCGATACCTGAAAAATGAATGTAAAAGCTTATTTCTATAAAAATGAACTTGAATTTGGTCCAGAATTATCTTTTCAAATATTTTACTAAATGTGGGTAGCACAGAAATTGGTCTAAAGTTAGTGGGGTCAGATGTGCTACCTGATTTGTATAATGGAATTACTTTACTGTGCTTCATTAGGTCAGGAAAAACACCACAGTCAATACATTCGTTAAATATGCAAGCTAAAACTGAAGCTATTGTCTCAATAACGGATTTAGTGACGTCAACGGAATTACCCCACAAATCAGCAGTCTTTTTTTTATTAAGAGTGTTAAAAGTTTTAATTATATCTCTAAAATCAATTTTTTGAAAACTAAAATGGTTTTCACTAGGTTTGACATTTTCCTTTAGAACCGCTTCAGCTACAGTGGGGGACGAGTCCAAAGTCTTTGTAGTTGAAACTGGAATATCAGTAAAAAACTTCTCAAATGCCGCAGCAACATCAGCATCAGAAGTTAAGATTTGATTTTCGAAGCTCAATTTGTACTCATTGTTACGACTTTTGACATTTCCAGTTTCACTATTTATAATATTCCATGTCATTTTTATTTTGTTATCACTTAGCTTAATCTTTGAACTCAGGAATTTTGCCTTTGCTAATCGACATACTGTTTTAAATAACTTAGAATATTTTTTGACATACAATTTGAAATCTTCACTGGTGTTATAGTTGCGTTCATCATATAGCTCATAAAGTCGCTTTCTACTTTTGTGGATACCAATTGTAACCCATTCACTAAAAGTAACAGTACCACTAACCGAGACCATCTTTGGAATAAAAGTTTTATTAAATTCTAAACAATATTTATAAAAGAAATCATTATAAATTTTATGTGGGTTATCATTATATTCTACATAACATATATTATCATAGAGATTGTTTTGAAGCGTTCCAGACGACCTGCAGTTTTTGGTACAACAGTGATAATCTGTTTCTTCACTTGCTGACACTGATGTGGAAGGCTGACCATTTGGCCACAATGATCAGAGTCTAGTTTATTAATAATGAGTTTAGACAGAGGATATATTCATCAGATGTTAGATCAGTGTATATATTATCGATACAAGTGGCCGAAGTGGCAGTTATTCTAGTCGGCTCCAAAAATAAATTATTCAAATTATATGATTGAAATAAATTTTTAATTTTGATAGAACCTGTAGACTTTTCTAACAAATTAATATTAAAATCACCGCAAACAACTATCTTTTTACCTACATTGCGGATTTTATATAATGCTTCATCCATTACTTTTTCAAAATAATCATACAATGCTGACAGAGGCCTGTATACACTTAATACAACAAGTCGCTCTAGCTCCACACAAGCTATTTCTATTGTTTGCTCAACCGAGAGGCTCATTATGTCTTTTCTTTCCTTTAATTTTAACTTCTTATCGACTATAATTAAGGAGCCACCATGAATTGAATTTACTCGACTGAACGAACTACCTACCAAATGATTATTAAAATTGAACATGAACTGATGATCTTTAAGCCAGTGTTCAGTAATACACAGAATATCAACTTTATTACCGTTCATGAACAATGCAATCTCTGGATCTTTGCCCATCATTCCTTGAATGTTCTGGTGAACCATACTGATTGACTGAACATTTTTAATAATTGTAGGTTGAGACGGGCTTTTCTTAGAATTAATTACACATTTATTTAAAATATTACCAAACATTTTGCAAGAGAATTCCTCTTTTGTCTTATGATTTAATTTAAAATCGTCATTAAAGAAAAGCTTTGTAAAAAAGCTTATTATAAAGTGTCTGATTACATTCAAGACAAAACAGCATGGGTTAAAAATGCTTCAATCACCCCAACAGGTATTTCTAATTTAAAATATTGTTAAGTAATTTTAAACTTGTATAACTTGATAACGGCATATAATTTTGTAAATGTCGTTACTTATATTAAAACTGTGGAGTTTCTTGCGCCCATTCTTCTCCACAACTAAAAAATAGACGTCCTGAATGGGTAGTAGGTAAAAAAAATGTTTGGACGATTCAAAAGTACTTTTCTAAAGTTTATTTGAATACAAAATATTTGATACTTTGACTTTGACTTTGATTACAGAAAGTCTGTTTATCTTAAGTGTAAACAATATTTTAGTTTTTTTTTACCATTAAAAAAACAATAAAATTTTTCATTAAATTTCAATAGTAAGTTCTATAAAGATTGTTACATTTTAAGACAAGTTAGAATGAACAGACCTTAAATACATAATTTAATGCAAAAATGTTTTAACTTACCTTCTTTCTGTCTGTTCTTTGCAGTACAGGTACAAGCCAGGGAACGAATTCTGAAAAAAAAATGTAAACCTATGAATCTATGTAAATAAAGCGATATTTTTGTAATAAAATTAGACTTCTTTTTTTTACATTGTCGACACTCTTTGAAGAAGAGATATAACAGTAAGAGCACTTACACACGAGCAGCACTTTGGTATCAATAGAGGTAACTGTAGCGTCGGATGGTAGGCCTTTGACCTTTAACGTGTCGACAGCAACCGCTGACTGTTGCAGTTACTTACTTCTGTCGATAGCAAAGTGCGACTGAAAGGGATAATATAATCTACATGATACAAAAAATAATCTACATAATACAAAAATGCTTAAAGATTTCATGGCACCTACGCCTTTATAAAATAAAACAATATTAAATATTTAAAGTAGCAATATATAATAAAAATATATGATATCATTACTTACCTTTGCGTATTATTTACCACCAGCAAAGAGTATTTTAGTGTTTCGAAGTACAGCTAGGTGATCCGACTCGCACTTAGCCGGTTTTTATCTGATTATTTTAGGTATACTGTGCGCGATCGCACTAAACACGAGTACACACGAGGGAGCGACCTGCCAATCTGTTGCGTTGGCCGCCACGCCGTACGCACGGACGAAAGCGGGGCGTGAAAGGGGCGCGGGTGGAATCTGTTTTTTTTCTAGGTTTATACGCCCTCTTAATGTAATTATTGAGTAAAACTTGCGGTCAGGACCGCACACAACCAAACAGTTTATGGAATGATTTCCGTGTCGATCTACGAATACTTCTTCATATTGGTGTGGGACATCAATTTTTATCAAGGTACTATCTAGATAGCCACAAATTAATGGCATTCCTTTCAACATATGAAGCTTCTGCATATTATTCGGCCATTTAACGTAATCTTCAAGCATTACGGTTTTGACGGGGGCCCAACCAATGTGAAGCAATTTGTAATATTAATTTGTTTGACAGGGCGTTGTTTCTGTTTGTATTTCTTTCTAAATGGCTATCCAAAATGTTAATTAAACGTTCCAATTTTTCAGCTTGAAGTCGAAACCTTTCGTTAAATTGATAGGTCATCTCCAAATGACCGTAGTTAATTCTTGATTCCGTTCTCGGTTCCGTTATTCTAATATTTTTTTTATCGCTTGAATCACTTGACCCCATTTTGAAAGATAAAATTAAAAAAATATTGCGGTACTAAGCACGACACTTGTAAACTTATAAGGTGGAATGGAGAGTCGCCGGATACTCTCAGGATTTGCAATGATTTTCTACAAATGTAACTTACAAAGGATTTTTTGATGAACAAAATCACAATGTACATGTGTAAAAATATACATGTGAAATAAATAATGACACTTGTAACCCGCAATTTACACGTGTAGTTTTGATAAACACATATTTGTAATAATGAAAATTTTTACAGGAAAATTGCTTGTAATACAAGGCTTGTAAGTTTTGATAAACAGGACACTGGTCAACCCGACCCGAGCTCCTTTAGAGGCGCTCTCGGATTGTTCCGCTCCCGATCCGATACGAACCCCACGGAAAATCTAGTAGGGAGTGGGGACACGCACTAGTGCGTGATGCCATTCCCTAGCGATAGCGATTCACTAGCAATAATCTGACGGCGGTGTTTCGATCGTGTGATGTGGCTTGACGAACTCTTTAAGTTTCTCACCGCCCCCAAAAAATCCGGGGCAATTAAAAACTCCTTCCAGAAATAGAAAAAAAAGGCTAAGCTATTAACCAACCCGTTCTTGAGTAATTTAGAGCACGTCGTTTTCAAACGTCCTTATCTGCCTGTTGCGGCCACACTACAGACTAAGCCCGTAGCGATCGACCCAACGCACTCTTGGCAGGTGTATCAAACCATTTGTGACTTCTAGTAAGAAAAGTAAATCGTTATCCATTTATTTTTCGACTCCTGAAACAGACCTAAACGCTAGAACAGCTCGCGGCACTGTGGTCACCCGCAAGAAGTGTTGCCAGGTCCATGTGTAAAATTTTGGGAAGGAAAGTAGAAACAATCAGGATTTGGGATTTCAAATCGGGACAGTTACAATTACTAAAAAATGCAGGTTTTTGTGAATCGTCATGCGTGGATGAAAACAATGAAACTAAAACTAGATCAACTTCTACATATTATAACATTTATTTTATTTTATTGTAAGATGGGCTTGCTCTCTTAGCCCCATTCTAATCCCTAGGGCTAAGAAGACGCCGACGATGGAACGAGCTTGCCCAGAAATAGCCTATTCACTCGGGCTTTAAAAACTTTAGGGTTATATGCACTCGGGAACACAGACGCCGGTAGGGAATTCCACTCTTTGGCTGTACATATGTACGCATTATAAATGTAAAAGCAAAACGCATGGTGCCCAAAAGTGGAATGTCAACCAGGTAAGGGTGGTAGACAACCGTACGTCTGGATTCCCGATGGTAAAACGGGGAAGGTGGAATGAGCTCATGCAGCTCAACAGCACACACTTCGAACTATAGCCTGTAAAAGACCGACAAGCAGGCAACTGTGCGGCGGTGAGCAAAACTGTGAGGGTTGGTTTTTACAAGCTTATCGTCACCTATAATTTTCCTGGCTCTGCATTTCACCGAATCAAGCGCGGCGAGCTGGTATTTTGCTGAACCGTCCCAAAGGTGACAGCAATACTCCATGCAAGATCGGACTTGCGCTTTATATAAAGTTAGAAGCTGTCCCGACGTGAAATATCGCTTAACCTTATTTAGGACACCCAGTTTTTTGGCCGCTGTTTGAGCCTTAATTTCGACGGTGTTCAGACTGGTAGTCAACTTCATGCCGAGGAGATTAAGGTTATCAGTAATCGGTACAGTCATACCTCGGAAAGTAGGAGTCAGGTTAAAACAAAGACATTTAACTACTTACTAACTGACTAAATTGTTGTCAACCCATTGGGAGACAAGACTTGAGTCAAGTTTGTCCGTTCTACCATGGCCTCTCTCAAGGAACACAATTCTTTCATTCTGACTCTTGCGATGGACAAATATCTTTCTGTAACCGTGCTGTCGTCTGCATGAATGATACATGAATTTTCTCTCCCGTCGCAGGAGAGAGAAATCATTTTTGCTGTCAATATTATCTAAAGTAAGGAGGTTAGTAAAAAATCGGGACGTTTGGCGTCCCGATGAAGGGTAAATCGGGACTTGTCACCAGACCCTTGAAAAACGGAACGTCCCGCGCAAATCGGGACACCAGGCAACGCTACCCGCAAGCCCCGTCTGTCGCGCCCGCCGCAGCCCTAGTCGCCGCTCGTTCACCATCGACGAAGCCTTTGGCGGCATTCTACAAACATGCCAACGTCAATAAGGGTACAATCTATTGGACTGCTGCGATACGATAAAACCTCTTTCAATCTCAACTCGCTACTGGCCACGCGTTTACCGCCCGCTCAATGATAATAATAAACAAAACTTTTGTCGTGAATTCCGAACTTTCGTTAAGTGTAATGGGGATGTTGACAATAACAACAATGTGTACCGCAACGTCAAAGTACAAAAACATGTATCAGCTCTTTAGGAATTAACCATTTTTTGACTTGACCAACCTCACCGGTTCTGCTATTTCAAAACATACGCTGTAGTGTCACAGTAACTTGGTTTTGAAGAGATATAAACAAGTTGAGGAAGTTCTGAATTAACCTTTTATTTGTTCCCAGTTTACTGTCTTCAAAAACAAAAAACGAAACATTAATTAATATAACGTTTCCAATTAAATTCCTTTTTTAATAAACGTAGGTTCGCTTTTCTTTGTTTGACGTTACCGATTGATCTCTGAAGTAATCGGGGGCAGATATCGACTTTACATTGCCAAGCGCGGTCTTGCTCGAAGCTCTATTTTTATATAAGTTGGTAAACGACCTCTTGAAATGTATCAAAAGCTATCGGCCTGATATCCGGAGATTCTGGGCTCAACTTCCAAGTGATGCCTGTTTTTACCCGCATATAGCATGTGTGGTTATAAGAAAAACGAAATACTAATAATAAGAAAACTAGAGTGCAGTTCATGGGGTCTCGGTAGCTCAACGGTCAAAGCACCGGTAACCCAAACTTGATTCCCACTTGAGCTTTCTGAGATCAGTTGTTTTTTTCTAGTAAAAAAATGTTATCTAGATATTAAGTATCAAAATTTAATTTATAAAAATAAGTGTTGTTAGGTATTATAAATAATAACCATCAATTGTAGTGATGATTTTAAAGATAGCCTTCGAGCAACAGTAGGTCAAAAAAGGCTGTTTCACTTAACTACATTTAAGAAAAAGTAAGGTGCTTATGTGCTATTCGGTACTGTATTTCTAACAGCCAGCAGACAGTAAGTAACGAAATTGTTTTTATATATTTTAAATACAAATTCTTGATTAAAAGGGTCTACATTACCGTGGTTGTAGTATAAACAATACACAGGGTTGATAAAATCCGAGCTCTTAGGCGCTCCGCAGATAGAGCAACTGTAGTTGAAGAAATTATCAACTTTTTAAAAGTTTTCATTAAAGGTTGCCATTGAATTTTTTTATATCCCGGACAATCTTCCCCTGCTTCCTAGGTGCCCAGGACTAAAACAACTCACTAAACTTCATGAATTTATTGAAAAACACCACCTCGCTACTACATCGTCTTATGATTTTCTATATTTGAAATCCATGGTCAACAGCAACTGTTTGTCAGTTGGGGAAACTACCAACTTGACACAACTAGTACATACAAATTTAACAGTTGCTAGTTGCAGCAACTGAAAACTGTTGTCGATCATACACTATGTAGTTGTCAATCATCGAAACTCTCAAATTAAGCTGCTATTTGAAAAAATACAAAGTGTTGAAAGAATTCCACGAGCGGGATTTGAGTTGCTAAGTCGACGCATTTTCAGTACAGCTATAAGTGAGTTTCGCGACTTTCTCTTTGTTGACTCATTTGTTTTTATCGACAAAGGGGTTGCGCCTGCGCCGAACATGCCCAACCCTAAATAACTAGGAGAGAGAGCGAAATATCGCTGCACCGTTTGGATGATTTATGGCCAAGTTTGCAGCGAGTAAAAAATCCTACTATAGTTGCGAGTTGCCTGTTGCCGCAACACGGCATTCAACGTTGTTCTGTCTGCGGTACCCCTAACGTATTCGTGGGAACTTTCTTACCCAACTGGTGCGGTGTTTCCCGATGTTGCCCTCAATATTAAACTCATTAAATATAATACCTCTTATAACGAAATTAAATCTTTGAAGGTTTCTTGCTAACAGTATTTAATATCTTGTTTCTCAGTTCGTTAGGCGGTATAAGTTTAATACTGTTAAGATTGAGTGGACTGTCCTTGTTTACAGATTGTTTACTTAATGTGTTAAAAGTAACATATAGGCTTGTGGTAAAGCGTGTAGAGAGACTTTGAAACATGTAAATAATGCAATGAGAAAACAGAACAACACAGAGAGAAAATTCTAGATCAGTGAACCAGTATTGTTTAATTAATTACATTATTTTGTGAAATATCTAGGTTTTTTTATAATATAAGTACATATGTCCAAATATATATTTTTGTAATTTATTCATTTTAGCTTGAAACGTCACCTCGCACAGGCTCTGCCAAAATACCAGCGGCGCCGCGCCGCCGCGCCGGCCGTTGCGATGTGACTTTCTCACACCGTAGCGGCATATGCTGAGGTAGTGTCCTGATTGGCTCGTCACACTGTTGTGTTCCTTATTTGTTATTTTTTAGTTATTTTTTGTTTTTGTATTTCATGTTTTTTTTTAATTTATTCTATTTTTAAGCATGTTATGTGAGAGTCAGTAAATGTTTTTTCTTTTTTTTTCTTTTTTAAATATGCGACATTTATCTTCTTTTTCCAAGCTTTTATTTATCTTGTTTTAACTTTACTAGCCAACAATGACTAAAGTATAAATAACATAATATACTTTACCGTGTTTAGAGTATTAAGGTTTGTTTAATTAGGTTTAGTGTATTGTTTTTTAAAATAAGTTAATCTGGCGTCCAAAAAAATTGATTTTGTGTTGTTAAAAGCATTTCACGTAAATGTTACTCAATTTTGTATAAGTAAGCCAGATTGTAATTTAACATACGATTTGGTAACATAGCTGAAAAAAAATTCTCCGTGAAGAAGTATACTTACCTACCTGATGCTGTCCAGATCTCGGCTGCCATGCCCTGTCTAGGGCTTCTGGCTATTCTCAGTCGGCGCGTCCTTCAGCACCCCTGCTATAAAGTGTCTTTTGCACAAGTGTTTAACAATGTCGATATTAATTGCGTGAAGCGTATTTAATTTTATCCGTGCGGTGACGGAGAAAGAATACAATTCACCGCCCCTCTCCTCCGGTGGGTGTCGTAAGAGGCGACTAACGGAATTTAGAGCTCCTATATGCTCCACTGCGTGGTAGGGCTTGCCCCGTCTGGTTAGTGACCACCGTACGCATGGTGTAAAACCCATCAAGTGACCGCTTGTCGGTCGCGTTTCGGGATCAGCCAGCGTATAACAAGAGCTCGAGTGGATGGTGCTGCGATGCATTTGGTCTGTGAAGGCTTCCGTCTAACCAGTGCCAGGAAGACCTTGTTAACCCGCCAACCAGGGAGACCCGTAGAAACGGCTGTCCCGCTGGCCGCCCGTGGCACAGTACAGGGGCCCAAGCGAGCCTAACCAGCTCGTGAGGCTGCCTCACCATGCCACGCATAATCTCGGGGTGGCCCGTCGTGCCGGTTGGTGACCGGAAGGTGGGGTCCCGGCGGCCATTCCCAGGGGGGTTCGGGGGCCCTTCCGTTCGGCGGGTTAATGATACTCAACTTTAGGCAGACCCTGGTGAAACAGGCACCTTGTGGGCCGGCAGAGTGAGGGTAACTGATGCTGCGTTGTTTTCACGCTGCACCAGTTGTCGTCGCATCTGGATTCCATATTCACTTAACATCAGGTGAAATGGAGTCATTTGCCGTGCTGTGTATAAAAAAATAAAAATAAATTATAATTATTTTAACACTCGCGGCGGCGGCGGTTAGAAAGCATTATTTTAATTATATTATTATAGCGTGTTACATGCAAAGTTCTTGCTGCGAAAATCGAAATAGTCAAATTAGCTCGCGCAATTTTTATTTGCTTAGGCTTTTTAATAGCGGCCGGCTAGTCATGGCATCGGAGATGTGCATTTTTGCCGTCCGGACAGTTTTATAGATTGCACGATGCTGGCACTAGTGTGAACTCAATAATTACAAAGAATTAAATACATGAACTTTCGTGTTTTTAAAAGACGTCCAACTATCTTGTGTTCCAGTTGTGATTTTCAAGAAAAGCAATTTTCGCAATGCTTTCTAAATCAAAACATATTAGCTATACTTCTTACTCCGAAAGCACGTTAAGCATTTAGGCCCGGTTTTTGTAAGATTGCAGTCGTTAAAACCCTTTTAGACCCGTAACAGGTTATGTTATGGCCCAGTTTCCCCATGTGCTCCATACTCAAGTTTTTTATTGAAAACCCATCGATCAACTGTACCTACCTACCTACCTACCTACAACAGTTGGTCGATGGCAAAACCATAATAACTGTTACACCATTGTTATATTTTATGAGGGAAGGTCGGAGTTCAGCCGTGGGACTTTTAAAAGCTGATGGTGGATCATTATCATCGTCATCATCATTTATATCATTACAAAAACACAAATGTTGAAAAAATTTCCACGAGCAGGATTTGAACGTGCAGAAGGGTGCAGGTAATTTGTTCGCAACAAAATTTGCGTTAAAAATTATTTGAACACCATCATCATCCTAAATTAATTCTATGCTGGACATAGCGCCACCTAATATGGGTTATTTTATGCAAACTAAATTCTGGCACATAACTGAAATAGTTGAAAAAAAATTAAATTAAATTAAATTATTGTGCGCATGAACAGGGTACATAGGGAGATGTTATAACATTTTTTCGCTCATCCTTTTCAGCTAACTACGGTAGCATTCAAAAGTACGCTGCTTGGATTTGAACTTCTGAACTGAACGGAACTATCTAAACAATGACAGATTTGTCATTTAAAGGAGACTAATAAATATTATTTTAATAATATAAATTAATAAAACGCTTACTTTTATTATTTTAACACTAACCACGTTACACTAACCTTAACTTAAGAAAACGCTGACGAACATTATCAAACAACATACTAATGCTATTGAAGTATTTATACGACTACCCAAAAATGGAATTATGTTATGTTTACAGAGTTCATAATATATATGTATAAGTTTTTACATACATATCTTTTCTAGCTACTATATACCTGCCTCCTCATCCATACACAAAGTTTTAAAAGAAACATGTCATAAAGTAAGTCTGGCTCAAGTAACTCGCTATGGTGTTGCTCGAAAAATGCTCATATCCTTGGGGGAAAGTTTATACATAAAGTCGGTTTCGCGTGCCAAAGGCTAGCTCTTACATAAACGCCGACCTATTTTCTGCTCCAGGTAAAGATGCAAGACATTAACTAAGACAAGATATTCCTGAAAGATTTCTCTTTTACAATCTTTTAAGCGCAGTACCCTCATTTCCGTTGTAAAAGAGAAAATCATTGAAAGTGGAAGTTACTTTTGCGCGTAAAAATAAAGCTTAACTTAACAAGGGAGTTGTTTTAACAAAACGTTGGCAAAACAAAGTGAACTGACGCGATGCGGATAGAATAAAAATACGGGGAATTCATTTGCACAATCCTATAGATTCGATTTGGGAGTTTCACATTCTTTGCTGTTGTTAGCGAAAATAGGCGTTAGATATTTTTTGACGAAATCTTGTACTGTTAAATTAGATAATAAATGCAAAGGCTATTTTATAAGTACCTTCATGCAGACGATGGGTTTAAAAACTCGACCCATCTATACCTATCTATTGTAGCGATGACTTGACTTCAATGATAAAAAATATTTAAATACTATGGTCTATATTGAAAGGACTAAAACCATTAAACCATATGTAACTATATATAAAGTGTATATTGTGGAAGCATTAACATACCACCCACCATGAACATATTGCAGAATGTCCTTTTAAAGATAAGCCTCACACAATGTGTCTCTGTGACATACGCAATAATATCCATAACGTTTGGCTTTTGCCCAGCAGTGGGTACATCATTACATGAATGTCTTTATCTGAATGCTTACCCTCATATCTGTGTCTGCCCCGAGCATCTGCATCGCTGTGCTCCGGCACAGATGAAAGACTTGCAGAGAGTATTCAATGATACTCTGTTTGCATTATATCTCAATAGTTTTGAGATATAAGATAGAAGATAGAGATCTGGGTGCCTAGTGTGAGTTTCATTCGCCATTCGATTGCGTTAATAAAAACGAGAATTAGTATGGTAATGAAGCAGCGCCTCCTGGCGACATACGAGAAGAGTTAAAATTTTGCCATACAAATTTTCGTTTTCGTAAACGTAAACAAATATATACGGATAGCAAACAAAACTCAGACTAGGCACCCTGACAGATATGGGGCAACTCCTTTATTTATATTTCTGTTAGTTTAGTAATACACGAAATTGTGGTAGATTCGACTTATCGTAGTGGCACCGGCGTTTGACACCAGTCTTCGTCACCAACAACAACTTCAGGTACAAAGCAGGTAGTCTGTATTTAATTGTTGCTAAAGTAAAAATTCAGTTGCTGACACCCATTAAACTTCTTACTAGAACACTCTGTATTCTGTCACTTTGTCAAGTTTCCAAAAAATAACCTTTTTTGAAAATTTGAATTTAAATAAGAAATGCATAAGAAACTTTTTCAAAACTCACACAAATAACTATAAAGGTTCTAACCAGTTCGATATTTGAAAATAATCACATAAACTTTTTAAAAATCGTATAAGTACTATGAATCAACAGTAAAAAATCGTGCTAAGTAAAAACAAAAATACAACTACATTTTCCAGCGTTGCAATTTGTTCTTTTCGTATTCAGGTGTAATTAAAATAATGACTGTTTGCCTCCCGCTCGTTTCAGCACTAACAGCCTTCTCAAATTGAGACGTCGTCGTCGCGTCACCAACTTCACTTGGAGTGTGGCTTGGGGCCAAAAAACTTGGTGTAATGCTGCAACCATTTAGTTTCATGTTACTCTAGCAACTCACTCTAGTCTACAACGGTTTGTGTGGTACTAAATATTTTAAGTTTAATATTTGTAATGCGGACCTCGAAGACGTAGTGGTTAACGCGCCCGGTCTGCGTTTACTAAGGTTAAGCAATATTCGCAAAGGCTGGTCATCGGTTGGTTACCAAAAATCTATCATCTCGATCTCCTCCATGCTTCGGAAGGCATGTAAATCCGTTGGTCTCGCCTGTATTAGCAGTCGTTAACAACCGACCACCAATCCGCACTGGGCCCGCGTTGTGCGGTTATGGCCAGTTCTCCCAATTTATCCATAGGGAAGGCGCTAGCCCCAACAGTGGGGACATAAAATGAGCTGGTAATGACGATTCAACGCTTTTTATGTTGCAAAATGTATTAGTTTCAATATTTGTCATCTTATGAGATTTGGCTAACCCCATAACCATCCGCGCCTTCCCGCGCGCGATGTTACACGGACGTAGAGTTTTCCACTGTCTCATAAATATAAAAAATTACGGACTAGCGATTAAAGATCCTGTCTGCGAGATATACGGTTGAGGATTTGAGTCCCGTCCAGAGGAATGCTGTAAGGTATCCACAAAGAGCAACTTACTAAAGCAACCAGGCGTATACCAACAGAATGCATAATATGCGTTTATAACAATTAAAATTCATTCCATCGCGTTTGAAAAGACGAAAAATTTTTATGGCATTAAAACAGCGTGTGCTAGTGGTAAAAATGTCTCCAAAAATAAAGAGGTGTTGAAATTTTGTCATACAGTTTCTCGTTTTCGTTAACATGATTGCAAATACAAATCGAATTATACTGCACTCTTCGTGTAGCACCTACAAATATTTTCCTAGCGCAACAATAAAAATATTGTGTTTTGATTGGTCAAATAGCAATCTAAGTTAGAGTGTTTTCTAGTGGTGTAGTCTATTTTGCTCTGCAGTGCGTTATTGAATGAAACATTTCGATAGACCGATCCTATCCGAACCCCTCGTAGAATTCCCGTTAGCCATTCCCTCTAGAAACCCTCTGATCTGACGGTGTTTCGACATTTTCACATAAAAGTCCGGTAACGCTGTATAGACGTTTAGACGTTTATGACCAATAGCAAACCAGCAATACGTTTAGGAGCCTATATATACATTTTGGTATTCCTTATCAAAAGAGCCTATATCAATTTTGTTATCAAAGTTTTTAAAAACAAATAGTTAATTCTAATGGAAATTTCTGTGCTTAAGGAAAAAAGTTATTAGTTCTCTATCTAACGAGATAGTAGACAAAATTAAAAAATAGTTATTTGTTATACAAGAGTGCAAAGTTGCTTTTTTGCTCAATTTTGCTCAATTTTGATGACCGAGCAAGCGAAGGATTCTAAAATTGAATCACGAGCGCAGCGAGTGATTCAAAAATTAAAATCCTGAGCGTTAGCGAGGGAATCAAAAGAGCACGAGGTGAAAAATCTTTGCACTCGAGTGCAACACGTAACTTTTCATCCCACCTCAGCGAGGAAATTACTAAATGCAAAAAAAACATTTACAATCACAAGATACTTTTATTTCAGTTTAGGTATTAACTACTACATTATGATAGGTAAATATTACAGAATAATCTTCAAATTATAAAAAATAATACTTAGGTATAATTAAGAAAAATTGAAAGTAACGTTGCTACAGTTACTTAAGTTGAGTGTAATATTTTTGTTAGGTACTGTAATGTTGGTGTTAGTGACTTGTGTACTGATAAATTCGGCACCATGGAGGTAGAAATAAATAGGTTTAATGATGTTTTGAATTCACAAACTTAGTGCACACGATGTTCTAAATTCAATTTACTTTATCCTCTAGCGGATAAAAACGGCTTTTGCACTCAGATATCGAAGAGCAAAAATACTCTTTCCGAGATGGGGGGATGAAAAAACCTTTTATTCAACTCAACTTGAAACTTAGACATATTGGCCTTTAAATCGCATGACGATCGTGTACCTAATTTAATTAGTTGACTGGTTAGGCAATAGATTTAGCATATGATGACAAAACGATTTTCTTTTATAGAAATTGTATGAGAATGGAAAACTATGACGTCACTATATCGTTCCGTCAATTCAGTGTTTATTAATAACTTTTTAGGTTACAGAAAATGCTTAGGTCAAAGATGAAATAGGTCAATGTTTTTAAAAACTGTAACGTGATTTCATTTATACGTTTATTGTTCTGGAATGTATTATTTTAAGGCTATTAAGGTGTTCATATTATGTTGAATATATGTTTTTTGGGTTTGTAACTATCACTAAATAACAAATGTTCATTTATTGAGCACAGCTTATCGTTTACTGAGTTAAGCAACTACCATTTCTTTTAATATCCACTTTGATGTCTGCTTAGTTCTAAGAAAAATTGCTTTTCGCTTCTATCTGTAATCTATTTTCCAAAGCAGGGATGATTTAGTGATGATGGATGATGTACTGCACTTAGCGAAACCAATAAAAAAATTTAAGCATTCACAGCTTGGCAAAGACGGCACAGACATTTAGAGTTTTTGAATTTAAAATAAATGTGCTTGAAACATTCAAGTAGGATTTCTTTGTTATAGAGATTTTTGTGTATGCAATGACTGGAAAAGTTTTCAGTTTTATTTCACTAACCACAATATTAGAAATGCCTGTGGGGTACAGACGGTACGTAGTCAGTACAACACGGGCTGTTTGTTCTGATTTGTTTGTATTCCACAGGTTTGTATGGTGATATTATTGTATTTTTATTGCTCATAGCTCAACTGATTTGATTTGATTGATTTGAATTGAAAATTTATTTTTGTGTTGAATAGTCCATTTATTGAGGAAGGCTATAGGTTATATTAGATCACGCTATGGCTAATAGAAGTGGAGCAGCAATGAAAAATGTTTCAAAGACGGGAAAATTTACGCGGGTGAAACCGCGGGGCACACCTATTACTAATATCGGGACCCGGCAAACAGATGAACAGTATACACATCTCGTTATTGGTAATCGATCAACGCTGTCTGTTGATGCTTTTAATAATAATATGGGCGTAACCCTCGCTTTGCCCACCCTGAGGTCTAAATTTTATGACTCTTGGGATCAGTTTCACCCCTCCTAATTGATGGCCGCATAACCTATTTGTCTATTTTTTATGTCGTACTAATGCAACACTTATAGAGCCTTACAAATAAACAAAGAATACTGTCCGAATAGTTTTTTTTTTTTTTTTTCATTTTGTTGATGGCTTTGTGCGATTACCACATTTAGCCAGTGTCAAAGTAATTTTTCTAACAAGTAATACATAAATTAGCAATATTTCTTTTCTGTTTGATGATAATGAATGATAATAGAAATGAGAAATGATATACCACCCAACCCCTCGAGTATCTCAGTAAAGATGTGGGGCTTTACTAAGTCCTCGGGCGGACTTCTTGAGAGAATTTGAAAAGTGACGTTGCACTGTTTTGTTTCATTTGCCAACACTCATGCACACTCACGAACACTTAACGGTTAATAATCCACCATTATTTCACATTAATATTCGACATAACACAAATTTTAGAAAATAAAACAAAACCGCAGACATGACTCTTCACTTTCCCGCCAAGAAGTCCGTCCGAATAGTTATTCCGTGTTTAGTCTTTTTTACTCTAATTTGAAATGACGTTTACAATGACAGGAACAAAACACGGAAAAGGGCCTAGTCTATAACAATGTTTTTTGTTTTGACAACGTTTTGATAAAACAACTCCCTTGTTAAGATAAACTTACTTGAAGTTACTTTTACGCGTAAAAGTGACTTCACTTTCAATTTTTAAACAGTTTATTGTATTACAACTAGCATTGGTAATGATACATTATTTTTCAATAGAAATCTGTCAGCGCGTACCTGTTATAATGTTTTTTTTTTCATTTTGTTGATGGCTTCGTGCGATTAGCACATTTAGCCAGTGTCAAAGTAATTTTCTAACAAATAATACATATATAAACAATATTTCTTTCCTGTATGATGATGATGAATGATAATAGAAATGAGAAGTGAGTAATGATATACCCCCCAACCCCTCGAGTATCTCAGTAAAAATGTGGGGCTTTACTAAGTCCTCGCCTCGGGCGGACTTCTTGAAAGAATTTGAAAAGTGACGTTGCACTGTTTTGTTTCATTTGCCAACACTCATGCTCACTCAGGAATACTTAACGGTTAATAATCCACCATTATTTCACATTAATATTCAACATAACACAAATTTTAGAAAAAAAAACAAAACCGCAGACATGACTCATCACTTTCCCGCAAAGAGGTCCTAGCGCGTAGTTAGAAAGGTTATTGTCACTATAATTGAAGTAGCCTGTACAATATCCATTTTCAATTACGAACATACCTACCTCTCCCACAATAAATTCCACGAGCGGGGAAAAGTATTTGACTTTACAAGAGTTCAAGATACAGTGGATTATACCGCTTGCTAATTAAACCATCTGACTTTTAGACCACTTGCTAATTAGACCAGCTGCTTTTTAGACCAGCTGCTTTTTAGACCAGTTGCTACTTAGACCAGTTGCTACTTAGACCAGCTGCTTTTTTAGACGAGATGATACTAACCCAGTCAATTCTTAACTGATCTTTATAATATTTGTAAAAATATTAAGACCAGATATTGATGACGTAGTTGTCGACATTGATTAGGGCGGCTCCTTTGGCTTACAGAGTATTTATTTATTTATCAAAAACTTACACTAAGTAGATAAGTAAGAGTAGATAGTGTTGATTCATTTCGGCGAGTTGGATTGAGCCACGATAGCATAGTTGGTAGTGTTTCGTGGAATGTTTTCAACACTTCGTCTTTTTTCAAATTGTAATTTGTTTGCAACAATATTTGCGTAAAGTTATATATAAGGTCACATTTTATCGACTGCAAATATTTTGAGGATAAATTCAACAACATATATAAACTATTTTTATGAAAAAACCTTAAATTTTTATACGCTAGTTTTCAAGAAAAACGCTAAAAGGCAAAAAGAAAAATAAAACACTTTCGGTAGTTTCAATTCAAAGGAGCCGAATCAGAGAGGCCGCAATGCCTTCACCGCTTACACGTGCCCCTAGTTTAATTTTTAAAAATATTACAATTTTTGTGTCAAGAAAAGTAAAAAAAAACTCTTGAATTTTTTTTAATGCTAGGGCATTATTTCTCTGATATAATTAGATGATTTGTCAAAATATTTGCAGCTGATAAAAAGTGACCTTATATATAACCATACTCATCAAATTACTTTGCCACAAATACAAACATGTCGATATGTTTGCGTAGTCATTATTCAGAGTCAGCTAGTGGCGTGTACATAATTTATATTAAAATGCCGCAAAATGTGATAGCGGGACGTTATTACAATGGACATATCGATTAATGACCAGTGATCGGATAATCTGATGCATATTACCTAGTTAATATTTGGCTAGGAAATTATGAGAGCGGCTTCTTAAAACATGTTTTTTAAAATATAAATCCCGGGATTCCCGAAAATTCGGGAACCAAAACTATTCTGTAACATGGTGTGGAAAGGACGTCTTTAGCATGTCGGGATTCCGGGATTACATAATTATTCATGTGTATTTACTTGAGTTTTATTTTTAACTCCCCATGCAGTTTATGAGTATATAGAGTGTAAGAGGAAGAGTACACAGAAAAAACGGTTTTCTCAAAATAAGCAAAAAATACTTGCATGAAAGCAAATTGCATTAAACCAAGATTATGGTTGTTTCATATATATGGAAACTATTATTTTCTTACGTAGAGGAAAAAAATATTTTAAATTCACATTAAAACAAATCTTGAATGAAGACAATTTCGCTTGATTTAAGACATTCTATCTTTCACCAAGAATTATTAGTATTCTTATTGTAAGTCGACGATTCTTTTGGTGTAAGCTTAGATGTTTTTTTATTTTAAGAAAATGTTAATTTGAATTCAGAAAGTAAACAACTTCGCTTTATATAAAATATACTTAATATTAAGACAGGGTTTGTAGCCGTACGGACACAACCACTACGTTTCACAGGCGTAAAAGCGCAGGGTTTAGTGCCGCAGTAATAGACTATACTAGGAACACAGAAAATCAAAGGAAGACCAAGATAGTTCCAATAGCTTGGAAGCGATTTAGTACAGACTTTAATCTCTTAACTATATCAAAGTTACAATTTTTACTTATAGTTTCGTAAAGAACATCTCGATAGCGCGATTCAGGATGCTACCGCCAGCGCCATCTAGTAACAAAGGGCGGAACGATAGAAAGATAAATAAACTTTCATTTTGAAGTAAGTATTTCATTATATTAAAACAATAATATTTAAATTTCTTAGATTAATTTTACTTTTACTTCATTTAAAATATTTTTCCATGATTGTAAAAATTGCACTAAGAGTATTATTTATTTGTTTTGAGAGAGTCAATATCTAGAAATAAACAAATATTACTTGAAATAAGACAATTTTCCTTATAATTAATTACTATGTCAAGAAAAATATTTTTCTTGCTTAAAGAAATCCTTTTTTTCTGTGTAGTGAGTGTTAGTTAAAAAAATACAATACAATAATACTTTATTGCACATAATTACAGGATACAAAACATACATTTTATTTAATAAATTAAGAACTAAAATATCCTTTATTGAAGTGTACAAAGGTGATCTTATCCAGCCAACCCTACTGATATCCTGATTGGGCGTAAATTTCCTCGGGTACTACAAATTTAATCACTATCTATCACTATGGTTTGGTCACTGAAATCTGATGTTAACATTTCTATATCAACACCTCAACTTTAGGTAAATATGCATCCAATTATCTGCTTTTAATTAGTTTACCTACGCGAAACGTTTGTCCGAACCAGTCATTATTGTCATATAGAGTCACTTCTGCATTTTATTGGTTTTAAAAGTGGTTTTCGACATAATTTTTGCGACACAAAGGCATGGAAAAGCGTTAGTGGACGTCAGGGAAGACTTTTTACATGTATAAAAAAAGTAACTGGTAAGATAGCTTTGAATTTTGCATTCACAGTGCTATATCTTACAAGGTAAAATTTTACTAGAAATAATCAATCAGTCTCAAGAAGCTCGAGTGGGAATCGAACCCACCCACGACCCTTGGATTACCGGTACAATTCTCTGACCGCTGAGCCACCGAAACGCCAAGCACTCGAGCTTCTTAGAAATAGTAAAAAAAATTCTAGAAAAAACTTTCAACCATTGTGAACCAAATAATTTATTAATTTATTTTACTTCAGGCATAAAATGTTCAAATAATTTTTAACGCAAATTTTGTTGCGAACAAATTACAAAAACACAAATGCTGAAAAAATTTTCCACGAGCAGGATTTGAACCTGCACCCTTCTGACATTCCGGGTCAAATCCTACTCGTGGAAATTTTTTCAGCATTTGTGTTTTACTTCAGGCATATTAATGTCGTGTGAGCCGGCCACCCGCTCGCTAGACCGACGACCTGAAGAAGGCGGCGGGAAGTGGTTGTATGCAAAAAGCGGAGGACCGAGTGTGGTGGTTGTGGTGATTCATTGGGAAGGCCTAGGTTCAGCAGTGGACCTCTGCAGGTAGAAGATGATGATGATGATATTAATGTATATATATTTTTTAACTAAATCACATGCTACATTTATAACTGTGTAACTCTAAATTCTACAAGAAAAAATCTATAACCATATCATCAATTCCAAAAGCGGGTGCCTCGTTACTTATCAAAGGCTCTTTGACTGCTCCGACATCGCAACAGAACGAGTGATAGCTTTCTATCTGTTGCTATTCAAATCACGTAAACGTGAGGGAGGAATATCGCCTATCAGATATATTGACAGGCCTACATCCCTACCTAAGATAGAGAAGGTCCATAAGATATCTATAAAGCAATCCATGACGAAGTTTCCAGTAAAGTAACTTTTGTAATTAGAATTTTTGTGATTAAAAACCACGCCTTAGCAGTTGAACTTCTAAACGGACCATGGGATGAAGATTGAAGGGTTTTTTACTGTAAGTGTACTTTAAACTGCATTTAATAAAAATATCTAAAGGTGGTGGGTGGGTAAATATCTACGTGGACTCACGACAAGTAACAATTAGTCCATGATGTTACATAACACAATACAATGAGTATGAGGTTGTTTTATTGACACTTAACGTCCACCCTAATAAAACATACGCTATATTCGCATATAACTATGCCAAATACCATCTTTTGTCATAAAGTCTGGACGTACCTTTAGTACAAAATCTAACATTACCAAAACCTTTGATGTTATGCGAATACAATGATAATTTACTAAGATCTTTTGCATCGACCATTGCGGTACTA
Source organism: Eudonia mercurella (assembly GCA_963082485.1). Classification (NCBI taxonomy): domain Eukaryota; kingdom Metazoa; phylum Arthropoda; class Insecta; order Lepidoptera; family Crambidae; genus Eudonia; species Eudonia mercurella. The sequence goes on from OY720038.1 coordinate 10,407,940, forward strand.
AACCCTTAAAGCCTCTATTTCTGCCTGACTCATACGAGGACATAAGAAGAACTAACTAATATCCCTATTTTAAATAGATTCTCATAATAATTTACGGAAGAGTGTCTCGCAAACCGCGTTTGGCTTCGTAGCTAATCACTAAACATGCTACGTGCTACGAAACTTAATGCTCAGCTCACTAGGGTGGTCTCAGCTGCCATGTTTGTTGTAAAAATATAAATTTGAATATTGTTTTATTCATGCCATGCATGACAATAGAAGCCCAGTATTATGGCTTCAAAATCCATTTGTTAATTACAACAGAATGTTGTAATTTTTTGCTGCCAAGTGCTTTTGATACTTAAATCAAGTAGTTCAGAAAAAAACAGTAAATTCCCCGAGCAGGATTTGAACCCGCACCTTTTGATAGACTCACGCAGTTATCAACTCTCTTTTACACTTATTACTTACTTTCTTGTTCACAACTGCGTTAAATTCATAATTATATAATTTTACTATAATTTTATAATTTGAATTCCTTTGGCTTATAAAGTAAAAATAGATAGTGTTTTGATTAATTTCGGCAAGTTGGATTGAGCCACGATAGCATAGTTGGCAGTGCACCTGATCCGGCATGTCATGGGGTGCGGGTTCGAATCACGCTCGAGAATTTTTTTCAACACTGTCTTTTTTTTCAAATTATAATTTGTTCACAACAATATTTGCGTAACGACTTGAGGAACCCTTTAAGTTTCTTGCCGCCCCCAAAAAAGCCCGGTGAAGCTGAAAATGCCGTCTAAGCAAACTCTATTAAAAAAATGCCTTTTTCTTCTAAAGGGTAACTACTGTGTAACTACGTTTTACTGCTATTTTGTTTTTCTCCTTTCACATAGCGATGTCAATATTTCTTTGCGCTTTTAACGACTCAAGGCTATTTTGAGTTAAACCAATTTCCTAACCTTCGCGGTTCCCCGTGGAGAAATCGTGAGAAGGGTCGCTGACAGGTATCACCAGCTGTCTACACACAATTTGCGTGATATACGACTATAGCGTATAGGAAAAATATACGGAAAAGTCATGACGTAATGTCAAAACAAAGGATAAGTTGTGCGTTGTAAGAAATAGGCGTTATCAAAGCCTAGTAATTAATATTATTTCGGAAACTTTAAAACCGCCAAAATATAAGCCACCAGCTGACCCGGTGGACTTCGTACCGCTTTGACAGTTTCCATCATTGAGTTAAATATATACCTATCAATGTTTCCATGACAACAAAACAAACAAATCATTTTGTATTGGGAAATTAAATTGTCGTTTTTAGTATTTTATTCAATTTTTTTTTTAATATAGCCTATGTTACTCAGCGTTAATGTAGCATTCTAATGGTGAAAGATTTTTTTAAATCGGTCCAGTAGTTTTTGAGTTTATTTGTTGCAAACATACATACATACCTAGAATAATAACGCCCATACATACAAAAATACAAAGGTTTCCTCTTTATAATATTAGTAAAGATATCACTTTTTAAATAACTCTTTAAAGGTCATTCTTTGCAACAGGCTCAGGGGGGAGGGGGGCGATTTTTGAATCTCACCTTGTGATCTCGAAATATAAGTGTCATGAAAGAAACTATAAAATATAATATTTTTTGCTAAATTTACAATTTGATTATTAAGATAAATATTGCTCGAGAATTTTCGATATTTGAAAATAAATTACCAGTGACCTTGAATAAGAAAAAAGAGATCCGCAAAAGATCTGGTATAACTGACATAGCACAATCTGTCACACCTTCACCTACCACCATCATAAAGTAGTTGTATTTAGCAATATTAATAGCATTGTTGTTTGCCGACAGTTGATAAATAAATAATTCCTCAATAATACAGTGGCACCAGAGTTCGACAGGAACCAATGATCGACATTATTTTCCTTTAGTCATTAAAAATGGGGCGGATGTGCAACAGATTTTTGACTTCAGCAACAATTTAATACAGTGGTGCTTTCTATCTATCTGTCATCTTTACTAATATTATAGAGAGGAAACCTTTGTATTTTTGTATGTATGTAAGTAACAGTATGTATGTTTGCAACGAATAAACTCAAAAACTACTGGACCGATTTAAAAAAATCTTTCACCATTAGAATGCTACATTAACGCTGAGTAACATAGGCTATTTTAAAAAATATGCGGTACGAAGTCCGCCGGGTCAGCTAGTCTAGTATAATTTCAATGAAATTCTATAGGTATTATTTTTGGCGACAATTAGTGAGTGTAAAAGCAGTATTTTACACCCAACTTTCGTCGTAGTAGTGCCAGTTCGACATAGTAACACAGTGGTTATACTACCAATGTAAAACCACTACGTGCGTGCGTACCACCACGTAAGTGTGCCGGTCCGATCCGAACCCCTCGGAGAATCTAGTAGGGCACGGGGACACGCACTAATGCGCGATGCCGTTCCCTCTAGAACACCTCCGAAGGTGATTCGTTTCACATGGCTTGAGAAACCCTTTAAGTTACTCGCCGCCCCCAAAAAAGAACGGTGAAGCTGAAAATGCCGTCTGACACAATCAGCAAAATCTCTTCAAAAAAATAAAAATAAAACGTAAGTGTAGTATCAATATGCTACTACGATAGTTCCTTCGGCCTTTACTAACCATCAGACGAGATTAAGGCCAGGCGTTTTCCTATTGTACAATAAGAAACTCATCAATTCGCAAAAAACCTATTAGTTACTTCCAACAATTTAACACATTAAGGAAACCAACCGTTAATGTTTACCGCCCGCACTGTTGAATAATAAATGCAAGCAGCATTTTTCGCTGACGCCTCCTTTTCGACACTAACGAAGCGTTTCCATTATTTTATTCATCGGTCGAACAATGGAGCCTATTTGCTTTTGCTAGCTCATTTATTGTCAGCCGATGTATAATTTTGCAATTATTTTTCATGGCTTTTACGATTTTGCGATGTCGCATATCGGTCGCGTTGGATTGTTTCCTATATAAGTTACAGTCTGATGGTAGGTTTCAGCACTTTCAGCCCAAACTTCGACTGGATGGCGACCTATTTAGTATCTATTTCTGCTGCCAAGCAGTAGGGATGCCAACCTGTGTTCGACAGAAACCGGTGATAATTTTTTTCCTCATTTTTATAATTCAGCAGCAATTGGAGGGATCCAAAGGACATCAGACAAATTCCTTTGACAATAGACCCAAGAATGTATAGCATTTCTGTTTGTACAACAATATAGGTATGTAAATAGTGGATCGTGGAAACTATTCAGAGTTTATCAAAGATTTTTATTATTAGAGTTATTGGTTCACTTTTGAATTATTTTTCTTTGGTAACAATGACACTAGTATAGCAATACTAGTAATTCAAGTGATTGACATTGTCAGTGACAGCTGTCAGCCAACTTCTGTCAATGTCATTGTCATCTGATGTAATGCGCCTTGTTCTTACTCTGAGGTTTCCATATTCAGAGTATTCTTACGCACAAAAAATAGTGATGGCGGCCACAGAAGTGTCGGTTTCATAGTCGTAGTTTTATTTTCTAATTAATTAATTTCAGCCAATTAAAAGAGTTTGAAATAAAGCTGATACTGCTGATACTTTAGGTATATAATGACACATAGTGCTTTAAGATAATAGAAATAAGTTTATACATTTTCGGGTCAAATGTGCCTGAAATCCTCTCAATTGAATAGAAAGTTTTGTCGAAGTCCGGGCCTAAAGTGTCGAATACTGGTACGATTACCCTATTGTTTTGTTTTTGTTGTGTTCCATTTTCTTATGTATGGATTACCATACATAAGAAAACGGAAATGGTTATTAAACAGTCGTGTTAACCCGTCCACGAACTAGGGAAATGCGCACATCAAAATACAGTTATTATTTTGAATTCATTTACTACATACACCTTACTTACCTTTATAGATGAAAAAGGACAGGCAACTCTTCAAAACACTTCATCATCATCATCATTTCAGCCCGGCGATACCCACTACTGAGTGCCTCCTTACGTATCTGCTACTCATCTCTATCCCAAGCCATACGCATCCTCGGCTTTCCCGCCATCCGGGTGATGTCGTCAGTCCACTTGCCACCAAAACACTTACTAATACTTAATTTAAAAAGAAAATGTAATACTACACATAAACTGATTATTCTAGCAAGCGCTTTCATGCGACCCCCGTTTTTACTGAGCACTGAGGTACCCTACGTATAATCTTGCTGAGATGAAAATTACGAGAAAAAATACGGCGAGGCGTCGATGTCGGCAGCGCTGCGTGAAAAAGCTGGGAGCGGCAACGTTTTGTACGACAGTGACAGTGAAGAAAAATGGACGTCCGCAAAAAATGCTAAGCCGATAGGTACTTACGTGCTTAATTTGTGAGGGTGGCTAATAATGTAAGCGTACCGTTCGCTTCGAGGAGCGAGTCTTCAATCAATTAGGGTTAATTACTTTTTTCACAAATTACTCGTTTATAAATATTTTTTTTCTTCTTTTTTACTCTGTGCCGCCTCAGCGATCTGTTCCAGGAACAAATAAGCCACTCTTTTGACATACGCGTATCCGAATTGACCGTTGTTTGAGAGAGTAGATCATTGATTACTCCCATTCGGTGTTAAAAAATCATATGATGAGACTAATCATTTCATGTCTCTTATATGTTGCTTGCTGGCTACCAATTCCGCTTTGCGAACACTAGTAATAGAAAATATATTTTCTTCTTCCTGCCCTAGTCCTATATCACGTAGGGTCGGTGCACAACGTCCGTTTCATCCACTATCAACTCTCAGCCGTCACCTGTACACTCTATTCATCAGACTTTTAGTTGCATGCGTTTCATCACTTCTCATCATGTGATGAGAACGGACAAGTGCCTATACCAAAACGAACGATTTCCCCTTAACTTTCATACCACTGGCTATCTACTATTCATTATCATCATCAGCTTATAAACGTACTACAGCTGGGTTCAGGCCTTCCAACATAATTAAAAGCAAGCCCATAAATACTTACAGGCTTAATTTGTGTGAGTAAGTTAATACGGATAGGAAATTATGTAAGTGACCTACCTATTCGCTTCGAAGAGCAAATCTTCAATATATTAAGAAAGCTACGATTAAAGGAATTGAAATCATCATCATCAGTATTACCGTGTCACTGCTGGACTCGAAGTCTCAAATAAACCACAGCACTTAGAGAGATCGGACTTTAAGTGCCCTTTGTATTTATACTGTACTAGTGGTCGCCCAGTGGTCGAAATTCAACCGTAATTTTATTAAGGCTGCACGGATTGTATCCTAAGCAATGAAAAATATAAAAAGATAGAATGAGAGTTTGGATTGGTATTGACAGATGTCGGCCGCATTAAAGACAAACAATACGTGAGTGTCATATACATGGTAGTGTGTGTAATGTTGTTTTTGTTGATTTAATGTAATTTGTTGCATAATTTTAAAAAAAATATTAACATTCGGATAACCTTCTCTATATAAACTATTAAGTGTGCGAAATTTCATACTCCTCCGTCCGCGCAATTTTCGTAAAAACGGGTACAAACTTTTTGCTTCACGTATTAATATATAGATAAGAAAGAATGTATATACACGTATGATACGTATTTACATCCCTGAAACTAGCTATTTGCAGTTGTTTCGAGTGTAAACCGGGCTGCGGAAGCGGACCCGCGCGACCTGCCATCGCACCGCTGTGACCTGGAAACGACGCGTCACTGGTTTTGCCTTTTGAATTTAGCTTCTGCCAAATCTACGGTTTGTAATCGGATAGGAGATTTTGCGGCTGAGTAGAGTTGAAGGTTTGAAATTGCTGGCTCTTGAAATGTAATAAATTGTCGTGCAAGTGTGTTTTGTCTATATCTAAGTGTATTTTTTTGTGAAGAAGGTATACTTATTAAGTTTAACGCGACGTAGGTAGTATCCATACAAGGACCAGCCCCGATCCGATCCGAACCCCTCGGAGAATCTAGTAGGGCACGGGGACACGCACTAGTGCGTGATGCCGTTGTTCCCTCTAGAAAACCTCCGAAGATGATTCGTTTCACACGGCTTGAGGAACTCTTTAAGTTTCTCGCCGTCCCCAAAAAAGCCCGGTGAAGCTGAAAATGCCCAGTGGCAATCAGCAAACTCTCTCAAGAGAAAAAAACAAGGACCAGCACAATTTAATGTTTCTATTTAAGATACTAGAATACAGAAGGATAAATAGTACCTACTTCTTATATTCATAGCTTAAAAAACATTCTGCTTACGCTAAAGCGTATGTTATAAAAGTGTAAAAGTGTTATATACGTTCCAGATTTGCCACACGTTTGCCACATGTTTTTTTGAAAAAGACTGTGCATACATTTTTACAAAAAAAAATGTTCATAATTTTTCTGTACTGTTTTTTCTCTGCCAATAAATAGCATTTCCAGTGCTAGGTAGCTCGTTACCGTGTTCAAAGTAACTCAAACGAAATGTTTACTTTCTGTTTCATATCAGTCTATAACGTATATACTTATTTGTTTAAACTACATGTAACATAATAAACATACACATATGCGTATTTTTACCCAACTGCAAATAGGAATTGTTTTTCGCGCGTATCTTGTATGTATGTATGTAATATTCTTTATTTGCAATCTCACACAGGTTTTTAGTGAAGTAAAAAAGGTCATTTATGTAAATAAGAAAAAGTAATGGTCCCAATATTGACCCATGGGGTACGCCAATAGTTATGGGTGCTCCAGAAGACTCAGCGCCGTTAATCACAGCTTTTTGGATTCTATCCGATAAGTATGATTGAATGAGGCTTAGCGATATTTTTGAGACACCATAATCCTCTAGTTTCTTAATTAAAGTTTTGTGACTGACACAAACCCTTTGAGAGATCACAGAAAATACCTATTGCATCCTTTACTCGCCCAAACATCAAAAATATATTTAAGAAGCGCAACTCCAGCATCTGTAGTGGATCTACCTTTAGTAAAACCAAACTGTTCAACCAAAATTTCACGAATGAAATAATTTGTTAATTGAAAAATGAGAGAGTAGTCCGCGGACGCAAAACTGCGAGTTTCAAGTTTCTTTATGATAGCGAGCGAGCGGCGCGTGGCAGGTGGTGTGACAACGGCGCACGACTACGAATACGCACGCACACTAAAATCTGTACAGAGTAGGCTGGTGATTTAATTAGAGCAATGTTTACTTTCGTAAAATCATAGGCATTTGGGTAAAAAATTATAAAAGTCTTAATATATTCATATTCATATTTTTTAATTGAAAAATAAGACAACAGCGGCCTGCGGAATATCAATACAAACATTTTGATGTCGGATCATTGTTTCATTTGTGCTATATTTACAAAGTTTATGAAGAAATAAGTTTTTAGATATCGATAGTTTCTGGGTATTTGTTTCAAATTCCAAGACAACCATGGCCTTGTGAAAGGATCAAGCTAACCTACACTAGTCCTTTTAATGTATATGACCTATTCAGCGCCTAGCACCAGTGACTTAAAAACACGTAAATTTTCGAAATTCCGCAAAGAAATAGAAGCAAGTCAACCTTTGCCATCTAGTGGCAAATAAATCTCGCAATAAGTGCCCTATGTGCTGCTACTTTTAGGTGTAACGACCACATCGTATCGTATAACGGAAATGTAACGGAACTCCAAATGTGTAAATCAATTTTGAAAACCTAACTACAAAAGCAACTATAAAAATCAATCGTACTGCCTACGTATATAAGTTTCAAATTGAATATCATTATGTCGTACCCATCGGAGAAATTAAAACAAACATTTGTTTGTTTTGTCACCCTAAACATACATTTTAGCTGGGGTGTGTTGACTTGTCCCAAATGTGGAGGCACTTTCAAAGCGAAGATTGGGTTTATTATATACCTATCGGTCACTAAAATGCTAAATACCACAGAGCTTGGCACTGTAATTAAATTATTAAAATTGAAAACTCTATATGTGCAACTGCGTTTATTTAACATATTATCTTGTCCTCATGTTTCCTTAAAAAGTTCTTTAACCCTAAGAAAACAATACCTAATGATCCAATTAGGTTAATATCTATAACTGAGAAGAACAGTCGCATATACTACCGAAACTATGTGAGGAATAATTATTACAATAATGAGGATACTAAGTCCTTAATTAAACAGTTAAATTGAAAAATAAATCCAAAATGAACAAAAGACTTGCCAAATTTGGCCAAACCCGGTCTATGCAACGAAACCAAGACATATACTTACTAAAAAACATTGTTAAAAGTTAAACAATCGCAAAATATTACGTTTATAAAATATTGTGTCTCTGTTTTTTTATGTTAAAGAAAGGCAAACGAGCAGGCGAGTCACCTGATGGAAAGTAATCACCGACGCCCATGGACATCCAGATGCGTTGCCGGCCTTGAGGAAGGAGTTGGATCTTGAGGAGGGAGTAGGAATAGGGAGGGGGGGAGGGGTGAGAGATGGGCCTCCGGTACTTTCACTCACCGGACGAAACACAACAGCAACGGGTGCCATTGTTTCACGCCGATATTCTGTGAGAGAGTGGTATTACGCCGGGCGAGACGGCCCATTTCGTGCTGCAACGCAGCGTGGCTCTACCACTCAGACAGTGTCATTCATTTAGCACCATCCAAGGGTCACGTGTAGGGTCTCACCCACGGACGCGAGTAACTTTAACCCCCAAAAAAAAGTATTAGCTAAAAAGTGACAGCATCTGTTTTAAGCATTGTCTAACTTTAGCTATCGTTTTGTGGTAAAGCAGGTTATCTCCAGCCTCGCAATTGAACTCATTTGGGTAACCATTAGCTCTTAAGTCTCGCTCTCGATGGCTCAGTGGTTAACGCGCCTGGTCTGCGAGTGCTGAGGTTAAGCAACTAAGGTTAAGCAACAAGGATGAGTGACCAAAAATGTATCATCTCGAGCTCCTCCGCGCTTCGGAAGGCACGTAACGCCGTGGGTCCTGGCTGCATTAGCAGTCGTTAACAACCACCAACCCGCACTGGGTCCTCGTGGTGGTTTACGGCCCGTTCTCCCTGTTGTGGTGTTTCCAACCATTGGGGAGACTCGTGCGCCAGCAGTGAGGACATAAAATAAGCTGGTGATGAGCTCTTAAAGCACAGTATTGTATGTATAAGTGTTGTTGCAGTTGTGAAAAGGAGACGCGTGTAGCGGAGTATACTTAACATTATACAGGTTGAGAAATTAATAAATTAATAAAAATTGATGTTTTGTATGGAACAGCTGAATATTATTTTCGAGTAAGGAAGTTGGTCCACTAGTAAGAGTTTTTCGTTTGCATCAAGGGAGTCATCTCAGAAGGTTTGGACGGTAATAAAAAAGTGACAAGACAGTGTGAAAAAGTCGGAAAATCTAGTAGGGCACGGGGACACGCACTAATGCGTGATGCCGTTTCCTCTAGAACACCACCGAAGGTGATGCGTTTAACACGGCTTGAGGAACCATTTAAGTTTCTCGCTGCCCCCAAAATGCCCGGTAAAGCTGAAAATGCCGCCTGAGGCAATCAGCAAACTCTCTCCAAAAGAAAAAAGACATTATCTGTTTCCCAACCCACCGCGTCGCACGCATTGCGTCGCCCGAATGCGCTAATACTTCGTATTCGCTTTGCGCTTTTTCTGACTTTTTTTATGGGTCATAGAGTGATGTTAAATGGTCTATAGCCTTCCACAAAATTTGGGCTAACATATGCAATAATATTTTTTCAAATCTGACTGGTAGTTCTAGGGATTAGCGCGTTCAAACAAAAAACAATCTCTCCAGCTTTATAATTTTTTAGCTTTTTTTTGACGACCTCCGTAGCCGAGTGGCTTGCACGCCGGACTTTGGGTGACGCTAACTCTGAGATCCCGGGTTCTATTTCCGGTCGGGTCAATTTTGAAAGCGAACGAACGAAGTAGGTATGAGATGTTGTCTAATATTTATTATATTACTAGCTGACCGGCGGACTTCCGCCGCTTACCGCCGCTTTGACTGTTTCCATGACAACAAAACAATGAAAACATTGACAGTTTCCATGACAACAAATCAAACAAAACGTTAACAGTTGACGTGACAACAAAACAAACAAATAATTCGTCCACTAAGAACACCCGTATCCCATGATGGACCCCTATAGCAGCCACCTACCGGGTCAAATTGTAAATCTAAACCATTCTCGAATCCACCTGAACACACACAGAAAATTTCATCCAAATCGGTCCAGCTGTTTAGAAGAAGTTCAATTACATACACACGCACAGAAGATTTATATATATAAAGATACTCGTTTATAATATAGATATAGATAGATTGCAGATACTGCTCTAATCGCGGATATTAAACTTCGGATACTACCAGGATTTATATCCAAAGCGCAAAACGCAAACGTTCAACCAACTTCGCGGACAAACTAACGGGGATTCCATTCAAAAGTTGTTACGGATAAACTTTGACGGGTGTCTCTAAAAGTGAAACGACGGCAACCGAACTTGCGTACGAATTACAAACCTATCTTGATGTGTCTCAAGTGGAACTAGGCTGAATATAGACGACGAAACATTGATAAGGGTAGGGAAATTGTAAATGAATCACCCTCACAACACTCAAATTCCAATCTAATGCAGGAGTTATACGGTAATAATACTGAAGAATAGGGAGGATTTGTATGAGGGCTACTAGAAAAAAAACTAGCGAAGAAAAACTTGCAGTAAGACAGTGCAGCGCTATTTTCAGTGTCGATACAAATCTAACGTATTTTTTTTTTCATCATCTCAGCCAAAAGACGTCCACTGCTGGACAAAGGCCTCCCCCAAGGATCTCCACAACGACCGGTTTTGTGCTGCTCGCATCCAGCGGCTTCCCGCGACCTTCACCAGATCGTCGGTCCACCTTGTTGGAGGCCTGCCCACACTGCGCTTTCCGCTACGCGGTCGCCATTCGAGGACTGTTCCGCCCCAGCGGCCATCAGTCCTGCGAGCAATGTGCCCTGCCCACTGCCACTTGAGCTTAGCAACTCTTCGGGCTATGTCGGTTACCTTTGTTCTTCTGCGGATCTCCTCATTTCTGATTCGATCTCGCAGAGAAACCCCGAGCATAGCCCTCTCCATTGCTCTTTGAGTGACCTTGAGCCTTCTGATAAGGCCCATAGTGAGCGACCACTTCTCAGTCCCGTATGTCATCACTGGCAACACACACTGGTCAAAGACTTTCGTCTTGAGACACTGCGGTATATCGGACGAGAAGATAATTCGTAGCAATTTTTTTTTTAATTTGTAAGTATTTTTACACAATAATATACTACGAGTATAAGCTAACATTCTGCCAAACTGTAGCACAGTTTGTCGGTAGCGTTCAATAAATTGTTTATATGTCTGTATGTCCGTCTGTCACCAGGCTGTATCTCATGAACCGTGATAGTTAGACAGTTGAAATTTTCACAGATGATGTATTTCTGTTGCCGCTATAACAACAAATAACAATACTAAAAAACAGAATAAAATCAATACTTAAGGGGGCTCCCATACAACAAACGTGATTTTTTTGCTCGTTTTTGCTCGATATTGATAACGGCAACAGGTAGACGCTTGAAATATTCACAGAATATTTAGTTACATAAGTATATATTCACTTTAAAAACAAATAATTAAATTAAAATAAAACAAATATTTAAGGGGGGCTCCTATACAACAAACGTGATTTTTTTTTATAGATAATGGTACGGAACCTGCGTGAGTCCGACTCATACTAGGCCGGTTTTTTATTTTTATTTTTATGTATTTTAATGTGTGTGGTCAATAATTCTCTCTCTCTCTCTCTGTGTGTGTCTCACTCTCTCAATAGCTTAATTTTCTTTAAGAAGCATGTTAATAGGATTCTTAAAGTCAGTGGCTGATAAGCAGCTTCCGTGAGCGACAATTACCACTTTTCATCAGGAAGCTCGTCTGTCGTCTAAATTACATAAAAAAACGACGAAGTTATACGAAACAAGGCTGGTTTAAAACGTATTTTGCTAACTCTATAGGTGCACACCCAAAGTGAGTATTGTCCTTCGATACAAGAACTTATCACTTGTTATGGACAAAAACTTACTTATTATAACGAAACCAATGCAGCAATGTCTTGATAGCTCAGTTGAAACTTGAATGAGTCCGGACGCAATATGACCCGAGATGATTGTTTTTTAAAGATTTTGTTTCTCAACAATAATCGCAAACAGTAATAATACTTTTTTTGGGAGAGAGTTTGCTGGATGTCTCAGATGGCATTTTTTCAGCGTCACCGGACTTTTTAGGGGCGGCGAGAAACTAGAAGGGTTCCTCATGCCGTGTGGTCATAAACTGTCATAGGTTTTCTATAGGGAATGTGTCTCCGTTTCCTACTAGATTCTCCAAGGAGTTCGGGTCGGATCAGCAGCTGAACAACCCGAGGGCGCCTCTAAAGACTAAGACCTCGGCTCGGGTTGACTGGTCTTTAGCTGTACTTGATTTACACCTAATAAGTCTGCGAAAACAACCTCAGAGCCAAAGCCTTCCACACCGAACGACTTCCCCACCGATAGATAGATCGTGTCCTGGTTTTGTTCAGAGATAATACTAGATGGCAAAGGATGGTTCACCTTCCAGTTTACAAGTAGTGACAATTACTTATGTAGGGTCGAGTCGGGAACAGTGGCTCGGATTTTTTCGGACATTGAAATTTTATAGAAACAGTTTAAGTAACAAGCTGAAATTCACAACCAATATGCTTTCCTTATAAATCTTTCTTCCTAAAATAACACTTTTTCAATCAAGACAATATTTAAGTAGACAGACAATGTTTTAAAAAAATGGGAAATGAGCCACTGTGTACCGGTACTGGGCTACTGTGACTCGACCTTGCAGTACACAGAGACTCTAACAGTACACAGTAGCTCGACAATATAATATTTAATTAAAACTATGATTTATAATCAGCCACGTTTGTTTTTTTTTTATTCAGAATTATCTCTTAAGCCTAATATTTATCAACGTCAATCACATAAAAGTTATAGAATTAAATAACACGAGATCAACCTTAGCAATTGAGATCAATTTTTTCAAAGGTCACTGTGTCACAAGGTCACAAGTCACTGTGTACCTTTTAAATTTGACTGAACACGCCTACGCCATTTTGAATTCAATGACGAACAAATCTCATTTGATTTTCCGAAGGGCAAGCGAATCTATGCCATAGCTCAGTATAATAACGTCACTTTCCATCAAAACAATAACAATTGCCTAAATCTATACATTTTAATGAATAAAAACAAGTGTAGTTTACCTTGAAAAGTAATTATTCAGTCACGAAGACAAACACACTCTTGTAGCACATCCAAACGGCGCCGGAGCAAGCGGATCACTGGTTTGTATGTACGTGTTTGGATATTGATCGCTACAGATGAATGAAGAAGACAGATAGATATTGCTGTTGTATATAGGAAATAGAAGTGCGAGTTAGTGTACCCGACTGAGCCACCGTTCCCGACTCGACCCTACTCTATTCTGCATTTGTAAACCTGACATTAGTGTCTCTGTATCTCAATGGTCTGATTCTGACAGTTGTACATAGGTAACTAATTCAAATATCAAAATCGGGCCACTGAGACAGTTGTGGACGTTTTAAAATAGCAAAATCGATCGAAGCCAGATGAGTAGCGACGGATAATCTTGTTAATTTGAGACGAAATTTAGACTCGTGTGACCATTATTAATTAATTGTTTGAATATATTAGTAACCCTCTACGAATTTTAAGTCCTTATAAGCCATTGTTCGTTAGTTTACGGTGAAAGTTCCTGAGTGCCTAGTACGCATTGTAATCGCCATAGTGAAATTGTATGGCATTGAATCAAGACATCCTCTAATAACAAACGAGGAGATTTAAAAAAATTGGCATACAAATTGTCGTTTTTACTAACGTGATTGAATAGCAAAACTCAAACTAGGTAGATACCCTGAGTCAAATAACAAAATGTATTCACTATTTACTATCTAATGTACTAAAAGAAACTTACAAGAAACTCAACCTCAATCCCTTAATGCTTACAAGATTTCATTTTAAAATCCAAATAAAAAATTAATTTTAAATACGCCTTAAGATGCGATTAGAAGACGGTTTATGAATATCATATCAATTCGTCTTTTACATATGCATCTTGCGTTGGCAGCAGGATTAGTTTTTGATGGATTTATGTCGGCGGCTGCATACCCTCAACAACGTATGTTACATAATATGATGGTACGGACGCCTGCATATCGACCAATGCAAAACTGTAAAATTTCTTCAATACATTTTCGACCATATGCCTTTGTCATAAAGTTCAAAGTCTATTGAGGAAATTTGACAGTTTGTGGTAGGTCGATGTGCTGTAGGGTTGCCAGATACAGACATTTCATTTCCGGGACAATTCGAAGGCTACGAATTCGGTCGGTATAAAAATATATGAAGATCGATAAATTATTTTTGTAATTCGCTTTACTTGTAATGATTTAAAGGTAAAAACTAACTTATGTACCTATCTACCAAAAAAAAAAACTTGTGGTATAATGTAGGATAAACTTCAGGCAAGGTGAAGAGACGATACTACGCAAAGTGGCTGGCAGCAGTTGGATGAGAATTGCCGAATATTGGGTTCAGTCTCATGAATTGGGAGAAGCCTATGTACAACAAAGTGCTGATTATGGCGATGGTGATGTTCCTTAGAATGTTATCCGTGGCGCACCGAAGTACCTAACTATGTATATTCTCTTTTATTCAAAATATAAGATTTTCAAAAGATTTTTTTATTTGCAGAAAACATGTTATATGTCCATCTTATTCAAAATATATTGGTTTATTGGAATAATAATATTTACTTTTAGTGATGTCTAAAATATTTATTTGTCTGTTATTCTATCTATTCTATCTATTGTTATTTTTATTAATTCTAATTGATTGTTATTTATTGCTAATAGCCAAAATTTATAATTGACAAAATTTATTATTGGTAATATATATCATCGTTTTCATCATCCTCCCCCCCCCCATTGGGTCATCAAAAATGAGCTGGTGAGGATAGGTAGGTAAGACCCGTGTCCCATCAATGGATGGGACACGGGTCTTACCTATGGCCACCACGTGACCGGGCCCAGTGCGTTCCGGTGGTCGTTAACGACTGCTAGACGAGACCAACGGCTTTACATGCCTTCCGAAGCACGGCTTCGAAGCAAAGAAGCTCGAGATGATACATTTTTGGTCACTTTATCGGATAATCGGCCTTTGCGAAAATTGCGAGACTTCAGCGATCAGTTTAGAGCGCGTTTACCCTGCGTCATCGAGGTTCTCTTGATTACTGTCAATAATTTTGTAATTTAAATGAAACAACTTTTACGGATTTATCCTGACGTTTCTAACCCTTTGACGTTTCGGACTCGTATAAAAAAATATTAAATCCCAGCACCAACACCATACTGCCACCAAAAGATACTGAAAGCTCTTTCTGCGTAAAACGGAACGCACCTGATTAAATTCAAATGAGGGTCATAATTAGCTACTAACTAATAATGAGACACCAACACCTCAGTCTCCCTGTGACCACGGACCCTGCAAAAGGTTCGAAACGTCAGGATGAACATTAAAAAGTAATGTGTAAAATAAACGCGAGTAGATCCGTAAAAGTTGTTTCATTGAAATGTGTAGTGTTCGCGTAAAGTTTAGAAATCAATAATTTGTAATTGTTAACATTTATGATTGATTACATTGTTTTATAATCATTTTAATTTTATTGTAATTGTTATTCTTATTTTATATTATGGACCATTGGTTATCTGAATTAAATGCATTATTATTATTATTTATTTATTATTGTTCCAGGGGGCGCGTCCCAGCGCGGATGGTGCGTCAAGATGGGTGGGCCGCGGCGCATGTCCAGTGCGCTGCTGCTGCCCTTCGCGCTGCTGGCGCTGCCGTCCGCCGACGCTGCCAATGCCACCGCGTTCAGGGTACGGGATTACACTAGTCTTTCACCAGGGCTGTGCGAGGTAGCTTTGCGGTAACATCATATTATGTCCCTGCTACTGGGGCACAAGTCTTCCCTATAGATAAAGTGTTAAAGTGGGGTCCGTAGCATTTGTATCAGGGGTCCACAGTAGCTCAGTAAACTCGTAACGCATTAAATTGTGCAGTAAACTCAGCATTTCTCGGCTAAGCAACGCACTCACAATGACGATGACGCATCATTGTCGTCACGCACGTCACAAGCAGCATCCTTCACATTAACTTAGTAGTA
Source organism: Eudonia mercurella (assembly GCA_963082485.1). Classification (NCBI taxonomy): domain Eukaryota; kingdom Metazoa; phylum Arthropoda; class Insecta; order Lepidoptera; family Crambidae; genus Eudonia; species Eudonia mercurella. Next base: position 10,424,230 of record OY720038.1, read on the forward strand.
AGTGAAACTACTAATAATATTGTTTATTTTATAAATAAATGTTAAAATAATTTTTAACGCAAATTTTGTTGCAAACAAATTACAAAAACACAAATGTTGAAAAATTTTAGAAATTCCGGAATGTCAGAAGGGTGCATGCAGGTTCAAATCCTGCTCGTGGAATTTTTATCAACATTTGTGTTTTTGTATTGTATAAATAGTTTTCTTTTCCTAAAATAATCTTTGACAGACCCCCGCGGAGTTGTTTAAATTGTGGAAGTGGTCCGTGACTGCAAAAAGATTCAGAAACCCTGGATGGGTGGACGGGCTATAAACCACCGTGAGCCCAGTGCGGATTGGACCGCTCGAGCCAGAAGCAGTCTCGATGAAGAAGAATTTACACGAAAATTCCAGCAATAGGCGTTGGTACTTCCTTTTTCTAGCAGTGTAAAATGGAGTACTCCTATTGGTGTTTTTTCCTCTCGTACCGCTTAAGCTTTCTCGCACGGCTCCGGTGGACAAGTTGTCTTACTATTAGCCATTGTACAATGGATATAACTACTGTTTCACTTGTTTCATAGACATTAATAAATAATCGTGGGTCTCTATTTTGGAAGTTGTGACTCGTGGGTATTGGTTAAGACAGCTCTCAAAAGGTCACGGACTCCGGGATCCTAGGTTTGATTCCCGGGGTGTAATAAAAGTATTTTATACAGGTTGACTTTTAATCACCGTCCAAACCTTCTGAGATGAGTCCCGTGATACAAACGAACAACTTTTACTATTGGACCAACTCCCTAACTCGAACATAAAATTCAGCTGTTCCATACAAAACATCAATATTCATTCGACCAAAATGTATGGAACAGCTGAATTTTATTTTCGAGTTAGGGAGTTGGTCCAATAGTAAGAGTTGTTCGTTTGTATCACGGGAGTCATCTCCGAAGGTTTGGACGGTGATTAAAAAGTCAACCGGTATGTACCCTCGTAGGTTGATTGGTAAAGCTTGTTACAAATCCGCCTAGGTTTCTCCCGCCCGTCATATTATCTTTGTATGTCGCAATAACAATAATGATAATACTTGTGTTCCGACAGTTAGACACCGGTTGTTTACATTATTATACACCCATAATTAGAACTATGTTACTTAGGCTTCAGTAATAATCATGATTATTCATTTTGTGTCTTTGTGGCCCAATATTTTTTTTAATTGACTTCTTTTATGTTTCGCGGAATTGCCTTTTTGTTTCATTGTAGCTTTGAAGGGAATTGTTTTTATTTCTTTTTGCCCGCGTGACTATATGCTGGACCCGTAGTTTTAACAGCAAACGAATTTCACCCGGAATCCTTAACTACTGTGAGATCGGCTATAATATTACGTCCTTACCTATGAAATTGACGTTTTGTATGAAGATTTTTTATAAAATTATATTTTTCATACTAACGTTTTTTTTAATTTTCTTAACATCTATTCATGTTAACACTATAAAAATTTAAGGGCAGTGTGTTTGTTTCACTAGCTAAATATAGCAGACATTAAAAAGAAAAAAAATCAAGTCCCTTCAAAGCTACAATGAAACAAAAGTCAGTTCCGCAAAAAAAAAAAGAAGTCAATTAAAAAAAAATTGGGCCATAAAGACACAAAATGAATAATCTATGTTATTACTGAAGCCTAAGTAACATAGTCCTAATTAAAGGTGTATAATAATATTAACAACCGGTATTGACTTTTAGAAGTATACACCTATTAATAAATGAGAAAAAAACGTCAATTTCATGGGTAAGGACCCAATATATACAATTTTAATAAACATTTTATAGGAAAAAAAAATTTTCTCCAGAAGCTGTATTCGAAACCTCACCTTCTAAAAACTTAAAACAACAACAAACGCCTAACTATAATAATATAATAATATTGTGAGTCGGACTCAATGTATCGTTGTCTTAATTCTGTAATACTTAGCCGATGATACCGTGAGACCAACTCACAATATTCCATTTCAACTACTTAGGTATGTAACATCATACACCGCAGCTACAAATTCCTATTTCAACAGAATCAGTTATGACAATAAACGTTTGCACTGAATCCCGAAATTGTTTCAGCAATGTATATATTTCGCTGATATTGCTCGATATTGTCAGGCTCTCGCAGTCTGTAATCAAGTGCACGTACTCTACAAATACTGGTCGTGGATGCTGCCAAATGCATCGGAGTATCGCAACTGAAATTGGGCTTCGGAGCGGAATAGCCCGCCGACGATAGGGTCGGGTGTGCTCTATCCGGACCTAAGGCGCTCCGCAGGCAGAACAACTTTAGTTGAAGAAAGTATTAAATAAACTGCAAAGTTTTAAGAAACTCGTCAAAGATCACTTCCTATCTGTCATTGTAATTCTACTCTTCCTCAAGGCCGGCAACGCGTCTGCGATTACTTTGGTTTTGCGGGTGTCCATGGGCGGCGGTGATTACTTTCCATCAGGTGACCCGCCTGCTCGTTTGCCTCCTTTTAATATAAAAAAAGAAAAAAAAATTGTATTCGATTTCCAATATAAATTAAATCAGTGCCTCAGTAGTTGAGGATTCCGGGTGAAGTGCGCTTCCACCTTCGGCCTTATCATCACTTAACATCAGGTGTGATGAAGGCAAAGTGCTTACACGTAAGATATTAAAAAAAACATGAAAAAATACTCTTTCATAATACTAAATGTGGAGCTCTCTGTTCTAACAACGAATTTCGATAAAGTTTATGAACATAAGCTACAATAGTTTATATTAAAAACGAACTAGAGTAGTGACACAAGTGTTCAAGTACCAGTGACCGACATATTTGTCCTTAAATATTTATGAAATACATACAGTGAAAAAATTAAATGCCTACCCGACCCAGCAAAGAATTGAACCTGGGTCTTCCGCAATCCGGGCGGTTGCACTGACCATTATGCTACCGGGAAGGCGGGAAGGAATTTTATAAACATTTAATTCAGCTTCTAAAAATAAAAAGTAAAACTTTTGTCCTTGAATCATTATAAATACGGGTCAGCAACTGGTTTTAGTCTTTAGAAACAATTTAATACCGACCACCTGCTGCCTAGCTATCACCCGTACCTAGTATTTCAACGGAAATCCATGTTATTTTTGACGACGAAAACTGTCGAATTCTGGCCTAATAGTGTCGAACACTGATGCTCTTACCCTATATGACTTTCAATTATAAATTAAAACACACCGTCAAAAACATGAAAAAAAAATTCAAATTGATTAAAGTTTAACTATTAAAAGGAGACTTCTTGGTGGGAGAGTGAAGAGTCATGTCTGCGGTTTTGTTTTATTTTCTAAAATTTGTGATAAGTGAGTGAGTGTGCATATATGGTCTGTGGTGTGCATAAATGTTGGCAAATGAAACAAAATAGTGCAACGTCACTTTTCAAATTCTTTCAAGAAGTCCGCGTGAGGACTTAGTAAAGCCCCACATCTTTACTGATTTACTCGAGGGGTTGGGGGTATATAATTTCTCACTTCTCATTTCTATTATCATTCATCATCATCATACAGGAAGGAAATATTGTTTTTTTATGTATTACTTGTAAGAAAAATTACTTTGACATTCGCTAAATGTGCTAATCGCACGAAGCCATCAACAAAAGGAGAAAAAAAACTATTAAAAGAAGGCTACGAGCAAACTTTACATACACGGATGCTGCCTTAAAATATCAATCTCCTTAAAAAGCCTTTGTAAAAACCTACACCGTTGCCCCAGCATCTAGCACGGGCTGTATTTACGTAAAAGGGGGAGAAAGGGGTGCTCTTCAAATAGCTTAGAGCCCTCGATGCGTGATCGAGTGGGCAGAGTGGCCGGTACATATTTAGCCCCTGATGATGCCCCATTAAACTTATTATATGTCAATCACACGCTTGAATCTGTAGCTAATAAATTACATAATGTTTTTTGCGGCATTTAGGGTAACCTCTGTTGTCTAGTGGTTTAACAGACGATCGAGGTCTCGAGTTCAGTTTTAATTTAGCTGTTTATATTATAGTAGCCGGTTTGGTTAGAGGTAAAGCTTATTACAAAGGAGGAGTTCGATAGCGCAGTGGTTAACGCGCCCGGTCTGTGATTGCTAACGTTAAGTAACTTTCGCAAATGCCGGTCTTCGGATGGGTGTCCGAAAATTTATCATTTCGAGCTCCTCCGTGCTTCAGAAGGCACGTAAAGCAGATGGTCCCGGCTGCATTAGTAGTCGTTAACAACCACCAATCCGCACTGGGCCCGCGTGGTGGTTTATGGCCCGTTCTCCGTATCCATCCATAGGGAAGGCTCGTGCCCCAGCCGTGGGGACATTATGAGCTGGTGATGAAGGCTTATTATAAGTCCGTCTGATTTACTACCACCATATATATTACATTATATAAGGTATATATGATCATGATAATTATCCTAATAATTATCTTTTCTAACCTTGGCTACCACTGGCTTAACAGCAATATTAGTAGATATTATTGTTGTGTTCCGACAAATTTGGAATCAGCAGGTCAATAGGACTAATGTAAAGGGCTTTTATTACCGTACGACGGCAATTGACGTTAATCAGAACCTAACACCAATGAATGAAAAACAGTCTAATAATTAAGAACTAAGCATTTTTTCGGATTAACAAATTAAGAGTTCCAATCCAAGTGGTCGTCAATCAAAATTGGCGTCTCTTAATGCGCCAGTAAGTACAATATCCAAAACATTTTTATTCAATTATAAGACCGAAACTGAATAATTGTCTGTTAAGTACGTAGATACTGTATCCCTCGGTAAAAATCTATTATCGAACAAGCAAGCAATTATTGGAAATCCGTAATCATATAATTGTATCGTCTCCGTTATAAAGGTCACAATACTGGTTTAATTTCCATTTGCGGTGTAGATACTGCTCAGTCATTCGTGATACTGGAAACAGATGAAAGTAACAGGGCGGGATGCTTAAATATTAATTGATTATTTTATGAAGGAGTGTGCGGGATGATAATAACTTTTGTTCTGAACCCGGGTTATCGGTTAATAATTTTTTCATATACCGAAAACATCTCTTATGTGTTCTTTTAATAATTGGTCAATAAACCTAACACCATCATGGACTGAATGGAGAGAATGAATAATACGCCATCCCTACAAAATCTATATTCTATGCGATAGATTCATTAGAATTGAACAAATTTAATGGTTTTTTTTCTAATCTAATTTTTTATTGCAGTTATCACACTTTGTACCTATGTGATTTATTAAATCTGAAGAATCTTAAAAATAGATTTTAAAAAAAACGTATACGATACATTACAATCAAATTAACTACCACAACTAGGTCATTCCGACCTTAACAAGGGTGTGGGACGGAATAACGCTAACATGGAGAGTTACACCGACGTTCTGCTCGGTGTAAATTATTCCGAGTTTATTTGTAGAAGTTTTGCTTATTTTGACGTTACGCTGAGGATCTTCTATATATTAATACGTGAAGGAAAAACTTTGTAGCCCTTTTTACGAAAAATGCGCGGACGGAGGAGTATGAAATTTCGCACACATAAAGTTTATATAGAGAAGGATTGCAGAATGTTAATATTTTTTTTAAATTATGCATAAAAAATACATAAATCAATAAAACAAACATTACACACACTACCATGTATTTGACACACACGCAAATTTATTTGACACACACGCATATTTGACACACACACACAGGTATACTCTTTTCAAAAATTTCAAAAATGGAAGACGGGCGGCCGAAATCTGTCAATGCCAATCCAAACCTTTAGTTATTGTTCTGAGATCCAAACTCACATTCTATCTTTTTAATTTTTCATTGCTTAGGATACAATCCGTTAGGATAAAATTACGGTCGAATTTCGACCACTGGGCGACCACTAGTAACTTTTATTCCGTGTTTGTTTGTAAGACGGTAAGTTGCCAAGTGACAAAGGGCTATTGTCCTTAACAGGTTGACCGCCCACCGCCGGGCCCAGACTCATAGAAATTAATTTGTTTCTCGATCAAATGGCGTTTAGGGTGTTAATAAAATTAATGTTCTTCAAAAAACTACTATTTTATGTTCAAAACTAAAACTACTACAGAGAATATCAGTATAGGTTAATAATCACTTAAGTAAATAGATCATTAAAAGCATAACTGAAATTCACTTACACAAGTTTCACAAAGGAAATTGGGGATAAATGAAGTGTGAAACCATCTAGATAGTTCGCATAATACCATTCGAAACTCGTTACCAAAGTACCTAATAGTTGTCGGATGCAAACATCTTCTAACATCTGACTTAATTATCCACTTTGTCGTATGCTGTCAGTGTGTGTGTGGCCCGTTGAAGCTTTTGACTACGCGATCATGACTCTCAATTGGACGATTTAATTTTGGCATTTAAAAGTAAGTACCTTATTTCATTGTAAAATAGTTACTTTAGTTTTTTTTTAACTTGTTAATGTGTGTGTGTACCTTCTTCATTTACGAGTACTTACTCATGTGCGAGTACACACAATCTTGGCATACAATCTTAAAAATTGATTTTTTTGATAGATTTTCTATTCGCTATCAGGTGAAAACCAACAGATTGTCAAAGTGAAAAAAACAGCCTTATGTTTTTATTGCTGCAAAACGTTAATAATTTCGACATCCCAATCCCAAATCAGACTTATAATTAATATATTTGAAATTATTGAAATCAGCTTCTAAAGACAATAGAAGAAACTTCCAGAAAATCATAAACAATGAGAAAGCATAATATTTTGTATATTTTGGCCAGAATATTTGAGTTGAATTTGAATATATTAATTTGCCATCCTTAGGAGTTTCTGAGTTAAGCTAAGCAAAAGCTGTAAACATCATGAATTTAAAAAAAAAGAATATTATTGATTTAACGTATCCATTTAAGTATATTGTAGACAACGGGAAAGGAAAAACTACACTTTTTGTTTGGAAAACGGGAGCGGCCAAAGCACGTGAGTAAATTTCGAGTATTTACTCATGTGGCCGAAGAGCGTGATGTCCATTGTCCAACAGTGTGGGTGTGGCGCTTGAAAAAATTACTACCAACTGAACGGACGGCCGTCGGGCGTACCTATTATGTTGGTACGCTCGTTGGTCGCGTGCCATAATTTTAATATTCAATTTCGTTTCGTTATTATTACGCAGAGTTATGGAACCCTTTTAATGTGAAGTGTGTCGCTTACATATATTATTTAGAAAGTAAATCTAAATATACTTTTTAAGTTTTGCAGCATAAAGTATGCAGCCATAAGAAGTTACATAACAAATTATAATCTAAAAAGTGTGAATCTGTAATTGAAGAAGCCATAGTTTTATTTAAAAGCACAAACCACCATCTGTAAACTCTCCGCTGCTTTATGTAGGAACAATTAAAATAATGGAGCTAAATAGAAGAGTGGAAAGAGAAAGATAAAAAAAATTGGCTTAATCAATCATAGCCGTCTTAAAGAATCCAAAAAGTAGTGATTGTATGCCTTCATCTGAAGCACCCTTTATATTGAGGGTGCCCCAAGGATAAATTTTAGGACCATTACTTTTTCTTATTTACATAAATAATCTTAGTCTAGTTTACTCTATATTAGTTTTTGTAACTAGTTGATATATCATGAAGTTATTATGAAGCAAATAGTGCTTACTCCGAGGTGTTGAAATTTTTACTATCGATCATTTCAAAGCTTCTGCATGCATACAAAGTTAGGAAATAAAGCTTTTAAGTGATGTTGAGACGGCAGAAGTTGCTATTGTAGTTGGTTACTTCAGTAAGACGGTTTGCTGTTGGATGGCTTCACGCATATATTGACAATGTTAAAAGTATACAGAAAATAGGATGCTCCGTTTTATTCAGCCACTTATATGTATGTAACCAACAATCACGCTATTTAAGCTAAAGCTCACGTTTCATGGAAATCAGAAACAACGACGGTACCACAACCACCCAGACCCGACACAATATCGAAAAGTTCGTCCCGACCGGGAATCAAACCTGGGACCTCAGAGTTAGCGCCGCCCAAAGTCAGGCGTGCAAACCATTCGGCTATGGAGGTCGTCAAATAAGAATAAGAATAAGAATAAGAATAAATTTATTTGCTGTGTAAAACTTAAGTCTAAATACATAAAAATTATAAAATAACATTTGTCTGCATAATAATATAATGCATTACTAGAGTGCCGCTTATATTGTAAAGTTTTAAAATTAGGGTTAGTAGTGCAAAATAACCGAAGTGATACCTAAACTAAGTAAACTAGTTTACCCGTATCTCAGGCATCTGATCGGTGAGTGTGTGTTAGCGCTTGCTTACATAACATTTTATTAAATAGCAATAAATTATAATACTTTTAATAACATTTTGCTTATGCAGCATGTTGCTGCCATTGTATTCTAACTTATGTAATAACTAATAATAGATGTTCGGTGTCATTGTAGGTTTTTATTTTATTTTTATTTTTTATTTTATTTTATTAAGGAAACATACAGCTTTATATAACATACAGTTTTCCCTTTAAGCCACTTTTGTATGGTTTTCTTACAATTTATTTTATTCATATGATGTATACCTAGTGCTAAATTAAGTTTATTATACAAAAAACTTCCAATAAAAAAACTTCCAAAAAATATTAAAGATCTAAAGAAATTAAAGGTCGTCAAATATTAATAAAATATATTAAAGGAACACACACCCTCACACACACACACACATACACACACATACATACATACACACATATCGTCATCGTCATTGCCATCGCCATCGTCATCGTCATCATCGCCATCGTAATCGCCATCGTCATCGTCATCGGCATCGCCATCGCCATCGTCATCGCCATCGCCATCGCCATCGTCATCGTCATCGCCATCGCCATCGCCATCGTCATCGTCATCGCTATCGCCATCGCCATCGCCATCGCCATCGTCATCGACGTTTATGTCCCCACTGCTGGGGCACGAGCCTTCCCTATGGATGGAAAGGGAGAACTGCCCATGAAACACCACGCGGGCCCAGTACGGATTGGTGGTTGTTAACGACTGCTAATGCAGCCGGGACCAACGGCTTAACGTGCCTTCCGAAGCACGGAGGAGCTCGAGATGATAAATTTTTGGTCACCCATCCAATGACCGGCCTTTGCGAAAGTTGCTTAACCTCAGCACTCGCAGACCGGGCGCGTTAACCACTGCGCCATCGAGCTCCTCACTGCGCCATCGAACTACATACATACATACAAATATACAAAGGTTTCCTCTTTATAATATTAGTATAGATGAAGCTATAGCTTATGGTACAATTTTTTTTGAGAGGGTTTGCTGATTTCTTCTGGCGGCATTTTCAGCGTTACCGGGCCTTTTTTGGGGGCGGTGAGGGTTCCTCAAGCCATGCAAAACGAAACACCGTCACAGGTTTTCTAAAGGGAATTGCATCACGTGGGTTCAGGGTGCCTAGTGTGAGTTTGTTTACTATCCGTATTCATTCGAATACGTTTACGAAAACGAAAATTAGTATGGCATTGAAGCAGCGCCTCCTGGCGACATAGAGAGGAGTTACTTTTTTTCCATACAAATTCTTGTTTTCGTGTGAGCGAATGGCGAATGAGATTCGCACTAGGCATCCAGATCGGATCGGGAGCGAAAAGACTCGAGAGCGCCTCTAAAGGCTAAGACGTCGGCTCGGGTTGACCGGGTCGTATGGGATATTGGGACAACTAAAGTGTTAGATGACATTTTTTGCTGACTGTACCTTAAAAAAAAATAAACGAATGTGTTCGAAAATAAAATAAAGGTTCGCGCTCCCCGTTGCCTGCGCACGTAAAAAAGGCTGTTAACTGTTATGAATGTTCATCACCGGTATTGGACTATTACTTACTAATATTCATCGTCATCGTCATCGCCATCGCCATCGCCATCGCCATCGCCATCACCATTGCCATCGCCATCGCCACCGCCATAGCCATTGCCATCGCCATCGCCATCGTCATCGTCATCGCCATCGTCATCGTCATCGTCGCCATCGCCATCGCCATCGCCTTCGCCAACGCCATCGCCATCGCTATCGCCGTCGTTATCACCATCGCCATCGTCATCGCCATCGCCATCGCCATCGCCATCGCCATCGCCATCGTCATTCAATTTCAAAAATGGAATGTGCCGTGCATGCTTTTCTAAAGTGTTTCTAATAAGCGTCCAAGCGGCCAGTAACAGAAAATAAGCTATGTATATATAAAATACCATAAAGTTAGTATATTCCATATTAACTTTATGGTATTTTATGAGTATTCTAATAATCATGCAACAATATAACCACTCAATATCACACTAATATTATAAATGCGCAAGTTTGTGTGTATGTTGTGTGTATATTTGTTGCTTCTGCACGCTGCAACGAATGGATGGATTTGGATGAAATTCAGCACACAGATGGTTTATATCCTGGATTAACACATAGGATAGTTTTTATATAATTTATAAATTTATAAATTATAGTATTATAAATACACTAAAAACGACAATTTAATTTTCCAATACAAAATGATTTGTTTGTTTTGTTGTCATGGAAACCAAAGAGAATTTAGGGTATGTTCCGATATACACTGCGAGCACTGTCCAGTGCTCTTACTGGTGAGAAAGTTCCGTTATGGACTGACAGTATATTGCCGCAGTATCCTAGGGAAATATATGACGTCATAAATCGTCGCCATTTTTGTACTGTAAGCACTGGCATTTTCGAGGTAAGGTGCTCTCAGTGCTTTGATTATGTGATCAATAGCGTCCAGAAATGACATGGATGACAGCATGGATGACAGTATACTGGACTGCGTTCAGTTTTAAACAGTAACCAGTATAGCTAACCATAAAGGGAATGGCTTCGCAGTATACTAAATTGACGTCACACCTTACAGTGCTCGCAGTGCATATCGGAACATACCCTTAATCACTTGATGAAAACTGTCAAAACGGTACGAAGTCCGCCAGGTCCACTAGTTAAGGCGAAGGGTAAGGCACACTAGCGCCACCAATTGATAATTTGACAATTACTAACGGACCGAATCTTTTTTTAAACATTGCGTACCGTCCGACAACAGGAAAGCATCCATAGTATTTATTTAAAAATCGTGCACTACTTTTTGTTGCGAGGCTTATACACAAAACGAGCTATCGCATTTATTCACAAACAATGGCCACTTTTGGTGTTAGCGAATGAATACAAAAACAAACCTAAAAGTAGTGCACAATTATTAAATAATAGATGTTTGCCTAGTGTCGGAAGGTCTGCAATGTTTGAAAAAAATCCAGTTTAGCAGTTATCAAATGAAATCCATTAGCGGCGCTAGTGTGCCTTACCCTTCGCCTATTGAATCTATAAATTTTTCACGAATATTGTATGTGAACTTCAAACTTTCAAAATTCATATGAAGTGTTTCTAATTATAAGTCCTCCACTGTATACGTAACGTATTTTTAAAACTTGCATAGAATTATTTTTTACATACAACTACATACTTCTGAAGTAATACGTAAATTACTATTAAGTATAAGTTTATAAAAATCCCGAGCTTCATAATTTTAGCACACTGAAGAAAATAAACTTACCGTACCAAAGTTTCAGGCTTCAGAAAACACATGGTCCGTTCTCGGGTAAATGTTTTAGCTTTTTACAATAAACTTTCACGAAACGGTGCTGAAATTTATGCAAAGGCATTTAATGCTGAATTCAAACTTTATCGGCCTCGCACAAAGTTGTGAAGTTCTGCTTTTTGTACTGCTCGTTCTTTTATTGCAAGTCTGAGCGATATGGGTGACTAAAGCGCCCTTGTACTTGTCCATTCTTACTATGTTCTCCCTTCTTATTCGTTTGTGTGTACATAAATTATAAATAAATAAATAAATAAATAAAAATGTCATCTCGAGCTCCTCCGTGCCTCAGAAGGCAAATAAAGTCGTTGATCCCGGCTGCATTTGCAGTCGTCAACAACCACCAATCAGCACTGGGCCCGCGTGGTGGTTTATGGCCCGTTCTCCCTATCCATCCATAGGGAAGACTCGTGCGTGTCCCAGGTGTAGGGACATAATTGATTAACTTTGACCACCCATCTGATTAACTTTGCGAATATTATCGTAGACCGGGCGCCCATCGAGCTCCTCCGTGTGGAATATAAGAAAATCTGTCGTTCATAAAGGTGCCTTATAATTTGTGTGGTTTAACAATTCGATTGTATTCGTTAACAATGTTGCTTTAAATACCTAGCTATGAAGTTGGGTTGTGAAAAATGATACCAATCATAAACTAGGTACGATAAGATATACTCCTATCAATATTCACATATGATATTCAAAAGAAAGACATAGGACATAATATAAAGATTCACCTTTTATTATAAGGCGTAGTATGTTTACTAGGCTGTAAAAGATGCGGTCACAAACCTGCTAAGGTATTCTAAACATGATATATGTTGACTGTCACATATAAATTTTGCGACGAGTCACACTGTCTTCCTTAATTAGGGTCCCTCGGGACAAATGGGACCTCTGTTGTTGACACCGTGCGAATGGTAATATGTACACATCATTTAGATTTGATTAATTACAACGAATGCTGAAACGAACAGCATTCATCTCATGGGAATGGAACAGTGTTTCGTTTTGATTGTGTTTTTATGGACGGAACCTTTAAACCCTAAATGAGTTTAAGAATTAAGCACATCCCATAAGATACCTAAGGCACCGAGGTACGGTAATTACCGTGCCTAAGGATGCAATCGTATTTTTGTATGCGTAGAATGACACAAGAAACGTTTTAAACTTTTATTTTTTTTGTTATGTAAATAAGACTCCTCATTGTCTCCTACACTTTTATATAAAACTACAAGCACGGAAGTGAATCAGTTTTGCAAAAAAATATATTTACATTGAGTATTTCCAATATGCGCGGCAGCTGTAACCCTATTAATGCCCTATTACAATAATATTATTTATTATTGTTACGGCGTATAAAATATACTGCTAGCGCCATCTGTTGGCGTGCGAAAATAAAACGAATCATTGAAATACTCCTGGAAAGTCATTTCTCTAAAGCAGAATAGACGAAGCACCAACAATTATGTTAGTAGTAATTTGAAGTTGTATAATTTTCAGGAGGAGGTAGAATCGTCTCTGCGTCTGGTGCACGCTGTAGCGTCGGGCGCGACCGGTGCGTTATGCGTGACGCACAGATACGGGCGGTTGCGGGCGCCTTTACACGCTGCTAGGTGGGACATCGCGAGGGCACGGGCAGACCTCGCTGCCAACGTCGTACACCAGCTGGGACTGGAAACTGATGGTGAGTATACTGAGAGGGATATTCTTCAGGTGTTATTCGAGATGTAGCGGGCACAAGCAGTTGTGCCCTAGCTAAGTCTAGAGACTGGTCTGGTGAGAAATACTGATATGGATATTTCTTGGGCATTGTGACGGACAAGTAGGGGCGGCTACGGGACTCTTTACACGCAGCGAGGAGGGATATCGCGAGGCCACGGGCAGACCTCGTCATCAACGTCCGTCGTGTACCAGCTAGTACTGAAAACTGATGGTGAGGCATATTGAAAAAGATATTTCTTGTGTACCTGTTATTCGAGTAGCAGCGGGATATCGCGAGGGCACAAGCAGTTGTGTCCCAGCTGGGACTAGAACTTCTATTGAGAAACGATGCATCGATATTTCTTGAGCGTGGTGATGGACAAGTGTTGCGGCTGCGAACGTCCTTCCACTCAGCTACTGATGAAAATGGGTCATCGTGAGGGCACGGACAGATATCGAATAATTAATTAATTATTCTTAGGTATAATTTGAGTAGCAACAGGAAATCGTAAAAAGCAGTTGTGCCCCAGCTGCAACAAGAGACTTCTAACGAGAAACGGTGACATGGATATTTCTTAGGTGTTGTGAGTTGTGAGGGACATGTAGGGGCAGCCGCGGACTTGGCTGATGGGACATCTGATCGCCGTCAACATCGTAGGTACAGCAGCTAGGACTGGAAACTGATGGAAAGACATAATGAGAGAGAATCGTACTTCATGCCCCGTGATTTTTATAGTAAACCTGGCCTAGCGTATAAAGCTTTACACTGCACATTGTAAATAAGTTCTAATTCAAACCCTCTTCAATATTTCAGTACTAATGGCAGTGTCCCAAGGCTTGGTGATGGGTGCAAGTCCTCTTGAAAGGGCTGTCAGCTCTAGAGCGATGGCGTTGCGGTCTGATGGCCTGGTGAACAGTGCGGTGGCGTGGGAGAGGTACGGCACGGCGGAACCAGTGCCGGTCATGTCACCGCAGTCAGAAAAACCTCCGGATCCTGAATATCCTTGGTAAGTATAAGCTGTCAGCGGACGACAAACAAAAGAGGTTTACCTAGTACTGGTGGTGGTTTTTTAAGGCTAGAACAGTGCTCGGCCGACGGTCAGCGTCGTTCTGTTGTATTTCATAAGCGACTATGTATTTAACAATACGCGACAGACCTACGCACTCGCCGGTGGGTAAAGCACTTTTATAGCCTTTAGAAACAGACTAATGCCGGATCCCTATATTCTATCTGTCTGTTGTTTTGCTTACTGGAGTTAGAAATTTGACATAATTTGTATGGAGCTTGTGTCAAATTTTTATCTATAGTAGGCAAAACAACAGATAGATAGAATATAGGGAACCGGCTTATATGGCGTTATTCCTATTTCCAGTTTGAAGGATAGTAGTAGCTAGTTCCAATTAAATTAAATGGCATTGACGCATAATACCAACGTCCGTCGTGGCACTCTGTGCCTCGGCTTAAAAAGCGGGGACCTATTTGGTTTTGTTTTTATAAGTGCTTAATTTTGTATGTTGTTGTATATTTGTGGCATGAAAACTTTTAATTCAGTCATTTATTGCATTCATAAAAATAAAAATTTGAAATCGGCATGCGGTGGCCGCTTTCCATAAATGGTCCGTATGATATCTAAATGAATAGCATTTAAATGAGGTCTAAAATTTTTGTATCGTCTCTCATCTTTTCTCTATAACTTGAAAGGTAGATATACTCTGTATTATATTGCTTCGTACCCATAGCAATAAAAAGAGATCAGAAATTATTACGAATGTTTTCTCGATACGACCTTGGAATGCCTTGGAGAATTGATGACAAAGTCGTACGAAAGGCGTATGTCCTTCGGAACGCTAATAATAAATAATAGAAAATCAAATAATGATACAATATTTAGGAGCACCATGTATATCTCGCAGTGGGATTGTATTATCCGCCGCATTACATTACAGCTTTTTTCAAAAACAGGGCCGTTTTGAAATACGACGATCTGGTGAAGGTCGCGGGAAACCGCTGGATGCGAGCAGCACAAAACCGGTCGTTGTGGAGATCCTTGGGGGAGGCCTTTGTCCAGCTGGGGACGTCTTTTGGCTGAGATGATGATGCTGATGATGCCTATCTTTCGGGATATATACCTACATAATATTATAGTAGTGAACGTATTTTATTTATGCACTGACTGAACAGCAGTCCGCGTTTGTTTCAGGTATGCTCATAATAGCGAATCTCTGCGTTCTTCTAAGTTTATGCCTTCCCCTCCTGGAGTAACAATGGCTGGTTGGTGGACTTATCCTTACTACAGCTGTGGGGCCAAAAGATGGCTTCTCTCATACACGGTTCCTGTATCTACAGTGCGCGGGTAAGACTTTTGCTATTAATGTCTGCTCTTAATTAATTGCTTTGAGGTAGGATTCCATTCCAAATCCGACTTAAGGCGATGGCGACCACCCTAATACCCATTTCTGCCGCCAAACTCATCTGTTTTATATTGCTACAACACAGTTCAGTAAATTAACGTGCATTATAGCATGAGATCAATATACCCTTGGCATAGCACTATTATCTTTAGCTAGATTATTATCTTGATATTTTTTCTAATTATTTATATTGATAGTCTTACAGTGAGTCAAATAAGAAAATTAAGTCCCTAACAGTATTAGTATTACAACAGTATTAGTTCGTATTAGGTGTTCCAATCACAAACTCATTAAAAACACGAGTGCTGCTTGGTTCCAAAACTATTACTAAAGATTTAATCTAAAGTTTCTATTACAGGCTCAAAGGCGTGATTTCTCTGGATATAGACATATCTAACTTGGAAGTTAATCAGTGTGAAACCGATTCTGAGAGCAGTGATAATCAGATTTACTCTTTCCATGGTACGCACAAGTGCCCTAACGAGACTACCTACGTAAGTTGTATATTTTATTTCATCAAAAAAATCAGTTGGTCAGACCACAGAACTTTCTGTTTAAATCCTAGAAGTGGATTGAATTTAACAATTTGATACAAAACTTATTTTCAGTGCGATTACAAGCCAAATAGAGAAATGAGTGCACGGTACGCTGGTTGGGCTCGTGGGATGTATATTTGCAGATGTAGACCTGGACATTACTCTTTAAACCACCCTGAAGGATTTAACGGATCTCTTGTAGAAGGTTAGTCATAATAATAAGAGCGGTTAATATGACCTTTCCAAATCTCTACATATCGTTAAAATCTAAAATTATTAATATAAAATGTGTATTCTAATGAATGTACCTTATATAGAACCAACCGGATCGACGTATTGACATCTATGTATAATTCTTACAAGTAATACTTAAATAAACAATATTTCTTTCCTGTATGATGATGATGAATGATAATAGAAATGGGAAGTGTGAGAAATGATATACCCCCCAACCCCTCAAGTATCTCAGTAACACAGTAAAGATGTAGGGCTTTACTAGCTTTACTAAGTCCTCGGGCGGACTTCTTAAGAGAATTTGAAAAGTGACGTTGCACTGTTTTGTTTTATTTACCAACACTTATGCACACTCACGAACACTTAACGGTTAATAATCCACTATTATTTCACATTAATATTCGATATACTTAACACAAATTTTCGAAAATAAAACAAAACCGCAGACATGACTCTTCACTTTCCCGCCAAGAAGTGTCAGAGAATAAATTTAAAGAGAAAAAAGAATAAGTTTTAAAGTGAAATAGATTGATTTTATATTCATTCAAAGTTTGCTAGTATAGTTATTAACACAGAGGCTATCAATGTGTCAGTAGTGTATAGGCATGAGTTCGATATATCAAAACGTAACCAAAAACGGATATGAGTCCTATATCATATCATATCGATATGGGAAACTTCATAACCGATATAAGAAAAACTAACACCGAATCGAAAACCAAAACTGCAAGAGAACGCGATATGAAAAAAACTCTATACCGTCACTGTAATGTAACCAATATCACCATATCCATGGAAAACTGAAACTACTGCACAACTCCAAATGTTTTGATATTCGCATCTTCCCTTTCTAACTAAGCATAATGTTAACGGTGTAAATGAGACGAAGCGAATATTCGCCACTACTTTGATATGCAATGTTGTTTCATTTGGCTTCGCACTTTATAGTCATAGAAATATGACGTAATTTGGAGTTGTGTTGTCTATCGTTTTCAGTTTTCTAAAACTAGTTATGCATATTAGAAGCAAAACTAGCAAACTATCTTACTGATATCGATATCTGAAAACGGTTTTTGATATCGATATGAAAACTGAATATCGGTTGCGTAACCGTTATTATAGAAAACCGAAAACGCCCATGTCTAGTAGTGTAGTATGACCATGAGAGAGTTCTTTGAGTTACTTCATTTTGGGTGTGATTGGGAACGGTAGGTACTTTTTATTTTGGTTTTTAAAATATCTATATAAGTTTCAACTTCAAATATGATTTAAATGTGACAAAAAAAATAATTTTAGATATAAGCACATAGGCATGCTTCATTGCTGCGAAGATAAATTTCGAAGTAGGTAAGTTGATTGAAAGGAAATAGAAATAGAAATAAAAATATAATTTATTGCCAATACTGTGTGTGTACAAAGGTTATTTCCATACAAAGTTTCTCTTTTATGCAATGATAAAAAGAAATGAGTGCTTGGCTACGACTCGTGCCCTCGCGATATACTATTCAAAATTTGATCACGTTGATGAAACGAGAATTTGTATGGCAAAATTTTACCTCTCCTCGTTTGTCACCCGAACGCTTAGTGCAAGTTTTATCACATAAGTGAAAACTAAATTTTGATCAACAATATGTTAACAATATTAATAAGTAGGTATTATAACTTTTTAAATACGAATGGTATCAAAGTGTCATAAAGTCAACTGGTATTGCAATATTGAGATCTATAATTCTATTCAAAATAATATTTATTTAAATTTGGGAGTTTTTCTTGGACAATATTAGTTTTTTTTTGTTATTATAAATACATGCTTTAGGGTTAAAATTAACTCTTTTTTTATTTTTCTCAAGCTCATTCTATTATATTTAATTATACTTATTTTTCTTTAATAAATGATTTGAAATGGTTTTTTTTTATATTCGTTTACTTTCTTTCTCTTTCATCTTTACTTCACTTCAAAGTCCTGATTTTTATGAATATTAGTAAGGTTATTCTATAGAAAGATGAGAAGTGAGGACCTCCTCACCAGAAGAGTGAGATAGCTATAATACTTGCTTGCTTCAACTAACAAGCCTCTCCAGTTAGATCTACAGCTTCATGGTACAAAGTACAAACCGTGCAAACCGCACTAAGCCATAAAAAAAACATGATAGGTCGGACTTCTTGGCGGGAAAGTGAAAAGTCATGTCTGCGGTTTTGTTTTATTTTCTAAAATGTGATAAGTCGAATATTAATGTGAAATAATGGTGAACTATTAACCGATAAGTGTTCGTAAATGTGCATGAGTGTTGACTTGGCAAATAAAACAAAACAGTGCAACGTCACTTTTCAAATTATCTCAAGAAGTCCGCGTGAGGACTTAGTAAAGAAAGACCCACATCTTTACTGAGATAATTGAGGGGTAAAGAAATATTGTTTATTTATGTATTACTTGTAAGAAAAAATACTTTGACACTGGCTAAATGTGCTAATCGCACAAAGCCATCAACTAAATAAAAATAAAAATAAAAAACAAACAGAAACCGCACGAAGCCAAAAAACAAACAAGATAAAATTAAAAACAAAAATAGATAATTTCGCAATTTAATTTAGCTCACAAAAGTACTTTTTTAATACGGAAAATTTAACTTATTAGCTTGTAATTGACTATCGTATCTCACATACATACGTACAAGGTAATAGTTGTCGCGCAAAACAATAAAGCCGTTTTATTTAATTAGTTATAGAAAGATTTGTAATGTTCACATTTTTACATTTCAGTTGCTTACCAGGAATTCGAGGAGAACGGCTTAGAAAACTGGAGTGAACCTTACGAGTGTTTAAAATGCCAGCCAGGATGCGAAACATGCAAAGGTCCAGAGCCCTGTCTTGCCACTTACAACTGGCCTTTTCGGTAAGTTTTGTATCAGTCTTTGTAAACTATATATAGTCTTTAAGTCACTATACTATACATTTTTATGTACCATATGGCTACTTAACCAGCAATAACTTATTCAAAATCATTAAAATAATTTAACATTTTAGTTATTTTACTTCCTAAGTATAGCCTCCTTTTACTTCTTGGTAGCTGACAATAAGGCCAAAGCTATAGTACATTCTATTCAAAATTCTGACTTATAATTTCAGTAATAAACATTATTTTTACAAGATAAGAGTTTGTTTTTGACATATACACAAATACTATCAAACATTAATACTCGAGTAAAAATAAGTTTACAAATATGTCATTTTGATATTTTTGATAAGAATGGTGTTTCAATTATTAAAATGCTTTAGTACTGATTGAACAAACTAAATATAGGCTTTGCACATTTCAGGATATCTCTACTGGTGATATCGGTGAGCTGCGCAGTGATGACAGTAGTGCTCACCATCTACACACGCCACCACCGCAGAGTGAAGGTGTTCCGTGTGGCCAGCCCAGTGTTCTTGTCTATCACGCTGCTAGGATGTGCCATCATGTATATGGAGGTCAGTTTATATAATCATAAATATTAAGTTTCTGTCTGCTCATAAACATAGTAATGCTGTAAAAGCTGAAGAACCAAACTGCAACTTATGTAACACAGCAAAATTGGAATAACAGTTTATTCCATGGGGCAGTCCCCAGGACACTATTTACTACGGCACAAATTGTCAATATTCTAGATCTATGTAGTCTATATGTTAAAAAAACTTTTTTTTAATTATTTATTATTGAGTATTTTGCTCACAACAAGATTTGTGTAAAATTATAAGTATTGGTAACCTCATAAATATTTAATAGTATTTTCTAGTAAAATTTAATCTTATAAATAATTTTCATAATAATAAAACCCACATTACATCAGTGTTGTGCATAATGATCCGATCTTTCCATCAAGGCCTAAGACCAGCCAGAGAACCCATGTGACAAATTCTTGGGTTACCGAAAGCATAGGTCATTTAAGCAAGTTATCAATCAACATCGCTTTCGAAAAGGTTTTATAAGAATTGATTGACTACAGCTACTATTACTATATTAATCTACTTGAATGGTTTTTGCCCTGTATTTAGGTTAAAGTTTTATATGTTTACAGATGGCAGCCATATTTCCTGTGCTGGATAGATATTCTTGTATCGCCACTAAGTGGACGCGCCATATGGGTTTCTGTATAACTTATACAGCTTTGTTGATGAAGACTTGGAGGTAAGACTTTTTAAGTACAACAACTTGTACGTTAAAGTTATATAATTATAAAACATTGTTAAAGGACGGTAAGTCCACTACATAGTCAACCCATGCCAAGACCCTTCAGAGGCTTAGGTTTTCCACTCCTGTTATTTGACTAGAAAATTTCGAAGAATCTGGTAAGGTACGATGACATGCTTGGGTGATGACACCCTTACAAAATTACCAGGGATTGTTTGGTTACTGCTGCTTGAGGAACCTTAATTTAGCTACCATAGTAATCCGATTATGCCAAGACCATAAAAGGGCAAAAACTAATTCCAAAGGACAATGGGCATAATACAAAGACTGGGCTTGGAAGCGGCCACTACAAAAACATTTGTTTTATGATTCTTTATGATAAGACAAACAATAGTTCGTATGGGACCAAAGCCACATTTCCTATGTAATAGAAGTTATGGCCATTAAAGTAATAGAACTAATAAATCATGTCAGATTGTTGACAAAAATTGCTTTACCTGCTTATCACTTTGAATTGTTTGTTTAAAAAATTAAAGAAAACCTTTAAACTCTTATGAAGACTGTTGCCGTTGTCTAAACTCCCCCTTATCCTTTCATGCGCCCGTGCAGCCCTGTGCAGGTGTTCCTTACTTAACTAAGATGTGTATGTGTAATTATACCAAATAAGATTTTTCTATTTTTATTTCTAAAGATAAACAATGTATTGTTTCATCATTCATCATTATCATGATTTCAGCCAGTAAGCACCCACTGCTGGGTGCCTCTCTTGAACATGCTAACTTAGCCGGTCCCGTGTGAGCCTCATCCACTGCCCTCTGGTCACCCTGACGTCCGGTCGGGTCAATGTAGAAAAACGAACTTTTTCTATATTTTCTCGGGTCGTTGTTTCTGATTTCCATAACACAAGTGCTTAAGCTACTGTATTTGGAGTCAGAGCAATGTCTGTGATGTTGTCTGATATTATATTTATTTATTTATAAGCATTATTTTTGTTTCAGAGTGTCTCTCACATATCGTGTCAAATCGGCACACAAGCTCAAGCTGACTGACAAACAGCTTCTGCAGTGGATGGCTCCGATCCTCCTCATCATGTTAGTTTACCTTGGCACGTGGACATTGTCATCACCGCCTGACGCTGAAGTTGTGAGTATTGATAATAATACTTTACTTACACCAGAAAAAAGTGAAATTGTAAAAGATTACTAAAAATTTGAGATTTTGATGCTCTCTCTACTGTACCCTTTTTTGAAACAAGTAGTTTCAATAATTAGAGCTGTTAACATGACATCTTATTAAATGATGGTCAAATGATATTTTCCAATCTTCACACATGGGCTATTAACTTAGAGGGGAAGGCCAAGGGGGCAATTTTAAAATCTCATCGGATCTTGACATCAAAGACAGGAACACACCATGAAATATAGATATTTCTTCATCATTATTTACAATTTGATTATTAAGATACTTAATATTGTTCGAGAATTTTCAGTGTCAAAAATAAGTTAGTCTTTGATTAAAAGAAAAAACGTGGGTATTGGTCATTGGTTCAAAGATTGCCCTCCTGGGACCTGGCAAGGTACACCACACAGGTTGGATTTTTGATAATCTTATGACGTTTAATCTATATCTATGTATACTACGAGTAATATAATAAAGCTGAAACGTTTGTTTGTTTGTTTGAACGCGCTAATATGCAGAACTACCAGTTGGATATGAAAAAATATTATTGCATTTGATTAAAAACAGTTAGAAAAAACGCTAAGCGAACACGAAGTACTAGCGCATTCAGGCGACGCGGCGGATCCAGCTAGTACTAATATATTTTTAATGATGGCCTATACTGAAGAGAATAATAATTTTTTTTACTATTTACTTTTAAATGTTAATTGCTACACTTAAGCTGAATTAAATATTTATATAAAATACAGTGAAAAAGTTTGGTGGGCGTATAATTTTTTCACTGTATTTTATATAAATATGAAGAGAATAAGTTAAACCCCATTCGGACAATTTCATTATAATAGAGCAAGTGTTTAAAGTATTTATTTTTTCACAGATTTCAGACAATCTAGGTCTGAAGTTCATGCAGTGCAGTTACAACTGGTGGGATCACAGTTTAGCTATAGGTTGGTATTTTACTATATTGACAAAAAACTATGTGTTTAGACTTATTTTTCATCACGTAATTAAATTCAAAATCATTTATTCAGCTCATATGAATGTCACTACTATGCCTTTGGTTCGTAATTCTATACAGGGCCGGAGAAAACCGGTAAGAAACTCAGCAAAGGCGTTTCTTTACTCCCTTACAGCGTTAATACAGCTGTAAGGGAAAAGTCCTCCATCATGCATCCATCTCCATCTCCATCTCCAAAATCTAAATTAGACAATAATTGTCTTTCATTGATTTAACCTGGTTTTGTTATTTGAACCCAGTGTGAAATATGTTCTTTCACGGTGAAATATAAGTACAAATACTAACTTGTTCAAACGCGGGATCGCATTATTTCGCACTATGTCATAAATAAAAAAACTTAAGGGAACCCTTATTTTTTTTATTTGTTATCAAAAACTACTATCATTCATTATATATTATTATCTACTTTGTTTGCGCTGTTTGTGAATGATAACTTTTGTTAATCTACCTACCTTTTAAAAATGCTAGTCGTTGCAATTGTTAATGTTCATATCAATAGAGTATGACATACTCAATGCGTATTTATTTAGTAGAAATTAGTAAAATAGTAGTTAGTATTTAGTAAGATACTAACTACTCAATGAAAATACTCAATGCGTATTTCTTACTATGTCCAGGTGAGATCCTGTTCCTCCTGTGGGGAGTGCGGGTTTGCTACCGCGTGCGGCACGCGGAGAGTCTGTACAACGAGGCGAGGCTCATATCCATCGCCATCTACAACATATTCACCGTCAACTCGCTGATGATCGCGTTCCAGTAAGTTGTTAATAATGTTAATTATTAATTAGGGATTCGAATAAGGCCAAGAGCAAGCCCATATTTTAATAAACTCCAAAAAGTATAAAATTCCAAACATTTAATATCTAAATAATAAAGTTACAATTGCAGAATATCCTTACGTCTTATTATTTTAATTTCTAATAAATTCAATCCCTTTTATGGCCAAATTTTAAGTTATTTTTACCTTAATATCCAGCGTCAAAGTCTGATATATGAGACCAACAGTGATGTTACCAATACAAAATTATCGTAACTATTTTAGTCGGGTTTCCTCAATTTCTAAGTAGTTTTAAATGCATTTGATATTTAGGAATAGCCTTATTACCGGCTTATTTTAAGATAAAAATCTTTTATGTGAAATTATTAAGTTTAGCTCCATACATATAATAATATGATGTATTTTGCTTAACAATCCACGTATTTCCCAACACTATCTTGTTGAAACTTGTAATCAGTGTTAAACGTCAATGTCTGATATATCAGACGTGACGTCAGAGACGATGGATGTTTCTAGAACAAATTATTTAGTGATGTGAATTAAAGGTATTTTCAAAATATATTTTTAAAACTTACCCTGCAAATTAATGACATATTCGTTGCTATTATTATATCGCATTAGTCTTGTGTCACTTGTAACTGCAAAAATGACTACCACCAAGGAATTAACTCGAATATTAGAGGGAGAAGACGAGTATGACTTTGAAAGTGACGAATGAGCTCGAGTGGGAATCGAACTCGCGATCCTTGGATAACCTTGGATTGAAATTTAGTTAGCAAACCATTCTTTTTTCATAAAAGTCTTTATTTCAACCTCATATGTTTTATTGTAGTGATGTTATAAAAAGATAATAAGATATAATAAAACTACAGTTTCAGCATGGAATATACGTGTTGGCGCTAGAGACACATTCTTTTGCGGTATATCATTGCGGTTAAAAGTTAACTAAATATTTATTTGAAATTGGATTTCAAATATATTTACAAAATTATCGGTGTTATCACCGGAAGCACCTCACTAAAGCTTAAAGGCTTGTGTGGCACGCATACGTCAAAGTCTGATAAATCAGACTAAGACTTAAGACTTTACTTTGCTTTATATTTAATAAAATACTCATGAACATATACAAAAAAATAATATTCTTTCCATATTTGAGTAAAAAGGTGATTGTAATTCAAACCAAAGCATATTTTCACTCGAATAATGTTTTAAAACATATTTTTTATCGAATCTCGATAGGAAAGTGTCTCTTCACTACTATACTTTACGTCTCAAGAGACCGTGGCGTCAGGGGCGCGACTATCGGAAAATAGCGTGGCGTAGAAAGGGTTCAGAAAAATCTTAACTAGTTTATATGCTGTACCATTTTGTAAACCTTATGTAATTACAAGATAAAATTTACTAGATAAATTAACTAGTCTCTGGTAGCTCGAGTGGGAGTCAAACCCACGACCCTTGAATTACCGGTCCAATACTCTGACCGCTGAGCTACAGAGACACTTACCGAGAGATTTATGTAATGTTTTGTTTCTAAATAATATAATTTATTAAAATAAAAGTTTATTAGGATAAAAATAATATTATTCTATTCTTTATAAGTTGGTTACACTAATGAAGAATAGTTTTTTTTATTAATTGTTGTTCCTTAAATTTACAGCTTACTCATCTTGCCGCAAGCAGGACCGGATATCAAATACCTTCTAGGCTTCATCAGAACTCAGCTGTCAACATCTACAACTGTCCTATTAGTTTTTCTACCAAAGGTATTACTGCTTTTTATTTGTATATTTATTTATTTATTTATTCAACAATGTTTCAACAGCATTTAACTAAACACAAGGTACAGAAGATGTTACTTAACATAAGCCAATTATAGAAACATATTATGCTACTAGAAAATGTTGACATAATTAATAAATGCAGGTAAAAATTTCATTTTCCAAAATTTGTTTAAAATTTATGTGTCCTGTTCTCCTGACTCAATAATTGTGTAATAAAAGCGGTTTTAACATTCCTAGAGCATTTACATAAATTTTAAGAACAGCTTTTGTATGGGTTTTTAATTGTGCATTTTACATCTGCGCTTTGGAAGGCACATAAGCCGTTGGTCCTGGCTGCATTAGCAGTCGCTAACTACCGCCAATTCGCACTGAGCCAGCTTGGTGGGTTATGACCCGTTCTCCCTATGGATGATGATCTCTGTACGGTTTTGATTGATTGATCTATGAATGAACCTTTCCATAGGTGTTACGCGTAGTTCGCGGTACTGGCGACACTTGGGACAGCCGTGCGAGAGCGAGAGGCATGCCGGCGTCCTCTTCTCTCAACGGCATCGGCTTGGTGCCTGATGAACCGCCTGATCTGTACCAAGAGAATGAGGAACTGAAGGTAAAGAGAAAGCTAAGTCATAATAAATTCACTGAACAAGAAAGTGATAATATAATTAATTGTAGGCGGATACAAAGTAAATTTTCAATTTGTCATCACTTTACAAAATATGTTTTAATAAAATAACTAAATTCACTTAATCCAGGATCTGGTTCAGGATTATAATTATTTAAAGATTTCCCATACAAATTGGTAGGTTGATAATGTATTTATCAACAGATAAAAGAGAGAACACGAACTTTATACGTTAAATAGCCACGTTATTTGTATGTGTGATTGTACCAAATAAAGATTTTTTCTAATATAATAATTTTATTTCTATTGATTGACAGACCTACGTGTTAAACTCTGTTAAGTGAGTGACCAAACAAACTGTATTGTTATTATTTTGAAAAAAGAAAGTGTTTAAATTATTCCACGAGCGGGATTCGAACCCGCACCCCATGACATGCCGGATAAAAATATTAAGATCGGATGTTGATGACGTAGTTGTCGACATTGAATAGGGCTCCTTTAGCGTACAAAGTAAAAGTAGGTAATGTTGATTAATTTCGACGAGTTGGATTGAGCCACGATAGCATAGTTGGTAGTGCATCTGACCCGGCATGTCATGGGGTGCTGGTTCGAATCCCGCTCGTGGATTTTTTCAACACTGTCTTTTTTCAAATTGTAATTTGTTCGTAACAATATTTGCGTAAAATTATATGTTATTATTTTTTATTTATTTAGGTTAGGTTCACAAACAAACGTCATTACAGCACAAAATCTTTGTTATTTAAAATTTATTTTATTTTTACGCGTAAGCCCTTTGCTTTCATCCTACCTGATATTGATTGATGAGAAGACCGAAGCAGCGCATTTCACCCGGAATCCTCAACTACAGAGGAACTGGATCTTATCTCTAACTTCCGGAACACAACAATGCTGCAAACTTAGATGGTATAGTGAATTTGGATAATTTGTTGGTTGGTAGCCTATAATCTTCTTTCATCCAATCAGCCTATACTAGTCCACCGATAGAAATAGGCCTCTCCTTCTTTACCGCCATATAAACAAAATCTTTACTATGGTTGACAGGAAGAAGTCCAAAAGCTAGCGGCACAGATCGAGTTTATGAAAATAGTTCAGATGGAGATGCACAACCGGCACCTGCGGCCGCGGCCCGGCGGTTACTTCTCGGCCGTGCCGCAGAGCCCGATGCATCCCAAGGCAACCAACATCTCACAGGTAACCAACACAGCCTATAGCAACCAACAATACAAGTAATATCTCAAGGCAACCAACATATAGGAGTATTACAGGTAACAACCCGATATCTCACAGGAAACATCCCAAGGCAACCAAAATCTCAAAGTCCTAATTTAGGGAGAAAAATATCAAAATTAATGTATTGTTTTCTAAAGTTTACGCGATTATTATATATTTAAATAAAACAAGTTTATTTTACACACTCGCATTTATTTTACACATTGGTTTTATTTTACGACCTCCTTGGTCGAGTGGCTTGCACACCGGTTTTCATGGTGTCATCATCTCTGAGGTCCCAGGTTCGATCCCCGGTCGAATCAATTTAGAAATACCTGTTTTTCTAAATTGTTTCGGGTCTAAGTGTTTCCTATGTGTTATCCGTTGTCTAGTTAACAATGCTTAAGAAACTTAAGCTTAAGAAACTCGATAAATGTATTGAGTTTCTTAAGGAAGCTTTTCTTGGGGAATAAATAAATAAATGGTGTGAGTGTTGGAAACATTTATTTATATATTTATTTACTTCCTTACATAAACGTTAGTATGAAAAATATTATAAAATTATATTTTTCATACTAACATTTTTTTTTTAATTTTCTTAGCATCTATATCCTCTGAGATGGCAGACACTAGAAACCAATATGGCGTCGAGTGGCGAGGCCCCCCGCAGGTAGTCAGCTGTTTGGGTGTCGGGTTACATTAAGAGTAATATCCAGATTAATAGCGCGCGAATGGAATTTTTCTAAGAAACGTCAACAACTGTCGATTGTATTGCTATCCTACTTAATCATAGAGTCTTTTGCCACACTCTCTCTAGTCCGGGTCACTACACACTATTATTTAGCAGGGTTACCAAGCGACCCAACCAGAGCAGACATAATATGTCTGCCTGCCACTCTAGGGTATTTTGACAGAAGACATATTATGTCTGCGTGCCATCTCAGAGGATACATTTATTTACTTCGTTACCAGGACAACAGCGAGTGGGCGGGCCCCGTGTGACTGGTGGCGCTCAGCGACAGCGGCTGGTCGTGGCCCGGGCCCGCCGGCAGGCGCGTGCGCACCGCGCGCGACCCGCGCCCGCCCGCCTTTGTCTGACCGCCTACGTTGTTACTTAGGCATCATTTCTTTGATTCGCAATTGACCGTACAATTCTGAGTTTACATAGTAAATAGGCAATTTTAAGTAGTATGGTAATAGTACCATGCTACTTAAAATTGCCTAAATGCGTTTACCGCGAAGCCATTCATAAGGACTGTTATAACTAGCAGATTTACGCATTAGACTTTGAACTTTAGATACATGTCATATGGTTGAATATTTGTTCACCGAGCTACTTTTCATTAAACACCGTTATTAAGAATCGTATCTACAAAAAAAACTAAAACAACAGTCCGCGATAGCACGATACTGGAACAAGCAGCGCCATCTGTGATCGCAAGTAGTAAACAGCAGAGTGGGCGGGCTCCAAGTGACTGGTGGTAGCGCTCAGCGACGCCCGTGACCGACTGCGTTGTTACGCATGCCTGCTTTGAGTATTACAGCAGCCTGATGTTTTACTACGAACCCGAGCTTTTGACAGGTCATGCATGCGTCAAAAACTCGGGTTCGTTTGTCAAAAGAAGATGCTGCTTCATGCCATGCCGTTTTCTATAACAACGTGATCAAATTTTGATCCTAGATAGACGTCAATTATCTTTAATGATTACCTACAATACACACCCTACATACAATAAACACCTACAATTGTTCATTCGAAAATGTGCTTATAATGTCATTGTTAGAGACTATTTTACAATAGACAATTTTATGTGCTAAGTAATCATTAATGTTAATTGACGTCTATGAGTGCGGCATTAAATTGTTTTTCAACATACCGTTATAATAACGGTAATATTTTAACACCAGATGAAAACTTTTATGATGATTTGTTGAGATCAGTTGATATTGCAATATGTGCATAAATATCTTAAAAGGTATGCAGACGAAAGTTTGTGTGTAATTGGTCTATAAGTTTTATTCATTTAACCATACGATGAATGAATGAAGTTACTTATTTGGAATTTTTATCTCATGACCTTTTGCGATTTAAGTGATAAATTTTCTTCGCTTTTGGATCGAGCTGTTATACCATTTGCATGTAATCAATAAAACGATATCTAATAAAGAACTATTGAAACAAACTTTGCCAAAATACTCTTTATTCAAAAAAGTTTTTAATGACAATGACTTAATAGGGTTAATCATTTTGAATTAACACTGAAGATTTAATCCTACAACGTTTTGTATGATGCAAAGTATTTGAGAAAATTATACTTTTTTGAACATCTGTTGGTATCTAACTTACTTAAGACTTCCCATTTAAGTGAGGTGCTTCTACTCGTATAGTTTCACGTGTGTATAATAAAATTATCTATTACTAATTTTTTTACATTATTTAATTATGTGGCTGTATTGTAAAGGGTAGGTATTATTAAGAAATGCGCGATTCATAATAGCGCGTTTTATTAGCCAGCAGTTGAATAGATAATTTTATTTACACTTATTGTAAAACGTTTCGTATAAAAATGATCGGAAAAATTATAAAATATTAGGTCCTTTCCTATGAAGTTGACGTTTTGTATGAATTTTTTTTTATAAAATTATATTTTTCATACTAACGTTTTTTTTTAATTTTCTTAGCATCTATTTATGTTAACACTATATAAATTGTAGAGTAGTGTGTTTGTTTCACTAGCTAAATATAGCAGACATTAAAAAGAAAAAAAAATCAAGGTCCTTCAAAGCTACAATAAAACAAAAGGTAAATTCCGCGAACAAAAAAAGAAGTCAATTAAAAAAAAAATTGGGCGATAAAGACACAAAATGAATAATCATTGTTATTACATACTGAAGCCTAAGTAACATAGTTCTAATTAAAGGTGTACAATAAATAATATTAACAACCGGTATTGTCAATGTTCAAATAATTTTTAACGCAAATTTTGTTACGACCAAATTACAAAAACACAAATGTTGAAAAAAATTCCACGAGCAGGATTTGAACCTGTACCCTTCTGACATTCCAGGTCAGGTGCTCTTCCAATTGAGCTATCATGGTTCTAACCAGTCCGCCGAAATTATTCAACACTTTTTACTTTGAAAGCTTTTTTTTTTAACCGGTATTGTCTTTTAGAAGTAATACACATTAATAAGTGAGAAAAAAACGTCAATGTCATAGGTAAGGACCCAATATTATGTAGTCATAACATGGTGAAGATTATTGGTACAAAAAAAGAGACTACAGAAGGTAAGCTTTGTACAAGTGCGCACTAGCTCTCACGAACACTGAATCTCGCTACAGCTGTGCTCCGAATGTTCCGAGCTGTGAGATTCCGATTTGAGCGCGGTTGTATGAAGCTGACGTTCTGAGGTCTCCTTATTTCAATTTGTGCTATTAGTTAGATGCCATAATGCCATTTTATGAATAATTTCTGGGTGCCGAGTGCAAGTTTCATTCGACAATCGTTAACGTTAACGGAAACAAGAATTTATATGGCAATTTTAACTCTTTATAAAAACATAAATGTTGAAAAAAATTCCACGAGCAGGATTTGAATTAAGCAGGCTACTCTTGACACAAACTCAATCTCAATACAATTCCAATGCGGTTAATATGTATCGATATTGGGATAAGTATCGCAATTTCGGAACGCCCCATCTCGATAATAATTTGTTCACTCAATTTCCACGCAATTTAATTCCATTGTAGCGCTATTATCGCTTTTAAAAGTGCCATTTGAATTTTTTTGATTTGGGATTGGAAATTGATTATTGCAATTGTGTTTCAAGAGTAACCCACCAGCCCCCCAACCGCCTAACACTCTCGCTTTCGATCGCTTTGAAAGCGAGGCCCTCGCCTCGCTTTCTAATATAATATCGAAATATAATATCGAATAATATCGAAAGCTATAACCTATAGCTTTTGATATTGCTTTCATATTGCTTTCGAAATGACAAAATGACGCCTCCTCTTCGCCTCGCCTTCAAAGCGATCGAAAGCGAGAGTGTTAGGCGGTTGGGGGGCAGGTACTCTTCCAGTTGAGCTATCGTGGTTCTAACCAGCCCGCCGAAATTATTCAACACTTTTTACTTTGAAAGTCAAAGGCGCTCATTCAATGTCAACAACTACCGTCAGGTATGTGAGAAGGCTGCAGGTTCAAATCCTGCTCGTGGAAATTTTTTCAACATTTGTGTTTTTGTAAATTGTTCGCAACAAAATTTACGTTAAAAATTATTTAAACAATTTTAACTCTTCTCGTTCGTCGCCAGGAGGTGCTGCTAAAATGCCATACTTATTTTCGTTTTCGTAAACGTAATCGAATGAATACGAATAGTTAACAAAACTCACACTAGGCACCCTGAACTCATAAGGGTTTTACGTTATGGGTGAAGTTATCAACATTTCAACATTGTTTTTACGAACTTAATTTATGGTGATATGCAACCAAAGATACTTTGGTAACATATTTTATAGGAACTTCGTGTGAATTTAAATATTAAATAATTATTATTATGATTACGGTCTTGATGGCAATCGAGACGTGTTGTAGATAATACTATTTTGTGTATAGGTACATCTCGATCGCCTGTATACATACATAATCTATGCTAACTTTTTTAGAAAGGCTGATGTTTAAATAATGATTGAAGATGCAAGTTCATGGCATAGCCACAAAATTTAGAAAGAGTTGAACAAAATGTAATGCGTGATAGTGCTGTATGCAATAATGCAATTATATTATATTCTCAAAAAGAGGTAGATTGGTTATGTCAATAATATGAAAATTGTTTCAAGATAATACGTGTATACATTTTGAATAAATCTAATAAGTATATTTATCGTTGCCACTTGCACTCATACTTTTGATTTTATTTTTATGATGAAAGAAACTCATGCCGAGGTCATGTGGGTCAGTTAACGAAGCGACATCAAATCACTATTTTTGTGTGGAAGTGTGAATCTGACTATATCTACCTCTTTCTACTTTAACATAATTGTAAACAAGTATTTATGTAATAATTTTGTCGTGGCTACTGCATTCCAGTATATTCAAAACATTTTAAAATGTGCAATATGTTGTATACATATATTATTTTATTATAAATTGTATAAAATAGTTGGTTTATACAGTACTTCAAGATAAATAATGAGCATCGGAAAATATCGGAATCAATCGTAAAACATTACAAAAACAATTTTAAAAAAGTAATTTATTTTTAAAAAACACTTCAGACAAGAAAAGACATGGTCCTAGATTCTGAATGATCCACAGTATTAATTGATTTACTTATTTTACCTACATTATTATTGATTATTCATAATAATCTATACAAAATTCAAATGTATTTTTATTTACCCATATCGAGTTATGTAATATAACAAAATCACATAAATATCTCACAAATCACAATATCGTTCTCTCTCGTTAGGGCAATTTAGTAAGAGCAGCTCTATATCATGTACTGCCTAGTTTTGGTCGGTCATCTTCGGGAACACGAAGTTAGTGGATGGATGCATTGTTGGATGGCCATTATTTACCTTGAAGTACTGTATGTATGTTAATTACGTGACTACCAGCCATTAAAATCTAGTCAATGTTTAATTTAATAACGTTGTTCAAGAAATATATTTGTAAAAATCTTTGTTTATTTTTATTGCATTTTACAAATATTGTCTTTAAAATAGTTAATTGATAAAAAATTAAAATTTATAAATGTGATGCACTATGTATAACATTAGGCAGACAATAAAATGTTGCATACTTTATTTTTAAAAATCATGTTGGCTTACTATTTATAAAGGTAATCTAAAATATTTTTGAATTTTATTTAGAGTTATTAGAAATAACGTAATTTATGTTTAATAGATTTAATGTAAACTAATTATTCTTTGTTTGTCATCATTGATGTCGTTGTTCATGTATAGTAGATTAGGCATAAAGAAAAAAATGTAAATATGAATCGTAAAGCATAAATTCTAAAGTGTTGTACATAGATTTTTTAGAGTTATTTATTTTACGTTATTTTTTACAGTCTGTGATAATGAGTACAGTATTTATCAATTAAATTATTAATTAAATGTATTTTGCAGAAATGTAAAAATTTACATAACTGTTAAGCGGATCTTTCTATTTATATAGATTAATTTATAGTGTCTCATTGCTTCTTTCTACTCTAGTTTAAACAAAGTAAGAAAGAAGATTGTTTAGAAGTGCATTTACCGTAGCAAACTTCCCATTTCTTAGCTTTCGAAAGAAATTTTAATATAAGTACCTACCTAATATTCTGTACCTACCTACTTCTAATCTTCATAAATTAAGAATGATTTAAAAACCTTCAATTGTGCTTATAGATCTCATATTCGCCAATTCTATTATTTTTGTTAAGTTTATTTTAGACATTACCTCATTGTAGAGTATCAATAACAATTGTAGCATGTAATCCTTCAAACTAATGACTTGGGTTTATTCTCTTTTTACAGTTTATAGTAAGTATGTCAGACTACTAAAACTTACTGCAAAAAGAAGAACATTTTGTAATGTTAATTGTGAATAGAGAAACTTTAATAAATTTTAATACTATTTGTATGTAAATTAACTGTATTTAATACACATCAGTGCCATCAATCAAATTAAATGTGACTCTGTTCTATGAAATAAGTAATAGTTCTTAAACCTTAAATGTTGTTACAGTGTTCAGTAAATTAATAGTATACAAAGTAGAGCGAGGCTCATTCATTTCTAGTTTTGTGAGTAGAATAAGTCATAAATGTGATACCAAAAATATAGTAAGTACACGTTAAAATACAATGTGTTAGTTGTTTTACTGTTTGTAATTTTTTCAATATAGAATCTTCTCTATTAATTAATATCTGTAAGTAATTAATGTGTGCCAAGAAAACAAATATTTAAATTTTTTGAAGTGAAATACAATCACGTTTTATCAAAAATTTTGTAGCTTTTGTTTTTGGATACTCAAAATGTATTGCTAGTAATAATAAGAACTGGATGTTATTACGACACATAGACTCAATGTATTATTGTTATCTTACTTGGTTAATAGTAAATAATGATGTATTGTTTTTACATTAAAATAAAAATGACTGTTCTTGATGTTTAATTTTAATGTTTGTAAATTTATTGATGCAGCATTTATAACATACACACAAACTAATAATTTACTGTAAAAAGAATACTTTCTGTATCTTTAATAACATTTTACATAAAATACAAACTGATTTACAATAATGTGGAAGCAAAAATTTTCTTAGTTGCTACACAAAATGCTGCAACTCAGCTTTAATGTTCGACAAGTACATTATATTATACAGTATAGTGATAAATGCTGTATTTCTTGTGAACTCACAAGGAATACAGTAGAACAGGAATAATTATAATGTTACCTCATAAAGTTCACAATTTGGGCATTTAGAAGTTTAAGGAGCTTGATAGCACAGTGG
The DNA here is from genome assembly GCA_963082485.1 of Eudonia mercurella. Lineage (NCBI taxonomy): Eukaryota > Metazoa > Arthropoda > Insecta > Lepidoptera > Crambidae > Eudonia > Eudonia mercurella. The sequence goes on from OY720038.1 coordinate 10,459,038, forward strand.
CTAACATCGGGCTGCGAGTGCTGAGGTTACTTTCACAAAGTTTGGTTATTGGAGGGGTGACCAAAAATTTAACATCTTGGGCTCCTCTGTGTTTCGGAGGACACGTAAAGCCGTTGGTCTGGCTGTATTAGTAGTTTTTAACAATCACCAATCATCCGCACTGGGCCTGCATGGTGGTTTATGGCCCTATCTATCCATACGGAAGGCTCGTGCCCCAGCAGTGGGGACAAAATGAGCTGATGATGATTTAGCAGTACATATAGACACTGGATATAACATTAGACACTGTAATCTTACAATATACATTTTTTTAAATCCTGGGCATAGGCACAATCCTAATACCTCAGGTTCGTAGACATGCAATTGCTCATCATATATCAAAATTAATAGATGAAGAGACAATTGGCTGCAATGCAGAATTCACATTGGGCACAGTAAGCTATTAGTATGAGTTTCAGGTGGTACAACGGTCACAAGTAACCAACAAACAATTTAACATGTGGCTGGTACTAAGACAATGTAAATATTAATATTGAAAATGCCAGCCTTAATCTATCCAGATTAAGCCACAACTCTTGATAATCAGGGTAAGTTCTCTTTCAAACAAGCAACCAAGACATTGGTTACACTGACAATTCGACAAATATTTATTTCCATGTCCTTATTGTAATATCTATGAATCAAAAATCGTAGTGTCCTCATATTTCTTCATAAATGGAACACTTGCACACAGAAACTGTGTTTCATTTTGAATCGATTTAACACTGTCACTGGCTTCAGTATGTTTCAACAGTAAATCCAGCACTTCCATATCCTTCTTAGCAGTTTCACATACCTTTTCAACGGTTGATAGCTCTTCCTCTTCAGCAGTGAGTAGTGCTTCCATCAAAGCACCACGCTCAACTCGTTTCCTGAGAGAAGCAACTTCATCTTTCAAATTTTCATAATCTGCATCAGACGTATCATGTAAATGCATTTCGTCTTCAGCGAGAAGAACATTTTGCGGAATCTTTAACACCCTGTCTATTTCAGAATCAATGATTTCCAACGAAGGGCTTGCACGCTGACAATAAAGTTGAATCAACTTATCACACGAATGCGTCAGTGTTGATTTATCAGTATCGTTGAGATCGAGTGAATCTTGCAAATAAGATTCCATGTCTTTTACGCCTGTTTTGATTTTTTGTTCCACCATTTGGCGCACGGCAATTTTCAGACGCTGTGATCCAAAGCCAAAGTGATGTGTTTCATATTCTTCTTCTGTACCTCCATACCAAGGCGACGTTTTAATCATTTTTGTTACAATGATAAAATCGCATACTACAAACGTAAAGTAAAGTGAACTTACAATTTGTAACGGGTGAAAATATTTCAAATTGAAAATGTTTGTTTACGCTCTTTCTGTCACTGTCAGTGTCGCAGTCTTTTTTTAATTCAGTGAAAGCATAGGAATCTAGTCCATACAATCTAGTTTTCGATCAACCAATTTTTGTGACTTCATACAGCATTCAGTGCGCACACGTGTACGTGGTTTTAACTTAGAGCATTAAACCAAATGGAGACGCCATGCGCACTAATTTCTATGAAAAAAAGTCTGTCATTTTCTGCGGGGGACGAGGTAATGCACACAAATACAGTTTCACACTGATGCATTTTTCAAAGACGTCGCTACGCACGCAAACGACAAAATTATTAAACACATAAACTAGACGCACACTAATAAATTCACACACAGGGATAACCTGTCCGTGCACGAGTCTGACAGCAACTTTATGTAAACGTCGATAGTGCTTGACACTATCGATTTAATTTGTCGATACCAATAATAATGACATAGCCCGAAAAGTTGCTAAGCTCAAGTGAGATTTTTTTATTTCTATATAAGTTTCCAAATAAGGCTGAATTTAAAAGCAAGAGACTTAAATTAAAACAAACATATCAATATACAGGTATGTGCCGAACTCCAGAATGATATCATACAAACGAACAGCGAAATATACCTAATGCTGTCAAGGTTTAAACTGCTTTCTGAGGTTAAATCTTTGAATGATGCAAATTTCTTTAATGCATCAAAGCTACTCTAAGTGTTCAGATAGTTTTAAAAAAAAAATTGGAATAAAAAACGTAATCTTATAGTTTTAAGTAAATTCTATGGTGTAGGTGTTGTTATTTCTGTCAGAAATTAACTATTATTTTGATGCTTATAATGTTGTATTAATTTAATAGGTTTTTTATTTTTATTTTTTTATTTTTTTGTCATCAGTTAAGCGGATCTTTAATTCACAAAGGAGACATAAATCAATAACTTCTTTCGATGCATACAATAGACCACCACGACTTTTTTGGTATGTTAAACTTTTGTCATTTGGCTCCCCACATAAACCCTTTATGCATGTACTGCGTTTAATTTTTTAGTAGAAAATACTACGAAGCCCGCTTTATATTCCACTACTTTTTCTCCAAATGGAGATAAGTATGTTTTTTTTTTCTATTTGTTGATGGCTTTGTGCGACTAGCACATTTAGCCAGTGTCAAAGTAATTTTTCTAACAAGTAATACATAAATAAACAATATTTCTTTTCTGTATGATGATGATGAATGATAATAGAAATGAGAAATGATATACCACCCAACCCTTCGAGTATCTCAGTAAAGATGTGGGGCTTTACTAAGTCCTCGGGTGGACTTCTTGAGAGAATTTGAAAAGTGATGTTGCACTGTTTTGTTTCATTTGCCAACACTCATGCACACTCACGAACACTTAACGGTTAATAATCCACCATTATTTCACATTAATATTCGACATAACACAAATTTAAGAAAATAAAACAAAACCGCAGACATGACTCTTCACTTTCCCGCCAAGAACCCCGATAAGTATGTTTCGATCTCTAATAATTTGTTTTTTTTTAAATTTATTTATCTATATTATTATTTTCCTTTAATAGCCAGAATAAAGATTATGATGAAGTCGATATCAATATTTTGTTTTTGTACTGTCGCAGCTCTAACTTTGTCGCAGTGTGGCCAATGTAATTAAATTAAAATTTCCTATTTTCGGGATAAGTGACGGGACGTAAATATAATATATTAATGAAGTAGACCGATCATAAACATACAGTTTCATAGTATTGAGAATTTTTAATGCAATTAAGTTGAAAAAAAATCTGTAAAAACAAAATAAGTTACAATTTATTAGTAGTGATCTATCATTAATTAAATAAGCATTTATAGTAAAAATACAGTTTTAACTTTATAGAACGTGAAATATAAATTGTAATTCAATGTTGGCTCATTCAACTTTAAAAGTTACGCAAAGTTGCAACTTGACGTTTTAGTGGCAACACTTTTTGATTAAAAATATTTTTTCAGTTTTTTGCAAATTTTGTGCATTATTCAATAATATTAAGACAAAATAATAGTTACAGATGAAAAGTAACGTTTCCTTTTGTACAATCGACGTTTCTGATCGCTTTTTACGTGAAAACACGCTGCAATTTGGCATTTTTTGCTCAGGTCTTATCGCGTGCACCGTGATTTGCAAATGACGCTGGAACGCGCTGGAACTAGTTTTATATAACGAATATAATCGGCGGTCATACTCTTTTGGCAGAGGGGAACGCCTGACAGTGGCGTCTCCAGTTGATTTAACGCTCTAAGGGTTTTAACACTAATTAAACACTAATTATTTAATGTTTGCAGTAATTACACACTAATTACGCTCTAAAAGAGGGCATAACAACAAACAGAATTGGACCATTTGTGTACGCCACCATAATGGAAACATAATTATTTTATGTTTGCAGTAATTACGCACGAATTATGCTCTAAAAGAAGACATAACAACGAATGTGAATTATTTAGACATTTGTACGCCACCATAAGGGTGCACGATTTTGTAACAGGAAGAACGATGAACAGGTTTATTATTTTTAATGCAAGGGGGTGTTAACTGAACACTAGGCTGTATGGGCTAAATCTCTTGGCTTTTATGGGCCAAGACTTTTTTGAGACAAGTAATTCTTGGCGGGAAAACGAAGAGTCATGTCTACAGATATATTTCATTTTTTTAAATTTGTGTTAAGTCGAATATAAATGTGAAATAATGGTGGATTAGTGTTTGTGAACGCGCTACGTAAAGTTATCTTTGACACTAGCTAAATGTGCAAACCGCACGAAGCCAATAACTAAAGAAAATACTTCTTGACGGGAAAGTGAAGAGCCGTGTCTGCGGTTTCGTTTTATTTTCTAAAATTTGTGTTATGTCGAATATTAATGTGAAATAATGGTGAATTGTTAATCGTTAAGTGTTCGTGAGTGTGCATGAGTGTTGGCAAATGAAACAAAACAGTGCAACGTCAAGCTAAGCGTCCATTTGAGGCGGGTCGGGCCGCAACGGTGCGGCACGCATTTTTGCGTACTGCGTCCACTATACAGTGCAGCCCGCGCCGCATCGGCGGATTTTTACCGTCAGTTATAGGTCGTAGTATGACAAGCAAGCTAGTGCGACAATGAATAGCTCCGGTGAGGAATTATTTTTATTAAAGTTGTTGGATGAAGAGCAAGAAAATTAGAAACGTCGCAAGCATAAAGTCTGGGTTCACGATATTAGGGGGTTGGGGGTATATCATTTCTCACTTCTCATTTCTATTATCATTCATCATCATCATACAGGAAAGAAATATTGTTTATTTATGTATTACTTGTAAGAAAAATTACTTTGATACTGGCTAAATGTGCTAATCGCACGAAACCATCAAATAAAGGAAAAAAAAACTGAGGGAAAAAGAAGTGGTTTTGTATTGGTTGGTATAGGTCGCGCCAAACTTCTAGTCCCCTCTGAAGTTGGCGCGATTCGCGTCGCAGTAGTAAAAAATAGGCGTTAGTAGGGCGAAGGCGGGGACGAGCGGTAGGGCCTGACTATACAGCTGCGCAACGAAACAACTTCAGAGAGGACTAGAAGTTTAGCGCGACCTATCTATTAGTTTATTGGTATTTTGATTAATTAACTAAATCTTTATAGTTAATATCAGGTAAAAGTATCTATTTATTATTTACTCTCATATCATATCAATATACTATGAACTACAGTTACAGTGGCACCAGTGTTCAACAAGAACTAGTGATAGATTTTTTCTTTTAATTATTTTAAGGGGTCTGCTATTAATTTTAGTATTTTTATTTAGCTATTTAAAAAGAGGTCAGCTAGCCTTTAGCATCAATTGAATAAAGATACAGACCACCTGCTTCCTTGCTGTCATCTCGTAGAATTTCAATAAAAAAATAAAAAAAAAAAAAGTTTAAAAACAAGCTTTTATTAGGGTAATAAAAAAAAGAACTAAAAAGTTAAAATAATTTAATTTAAAAATCTTTGCGTTTTTATCACAGATCTAATTTAAAAAAAAAAATAAAAGCGTGTAACATTTTGATAGAACATTAAACAACATTTAGCATATTATTACACCTTTATTGTTTTTCTTTTTATTTATAAAAAAATTGGGTCTGTGATAAAAACGCAGATTTTTTAATTAAATTAATTTTATTAACTCTTTAGTTCTTTTTTTATTAAAAAAGTAATAAAAGCTTGTTTTTAAACAGTTATTTTTCTTTTATTTTTAACTTTTCAGTATTTTTGAATGACATGTTTAAGACCCTCATCATTGGGTCATCCATCTAATCAAAGACATGTTATGAATGTGGATTCTCCACATTCATAACAAACGGAACGATCGAACTTACTTTCCCGAGTTCCTATGGCCATTCTCCATCATCAGACCCTGGTTACTATCTAGCACCAAAGTACTTGTCAAGACAAATCATATGAGCCCAAACTCGATGGGGTTGTGTCGTATAATTACCGAGTTACTATGGCCATCTTCCAGTTCCATCATCAGACCCTGGTTACCATCTAGCACCAAAGTACTAGTCAAGACGGATCAAACGAGTCCAAACTCGATAGGGTTGTGTCGTTTAACTACCGAGTTCCTATGGCTACCTTCCAGTTCCATCATCAGACCCTGGTTATCATATAGCACCAACGTAATCGTCAAGACGAATCATACGAGCCCAAACTCTATGGGGTTGTGTCGTTTAATTACCGAGTTCCTATAGCCACCTTCCGGTTCTATCATCATATCAGCTCTATGTCATAATAATTTTGCATTGTCATCCGATTTACAAATGCATGCAAAATTTCAGCTCAATCGGTAACCGGGAAGTGGATCAAATTTAACTTGCAAAATTTGATTAGACACAAACATCGGGACATTCGGGACAGGTGAAACTAAATAAAAGCTTGGAAAAATCAATGTTATTTTTTGGCGACGTAAACTTTGGTGCTGGTACCATTACGTTACGTATCAGATACTCAGCAGAAATATTTGGTAATTTTTAAATACCCTTCTGAATTATACCGGGCTGGGAGATGGGACTCGTCGGGATCGACCCGGTGCCTTAATATACCTTTTTATAAAATATTTTATAAAATACAGTGAAAAAATTAAACTCCCACCCGACCCAGCTAGGAATCGAACCTGGGTCTTCCGCAATCCGGGCGGCTGCACTGACCGCTATGCTACCGGGAAGGCTGACGTAAGCGCTGAATTTTATCACTTTGAGTGCTTCTTGCGGCACAGTGGCATCTATCCAAAGGTCGTTGCAACCGATGGCTGTGCAGACTCATCTTTTCAGATGAAATACCACTTTCATAACACAACGCTATAGCAAATTTTACTTTTTATTTTTAAATGCTAATTGCTGCACTGAAGCTTAATAAAAATACCTTTTTATTCTTGTAACAATACAACAGTTGGTAGGAATAAATAACTCGATAGTGTGGTGGGTGGTTTAGGGCTAATTTTCCAATGCGCTATTGTACATGTGGGAAAAATCTTGGGAGCTTCAGCCTTAAAATTAAGCGAATAAAATACGGAAACAAAACTGCCAAGTTAAAATCATAGCCTCAATCATTATACCCAATTGCTATTTGTTGTTGTTGTGAGCATTGATATTATTTGGCTGGGGGACGATTATTGAACCGGTGACTATACGTGTACTATACTTCTCACGCTGTGATATCAATTACGAGTGCTCCATTTTCTCAAAGTCATCGTAAGCTAATTTTATGTCGCCACTGCTGGGGCACGAGCCTTCCCTATGGATGGATAGGGAGAACGGGCAACAAGCCCTTAAATTCAAACTTAATTTAGGTTTAATGTTAAATGAAACACAGATAATTATCAAGATTCTTTTAATTTCTTGTTTGCCTGGTATTGAACAAATAAGTAAATAATAATAATTTGTGCTTTAAGCAGCGAAGTGAAATGCGTGCGTCATCGAAATCGGCAACGTTGCACTCACAGTTTGAATGCAATCGGGCAATTACATCGCGCTTTAATACCACAGACTTTTTAATTTGCAAGAAATGCAAGGAAACAAAAAAAGCAAATATCTTCTTATCCTATAATCCGCAAATAATAATTTTGGTATTTTTTATAAACCATTTATAATAAAAATAAATAGGATGTCTGACGTTTTGCGCTATTTAATTAACACATATCAAACCAAGCTTATTATACATTAAATTATTTTTCATCCCCCCATCTCGGAAAGAGTATTTTTCCTCTTCGATATCTGAGTGCAAAAGCCGTTTTTATCCGCTAGAGGATAAAGTAAATAGAATTTAGAACATCGTGTGCACTAAGTTTGTGAATTCAAAACATCATTAAACCTATTTACTTCTACCTCCATGGTGCCGAATTTATCAGTACACAAGTCACTAACACCAACATTACAGTACCTACAACAAAAATATTACACTCAACTTAAGTAACTGTAGCAACGTTATTTTTAATTTTTCTTAATTATACCTAAGTATTATTTGTTATAATTTAAAGATTATTATGTAATACTTACCTATCATAATGTAGTAGTTAATACCTAAACTGAAATAAAAGTATCTTGTGATTGTAAATGTTTTTTTTTGCATTTAGTCATTTCCTCGCTGAGGTGGGATGAAAAGTTACGTGTTGCACTCGAGTGCAAAGATTTTTCACCTCGTGCTCTTTTGATTCCCTCGCTAACGCTCAGGATTCTAGTTTTTGAATCACTCGCTGCGCTCGTGATTCAATTTTAGAATCCTTCGCTTGCTCGGTCATCAAAATTGAGCACGCGGTTAAAAAGCAACTTTGCACTCTTGTATAACAAATAACTAATACACACTAATGTGTAAACGGGATTCTTATCATGTTTGTTGTATAATTACAACAAACATGATAAGAATCCCGTTTACTCCGCCGCCCGATCCTCTAAATGCCATTACACTTTTACAGAATACACTAAACATACACTCTAGCCACAAAATAAATTTTGTGCTCTAGCTTAGGCCCAAGACACCGTACTCGTAGAACAACGGTAAGACGCGACGAGCCGGTTCACACGCGCTCTATACCAGAAAACCGACAACCTGGTCAACCCGAGCCGAGGTCCTAGTCTTTAGAGGTGCCCTCGGGTTGCTCCGCGCTCCCGATACGATCCGAACCCCTTGGAGAATTTAGTAGGGCACGGGAACACGCACTAACGCGTAATAGCGTTCCCTCCAGAAAACCACTAACGGTGCTTCGTTTCACACGGCTTGAGGAACCCTTTAAGTTTCTCGACGCCCCCTAAAAAGTCCGATGACGCTGAAAATGCCGGCTAAGGCAATCAGCAAACTCTCCAAAAAAATCCGTTTATAATTAATAATTACTCTGATGGAAGCGACCATGAACCATTAACCAAAAACACCCTGTTTTTGTTCCTATTAAGCTACTTATTTCCTGAATAGTATTCTTGAATAGTTTTTTATTGGAACATTTATGTACGAGCTCTCGTATTTTCGCAATTTACTGACGACGAAAACGAGAATTTGTTTTGCAAATTTTAACTCTCCTCTCCTCGTTTTCCACTAGGAGACGCTGCCGCTGCTTCAATGCCAAACAAACTTTCGTTTACGTATAATCGAATCGATCGATGCGAATAAAACCTGCTCTAGGCACCCAGAGTCCAGATGTGGGGGTGTTTAAACTGACGAATCAAAGTTTAGGTTTAGATCTGACTATTTTTCCTTTTTAAATATGATTCATTTTTCTTTTTTTCTCTGTTTAAAAAAAATGCGGGATTATTGGTAAATAGATCCATAACATACAGGTTTAAACCTGGACCTTGGAAGGGACTTCCAGGAAGTCCCTTGCCTTATGAATGACTTATACTATTGAATTTAATGTACAGTCACAAGCACATTATATGAAATTAAAGGTTATGAACTTTTATTTCAATTATGAAACTACAATCTGTGGTGACTTAATTAAAAAAATAGTACCGAGCAGAAAATTAAAAATAAAATATTTTGTTCTTTCTCAAAACGCGCAAGGGCGCTGCATATCGAGGATTCCATACATCGCTAGTAAATTCAAGGTGGCTTCTAATAAAAGCGAGTATGATAGCCCCCAGCCTTACCACCTTACATCGGCTTAACTCCTTAAAATAAAAAAAACGGTACTTCGCAAAAGTAGCAAAAGATGCCATAGGAAATTCGATACCTAGTTCTGTCCTTATTTCGTGATTCTGTTAATTTTTGACCTTAATGTTTGACCTCATTTATATTGCCGGGGTTGCTAATTTTTAGTTGGCTCTAGAGTTCTTTAGCAGACAACTACACGAATTTTTTTGTCTCGTCACTACAAAAACCCACATGTAGCACAACCTACGAAGTGCCACAAAATAATAGGTAAGTACTTAAGTGACCTTTTATCATTTTTTTACTTATTATGGTTTTTGTATTTCACAACTGAGAAGCGTTTAGCCTGAGTGTATATTGGAACACTAAATTTTTTGTAGGTCTAATTGTTATTGGCGGCACACAAACTACTTATTACGCCTAAATTTTTTTCGCTCTATTTTTACTTATCCTAAACTTGTCACGCCTATTTTTACTTCAACATCGATTAGGCTAAACAAAATTGTGCGCAAAAGCTTAGGCCATTGAGGTTGGGCCAAATGAAATTAGGAACATTATTTTTTAGCGAATCGAAGGGCACCCGCTTTGCCTTTATTTGACATGTTGTTCAATGACGATAAGTAAAGCCAAAGTTAGCGCACTTTACCATGATTCCTTAACCACAAGCTACCGTCCGCTGATAATGGAACCCAAACAGGACCTCTGCTCTGAGTCCAGTCAACCAAAGAGGCCGTTTCGAATTGATTTTTTGTCTTGGTTGTGTAGGTATACATATGAATGAAGTGTTTGTAATAATTATCAAGAGTTAGAGAGTGACTTATCTATGATCCATGACTTATTATCTAACTAAACCCTGTTTCATAAAAACAACAAGATTTGATTTAGCCTACCCATCTACATTTCCTATAAAAAGCGGTCAGTTAATGGGCCCTGTCACTGAATACCTTGCCGAATTACAATCATCCAGTCACAAATTCACCATACCAAACCACCGTTCGATGGCGATGACCGTTTTCGTCTTGTTTTACTAAATTTGCGGATCGCGATCGCACGCAATTCACTTCAGTTGGGCGATATCGCGATCAAAGAGTACTCGCGATCGGCGCGTTCAGTTTCCGATTTCCGTTCATTTTGTTGTCAGTCGCTCCGCGGGTTTCGCAGTGTGGTGACGCGCCGTCATCACTGCAACATAAACATAACCTATTCGCGTAAACTTTCACCGAATTCTCCAATCACGGTTATTGAAATAGCCAAGTGTTTGTTACACAGTTGAGTGCAGCGAATACTTTGTTTCATAAGTTATTTTGTGCCAGCGTTTCAGTGCGCGTGTGTGTTCACAAGTTTTGTTTGAATTTTGTGGTGATCCGTAATCGGCCTTACGCTTTCTGTATTTCGACCGTGAACTTGCAGCTTGAACTGCCTTCCTGAGCCTCTGCGGTAAGTTCGCTGATGCATGAATAATAGTCTTAAAAACTTCTGAGAGAAACTCATTTGCTCTTTGACCATTTCGGCATAGGTTAGCACATAAAGACACGTTGTTCTGTTTTCGTTTTTCTTATCGCGTGTTATAGGTTATGCAACGCAATGTAACCTGTTGATCGCTATTATATGTGTCTAGTTTAAATATCTTTCCTTCAGTGTCAGTAAATCTGTTATGTAAGTAGGCTATATTGTATGAATTATCTTCCTCACGTAAATACGCGCACCGGTTGTATTGTAACCCCAAGGGGGTCTTATCGGACCAGTGTTTGTTCGATGTAGGTACCTATTGACCGCCTGTTGCTTTCCTACATAGGTACCTACAAAGTTGATATACATACCTACCTACCAACTTACTATTTTAACGATTGGAATTCATCTCAACTGATGGTAGTAACGATACCGAACTGATACCGAACCGAACAAAGCTTAACATTGTTTGTTTCGAAATACCTAATTCAAATGTTAGAAAGAATGGTGGCTGATTACCACCATTCTTGCAGGCGGACTTAAAACAACATCTTCCCTGATGGGAATCGAAGCCACGCTTTGCTTTTGTCTGCTTACCTAGATGATTACCTCTGTAGTCAAGTAGTTAAATCAGAGGTCTTAACGCTTCCTGTTCGTTCGTTTTTAAGTAGGTAGGTACACAAGTACGCGGCCATGTTAGTTAAAAACAGCCTGTTATAAGTCCGCCTGGCTAGCTGGGCTAAAAAACTGCCGTTACTGAAATATCAGCAACATTATTACGTTTGCCCGACGTAGGGTAGCGGCGCCAGTGTTCGGCAGGAACCAATGATCGACATTTTTCCTTTAATCATTAAAAATAGGGGTTTGCAACTGACTTGAGTCTTCACTTCAGCAACAATTGAATACAGACCACTCTGCTACCCGGTTATCATCCCATACAATTTCAATGATAATCTTTGTTGTTTTAGCAAAAAAAGTTGTGTCGAAAACTGGTCTTAAGGTGTCGAACACTAGTGCCTTTACCCCCAGCAGTTTTTTTTTCCTTTAGTTGATGGCTTCGTGCGATTAGCACATTTAGCCAACAGTGTCTAAGTAATTTTTCTTACAAGTAATAGGTATAAACAATATTTATTTCCTGTATGATGATGATGAATGATAATAGAAATAAGAAGTAAGAAATAATATATCCCCAACCCCTCAAGTATCTCAGTAAAGAAGTGGGGGCTTTACTAAGTCCTCGGGCGGACTTCTTGACAGAATTTGAAAAGTGACGTTGCACTGTTTTGTTTCATTTGCCAACACTTATGCACACTTACGAACACTTAACGGTTAATAATCCACCATTATTTCACATTAATATTCGACATAACACAAATTTTAGAAAATAAAACAAAATCGCAGACATGACTCTTCACTTTCCCGCCAAGAAGTCCCCCCAGCAGTTAGGAAGTCCCGCCCGATCCTCAAAATGCCACTACACATTCACATCATACATACACTAAACATACACACTCGCATCATTGAGCGATTTGTGTCCGTGATACCAATTTATCAACCGCAACTAGAGCAAGCGCGTTGCAATTTTACAATTAACAATTGGTTGCTTTTTTCTGTCATATGTCGCCCGGTTCACACACATGCGGCATGCATGACAGACATGTGCCTGGGCGCTACTCCTCAGTTCCCCACCCCACGACCCGGTCAACCCGAGCCGAGGTCCTATACCTCTAGAGCAGTGGTTCCCAACCTTTCTCCGACCATGGACCCTTTTCCTAATTTATTTGTTAGCAGGGACCACATAAACTGTATCAAAAAATAAAGTTTAAGTTTTATTCAAAACTTAAAAAGTATTTGTAGCGTAGGTTCAGTAGTGACAGCTTGTCTTCACACACTTCATGCTACCAAAAATGCTGATGCGAAACATTTCATGTTCCAGATTGGGACCTAGGAATTAGCAAGTAGATAGCGTAGATGATAGTGCAGGAATTAAAAAATAACACTATACTGCTTTATTGAAAATTATTTTGTGGATTTAATTATGTTCTGGCCCGCGGACCATTATCGATGCTCTCTCGGACCATCTGTGGTCCACGGACCACCAGTTGGGAACCACTGTTTTAGAAGTGCCCCCGGGTTGTTCCGCACTCGATTCTATCCGAACCCCTCGGACTATAGTAGGAACGGGGACACGCACTAGTGCGTGAAGCCATTCCCTCTAACCTCTGACGGTGTTTCGATCATACTGATTGAGGAACCCTTTAAGTTTCTCGTCGCCCCTAAAGAAGTCCGGTGAAAAGCAAACTCCTAAAGGAAAGTTAGGAAGTAAGACGGAAAAAAATGAGTAAAAAATTTTTTTCAGTTAAACAGTTTTATTGATTTTAACGGTTTTAGCGGTTTTTTGGATCAGATAAAAAACAGGGCAAGCTAAATAAAACCGTTTAAAAATAAAATCGTTGGGCGTACGTAACCTGCGTAAATATGTAAATAGCATTTTTATTATGATATTAGCGGTTGACTTGATAGAAATATCACACGCCCAACGATTTTATTTTTTTGTCTGATCAATGCCCTAGGTTGATGAGGAGAGTGGTGTGATGACTGTACCTAGGACCGACCAACTTATTTTTTGGCTTTTAGTACATTGTTTACATTTTTTTTTAAATCTTTATTTTTAATAAAATTAACCGTTTAAATAAAAAAATGTTTTTACTCATTATTTTATTTTCAAGTTTTTAGCTTTTTTCATATTGTAATCTATTCTAATAGTCAAGACCTTTTATTTGATACCTATATTGAAGGGTTTGTGAAAAGAAAAAAAAAAAACGAACATGCCATTTTGTTGGCGGCCGTATTGGATATTCGTTGTATTTTCTTAGAGAACTATTCTACTAATCAAGCTCTTTTATTATTACCCATATTGAGGTAGTAGTGATAAAATATGTAACCCGCCATTATGTAGCGGCAGCCATCTTGGATTTACAATGATACCGAATGTATTGAATTATATTGTCATCAATATAATTCAATACATTAAAGGTGTCTTCAAGAACTAAAAAGGTGTGTTTCAAATTTCAGATCAATCCGTCAACAGGAAAGGGGTCAAATTTCAATTACTAGATTTGACCCAAACAAATAAATAAACAGGACAAGCTAAATAAAACCGTTTAAAAAAGCACGCTCAATCTCTTTTATTCCAAAACGTCACATAAATAAAGGTTTATCAGAAAAGCGAAAGCAAAATTACGAGGAAAAAGATAAAAATCTCCTAAAACAAAGAAAATAAAGTCCGTTTATACAAGGAAAAAAACAACATTTATAAATAAACAAGATAAAAAAATTCATTAAAAGTTTAAAGTAAAAGGTAGGTACTTAATAGATCTTAATGTGTTATGCTATTTTTATCAAGTACCTATCTACCTAGGTAGGTAAAAAAAGAGTGGGTAACTAGGTAAGTAGGTATACAGAAATTCAGTCTCCAAGTAGATACCTAAATAAATTGTAAAGAGTTCGAAGTCTGTGCAAAATATCTTTTTTTACAACTCTTCTAGCTCAGCCGTTACCCGAGAAGTCACTTTCTTTTCTTTCTAAACAAACCCTCACACAATCCATATTTACTTTGGCCTCCCCTTAATCCATCCATCAACACCACAAACACAGAAAACTTATATTAAGTACTACTACAACACTTATATAAGGTCACATTTTATCAACTGCAAATATTTTAAGGATAAATTCAACAACATATATAAACTATTTTTATGAAAAAACCTTAAATTTTTATACGCTAGTTTTCAAGAAAAACGCCAAAAGACATTTCGATTAAAAAGAAAAATATAGCACTTTCGGTAGTTTCAATTCAAAGGAGCTGAAACAGAGAGGCCGCAATGCCTTCACCGCTTACACGTGCCCCTAGTTTCATTCAAAAAAACCGACAGAGAGGCCGCTCTTAAAAATATTACAATTTTTGTGTCAGGAAAAGTGAATAAAAAAACTAGCCTGAATTTTTTTTTAAATGCTAGGGCCTTATTTCTCTGATATAATTAGAGGTTTTATCAAAATATTTGCAGTTGATAAAAAGTGACCTTATATTCATCACTGTTTTAGTTACACACCTACATGCGTTTATCACTCCTCATCACATGCCCATTCCCAGACAAACGATTTCCTATTACCTTTTCTGTTACTGGCACCACAATTAAATTTCCTCTAACGTAATCATCATCAGCTCATTTAATGTCCCCACTAAACACAACACAAACCTTCCACAAGGATGGACAGGGAGAATGGGCCGTAAACCACCACGCGGGCCCATTGCGGATTGGTGGTTGTTAACGTATGCAGCTGGGACCAACGGCTTTACGTGCATGCCTCCCGAAGCACGGAAAAGCTCGAGATGGAAAATTTTGGTCACCCATCCGATGACCGGCCTTTGCGAAAGCTGCTTAACCACAGCAATCGCAGATTGGGCGCGTTAACCACTGCGCCATCGAGCTCCCCCTAACAAAAAATCTGTTTCTGACCCCTACTTTTAATTAAAGGAAACAATATCGATCATTGGTTCCTGTTGGAAACTGGTAGACTACCCTACGTCGTCGATAACCTAACTACAGATGTGCGATGTTTTTATAACACCGGCGATCTTATATTTTAAGGGCCGATTTTTCAATTGACGGATAAAACTTATTATAAAGTATTAGTTAACCGTTTTAAAAATGTATTGTCCTAACATGACTTTTCTTTTTGAACAGGTGACATTTTAGCTTGATTGCGTAATACTTTATCGGAAGGATAAGTTTTATCCGATGATTGAAAAATCAGCCCTAAGAAAAGAAAAAATAACACGCTATTAAATCTATCTATACTAATATTATAAGGAGGAAACCTTTGTATTTTTGTATGTATGTATGTATGTATTTTAAGTTTGCAACGAATAAACTCAAAAACTACTGGACCGATTTAAAAAAAATCTTTCACCATTAGAATGCTACATTAGCGCGGAGTAACATAGGCTATATTAAAAAAAAATTGCGGTACGAAGTCCGTCGGGTCACCTAATATCATATAAATTTTGCATTATTTGTGTATTTTGGTGCTTACCGTTCGAGAATGTTCAGTGCTAAAATAACTAGTCAGCGATGATTTCAAATACGAGTGGGAGAGAGCACTAGTAAATGTCATCAAAGTGTGAAAATATAGGTATGTCTCCATTTGATAAATACAATCTTGTTTGACTATTTATTTTTTATACCAACAGTGTAGATATTATTTTATATTTAACATGGTTACATACACACAGAGACGATCACTGAAATGTACACCTATTATGGTACGCACAACATTTGCCATTAACACTTCTAACGCAAACAAGATTTTTGAAACAAGTTTAAACATAAACTCACATTTATTCCAAACGTGGCGTCATCATGCCGTGGCTGCACGATGCATGGAACAATGCCTCAGTCACTCCCGCACCTTGTGCTTGTACGCGTGAACTCTGCGGTTCGCTACACAACTGGTGTAGCGGCCTGCGGTCGCTGCACACCGCAACTTCAGGCTGCGCGCCGCGGTCGCACGCCTCAGTCTGTTGCCAGGCTTGGAAGGAATCACTTTCATAGAGATTCATAGTAACCGGTAGTGTCGCTTGCAGTCTGCGGTTGCAGATTGCGGTTTGCGGTCCGCCTTGTACCTTAACGAAGCTATTGAGCTTATGGGTCTTGAACCTTTGGTCTTTCTTGCAATAAAACCGAGCATCTTTCCGGTCGGCTATCGACGCTTAGGATCCTACAATAAGTAAAGAACCTATTTAGGACAGCCTATTTTTTGATGCAAACGAGAGGTTAAGTATTAATAAAGAATTAAGGATTAATACATTCTACGAGTACACCAAGTACTACCTATTTAATTTGGGGTTTATTTGAATGAAAATTCTTCATTAAATTTAGGCTAAATTATTTAGGATAAACTGCAAATATCTTCCCATCTGTCATTAGAAAATTAGCAGTTGCGCACTATAGGAAGTTGTAGCACAAAATACGGAGACTGCAGTAAGTAACCTTCATATATACAAAGGCGCACGCACACTTAGACAACTCGCACGGACCCGGAATATCCGAACAGCTCAGAACGGTCCAAGCACAGCTCACACACACACATAGTACATTTTATTTTAGTTATATCATCATCATAATTTCAGCCAAAAGACGACCACTGCTGGACAAAGGTCTCCCCCAAAGATCTCCACTACGACCGGTTTTGTGCTGCTCGCATCCAGCGGCTTCCCTCGCGGGAAAGGTCGGCTCTTTACCAGATCGCGTCGGTCCACCTTGTTGGAGGCCTGCCCACACTGCGCTTTCCGGTACGCGGTCGCCACTCGACTTAAATCAAAACTTTTATAAATTATGTTACCCTGAAATTATTTTTATATAATTAAATGGCTTGCACCCCCGCCCCAAACTTAGAGTG
The DNA here is from genome assembly GCA_963082485.1 of Eudonia mercurella. NCBI lineage: Eukaryota > Metazoa > Arthropoda > Insecta > Lepidoptera > Crambidae > Eudonia > Eudonia mercurella. The sequence continues at coordinate 10,476,445 of OY720038.1, forward strand.
TATTAGATCTCTCCATCCGACTGGTTGTCGCTTTAGAGCGATTTCTTCCAGACAACCAAACCGCCAAATTGCAACTGTTTTTAATTATTAGTGAGATGTACATTGTTAATTTTTATTTTGTTGCAATAAAATAATTACACACATATCTATCTATGTATGTATATTTTGATTTGATGCGATTCTACCTCTGCACTGATTCCGTAGGTTGTATTTACTAAGGCGACCCTAAAAACAAACTAAGATCACAAAAGATTTGTGTAGGTACTGAAAGTGTATTTAAGAACTATAATAACTACGAGTATATTTGACTTAATCTTCAACTTTATGTTACTAACTTTAAGGTTCGATATTAAAAACATGTCCACCTTACCTACTGACTCAAGGTCACGAATTTGCGTAGCAATAAGGATTTCTAAAATGGTTCTTCGGTTAGCGCCAACAAAAAATTAGAAACGCACGCACGACACCACCGTTTGCTTTATAATAATGAGGTAAGCTATTTGAGATTGAAAATAAAATAAAGTACTTAATTAAAGTGAGGAGCTCGATGGCGCAGTGGTTAACGCGCCCGGTCTGCAACTTTCGCAAAGGCCGATCATCGGATAAGTGACTAAAAATTTTCATCTCGAGCTCCTCCGTGCTACGGAAGGCGCGTAAAGCCGTTGGTCCCGGATGCATTAGCAGTCGTTAACAACCATCAATCCGCACTGGGCCCGCGTGGTAGTTTATGGCCCGTTCTCCCTATCCATCCATAGGGAAGGCTCGTGCCCCAGCAGTGATGATGATGACCCAAGGTACTGTACTTACCCAAAAAGTTTTAAAATGTCAAGCCCTAAGCAATTGGTCGTACAGACTCTACAGGTCTTACTTATTATTGTTCTGTCATCTTGTGGTGGGTACATTGTATTGGTAACGGAGACCTTGTACCGTCCAAGAAGAAGCCGCCGGAAATTTGAAAAGCGCTATTCTTTTTCCATTTTTTGTGATTTATAAGTAGGTAGGAGGTGAGTTTACGTACAATACAACTTAATCAAAATAGACCATATTCCTAACAATTCCGTTATTGTGTAAGTAGGGCTATGTGTTCTTTATCCAAATATTAATTAATAATAAATTAAAATTCACCTATTCAAATGCATCTGTAAAAAAGGCCTGTGTTAAACATTTTCAATGCGCAATGTTTCGAAACACGGATCACGCGTGTTTGACCTAATCCGTCCGTAAACTCAAACCGAACGTAACGTAGGCATACGTTACGATACACCAGTGTCACCAGACAGAACAAGGTCATTGCGACAAAACGTTTGTAGCTTCAATTCGCTAACTCCCCGTAGGCACTGCACCCTCTCCCAGCCGCCATAATAAAATTTATAGACAATTAATCATCTATCTATGTATCAGCCAAGCCTCTATTTATGATGCTCGCGTCACATTCGCATCGTGACCTAAATTCGATGATGTAAAAGCATATTTTCGGAATGTCAACACTCGCTGCGCTGCTGTACACACGTGTAGGAAGGAGTTGATATAATTCCTCGTTCGGTTGTTTTTAGCGACTCGAGATGATTCGAGATCGTTGCATTTGTTTACTTGAGTAGCAGTTGTTTTTTATGTTGTTTTTATTTTATTTTTATTTTATGTATTTATAGTAATTTACATCGTAGTGAGACTAATTAACATGTTAACCCTAGAAAGATAATGTGCGCTTCAGAGGCGCCCGCAAAACAAATATATTGCTGTCTTTTTCTAGTTTACGCGCGTACAAGCTTGTGTTTCGGCGCCAACTCAGTTGTCGGTCAACACTCCCGAGAGGCGACCGCTCCTGTTCGGTAAGTACCATAGTTTCGTTGCTATGGCGACACGTTGCGCTCGAAAGGCGCCACTTTATCTTTTGTGCAACTTTCAAACATTTCTTTGTGATTTGGTTTTTGTTGTTTTTTACTTATTTCTACTTATGTACGGTAAATATAAAAGTAGGTTATACATTTATTAATATTTTTTATTGGTTTTAGGATAGTTTCAACATCATGGCAAATAGGAGAGCGTTGGAAGAGGCTAAAATTTTGTCATTATTGCATGAAGAAGATGACGAAAGTGCGCAGGATGGCAGTGACAGCGAGATAGAGGACCATATAAGCGAAGATGAAGTACAGAGTGACACTGATGACGAATATGTAGACGAAGTGGTCAATCAAGACCTGTCTGACTACCCCCAGCCACCTCCTGAAGATCCTGGACATGACCATCGCATAGTTATACCGCCTCATAGAATAATCAGAGGTAAGAATAGGCACGTTTGGGCTACATCTAAAGGGCAAAATAGTGGAAGAACATCTGCCATAAATATAGTTCGCTCTACTAGAGGTCCTAGTCGCATGTGTCGAAACATTTTTGAACCACTTTTGTGCTTTGAACTATTCATCACAGATGAAATCATTCAAGAGCTCGTTCAGTGGACAAATGTAGAGATGTCTAGAAAACGTTCTGACAGTATGACTTGTTCAACATTTAGAGACACAAATCCAACTGAACTAAAGTCATTCATAGGAATACTTACCCTCAGTGCTGCAATGAAAGACAATCATTTATCAACTGTGGAGTTATTTGACAGTTCATTTACGGGTACGAGATATGTGGCAGTTATGAGCAGAGACAGATTTGATTTTATTGTGCGATGTCTAAGAATGGACGACAAGACTTTACGTCCTGATCGCCGTCAACAAGATCCGTTTATTCCGGTTCGAAAGGTTTGGGATATGTTTATATCTCAATGTAAAATGAACTACTCCCCGGGAAACAATGTCACTGTTGATGAACAATTATTAGGGTTCCGAGGTAGATGCCCCTTCCGGATGTACATACCTAATAAACCGAATAAATACGGTATAAAAATCCCAATGATATGCGATAGTGGAACCAACTATATGATAAATGCTATGCCATACATCGGAAAAGCTACAAACACAAATGGTTTGCCGCAAGGAGAATATTACTTGAAGGAGCTATCGCGACCAATTCATGGCACCAACCGCAATATAACGTGTGATAATTGGTTCACTTCCGTTCCTGCTGCAAAGTCATTGCTTCTTGAACCATACAAATTGACAATTGTGGGCACGATAAGATCAAATAAACGAGAAATTCCTGAAGAAATGAAAAACGCCAGATCTCGACAGGTGGGTACGTCTATGTTCGGATTTGATGGACATTTAACCCTAGCCTCATACAAGCCGAAGCCATCGAAAATGGTGTACATGTTGTCTTCGTGCGATGAAGGTGCCGCTATAAATTCTCGAACTGGTAAACCTGAAATGATTATGTTTTATAATCAGACCAAAGGAGGGGTCGACACGTTTGACCAGATGTGTTCTTTGATGTCTTGTTCGAGGAAAACTAACAGATGGCCAATGGCTATGTTTTATGGCATGTTGAACATTGCTTTTGTCAACTCCTATATAATATATGCTCATAATGTTATAATAAACGGAGATAAACCGTTAAATCGAAGAGAGTATATGAAAAAGCTAAGTACTGAACTGTCTATACCGTGGATGAAGTCTAGATTGGTAATCCCTAATTTGTCAAGACGTTTGAGAGAGAATATTGAAAACATTCTGCCACAAACCACTGAAGAGGTACCTGTAGAAGCTGATGAGGAACCTCCAGCTAAAATTCGGCGCTACTGCAGCCTATGCACATCAAAAAAAAAAAGAATGTCCAAGATGACGTGTACCAAATGTAAAAAGACTGTGTGTGGTGAACATAAAAAAGATGTTTGCAACAACTGTATATAAAATTTTATTTTTTTAGTATTTTTATGTTTTTGAGACTGAATATTTCATAACTCATTAGTTAGTAAGATAAAAAACTATAAATGTTATATATTTGAAAAACAATGTACCTTCATACAAAAGACGCTTTATTTTTGTTGATTTTCGAAAGTGATTTTTATAATGCCAAGGTTTTTATTATAATTAAAAAACAAAAACTTAAATTTGTGTTTTTTTAACTTATTAATAACGTAGCATTTCACAAAGTTATAAAAAATAAAATTATTATTTAAATTGGTTTAAAAAAATGATATTGAAAATAGAGCGCCTCTAAGGCGCGTCTTTATCTTTCAGTAGCAAAAAATAACGTTATCTTTCTAGGGTTAATACGATATTGTCATGTTGAAAGTTAGTTCAACCTAAGGTGAAATTCTAATTCTCCTATCGTAGAGTCAGTTAAAATTAGGATTACAAATTGAAGTTTTTTGTAGAGGCACATCTAGATTTTCTGTAACTTTCGATCATATTTATTTTACGCCCTACAAATTCTCTTATGTGATAGAATTACGTATGAATTGATTTCACTCTGGTACGTTTACATTTCACCAAAGCTTTAAAAGTACAGGTGAGTCGACAAACACTGTGGAACCGCCAAAGAAAACGTATGAGAACGCAAAAGGATTTGCTATTCCGTGGAAATGAATTATACAATACAAGGTTTGCTTTGAGATGTGGAATGTGCCTTTATAGGAATATATTTACTCTGAATACATTTTTCTTCGTCAAACCACCCACGGTAATGCGAGTCGATTCTCTATAATATTGGATTGCAATTGTATTTTATTGTTCTTGTTATAATATTATTATTTACGCATACTATTTACAATACTGATGGGTATTAGGTATGTTCTGGAGCAACTTTTATTTGTTAAGTTTTGTATATTAGCTGTACATGTTTCCCAGACAAGCGCAGGATCGAGGCGAATGGCGTCAAAAGAGAGGCATATGCCCAGCAGTGGGTCGAGTGGAACTGATGATGATGATGATGATGATGTTAGCTGTGAATAGAATAGTTCAAATTCGATATTTTTTAATGAATCTCAATATTCTTGATGACGCAGAGGTGTACGCGTTCGTGTTGCGATCTTACAAGTTTAGCAACTTTCGCAATGTCTGGTCACTGGATGGGTGCCTAAATTAAAAATGTCTCTAATTCCTACGTACTTCAAAAGGCACGGTGAGCAGTAAGCCGTGAGTCCCGGTTGTAGTCGTCAAATGATAGCCGTTGAAACCCACTGGCCCGTACCGTAACTTTTTACAAAGTATTTTGCGGCCCGGTCTGCAACAACAATAAAGCAACTTTCACAAAGACCTGTCATCGGATGGGTGGCCAAAAATTTATTATCTCGAGCTCCTCCGTGCTTCGGATGGGACCCGGTTTCACAAGTAGTCGTTAACATCTACCATTCCGCACTGGGCCGGCGTGGTGGTTTATACCCGTTCTCCCTATCCGTATCTAACTATCCAACCCATAAGGAAGGTTCGTGCCCCAGCAGTGGGGACGTAAAAATTAGATCGTGATGTGAACCCGAGCATCTGTTTGGCTAACGACGTTTATTATCAGGCAAGAGGTACGTTCAATGGTGATTAAAAATCAATAAACAACATCAAAGAAAAAACAAATAACAAGACCTTGTTAAAAAAACTACGTAAAGATAAAAATGAGTCTTTGATCAAAGTTCCTACTGTAATAATAGTACGTACATAAAATTTTATGCTCCCAACTCAATAATTGGTTCCACATTAATGCGACCGTTGTAGTTTACCGGCCGCTTACGCAAACATTAATAAGCTAATTAATTAGTAGACTGATACACTGTTCGACGATTACTTTACCATATATGTTATCGTCAAAGAGTTTTAATTGATTGCCTACGCTCCCACCTACTAATTAATTGTACAGTTAGTGGTCATTGATAGTCGTATACTAAATATTACTAATGCAATTAGTAACCCGGAATTATTTATAAATTGAACTTGGATACATACATACATACTTACGTCCTTATCCCAAAAAGGGTGGACAGAGCATCCAACCAAATCACCATCTTTGAGTTAACTCGCCGTTGTTGGTGACCTCGACGCCACATTTAACATAATCAAAGTAGGGTTCCGAGGTGGGTATTCCACCATCATCATCAATGACAGGTTGCTAGCCGATCGCCCGGTGTGCGAGTGCGAGTATCTTGGATTGGAATCTGGTCCCTTAGTCAGCTCTTACGACTTCTTTTCACGTCCTATACCGGCATGAGAACTTAGGACTTACTTCCAACCTTTTTCTTATTGTTTTCATTAAAATTAAGTTTTTACACTTTTGATATAAAAAGGAGGAGTTCGATGGCGCAGTGGTTAACGCGCCCGGTCTGCGAGTGCTGAGGTTATGCAACTTTCGCAAAAGGCCGGTCATCGGATGGGTGACCAAAAAGTTAATCATCTCGAGCTCTTCCGTGCTTCGGAAGGCACGTAAAGCCGTTGGTCCCGGCTGCATTAGCAGTCGTTAATAACCACCAATCCTCACTGGGCCCGTGTGGTGATTTATAGTTCTCTCTATCCATCCATAGAGAAGGCTCGTGTCCCAGCAGTGGGGACAAAAATGAGCTGATGATGATGATGATGATATAAAAAGTAGTTTTAGTAGCTTTTTATATATTTTTCTTTACACTAATAAACAGAGTAAACTTAAGATTCGTATAATTCTTCTGTGTTTTGTCTCTTTTACTCTAATTTGAAATGATTTTTTCATGACGGGAACAAAAACGGTATTTCTTTTCTTTGCTGACACTGTTTATTTGTATTTTGATTTATTTTTTAACATGCCACAAGTTAATTGTAATTTGACTCAACAGATTAACAACGCTAACAACTGGCCCCAGTTGTTAGCGTTGTTAATCTGGTAATGTAACACGAAACCAACCGGAAAAAATAGCCCTTGCCGAGTTTCTTGCGGCTTCTTCTCGGTACAAGTTCTTTCCTGTAAAGTAATCAAAGCTAAGTTATTTATTAAAGCTCAAAAATAAAAATAAATATTTCATAACATATTTTTTTGTTCGTCTAAAAAACTCTATCAATATTATTTAAGCAATATTATAACATATTAATACGTGTCTTTAAAGAGGTAAAATAATTAATATCTGCGCTTATCTTTTTCGGTACATCTACGATATAGCGATTTATTTGATTTAATGATAAACGTACTGTGCGAAATAAGAGACTTATCATGCATGAGCCCTATGGAAGTATTGTAGCAAAATTTTTGATATGGCTTACATAATTAAAGAAACATAATTTATTAAGGAATGCAATGCGAATGGGACCGAAGAAAAGATGGTTGGTTGCGTGAAGGCTGATGTTGTTTATAGAGAGTAGGCAAATGGAGTAAGCTCTACCTTATGTTAAGCATAAGCGAAGTCCATGCAAATGCAAAGACAGCTGCTTATCTTCTTATCTTAGTGGGGCCTGCTGAGGTTTCCCTCTCGCAGTAACAGTTCGACCCATCGGGATCTTTTGTGCAACCCCATCCTTTCACTCTTCTTCCTCTGTAAAGATAGATGCCATAAGTTTGGCAACGTCATTAAGAGCGAAGAGCCTGAAGTCCTCCGGTTTCGTATAGGCCGACCCCAGGAGTTCAGTTCTTTTCCTAGCCAGAGAGTCGCAGTCACACAGTAGGTGCTGCATTGACTCCGTTTCATCTCCACATGCCCTACACAAGCTATTTGTTGATAGATGCATTCTGTGAAGACAGACGCTAGTGGAGCAGGATTGTGCCTTATCAACCGTCCTCACCTTGCCGACCCGCGAGTTGCTTTTTTACACCTCGTTTAATGGACCCACAGAACACCAGAAAGACCTCTTTCTGTGTTCTGTGAATGGACCCTATGTTGTAGAAAGAAGGGAAGTGTGAAAGAGCATTCCATTGTTTGGTGCGATAAAGACATTTTACATTTAACATCTCACCTTAGTAATAGTTCGTTCGTTAATATATTATTATTTTAATAATAAGTACCTGGATGACGAGCTTTGCTCGGTAATTTTTTACGGATAAAACGACGTTTTCTAAAAATGAAACCTAGCTAGATCGATTTGTCGCCCCGAAACCCCCTGCATACTAAATTTCATGAAAATCGTTGGAGCCGTTTCCGAGATTCAGATTATATAACGAGTACAAGAATTGCTCGTTTAAAGGTATTAGATATGGTAGGTAAGTCAATAGAGAATCTTTTAAGCAATTACTGTCAAACCGATTTTTTTAAATAGGAATTTTATGGCAATGGCAAGCTGACGTCACTTTTGTGTTCCGTCAATTGAGTGTTTGTTAAACACTTTTTAGGTTACAGAAATTCGTGCTTAGAACAAATAAAAAAAGGGTTTATGTTTTAAAGAACTGTTATGTGTTGTCATCATTTGTACGTTTAATGTTCTGGAATTCATTATTGTTGCTGTCAACTTCCCCATTGTATTTTTCTATATTTCATAGTACCCACTATAAAATATAACTGTTCACTATTATTTTATGATCTTAATTAACATTCTTAATTGAAGATACGACAGTCCAATTACATTAACGATCACCAGAAGTGCGAAGGTCGTTGTCCTACATTATATGGGAACGGTTTGGACTTGCAAATGATAATGAAACGATGTGACTTTGACATAAGGTCCAAAATAAGATTAAGCTTTTTTAACTCTTGATTAAGATGTAACATCTTTTATTAGATAACGAATATTAGTAAAGAAGTGGTCTTGGTCATTTCTTAAATAAACAAAAAAAATGTTTTTGGAAAACTTAATCGCACAGAAAAAAACTTTTAAGTGACCTAACTATCAATATAGCGTGAAACTAAATAAGCACACTATGAATGACAGAAATAAAAAATAATTAGAGTTAAATTAACACATTATTAACCGCCTCTGTGTTTGTTTAGTTGTATGATTCATAATATTAATCCCACGACCCGGTCAATCAACCCGAGCCGAGGTCCTAGCCTTTAAAGGCGCCTTCGTGTTGTTCCGCTCCCCGATCCGATCTGAACCCCTCGGAGAATCTAGCAGGGCACGGAGACACACACTAGTGCGTAGTGCCGTTCCCTCTAGAAAACCTCTGACGGTGCTTCGTTTCACACGGTTTGAGGAACCCTTTGAGTTTCTCGCCGCCCCCAAAAAAGCCCGGTAAAGCTGAAAATGCACAGTGGCAATCAGCTAACACTAAAAAAAAAATTAATATAATATTTTTTTTAAATATTTTTTACTTCACCACTTACTTTATTCATTCCTATAATTCAGATTTCATAAAGTAATTCTTAGTAAACATGTTAAACTTCATTTTTAATACATAATCGATAGCACACATAATTATGCCATCATTAAAAACAATTAAATACATTATGTGTGTAAAGCAATATAATTTGTTATTATCTGCGTTTTTATCGAAGTTCAGACAGTGTAAGCGTCGCAGTTGTAAACCAAAACAATGTTATCACGCGTTATTAGATAATCAGTTTGGTACAGTCAGCTACACATTAGAATTAGCACTTCTAGTAATAAACGGAGCTCAGTGAAAGCGGTTATTTCGTAATTTAGTAGTAACCTTCGATCAATTATAGTACTAATATAGTAATATAATTAAAAACTGTGGTCAGCTTACTACAGGTAATAAAAAAAGTTATAGTGCTTTTGAATAAGGCTCCTTTGGCTTACAAAGAGTTGATAGTGTTGATTAATTAAAGATAAATAATCGGCGAGTTTGATATAGCCACGATAGCAAAGTTGATAGTACACCTGACCCGGCATGTCATGGGGTGTGTGTGAGTCCGCTCGTGAATTTTTTTCAGCACTTTGTCTTTTTTCAAGTATTGCTTTACTAGAAATTGACAAGCGCCTGCCTGTATGATTATTTAGTTGGTTTGGTAAAGTGTTTAGTTCTTTTTACTGCTAACTGTACCAACGAAATTACGGGGATGTTATCGTTTCATGTTTATGTCTACTGCTTGTTTCACTTCCTATTACGAATACATTTATTCGTCATTCATGGTTTTTGTATTAGAGATTTAGAGTGTGGCATTTGGTATTTTTGTTTTATAAGTTAAATAATGTTGAAATTCCCGCTGGCTTCATGCGGTTTGCACAAAAGCGTCCTTCTGCGATTCACACCGTGGTGCGAACCAGTCGTGGTGTGAATCAATGAAGTACCCACATTTAGCCAGTGTCAAAGTAATTTTTCTTACAAGTTGTAAGAAAATAAACAATATTTACTTTGTTAACAGATGTTAATGAATGATAACAGAAATGAGTTGTGATAAATGATATTACCCCCCAATCCCTTGAGTATCAGTGAAGATGTGGTGCTTTACTGAAACCTAAAACGGAGTTGTAAAATGTATAATTGCATTGATGTTAAAAATTGACATTTCTCATATAACAACTTGGTCGAAAATCTGAATGAGAAGGTCATGACTGTAAGGGTTGTATTTAATCGATCACCAAACTAATCTAACCTAACCCACAAAAATACTAAGTTAGCACCTAAAAATACAAAGTTAGCACCTAAACTATTATTTAGATGCTAACTTAGCATTTTAGGTGCTAGCCTACTATTTTTTTGTGGATCAATTTATTATTTCTCATTTCGAAATACATTATTTGATTTAATTCGTTTTATAAATCATAAATCCCTTGTAGAGAGAATAAGAAAAGTAACGTTGCACTGTTTTGTTTCATTTGCCAACACTCATGTATGTTCACGAACACTTATTGGTTAATAATCCACCGTTATTTCAAATTTATATTTGAGATACACAAATTATAGACAATAAAACAAGTCCGCAGACGTCACTCTAAACTTTCCCGCCAAAAAGTCTTATGTTGAAATTATTGAGTTAAACTAAAAGTCATGAGCATTTATGAATAACGAAGTAGCGTCATGTCATTGGAAAAAAAAGGAAAATTTTAAAACTTGATGGTCATAAAGCCTGTTTATAATCTAAAGTAGTTTATTCCAATTCGTGGTGACATTGATTCTCATTGATTTAATAAAATAGTTTTGGAACAAAACTTAAGCAAAAGTTAACACTTTTTTTAAAGAATAGAAAATGAAAACATGTTTGTTAGTCATTCACATTCACATTATTTCTTTATGTCAATACTTGATACAATCACCTGCTGCGACACAACTAGATAATTATATTTTAAATTAAAAATTAACTAATGAAATCGATTAAACAATGTTCTATAAATTATTCAATCCAAAAATAGCATACGGCTTATCGTGCCATCCGAAGCACGGAGTGATTCGAGATATTTTTATTTATTCAAATATCCGATGACAAGTCATTGTAAACGTTGCTTAATTTGCAAGATCTCAACTCAAACTAACAGTTACGCCATGCCATCGAGCGTACTTATAAAAGCAAAACAAAAGCATAGTACAGTCATTTGTTTTCGAACGGTCTTTCAGAAGCCGTTCCATTTCGAATCTTCCATTTTAATTTTTTTTTTGCTACGAACACAGTCCGTATTAGGCACTGGTTTGTAAATCTCACTACCTCATGTCAACAATGTGTTCGTGGTCGAAGGTCGTGCGGCTGAGCGCGTAATAAACATATATTGGTTTTGGGTCGGACGGACGAAACACTCGAGGCACCGATCCGATGAGGTCACCCCCGTCCTCGCGTCGTTTGAATACTTTGTGACTTACATTGTGACTTCACTTAGTTGTTAAGAAAGAGTTGTGGAAAATAAAGGTGACGTTGAAACAGACTTTTTTTTAAAAATACAACAATTACAATTACAATGTTAGCAGTTAGCTTTCATTTTAAACTAGTGAGTGAAGATAAGGCCGAAAGTGGAATTGTACTTAACCCGAAATCTTTAGGCACTGGGGAACAGGCTTTATACTCTCTAATTATCAGAACACATCAGAACGCTACAAACATTGTTGTGTGGCGACAGACTCAGTTGAGATGGTACCTAAGCTAGCCAGGTGGACTTAGAACAAGCCCTACCACTCTACGACAGATGACAGAATCACTCACTCAATTATCTCAGCCAAAGACGTCCACTGCTGAACAAAAGCCTACCCCAAGAATGAGGGGAATTTGCCATAATCACCACCACGCTTGGCAGGCGGGTTGGCGATCGCAGTAGGTGAAAGTAATCACAGAGATACGCTGCTGCCCATCCTCTGGAATGGTCCTTTAGTCGCCTTCTACGACACCCACGGGGAGAGATGGGGTGGTGCAATTCTTTATGCCCGGCACCACACGGGCAACGAGAGATTACAGAATACTTAAATTCTAATATCTGTTTCGGTGCCTACCAACAACCAAACAGTACTAATATAATGTCCTCTGGGTTGAAAGAAGTTTTAACCACTAGCCCGTAGTTTTGGAAAAGTGTTGAAATGTACCTCTATTAGAGACGATGAATATTATTTGTTTAAGGAACAGACTCTGTTTTAGTAAAGAAACACAGCACTTACATAATAACTTCAGAATTTCAGATATGGTTCCGTCAACCAATGAAAGCCGTTTATCTCATACTTCTAACTATGTCGTGAAAAAAAAAAAACTGACAAGACGTCAAAATTCGGCTGTTATTATATGTTCTTTGTGCCATCGTCATCAAAAAATCGTCACACTGTGCTCAAAACGTCCCTCATCAAGAATGCGAAATATGTGGCAATCGACGAGCCCACCGCACGCTGGCCCGGTACGGGTTGGTGAACCTTTTGTATGTTTTCCATAATAAAGTAAAGTTCGCCACTTAAAGGAAAAACGTGACAGACAGTGGTTGGTGGTGCAGTCACGAGCAAGTTATGTAAATAATAGGTTGTTATCCTTTAAGATATGAGTCATAAACGGTGAAAAGTGCTAAAAAACATCTCTTCTAACGCCCGTTGAGAAGATGATAGAACTCTGCTAGACTGCAATTCTTTTATTTCAAGACTTGCACCATTGCATGAAACTGTAAACTGATTGTTGTCTCACTTTTGTTTAAAACGGACAGAAAGAGAGCATGATTTTTTAGGTTTAACTTCCACGTTTTCGAATAACGGGGCTAGAAATTATAATTTAGGTTATGTTAAAAAAAAAAAACCTAAGTTAACATATGTACAACAAAGAAAGTCATTGACCACTTTAATACCATGCTATAATAACTTTACTAGAAGTTGTCAAGCGTTTATTAGATGTTTTTGATGCTTTGGTACAGTAATAAAGTACTACATACTAAAACTTTAAAGGAATGCTATAATAACTTTACTAGAAGTTGTCAAGCATTTATTAGATGTTTTGATGCTCTGGCACAGTAATAAAGTATACACTACATACTAAAACTCTAAAAGAAAAATAACTGTAAAAAACATTACGAAGTTGCCATGTACAAAATTTAGTTTCCGAGTTAGAAGGCGAAGATGCATTGCCCAAGTTGGGCGTTTCTCAACTTTTAACTTCAACACGGAAATCGAATGTAGCGAAATGAAATAGTAGAATTGCGCTGCGCTGTTTACGGATTATTTCAATGTAGTTCACCTAAATCTGTCACTGTCAAACAGTTTTACATATGGCAAGCTTGATTTAGTCAGATAAAAGATCATCAGATAAGATTCCAGAACGATATAACGAAATTAATCCGTTTACCCTTCGATCAATCGTTTACCGTAGAATGTTAGATAATCTACAGATAAAAAATGAAATGAAAAAAATTATAATGATGTAATTATATGGAATGAAAAAAAAATCAAATGAATGATGAATTAATTAACGAATCAAATTATTTTGAAATCAGTTTACCCAATTTAATGATATTAACAAAATAAATTAAACTTCAACAGAATTGTACTGACATTTAAAAAAATCTAAATGACAACAATCGTGTGTGTGGGGGGTAGTGTACAGCGTACAGATATGACTATCATCACACTCATCACACAGGAATCTGCCAAATTTCAAGTTATTCCATGATATTAGTCAGTTAGTCAGTACGAGGCTGGAATTTTGCTAGTATTTATAATACATATGTTGCAGACTTTGCTATACAAACTCCACCCATCATTGGAATAATGGAAATATGATAAAAATCAAGAGGGGTTGAGAATAAGTGGGCAAAGATAATCCTAATAAGAATGTACCTAAATTAATACAAATAGCACATTAAGTTTGTACAAAATACATGTATAATACATATATGTATGTGCTATTTACTTTATAGGCCTCTCGCAACTTCCTGCGTTTGTTTAGTTTTCTAGCCTCCTGTGTGTGCCACTTATCTACGACTAATCTATTTATTGTAATCTATACGTGAAAAAAAACTTTGTACCAATTTTTTAAAAATTCCACGCACAGGGCGTGCACGATTTGGCATAGTAAAAGTTCATATTTGGAAAAGGCGCGCAGAAAGATTAAATGTATGTTTATTATGCATTACAAATACATTAAATTATTTAATAATTGTTTCTGTTTATATGCACTCTATTTAAATCTGTTAATATAGAACCCGTCTCTTTTGTCACCATGGCCATGGGCACAAGCCCTTCAGACAGTTGTTTCACGTTTTCTTGACAAAAAAACTTCTTCAAAAATGCAATGTACATATAAGACCTATTTTTACATTAAAAATAATTTATTACGATTGAATTTCGACCACTGTGCGACCACTAGCATATAAATACAATGGTGGAAGGAGGAAGTCGATTCTGTAATATATTCGGTCCTAATTTTTATTCACTGCAGCCCGTTGCCATCCAAGTTTCCATTCGGGCAGCTGTTTTTGAATTCAACACGCGACAGCCGAGTCTGTGGAACGATTGCTTAATTGATTTGTTACGGCGTTAACCTAAAGAAAACGAAATAGGCTTACTGTGAAATGAACTAATTTAGTCTACTCTGTTCCATTTAAATCGAGGATCCTTGAAATTAAAAACATTTTACGAATCTACTCGCGTTGTTGTTGTTACTTGATTTGATCCTGAATATTGTATTCTAAAGTTTACACATTGAAATGAAACAACTTTTACGGATCTATACTCGCGGTTATTTTATACATTACTTTTTAATGTTTATCCTCACGTTTGGAACCCTTTGCAGGGTCCGTGGTAAATTTAAATGGGTATACAAGTTACTAACTAATTATAAGACGACCAACACCTCAGACCTTTCCCTGTAACCACGGACCCTGCAAAGGGTTCGAAACGTCTGGATAAACATTAAAAAGTAATTTGTAAAATAAACGCTAGTATAGATCCGTAAAGGTTGTTTCATTTGATCATGAATGCCTGACATTTTGAATCCTTTAAAAAGTCTTGGCAAATGGGAGTGTAAAGTCTAATAATATGTATCTTATTTGTTAAATATGATGAAGGCATGCATGCTTGGAGATGGATATCGTTCTCTCCATCACTCCGTTAGACTACTGAGGAGAACCCAACCTCCTTTTTGGCAGAGCCACATGCTGCATGTTATAATAATACATTTTAAATTGTATTTCTTATTCAGGCAAAAGATCTGCATGTAAACAAGCGTATTTGTTTTTCTGATATGTTAATAAGACTATTATTTATGAATCCTTTATTGTACATTAAAATTAGTCTAAATTACATTATAAAAAATATACACAAGGGTGAGCTTATCTCTAAAAGAGATCTCTTCCAGCCAACCCTAGCTAAAGTTGGAAAAGAAAATCTGCGGGACCAATTGTCGACCATAACATAAATAAATACCTTAAATATAAATATAAATAAATAGGTAATTATAATGCATATACGTACATACCTATACACATATACCTACATATATATATACAGTATCTATATAGTCTGAAAAAAAATATATAAAGTATAATATTAAATAAGATTAATAAAGTATTGCTTGTGACTTAATTGGGTTCACGAGCAATCCAAATGTGTCCGCCCAAGTTTTCACAGAGACGAGGTCTTTATTAAGGGCTGCAATAGCAGAGTCAGTACTGGCTGTATCAAAGTGCTTATAAATTTGTACATCATCTGCACATAGGTGGTGCGGGTAAGATATAACTTTAGCGAGTTCGTTATTGAATAAAGAAAAGAAGAGAGGTGAAAGTACCCCACCTTGAGGCACACCCGTAGAAGACCATTCTGAAAATGAGTCATCACTCTTAATCCTCTGGTAGCGATTGCGGAGATAAACTGAGAGCCAAGCGATCACTGCAGGGGTAATGTTAATGGAGTGGAGAATGGCAAGAAGGATGTCATAGTCAACGGAGTTGAAAGCGCTGCTAAAGTCCAGTAAGACAAGAATCGTAAACAACCGGTTATCCATGGCGTGGCGAATATCGTCCGTGATATTTAGCAAGGCAGTTACTGTGCTATGGCCAGGACGAAAACAGGATTGGTACGGACTTATTCAATTGTGTCGTGAGACAAATTAAGAAAGTTGTATATTTGTATGTACAGCGCTTTCTAGGACCTTGGACAGGAATGGTCCAAGCCCAAGGGGAAGCAGACTTAGGGATGGGAATGACATGGGCTAATTTCCAATCGGAAGGGAAATCGTTGTATGCTAGAGAATGGTTTAAAATGTGTACGATAATAGGGACAACGCCATCTAGAATAGGAATCAGCATGTCACGGCAAATGCCATCTTCACTCTTTTTATATGCTATCAAACTCATTATTAGTAGGTAATAGTTTGAAAAAATTAAATAAACAGTGTTCGTCGTTTTGAGGCCGTATCTAAATACTAACAAAACCATGTAAGATCTATTCTTAAACGTACCCGAGACGGGCCGAACGAATGTGAAACATTGGGTTGTTTGAAGATTGTTTGTCTGTATTTACTTTATAGCCTTCTTTTTTTATATTGACACGTCATAGTGACCACATTCTGCCTGATGGTAAGCAGCCGATGCAGTCCAAAATAATGAGAGCGCTCCTCACCGTGGAACAAGGACGGTAACAAGCGCACCCATTCATGACGGCCTGCATAAATGCCGTTTCACGCCCCGCTTAAAAGACCCGGGACTAAGGAGCTGGGAAACACATGCGCCGGCAAAGAATTCCAAAGCCGAATGGTCTTACAGAGGAACCACTTGCCAAATTTTTTGGTACGAGTACTGATTGTCTGTACAGTATGATGGTGGTTCCTAAGACCAGCACGTGTAGTCCGGGAGAGGAAAGGAGAAGGCGGGATTAGATCGAAAAGTTCTTCAGAACACACACCATTTATATTTTAATGCCTCGGTGGTCGAGAGGCAGAGCGGTCGGCCCGATATCCGAAAGTCCCGGGTTCAATTCCCAGGGCGGGCAAAATGTATTTCGGATTTTTCGATGCGTAGCCCGGGTTTGTGATCACCAACCCACATTTGGCAAGCGTGGTGATTAGGCCGGCCATTACCTATCACTTGTAGCGATGACTTGATTTCAATGATGGACGCCTTTGCCCAGCATTGGGACAGTTATAGGCTGTTTACTTTACTTACTTTTTTACTACTTTTTATTTTGACTATGTTCTGACGTTGAGACGTTTGTCTAATATGAAAATTATCATTTCCTTTCACTATTTTTAAATCTTGATAGGTATCACAAGACGTCGAAATATCAAATTCCAAAATATACAAACTAGATACGGTTAAAGTATTTCAGAACTGTTGCTAGATTTGATTTCGAGTGTTCGAGATAAACGTGATTTAGTTAGATAAAAAACGTATTTACAGCAAGCGGAGGCTTTGTACTTCAAATGTGAGGTGACGGCCGGCGGGCGTAATGTATTTACTACTTGATAGCAACTTCGCAACTAATTGTATGGCATTGAAGCCAAGTGGTGGTTCCTTATAGGCACAAATGATTACGTGTTTGGAGCATCCCTGCAGTCGATGCAACACCTGGTCACCTGTCCCTTATGGCCTACTTCTTGCACTATGGACGATTTAATCGAGGCTGACCAAAGGTTTGTTGACGTGGCAGCTTTCTAGTCTGGACGAATATTATGATGTCGATGTCGCTGACACGATAAGAAGAAGCGCCTTATGGCACATACGAGGCGAATTGCAATTTTGCCACGATACCTCGGGTAAGTGGGTTTGGAATCACAACTTACCTAGAACATCAGCCTAACAGGCCTTTTAAAAAACGAAGGAGCACAAGATGTGTTAATTAGGTCGCCCATTCAAAGACCTAGCATTGCAAAAGTTGCTTAACTTGCAAGATCGCAACCTGAACTACTGCGTCATCATCATCATCATCATCATTATCAGTCTTAATTAGTCCACTGCTAGACATAGGCTTCTCCAAATGCACGGCACTGAGCACGATCCGTGTCTCATTCATCCAACTGTAGGGCAGCGGACTGTATGTTCTTTGATGGTAGGGGCTGGTGGCTCTTCAGGGTTTATATAAATACGCGAAGGTACATCCAAACGTCTATTCAGGCACAGGGAACGCAACCAAAGAGAAAAACAAGGATTGCCCCACGGCAAATGAAATTGTTCCTAAATTAATGTTGCTAGTTACAACATCAACTCTTGTCTACCTTGCGAAGCTCGTCGTTTCTCCTAATTTGAGAGCATCCTACATTACGTTTGCCGATATGCGGTCTCCGTAAATGAGTGAAGAAAAGGTGTATGCAATTGATTTACTCCTATTGAAAACATGTAAGTCCATTCTGATTGGTTTTAGAAAGGGTCTAGGGTAGTAACTGATGATAAAGTTTGATAACACATCGTCACTAAATAGGTATTACGTTGAAGGCTAATGTGATATTACGTTATTTTCTCTTATGTTTTGTTGGAAATCTTATCGTCCGAGATTGGCTTTGACAAACCCAGATTGCTTTATCTTATCTATGTTATTGCGACCTTTTATTATGTTTTATAATGATTTCCTACTATTATATAAATGCGAATGTAATTACGTTTTTAAACACAAAATGATAGAGCCCTACTGCTAGATATTGTAAAAAATATTAGGAAAATTTGCATCATCGCGTCATATGTATTTGCTATTCAGCGTGTTGGGTGGTTATAATGACAATGTTATATGACAATAACTCAAATCTATTGTTTATCTAGAAACACATAGATCCCTTATTCTCTTTTTAAAATGTTCCCTGAAGCAAACTTAGTAAAAACTTTGAAATCGAATAGGCAAGTCCATTCGAGTTCTACCGAGTAAAGTAAGTCTACAAATCAAAAAGGTTGGTTGTCTTCTGACTGCTCTGGGGAAGGCGGACGTCTCATGTAATAGGTCAGGAGTGTCAGGTCAGGTCTGAAACATTTAATATCATCATCATAATCAAAGTCAGTCAGTGGATCTCTCCGTGGTCTATCAAAATCCCAATGTAATCTACTGAACCCTATCTTCGACTACACATCTAACAACCACCACCTAACCTGAAAGCGTCCTTCTAGGGATGGCTAGTGATTTACAATCCTGCTCCAATACCTGTCCTCGCTGGATGCGGAAAGCTCAATACATAAAGGAATGGAGTGCATTGGAAGAGGCCTACACTCAGCATTGGGTGGCTGAAAAGAAGAAGAAGAAGAAGAAAAAGAAGACCTGTCCTCCCAACTGGACTCTGCTTCTGCTTAACATCAAGTAGAACGGAGTCATTAGCCAACTATAAATAAATATCTATTAAAAAAAATAGTTTCTACGTTGTCTGAGTGCGAGTAACCCTTAAAGTTTATCGCCGCCACCAAAAAGTCCGGTGACGCTGACAAGGCCGATCAGTCATCAGCAAACCAGTCTCATAAAAAAATCACCATTTGATCGAGTTAACGAAAGTGCTTCGGAAGGCACGTAAAGCCGGCGTGGTGGTTTAAGGCCCTTTCTCCCTATCAATCTATAGGGAAGGCTCGTGACCCAGCAGTGGGGACATAAAATGAGCTGATGATGATAAAATTAGATTTTGTATGGAATTGAAGCAGTTCCTCCTAGTGATGAACGGTTGTTAGTTTTACTATATAAAAGTAATATATAAAGTCTCGTTGTTGTTAACGTGATCGAATGGTCAGTCAAACACGCTCTCAAGAATTGGGTAGTAAACTTGTTAGTCAATAGATAAACTTTTTAGCAACAGCCTGTCAAAACAATTTTTACCATTGAAAATGGTTATCAGATGCAAATCGCCTGAGACGTATTTTTAGCCATAGCTCAGAGGATTTTGGGAGAATCGCAATGTAAATAGTACCAAGAGTTGAGGAATTTATCGAGGAACGTGTGAGCGTTTGAATTTTGAAAATCGGCTGGAATTTTTTTTTGGAATTTTGTATGGGAACGGAAACTATGATGGACGCCACTTATTTTCTTCCGTCAATTGAGTGTTCATTTATAACTTTTAGAGGAGCTCGATGGCGCAGTGGTTAACTCGCCCGATCTGCGAGTACTGAAGTTAAGCAACTCTCGCAAGGGCCGGTCATCGGATGGGTGACCAAAAATGTATCATCTCGAGCTCCTCCATGCTTTGGAAGGCACGTAAAGCAGCGGCTTTAGCAGTCGTTAACAACCACCAATCTGCACTGGGCCCGCGTGGCGGTTTATGGCCTGTTCTCCCTATCCATCCATAGGGAAGGATCGTGCCCCACCAATGAGGTGATGATGATGATGACGATGATGATGATGCTGATGATGATGATGATGATGAAGATGATGATGATGATGATGATGATGAATAACTTTTTAGGTTACAGGTCAAATAAAAACCGGCCAAGTGCGTATCCAAAGACAACCATTTGGCTCTACCAAAATTTTGCACTTTAAAGCTTAATAGTTCACAAACGGATGCTTCAATCAAAAAACTGTTTCCACAAACCCGCAATATTTTTGAAATTGCTATCCAACGACACCTCACACTATGGGGTAGACAAGAAAAAAAATTACATTCCCCACTTCACGGTAGGGGAGGTAACCTAAAAAAAAATACTTTTCAAAATTTTACTTCACCACTTTGTCGGCGTGATTAATATGTATATCCATATCAAATTACAGCTTTCTAGTACTAAGAGTCTATGAGCTATTCCGGGGACGGACAGACAGACAGACGGACATGGCGAAACTATAAGGGTTCCTTGTTAACTACGGAACCCTAAAAATAGGTTATTGTTTAAAAGAACTATTACTTAATTTCGTTTATACGTTTAATCTTCTGGATTAGTAATTGTTGTTGTCAATATCCCTATTCTGACATCGCTTATCAGATAATTATTTGAAAGCGTTCATAACCTTGATTTTTTACATAAGGTTTTTTTAGATCTGCGTACTATTAGCACAAAGCAGACATCACTCGGTTGTAAATAAAGGGTTCGTGGGTTAGGCCGATGATGATGATGATGATGATGGGTTAGGCCCCCGGTGTGTGACGCCCCCGTGGTGGAGGCACCCGATTTCGTTTTAGTGCGATAAAATTTATTAGTTGAATATTTTTATCAAAAGTACAGTCAGATAGCAAAGTGTAACCTATTATAAAAATGTTTATAAGTGTACATGAAATTATTTAAAAATTTTTATGATCAATGTCTTAGTTTTTTAATATAAATCTATACTTTAGAACTGCTTCCTTAAATTGGTCTCAAAGTACTTGGCAAAATACGTAGTTTTGCATCTCTCAATATACCATTGGTCAATTGTAAATAGACGCATTCCTCTTGCGAACTGGCAATGGCTTTAACAGCTTAACAGACTTTGATCTTTTTGTAGCCCAAGTAAATTTATTAGACGGCTTCTGGTATACAGTACACATAGTATTAGTTTATTATTGGGTTGCGATATACAGTAGGCACCTTGTTTCTGTATAGAAAATTACTAAAAATGCTTTATATTGGACAAGCGGCCCGCCCCGGCTTCGCACGGGTGTACTTTTTTTAAATATAGCCTATGTTACTCAGCGCTAATGTAGCATTCTAACGGTGGAAGAATTTTTTAAATCGGTCCAGTAGTCTTTGAGTTTATTCGTTGCAAACATACATACAAAAATACAAAGCTTTTCTCTTTATAATATTAGTATAGAAAATGCCCTCCCTATCTCTTATCATGTGAGGACACTTTCCATCACAAAACAACACACGAGCACATATAGAACTTTGGAGTAATATTGCTTTCCATCACGTACCTACTACAAATTACAACAGTCTCGTCTGCCGAACAGGCACAGTGTAATAATGCGAAACAACGTTCAACAACTAATTAACGCCTCGGTGTTCGAGTGACAGACAACGCACTCAGCCCAATATCCGGAGATCCTGGGTTCAATTCCTGTCTAGTAAAGTGATTCGTATTTTTCGATGCATAGTTCAGGTTTGTGACACATATTAAATTTGGCAAGCAAGGCGTGATGATTAAGACAATACCGATCAACTGTAACGATGACTTCATTTTAATAATGGAGGTATTTGCCTAGCAGCGGTTACTTTACTATACAACAAATTATACAATGCTACACAGTACAGTGCCTCGGTTAATCGGACAAAGTGTCTTTAAAAAAATGTATAATATATTTACTTAATAACGGTGCAGTTTAAAGAGAAAACTTTACAGGACCTCAACTGTTCCTATTAGGTAATAACCTATGGATAGCCATAGGGGGGTAGTCATTCATCGATTGTTGTGATGAAAAAAGCCAGTGCCCCCAAGGATACACCTTGACCGGTAACTCATTACTCGGTACTTCATGGTTCTGCTATTCCAAAACTTTTTTTAAATTTTATTTCCACGATCTGTGAAAAACAGAAAATCAGTCGAATATGGTAGGGTAGTGACTCCAGTATTCGATAGGAACACTGATCGACCCCTTTTCTCTTTAATAAAAAAAAAAGGTGGACCGACGATCTGGTGAAGGTCGCGGGAAGCCGCTGGATCAGCGAGCAGCATAAAACCGGTCGTTGTGGAGATCCTTGGGGGAAGCCTTTGTCCAGCACTGCCCTCTGATGACAAAACGCGGCAAACCAGGTTACCGCGTGTTTTGATACCATCGTTTTTCATCTGCTACTCTAATCTACGTGATATTAAAGTATCAAATAAAAATCTCACGTATTAGTACGTACCTACTAACGAAATCCTACTGTAACTTAAATTCCAATATTTTGACCAAACGCAATACGCTTTAAACTCGTTTTTCTCAACTCTGGGGTTACTGCGTTTTGTCATCCGATGGCAGCAGTGGACGTCTTTTGGCTAAGATGATGATGATGATTAGAAATAAGGTTCAGCAACTGGCTTGAATATTATTATTAATGTACAAATATAATATATAATTGTACAAAATTAGTATTATTTTTTTACATGATTGTAATTTGGTTGAAAGAAATAAGCCTCCTGAGTTTCTTGCCAGCTCTTATCGGTCGAAGGCTCTCCCAAAATCCGAACTGGTGGTATATTCAGTAGTTTTTAGTCTAAACAATTTTTTTAGTTTTTTTGGATTTTCTAGTTTTGACGTCAATAAGTGTCTGTGAGGCTTATGTTGAATAAATGAATTGACTTTGATTTTTAGTTAGCAACAATTGAATGCAGACCGCCTACTGCTCAGCTCTCATCCAGTTCTCTATGGTATTTTATAAAATTCGATGTCGAATAAAATGTAAATGTCGAGCAATTGTGCCAATACCTTAGTAGATGTAATTATAGACGGAGTTTTCGCTTGTTTGGCGTTCGAGATCAAGTGTGGGTAGATGGTGTGGGTGGGTATCATCTAAATTGGGTTCCCTTTATGATATCGAATAACAAATATATTGAATATCAAGCGATCGTCGACGGTCTATAGACAGTTTAGAGATCGTCGTTTGTTTTTTACTTTTAGTTTAGTGCAGTTTAGACATGGACTAGTTTTTTGATGAATCTTTCCGCTTGCTTTCTATACTATAAGCAATTTGTGGAAGTGATTTCGTGAAATGTAACGGAAGTATGTGTAACAGTGTAACAGGAAGTCGGGGAAGCGCGCAAGCGCGCGCCATTTTGTAAATTTATAATCGATATTATGAACATGACATATTATTGTTATATGTGTCATCATATCAAATGTCTTCTAATAAGTATTTACTGCATTCTCTTTATGATTTGTAAATAAATATACGTCATTGTGCTTATTACTAAGGTGAGATGTCACATCATATGCGACTACTGTAAGGCTCAGTCGTTTTTTTTTATTCAAAATCAGTACACATTGTCCTACTCTCCTTTTCCGATTGTTGTGCTTAACAGGATCCATGATGTCAAATAAAAAGATAATTTCAAAAGTAACGTAACGCTGTATTGTTACTTTTGCATGCACGTTAACGGTTAATAATCCTTTCAAATTCATATTCGGCAAAACACGATTTTTAATAAGAAAAGCCAAGAAGACCGCGTTTCTTTATATTCCCGCCAAGAACCTATTCTATTGCAGTCCATACACAATAAGGAATTTGACAACACCAATAACTAATTCCAGAACATGAAACGTATTTTTGACATCACGTAAGAATTCAAGTGTCAATTCGGATAAAGTGTCCAAATATTTTGTGTCCGAATCGTCAGCAAGTCACGTTTTTTGAAACATTAATCTCTTTTTTATCTACATAATATTGTAAATGAAGAGTTTGTTTGTTTGTTTGGTTGAACGTGCTAATCTCAGGAACTACTGGTTTGAATTGAAAAAATATTTTTGTGTTGAATAGTCCATTTATTAAGGCTACGCTAATTAACGCGGGTGAAACCGCGGGGCACAGCTAATTTGACATAAGCATGAATTTCTGTAACCTAAAAACACTTAATTGACAAAACACAACAGTGTTGTTGGCCATTCCCATACGATTTCCATTAAAAAAGATGTTGACAGTTGCTTATAAGTTTCTCTATTGACTAAAATACCACACCAACTACTCAATCTGTGGACGGCTTCTTGGCGGGAAAGTGAAGAGTCATGTCTGCGGTTTTGTTTTATTTTCTAAAATTTGTGTTATGTCGAATATTAATGTGAAATAATGGTGGATTATTAACCGTTAAGTGTTCGTGAGTGTGCATGAGTGTTAGCAAATGAAACAAAACAGTGCAACATCACTTTTCAAATTCTCTCAAGAAGTCCGCCCGAGGACTTAGTAAAGCCCCACATCTTTACTGAGATACTCGAGGGGTTGGGGGGGTATATCATTTCTCACTTCTCATTTCTATTATCATTCATCATCATCATACAGAAAAGAAATATTATTTGTTTATGTACTTATTACTTGTTAGAAAAATTACTTTGACACTGGCTAGATGTGCTAATCGCACGAAGCCATTAACAAAAAGAAAAAAAAATCTGTGGACATATAGATCGTCGTCGTCGTTTATTTTATTTTTATTTTTACAACACTGTAATAGCATTGGATTCCAACCACATTGTGCTCAATGTTTTCTTCGAAGCAACATCTATCTTTAACCACAATATGAAATGTAATATGTACTACGTAAATAATAACTAGCGTATAGTATTGCTTGTGGTTTTAACTGCGAGCTCAATTGACTGATCGATACGACATATTAATTATTGTTTGACGGTGTTATCTAAAATTATGTATCTGGAACGTCTTGGTAGGTGAAGTAAACATACATGCCACTATCTACATACAAACATGACTTTGAAGTCGACTAGTTTATACCGAATCTATAACGACAACTTATCAATCGTATTTAGAATTTAAATTTTTAAAAAAACAGTATAATTCACTTATACATCACAAGACTAACATGCTAAACACGCCTACGGGTTACCCCTATATGCCATTTCGAATGCCAATTGATTTATTATCAAATGATAAAAAATCGAAAAGTCATTTATAATCAAATAGGGATTACAAAAACACAAATGTTGAAAAAATTGCCACGAGCAGGATTTATTTGAACCTGCACCCTTCTGACATACCTACTGGGTCAGGTGCTCTCCCAATTGAGCTATCGTGGTTCTAACCAGCCCGCCGAAATTATTCAACCCTATTTACTTTTACTTTGAAAGCCAAAAGCAACAACTACCGTCGTTAACATCCGATCATAATATTTAGGTTCAAATCCTGCTCGTGGAAATTTTTTCAACATTTGTGTTTTTGTAATTTGTTTCGCAACAAAATTTATGTAAAAATTATATAAACAAAACAAATAGGGTTGTTGACAGCTACAACAAATAATTCCAGAACATTGAACAAATAAATGAAATCACGTAACACTGAATTGACGGAACAAAATAGTGATGCCATAGTTCACCAATCCCATACAATATGTATTAAAAAAAATAGTTTTGACACTTGCTAAAAAGTGTCTCTGTTGACTAACCAGTTAACTACCCAATTGTTTTTTTTACATCGAACGTTAATCGAATTGATATTATAGTATTAAAAATTCAATTATTTTAACCCGCTAAATACAGTGTTTGATACTTAGTAGGCTTTCTAAAATGCCTGGTGGCTGTCCTGCTCTTCGAAACATATTTTTCGAATACAAATAATATACTGAATTCAATCATACGTATATATTATATTACGAGTAGACCATATAAAGATACTAGTATAAGTTAGACCCAAATGAGTTAGTAATCTAAATGGCTTAGTATGGGGAAGCCAGATATTGTAAGAGATAGGGAAATCCGTACTTTGGAATGATATCGTCTATTTTGAAGATAAGAAAACATAAAAATAACGTACAGTCAACAGATTAATAAAACTGTGTAGATAGATACCACAATATCACTTACTTTGACAACGTATAAATTATCATATATTTTTTGTCAACACCTAATAATGAAACTTTATAGCTATAAAATATCATGAGTTCCAGTCCGGGACAGGGACAAATAAATATTTAGAACGAAGTCAATGCACATTATTCTCCGAATTCCATTTTTTTCTGTCTCGCAAATCCCGCGGATCCCGCACTCCTCATCATCATCATCTTCAGCACACCAGTTCATTTTATGTGTTATTTTATGCTTCACTGCTGTAGTGTTTCCTTATGGATGAAACACCACAGCGAGAATGGGCCGTAAACCACCACGCGGGCCCAGTGCGGATTGCTGGTTGTCCCGCACTCCTAATCCCGCATTACTAATTATTTGATTGATTATGATTACCGCGTTACGCAAAAAGGACACGGGATCCCTCCCGCGTTTGCGGGATTTAATTCCCTAGTTACGATTATGGAGTGTTATTTTTCAACTTGTGACAACAATTTTCACACCATAATAATAATTACGAGTGCTCCGTACACGTATTCAAAGTCATCGGTGACTAATTTAACCCTGAAAATTCTTGAACTGTAGTCGAACAATAGTTTACCGATTTCTAATTTGAAGGTCGCCTGTGAAATTTTCGGTTACGATTCTCTTGATCTGATCCGAATGCCTCGGAGAATCTAGCGGTGGACTCGATACCTTCCGAGAATTTATCGATCATACTGCTAGATAGATCATAGAGTAGCCGCGGATCGTGCTCAGTGGCGTGCTCTTGGAGAGGCCTATGTCCGGCAGTGGACATGTATAGGATAGGATGATGATGATGATGATGATGATGATGATGATGATGATGATGATGATGATGATGATGATGATGATGATGATGATGATGATGATGATGATGATGATGATGATGATGATGATGATGATGATACAGCTTGAGGAATCCTTTAAGTTTCTCGCCGACCACTAAACGTCCATTTACTGGTAATGGACATAGGCTGCCTATAGCAATCTCTCCATAAATAAAAATAATAGTTACGATGACGAGACCTTAGTTTTCGATATCTTTGCCTGTAATAACTTCCTACCATCGAAACACATATTTGCCGCTAATTTTTGTGTTTGCTGTTTGCTTCAAACTGCATTTCCAGCGTCACCGGACTTTTTTGGGCGGCGAGAAACTTAAAGGGTTCCTCAAGCCGGGTGAAACGAAACGAAACACCGTCAGTGGTTTTTAGAAGGACGAAGTTTTAGGGGATCCTACTAGGTTCTCCGAGGGGTTCCGATCGGATCGGGGAACGACCACAATGTCAAATAGTTAACTAATAAGAGTATAGTTTAATTTTTTTAAAGCGAATTGAAAGAATCGTCGAAAAAAATGTACCCACTTACCACACATATCGACATTGATATTGACCAAAACTGGTTTGTGAAACAAACATTCAAAACCAGTTAGTGCGAAACGGTAAAATGCGGTAGGTAAGTATATTATAAGTATATTACAATGTCACGATTCACGAATCCGTATATTTGTATTAAATTTAATAGTTCTATGCGTTCCTATGCCATTCCTCCATTCCATAATTATATGTACTGCGTACACACGTATACAATCTGTAAATCCAATGAATATTGATCCTTATGTCTATACAATAAAGTTCAAGATTGATTGTAGAAATTTGACAGTTTTGGGTAGGTTGATCTGCCGCCGACTCTTATACGTCCATTTGATGCTCTGATTAAAAAAGCGCCAATAAAAGTCGGAAAAAAGGTACATTTAATAAGGAAAATACATAGAGAAGGAACTACCAAATCTCGTGAGTAATCAAATATCGTGATCTACTGATTGGTTTAGTACATTTCACATGTCGTGTCAACATAGATTTTTAACTACTCAATTTTTAGTAATCACAGAATAACCAGCTCTATTATTATTATTGTTGTTATAGGTAATTTAGTAATCCAAATATAATATCGACGTTAACCTCTAAACATATTTTTTAGTTACTGATGTTAGAACTAAAGTTAATCCATAGACGAACTAGCACGTCGCCGTCTGTTTATAGTTCTAACTTGATTTTGTACTTCATAACTTTTCCATTACTCAGCCTGGAGCCAAACCCATTGCTTTAGTTAGTCCTCGTTTGGACGCAAACGGACCCTGTCAAATGCCTGTTTAAGCTTTAAAGTTAGTAATATGCCTGTCAAAAGCATTGGGTTTGGTAACCCGAGCTACATAATAACATTGTTAAAATAAAATGGTATGATACTATTTATGACTTGTGAAAACCATTAAAAGTTGACTCATACGTCTGCGTACGTCCATTCCATAGATCATCACATGCTCTTGTTTATCTATGTAATCTACTAATCGCTGAATAACTGCGAGTACTATGTACACTGTAGTTTATTTGTAGTGTCCGCCTCGAGATCATATCTTGTCATGTGCCAGGTAAAAACCTAATCCATGTAAACATTCGGCTTGTTGAGAGTTGAGCAACATATAAAAAGATTCAGAAAAAGTGTTTGGACAAACAATCTGATCCTGATTGTTGATGGCTGCTTCAAATCCCTTTCGTGGCAAATAAATAGACTCTCAATTATACGAGTAATCGAGCCGCAATAAAAATGGCGCAAAATTAATAATTCAACTCAAATTTCAATTTCAAATTTCAACCGCCTCTGTGGTGTAGTGGTTAAGACCACCGATTTAGACCCATAGGTCCCTGGGGTTCGATTCCCAGCGGGGGTTACAAGTTCGTGTACTCGGTTTGGTTAGCTACCACCATCTTATCTAAATATGTCGCCATAACATCAATGTTTGTAGCATTGTTGTGTTCCGGCAGCTAGAGATAAGATAGCCAGTGCCTCACTAGTTGAGGATCCCGGGTGAAGTGCGCTTCCACCAATTGGTCTTATCATCACTTAACATCAGGTGAGATCAAGGCACTGTGCTTACCCTTAAATATATATTTAAAAAAATTTATTACAATTATTATACACGTTGTCGGTATACGGTATAATGTTTAAAATCCAGTCAAGTACGAGTAGCTTATCTCTTCAAATATAAAGATTTTTGCAGATTCGTCAATGCGTCAGCTGTACCTCTGGTGTTGCAAACGTCTGTAAGCGGTAACCGCTTGCCATCAGGCGGGTTGTATGCCACCTTAGACATTTAAAAAAAACCGGCCAAGTGCGAGTCGGACTCGCGCACAAAGGGACTCCGTACTTTATGACGTATTAAAAAAAAATACTTACTAGATCTCGTTCAAACCAATTTTCGGTGGAAGTTTGCATGGTAATGTACATTATATATTTTTTTTAGTTTTATCATTCCCTTATTTTAGAAGTTACACACATTTTACCACTTTGGAAGTGTCTCTCGCGTAAACTATTCAGTTTAGAAAAAAATTATATTAGAAACCTCAATATCATTTTTGAAGACCTATCCATAAATACCCCACACGTATGGGTTTGATGAAAAAAGAATTTTCGAGTTTCAGTTCTAAGTATGAGGAACCCCCAAAATTTATTGTTTTTTTTCTATTTTTGTATGAAAATCTTAAAGCGGTTCACAGAATACGTCTACTTACCAAGTTTCAACAGTATAGTTCTTATAGTTTCGGAAAAAAGTTACTGTGACATACGGACGGACAGACAGACAGACAGACAGACATGACGAATCCATAAGGGTTCCGTTTTTTGCCATTTGGCTACGGAACCCTAAAAACTACAGTAGGTACATGTAAAGAATAAAAATTTTACTATCATATGTTGCCTTAGTAGCAGCATTATAATGTGAATACAATACAATGGTCTCCAGTCATCACATATAAAATCTTTTCATGGTGTACGTGTGTATACACAATAGAATCTTATTGAATACGGTTTGCGTAAAAATTGTATTGCGGATGCTGCTTTGTTTGCGAAGACTGGATAGTATACATAGGTACCTACATTTTACATACAAGGTCAAAGTCATGTCTGTTCTGACCTTTATTGTTGTCATGCAAAGGCTGTTTCTTCTATGTTTCTATATCTATAGCAGTATTAAAGGCAATCCTTGAACTGTAACTGATGCAAATTGTTTACCGCCTATGTGGCCTATGGCACAAAAGAAGGAGACCCACTGAAGTAAGCTTCATTCAAACGCGCTCGAGCAATGCAGCAATTTCTCACGTACATGGAATCTCGCATAGAGTTGCCCATCTATACTAATATTATAAAGAGGAAACCTTTGTATTTTTGTATGTATGTATGTATGTATATTTGCAAAGAATAAACTCAAAACTACTGGACCGATTTAAAAAATTCTTTTACCATTAGAATGCTACTTTAGCGCTGAGTAACATAGGCTAGACAATTTAATTTTCCAATACAAATGATTTGTTTGTTTTGTTGTCATGGAAACCATTGATATATATATTTAACTCAATGATGGAAACTGTCAAAGCGGTGCAAAGTCCGCCGGGTCAGCTAGTAGTATAATAAAATACTGCGCCAGGTATAGCACTCCCGTGACAATACTCACGTGGGTGACACAAGCCTACGTCATCGCCGCTATCGATGAGAACCATGAAGTTGTAGATGAGAAACATGATGTAGGCTTGAGTCACCCACGTGACTATTGTCACGGGAGTGCTATACCTGGCGCAGTATTTTATTATACTATGGGGTTGCCAACTATACTTTTAACCCGTCCCGCGCTGTAGGTATAATTAGCGGGCCACCTTACGTACGACCGTGCGTACATATGGCGCGCGAGGACTTAAAACAGTATTATACTGTTTTTCACTACATTATACTTTTTACTGTTGGTCCCTTGTTCTTGCTCAAGGATGGCTGACACCTTTAACTTTATAACCTTATGGTTGGTAGGGGGTGTCAGGATAAACTTTTAAGTCGTGTGGAGTTGAGTTGTTGAACAAAAATAAAGTATACAAAATACTGTTTTCAGCATCAAAATGCTTAACACTATAAGTGTTTGACTTAGACGCTCACACAATTCTTTTTTATTTAGTCAGAGGGCGCTCAGTGCTGCGCAGCCACAAACAATTACAATAATGGAGTTTCAGAACGAATCTGTCTGTAAAATACTGTTCAATATTCTTCTCAGACCTAAATATAGGTACTTTATTTCTTGTGAAAAAGTTGGCAACCCTACTCGCAACAGCTGCGCTCGGACTGTTCCGAGCTGTTCCGAGATTCATTCTGTGTTAAGCTTACCTTCTGTGGTTCTTCTTATTTTGTGCCTGTGGTAAGACCACCGATATAAGAAAAGGTAGGGCTTGTTTTATCGCCGCCTTGCTAGCTTACCATCTTATCTGAGTATCGCCTTTACAATAAAGTAGCACTGTGTTGTTGTGTTCCGATAGGTAATCTTAATCTAGCACTAGCTGACTCGGCGGACTTCGTACCGAATTTTTTTTAAATATAGCCTATGTTACTCAGCGCTAATGTAGCATTCTAATGGTGAAAGAATTTTTTAAATCGGTCCAGTAGTTTTGAGTTGGCTAGGTGACGTTTCGGACACATTATATTTATTCTTGCAAATATACATACCTACATACATACAAAAATACAAAGGTTTCTCTTTATAATATTAGTATAGATATCTTGCTGCTTTCCTTCACCGCACTACACGCAATCGACTGTCATTCCATCCACATCACCTTGATGGATGGCGGTCTACTACTGTGCGTTTTTCGCGAAATTTCTTGCCTCGTACTACAGTGTTGTGGAACCAGCTCTCAACGGCGGTATTTCCGGACCGTTACGACCTCGGAATCTTCAAGAAACGAGCCTATTCCTTCCTTAAAGGCCGGCAACGCGTCTGCGATTCCTCTGGTTTTGCGGGTGTCCATGGGCGGCGGTGATTACTTTCCATCAGGTGACCCGCCTGCTCGTTTGCCTCCTTCTTTTATAAAAAAAAAAAAAATCTTATAATCGATATGAAAAAAGAAAGTGTTGTAAAAATTCCAA
The DNA here is from genome assembly GCA_963082485.1 of Eudonia mercurella. Lineage (NCBI taxonomy): Eukaryota > Metazoa > Arthropoda > Insecta > Lepidoptera > Crambidae > Eudonia > Eudonia mercurella. The sequence goes on from OY720038.1 coordinate 10,508,894, forward strand.
GAGCGAGATTCGAAACCGCACCCCATGAAATGCCGGGTCATGTGCACTGCCAACTATGCTATCGTGAACAAATTGTAATTTGTTCGCAACAATATTAGCGTAAAATTATATGTAAATAATTATAATCGATAGTTATCACTAATGATAAGATAGCTAGCTAGTTCCTCAGTTGTAGATGTATTGTTCGGCTTTATCATTAGTTACCATCAGGTAAGATAATAAAGGCCAAGTACTTCTGATTCACTTTGTTTACAACGTGAAGTTGATAGATAGATAGATGTCCCTAATAACATGACGGTAGTTTATAGAGATTGGATAAAATGGAGTTTGTTCTTTTAGCTTTGTAAATTACATCGACTTTTTAATAACTTCAAGTTATTAAACTTTATTATGCTGAGAACTTATAATTGCTTAGAAAAACACAAATGTTGAAAAAAATTCCACAAGCAGGATTTGAACCTGCACCCTTCTGATATTCCGGGTCAGGTGCTCTTCCAATTGAGCTATCGTGGTTCTAACCAGCCCGCCGAAATTATTCAACACTTTTTACTTTCAAAGCCAAAGGCGCCCATTCAATGTCAACAACTACCGTCACCAACGTTTTTTCAACATTTGTGTTTTTGTAATTTGTTCTGTTTTTGCGCCCATTCTTCTCCACAGCTAAAAAATAGACGTCCTGAATGGGTAGTAGGTAAAAAATGTTTGGAAGATTCAAAAGCACTTTTCTAAAGTATTATTTAAATAAAAGATATTTGGCTTTGACTTTGACTTATTTAATCTGTGGATATAGTCCGAAAGAATATGTCTGCACAATCTTGCTTTAAATGCTCCAAAAATATCAGTACCTTTTGTTTTACAATATTACAATCAAATAATCCGATCCAATCCGAACCTCTCGGAGAATTTAGTAAGGAACGGAGACACGCATTAGTGCGTGATGCCATTCCCTCTAGAAAAACACTGACGGGGAACCCTTTAAGTTTCTCGCCGTCCCTATAAAAGTCCCTGACGCTGAAAATGCCTACTAAGGCAATCGGCAAACTCTCTCAAAAAAAAAACATCAAGTAAAGTCTCGGTAGCTCAGCGGTCAGTCGGTCAGTTGGATCGAATATCCAAAGGTCGTGGGTTCGATTCCCACTTGAGCTGAGACTGGTAGATTTTTTCTAGTAAAATTTTATCTTGTAACTATATAGCATTGTAACGTCCTTGTGCAATTCATACCGTGGTATGAACCACTCATGGTATGAATCGACGAAAGACCCAAAAAATCTAAATAATCAAATAAATATTATAAGTAAAAACAGAACCAACAAGGTTGTAGGTCGTCTAACTCGCAAACAATAGTTTTTTTGTTTCGGAATACACTGTAGTGTACCCCTTGTCCCTTACAACGAGATCTTGACACTACAAAAAGCAGTTTCCGTTAACAGCTTTCATAGTCCCAAATAAATGTTATTGTAACAAATGGTATTAGGGAGCAACAGAGCAAGGTTTTTTTATTATTTGAACACGTGTTATTTACAATACCCAGTATTATCTTTGAGATAAAGCTTTTTGTATGTTTTTATCAAGCTGATATTATCACAGATAATGTGTACAAAAAGCTTTTGATATCGGCCATTTTATTATCATTTAGAACAAAAAACTAAAATCAAATCAATGTCATGATGACCTTCCCCTAAAACCTAAGAAAGTTTAGGGGCATGATTTCGTAAAATTTGAAATAATACAACCCACAGAAACTTACGATATTAATATTCGTTGTTATGACGGAAGAGTTTCTTGCTCCCATTCTTCTCCACAGCTAAAAAAATAGAAGTCCTGAACGGGTAGTAGGTAAGAAATGTATGGACGATTCAAAAGCACTTTTCATAAGTTTATTTGAATAAAATCTTTGACGTGACGCCATTACAGAGCTAGTTTGTCGATATGTCTTATGTACGCATTTGCGTATTGCGAGTATATGCGAATTAATCGCGTTTACGGTTAAACAAACATCACTTTGTTTCTCACATTACAATAGTATTGTGAAACACAAAGAGATGATACGTAACAGTCTAAAGCTCTTACAGATATGTTTACAGCAGCGCTTCCCAAAGTAGTCTAGCGACAAATGATAATGTCGCTATGTCTAATGAAAAATACTTTTAAAACTATCATGGTCACTTACATTAGTGACTATTATTAACGAGATTATTAGCATTTTTTGATTTTATGTGATACTCGCTCTCACTCTACTCAATGAGTACCTATAAAATATTTAGACACAACTTTGCAAACGCATTGGGAACGCCACGCCATGATCACTGATTCACTGATGTTATGATTTACTTGTACTGAAGAAATTGCGGGTGGATATTTATGATGACGGCAATGCGCTTCACCGTTGTTTAATTAAAATAATCATGTAAGTAAGTACTTATATTACGCTCTTTTTAAAAGTATCAAAAAAGTGTAAGTACTTAAACACTTTTTTGATATTTTAGTATTTAAAACGCAAGAGTGGAAAGTTGGAAGTGATCGACGTCACAATAAGTTTGAGAACCTCTGGTTGAAAGCAATCGGATCATGAACAGATTCTCGTGCTTCCTAAGCCTTCCACTCCAGTTGAACAGAACAATACTACTAACATCAATGATAGTAGCATTGTCGTGTCCTACAGTTAGAGATAACATAGCCAGTACCTCAGTAGTTAAAGATACCAGGTGAAGTGCGCTGCCACCTTCGACTTAAAATCACTTACCTACGTCTTAACGTAGGCCAAGTATTTACTCGTAGAAGAATAAAAAATAAATAAGACTGAAGACAATACACTATAGTATAGACGATTCTAAATAGTATTGATTATTCGTAAAATACGAGTTAAAATAGTAAGGTTAGTGTGCTAACCCTTAATATTTGCTACGTTTCCTCACTGAATACCTATCCTAATAAAATACAAGAAAAATGTACGAGATTATTGCAAAGAAAATAGGAAATAATATTTGCCTGATAAAATAGTATTTTCATATATGTACTGTGACAAGCTTTCAAAAACATAGCTGCCATTCTAGCATTCTAAAACACAAGAAAAATGTACGGGATTATTGCAAAGAAAATAGGAAATACTGTTTGCCCGATAAAATAGTATTTTCATATGTACTGTGACAAGCTTTCAAAAACATAACTGCCATTCTAGCGTAGTGTTAAACGAGGGCAGCACCCAGGAAATTGTAGCTCGAAAAATATACAATATTCAGCCCGTATTTTCTCGACTATGGCGCAACTTACTGAATATGAAGTTTGAAGAATATTGTTAATACTCCTTCGGTGATGTTGGCTGGACTTTGTCAAATATTCTACGAGTGCCTACTGCAAATCTTGAGCTGTAGGTAAAAATAATATTAATGTAATTATTTTCGTCATTATAGATCAAGTCCATAGACTAGACTGTTACTATTATTTGGTGCAGTGTTGCCGTTTGTACGGCAATTGCCGTTTCGTACGGCACTCAGGCTCTTTAAAGACGAATTGTACGGTATACGGCAGAGTGGTTATTGCCGTACGCTAAAATACGGCAATCAGGCAATCATAGCATAAGGAAGTAGGTATTGGGTAGGTATACCACTAGCTACTATATTTACGAAATACAGTAAAATTGTAGATGAAAAAAGAAACGTAATTATATTATTATCAAATTTTTTTTTTACTTATTTATATAGAGGTGAACTTGCTGGCTTACAGTAACACCAACACGCCAGCAAGCTATACGTATACAATACTATTATAGAAGCATTAAACCCAGAACCAAAATAAATAAATATAAAATCAATTAAATAGCAATTTCCAATAAATTATGTCAAACGTATGAAATGTTATATTATTTTTTTTTTTTTTTTTTTATTTATTATTTTGGCAACAAGCAGTCAATTACATAATACAGTGCTTATGAATATTTTACTTAAGTTATAGACCTATAGTGCCGATATGAAATAAAAGACGACGACGCAGAATTACATCGTACCAATTAACAATATAACTATCAGCAAAAATAAAAAAAAACATTAATACAAGAAAAAAAAAAAAAAAAATAGAACCGCACATTTGTTTACATTTTCTACACATTTCATTGCCTGTTAAGGGTTTCGTAAGTTAACCGTTTAAATTTAGTAAAGGAGTTGCTGAAGATGTCTACTTCTGAATTAACATTATCTAGCTTACAATACTCATTATTATACATATTTATAGTTCTTATCAAAAAACGATTACCGGTATAATTTTTACATGCGGCGGGGGGCACAAACACGTGTAAATATTTATCATTAAGTGACTTGACGCGTGAGGGGCGAGACAAAAATTTACTTTTTGTAATGAAGCCTATTTTTTGTAGTATATCAGGGCAGTCTAAGTGGTTGTTAATGATTTTAAATAAGTTACATAGGTCGAAGTGTGAACGGCGTTTTGTTAGGGTTGACATATTATAGTGAGTGACAGATTCCTCGTATGACGAATCAAAGTGCTGTGTTTTGTAGTTAAGGATTTTTATGAATTTTTTTTGAACCTGTTCTAATCTGTTTACGTGTACCCCATATGAGGGGCTCCAAATAATACATCCGAAATCCAGTATGGATCTGACAAAGGCAAAATACAACATTTTAAATGTCATTGCGCTTTTGAATTCCCTACCGACTCTGTTAATGAAACCCAGCAGTTTTAAGGATCTTTCAACCACCTTATCAATATGTTGACTAAATGAAAGTTTTTCGTCCATTATGATAACAAGATCTCGTATTTTTTTAACGCGTGTAAGAGTATGGTCGTCAATTGAATATGGGTACATAATAGGTTTACGATTTCGCGTATAACTAATAGTAAAGCATTATTATTATATTTAATTCTATATATAATAATAATGCTTTACTATTAGTTATACACGCTATTAGTTATATATTATATTTATTTATCTTATATCTAAAAGAAGTCTAAAAAATTTCATGTCAAAATAAAATATAAAAATGTCAAAATTAATTCTCATACAAAAAGTCAAAATAGTAGGTATCTACCTATGGAATATAATTACTGCAACACCAATTACAAATAATAATACATATAAAAAGTGCATAATAAAAATAGTAAATATCAATTTATAGTTTCATACGTCCATACTTTCTAAAAATTTTGGTTGGTCCGAGATTATGTGAAAAATACTTACATATTAGATTATTGCTCGAGCGCGGTATGTATTATTGTAGAAATGTTCTCTTACCCTTGTGCATTATTCACCTTATTGGGATCCATTATAAGAAACACATATTTAACTTCATAATACTCATAACTTTATTGTAGGTAATTCACACGTGCATTTACTATAAATCAAGCATTACTTATACAAAATAACAGACAAAGGGAAATATGTAAAATAACTATGTAAATCTACGAAAAACCAACAGTAAGCAATAGACTTTTATATGTACTGAATATTTTCACTACATGACATCTCATGAAAATATTTAAATTCGTTCCAGACATGTATTTCTTTTTAATCAAACCAAATGTCAGCCAGTAACAACCATAGATATAAAATTCTTATAAATCTATATTCCAACGTGTATTACCTTCTGGGGTCTCCGTATTTTGTGGTGTTGTTGTGTATTGAAAGGCGATGACGAGCCCCCCTGCCTTAAAAAAAACACGGCAAAAATAGGACGCATTGTCACAGACAGTCACAACTCACAATAGGTCGAAGAAAAACAGTTGCCACGTGATTCTAGAAAAAATGTATCATCGAATGTGTTTGTTTGTTCAGCACCGCTTGTTAGTAAGACCATGCTAACTCAAACATGCGGAGTTTTAGACTTTAAAACGCATGCTTTGTTGATTTGCTATACAGACACGCTACGCATGCATCAGTTCACTACCCTAGCATGATCATTCTTCTTTGTTTAAAGAAGAAAAATCCTGTCTCAATCACTGACTGACATCGTGTACAGAGACTAAACACTAGCGCTGGATTTTACAGGCAGGTTTCCCTTTCATAGCGTAGGCTAAAGATAAAACGGGATCTTTCGAAACTCCCTCGGGATCACGGAATACTGGTGGCTACGGGGCACGCAGGCGGTCGCTAGTCTTGGAAAATCTTGGACCTATCGGTAGTGTGCTCATTTGTTAGTTTCGTTGTAGATCTTTACATTGACATTATTGAACTTTTTAAAACTAACTAGCCTCACCGCAAAACAAAGCACACTGTCTTCACTGTCTTGAACATTACATCGCTAAGCAATGGTGAATCATTTTTTTGTCGCACTTCCAAAAGATGGAATAATCTACCAGCACACGTTTTACCCTCCTTCTTATAACATGGGGAGAACCCCAAAAACGTGGCGTGAAGAGGCACCGTATGGGCCGGCAATTAAAATAATTGTTATTGATATTTCTCGAGGAGCTGGATTGCTCAGTGGTTAACGCGCTCGGTCTGCGAGTCACGGTGCGGAGTAACCTCCGACAAAACAATGCGGAGCAACTTTCGCAAAGGCCAGTCGGATGGGTCACCAAAAATGTTTCATCTTGAGCGCCTCCGTACTTCGAAAGGCACATAAAGCCGCTGGTCCCGGCTGCATTAGCAGTCGTTAACAACCACTAATCAGTACTGGGCCCGCGTGGTGGTTTATAGCCCGTTCTCCCTATCAATCCATAGGGAAGGCTCTTGCCCCATCAGAGGAGACATAAAAAATGAGCTGACGATGATTGATATTTAAAAGCGGCTTGCTACGGATGTACATAATCTATCCTATGTCATCATCATCTCAGCCAAAAGACGTCCACTGCTGGACAAAGGCCTCCCCCAAGGATCTCCACAACGACCGGTTTTGTGCTGCTCGCATCCAGCGGCTTCCCGCGACCTTTACCAGATCGTCGGTCCACCTTGTTGGAGGCCTGCCCACACTGCGCTTTCCGATGTCTGCGATCCTATGTCTGATGATGATTTAAATGAATACTGATAACGATGACGGTATGAATTGGAAAATTACTTCATCAACAATGTAGGTAAGTACAACGCAATTGCTATTATTTTGCCGCTAGACTATATTTGCTCTTTAACCAGTCCATTCTTGGCTAGCACTGCTTAGCCGTGTGCCAAGAAAGTGCTTACTGTGTTACGGTTCGTATTTGCCACTTGTGTCGCTAGAAACGCTTTTTGAGTCGTTGCCATTTGTGCTATGAAAGTAGTAAGTTACTAAATGTTTATCAAAAATATTAGGCTTTTATTTATAAAAAAAATAAGAAGATTTTGTTTTTCAGGACTGCTTGGGTGAACAAAAGTGCGCAGAATTTTATTTATCATTCTTTTTTCTGTTTCTCTATCAATATATTTTCTAACATTAAAGGCCCGGGCATTAATTTAATTATCTCCGATAGGAAGGGATGAAAGATCAAAGTATTTATTGTTATTAAGTTAGTATTAATTATAATAGGCATGACGACAGTATCAAAATATCAATGATTTTAAGGAAAAATACATATTAAAAAAATTTAAAACACTGGTTTAGTTTTATTAAACAAATTGAGATTATTAAGATTTTCAATTTAATACGACCATAACAATGGAACCAAGCTTTGTTAAGGCAAACAGCTCAAATTTGCCCAGGATTGATGTCTTGATGTTGGGCGATTTCTTGCAACAAATAAAGATTATGCTCGTCTGAGTTTAGAAACGTGAAAACTTCCTAGTAAGTAAATTTTGTAATTATTTATTTTTACCACTAAATATAACCAACTTAGATATAATCAAACTCGTTTTGAACTCATGCGAGTTTATTTTATTTTACTTTCATAGGTTTATTTTTACAATAAACTTGTCATTGTTTATTTATTTTTTTACTTTAATTGTCAAGTTAGCCTCACAGCTTATAAGTTGTTACTTTAGAGTTAATACCATGTTAATACTCGATAAAACGTTAATGTTTGGTTTTCTTTCTTCGCTACGCATAGACACAATGGCATTGAAATGACATGCTTACCTAAGCGTGAAGTCAGAGCCGACGCCATGACACCTGTGAGCTGTTTTCGCGCACTTTTAAAAAAATATTAGAAAAATGGAAAAACTTTGTTAAACTTAAGTTCATTACCGAAATAAAGATTTTTTCGTAAATAGTAAATGTGTACCTACATTACGGAAGAGGATTTCAAAATCTTTCGTCACGCCTATTACGGATGTATATGTTATGGGCCAAGTAATAAATTGGGGCATTTTTCATAATGCCCGGGCATTATGAATAATGACAAGCTACTTAAGGCGAAGTAAATAATTATAATTTGAACTTCCTTATTTATCACATTGCCTAGACATTATGAATATTGCCATGTGGTTTTCGGGCAATCTAATAATACCCTATGGATTTTACAATGCACGGGGTGCGGGGAGGAGGAAAAGGGGTTCTATAGTGTTTACCACACAATTCATTAGCCAATGTTCTTTCCACAAGCAACATTTGTCAACGTTTCATTTCACAAACTATTGCTTTAACAATGGCATCTAAACATAAACATTCAAATGGCAAGCTGTTTTATAAATCATCATTTTTTTTTATTTTAAAAGATAAACTGATGTGTCAAGTTGACAATGAAAATGAAAATGTTGACTCTGTCAACATTTTTCAGAAAACAAAAGGTACCTACGTTTTACAAATAATTAATTTGACCAAAATACAACATTTATATTTTACAACAATACAATGATAATCTTCAAAAGTTTGTTTCTTTGTTTTGGTCACTGATCTAACCTAACCTAACCACTCTAAACGTAACCAACCCTCACCTTTTTGTTCTGTGACGGGTGGCTGCGCCCCTCGAGCCCCTCTAGTGGGGGGCTGCGCCTCGTGCTCTCCGTTCTTCCTGACCAAAACCTGGTTTTAATTATTCTGCCCCATAGGTGATAAACATTATAAATAATGTCCGGACAATTTGATTATTTCAATAGTTGTAATCACACTGGCTGCCCTCTCATATTGGGCATTGGGCATTATTCAAACACGAGCGGGCATTTTTTATAATGCCCTATTAATCACTTGGTCCATAACATATATAATTATACGCAAATTCGTAGCGTAATTGGAAGCGCACCTGACCCGGATTGTCAGAGGGGGCGGTGCGGTTTGAAATCCCCGCTCGTTGGTTTTTTTAACACTTTTCTAAAAAGTATTGACTATCTGTCGTCCTATGTATTTCTTTTTGTTTTGTATATAAAATTTCTTTTGTTTATTCAATTATGAGTATGTATGTATTGGGTCCTTACCTATGAAAATGACATTTTTTCTTACTTATTAATAGGTTTATTACTTCTAAAAGTCAATATTATTATTTATTATTCCGGTTGTTAATATTATTATACACTTTTAATTAGGACTATGTTACTTAGGCTTCAGTAATAACAATGATTATTCATTTTGTGTCTTTATCGCCCGATTTTTTTTTTAATTGTCTTTTTTTTTTGTTTCCGGAATTGACCTTTTGTTTTATTGTAACTTTGAAGGGACTTGATTTTTTTTCTTTTTAATGTCTGCTATATTTAACCAGTGAAACAAACACACTACTCTCCAATTTTCATAGTGTCAACGTAAATAGATGCTAAGAAAATAAAAAAAAATGTTTGTATGAAAAATATAATTTTATAAAAAAATTTCATACAAAACGTCAATTTCATAGGTAATTATAGGTAGTGTCATATCTAATATATTATAAATATTTAAGTTAGTTTATTTTAGTTATTGCAGAAGGTAAACATTTTTACCTTCATTATAACGTTTCCTTTTGTGCTACTGGAAGATATTTCAGAACTGAAATAAGCAGCGCCCTTGTACTCCATTCAATTGTACTCAACTTATTTTGTAACCCTTTTGTGTTTGTACATAAACTTGTCAATAAATAAATGACAATAACTCAAATTGGAGTCAAATATCAGCTGCGTAGTTCAACAGATAGTATTCATTGTTATTCAAGGGATATGCCTTACCTTGTCTACATAATGAACTGCTATCGCTCTTGTCACTTGTAAGCCGATAAAGAATTTCTTAAAAGTGTTCTGGGTACTGAGTACGAGTTTTTTTTACCATTCCATCAAGTTGTCAAAAACGAAACAAATTTTCGTTTTCGTTAATGTGATCGAAAGGTGATAACAGTCACACTAAGCCCGAGGGATGGTTGTAGCAAAGCAATACTAACGAAATTGTGCGTAGATACTAAACGCGTAAAAATACTTTATTAAACTTTAATTAAGCTGAAACTACAAAAAATTGGTACAAGATTGTTTCAATTTTAATGTTTAATTCAATTTAATGCACCAACCTGTTCGGCCTGTCGAGTTATTCGTCAACTCGCACACTTTATACTCGCACAGATGTGCTATCTTGTGTCCAAATTATTATTTTTTTTATTAAAAAAACATTACACTTAAAAAACAAAAGAACAACGTGTTTTACGAATCTAGCAGTAATTAACTAACCATACCTACTCAACAAGGCAAAATAAATATTTTTTAAATAAATTGTTTTGTTATTATTATTGTAAAAACTCTAAACTGTGCGATTACCACAGATAACTATCCGCTTTTGTTTTTGTTTATTTAGTTTTATAACAGTACCGGTGATTGTCAAGAATAATTACGATGTCATGTAAAATGTTAGGTTTATAAAGTGGTCATACATATGTATAAATGAGAGAAATAAAATCCCACAGAGTATGAAACAGTAAATCAGCATATTCATTTAACCGGACATGTTGCGAGCCGTCTGAAGGCTGTTTAATTAATATCCTGTGGTCATGTAGACTGTCAGCTTTTCAATCAGGGCTGTCAAAGGCTCCTGTTGAAACAGGTTGGGTTTATTATTGAAATGGCTTACGTGAAATTAACATCTATCTTGATAAATTTCCTTTCATTGGATCGGAGTTGAATTTATTCGGATACTGAAATACCTACTGTAGCAGATTAAAAGTGTTAGTTATTTTCTCTATAAATTTTGAGGCTACTTATACTTACATATACTTACAGTGAATCTATTTTCTTAATGTCATCATCATGTTTAGGCTCGTTTAAGTTAGTTCGTCGGTTGTCTATCAGTTATAGTGTACCAATAATAGAGTTGCTATATACTTCGCTTACTTATTTTTTTTTATGGCTTTTACTTATTCATTTATTTTAGATTTTTTTTTAAATATCCTGCTACTTAGAAATCTGTTTTCTTAAAACAATAATTTTATATGTTGACAGATTTTCATCAGTAAATATATCGCCAGCTGAGTTGTGCACCCATTGATGCCATTCTCATCTTTTGTCTGCAAATCTTGTTGCTAAATCTGGTATACTATTTCTCTTGAGGCGAGAGTATCTCAGACTGCCCACTCCCTGCAGTTCAGCAGTCAAAGTCAAGTCAAAATCAAATATTTTTTATTCAAATAAACTTTAAAAAAGTGCTTTTGAATCGTCCAAACTTTTTAACAAATAGCTAACTGGTTGTTGATGTGTTGGTCTAGTCTGGCTTGGTAATTCTTGCTGTGTATCTCATATTGTATTTATTTGAGAATGAATAATTTAATTTAATAATAACTTTAGAATGATGAGAAATACTACTGTATGTGTCACACATTTAAGATTTACGGCTCACGACCGACTTTTTGTAGGACGAGTGCGATGTATTATAGAAATCTATACGTTTCATTTTGACTGACTAAAAAATCACTCATAACATAACAAAACAAAACAACAATAGGTTACGTTGTTCTGATTTGAAAAGAATCAGCACTGTACATATACTATTATTTATTGGTTACACTACAAAATTAAAATATTACGGTGTGCGTCGATGGCACAGCGCAAATCGCTCGGCTCGATATCGGGAGGTCCTGGATTCAATACCCAGGTTGGGCAAAGTGTGTTTTAAATTTTTGGACGCCCGAGTTTGGACTTTTACCCATCAGTGGGAGAATTTAGGCTTTTTACTAATATGTAACGTAACTAATATGTAATACGTTATTATACAAGCATACAATATCAATATTTCTTTGCTACGCGAAATGCGCTGGCAGTGGTGTAGCAACTGGCGCCGTATAGTGTTTCATCTCCATCACATCTCCAGCGCTTTTTATGTGCCCACTAATGGGGCAGGAGACTTCCCTATGAATGGATACAGAGAACGGGCCCCAAACAACCACGCGAGCCCAGTTCGGATAAATAGTTGTTAACGACTGCTAATGCAGTCGGGACCAACGGCTTTACGTGCCTTCCGAAGCAGAAAAGAGCACGAAATGATACATTTTGGTCACCCATCCGATGACTGGCCTTTGCAAAAGTTGCTTGACTTTAGCAATCACAGACCGGGCACTTTAACCAAGCGCTATCGAGCTCCGCCATATAGTGTTTAATTTCTACTATCTTTGTAATTGAAAGTGCTGTGAGAGGAGTGCTTCAATACCAATACGTGAACGCTCGGTCATATATCACTCTATACGATGAGGTTGACCGCAGGAAATTGCTGTCAATAAGCTATCGCATATTATACATATACCTTTATATAGTGCTTCTATTTCCTAATGTCTCTCGGTAATCATCGCATTTCTGAATGCAACCGAATATTAATTTCCATGTCCATTAATTATTAGGTTTATCATGTATAATAATTTGAATTCAGAACAACGTACTTTGTTGTTGTTTTGGAAAAGGAGTAGTAGCAACTCTATATACTCTATAACTAATAGAAATCCAACGACAGACGAAACACGAAGTTTGCCGAGAGACATTAAGAAAATAGATTCATTGTACATTGTATGTTTTAAAGTAATTTTTATGATGACTCGTATTCAGTCACCGTCATATGTATGACTGTTAGTTTGTAAATGATGTTATGTTCTATAAGACTATTTGTTATTTTATTGCTTCACTCGGTATAATTTCTATAGATATATTAGGTATATTCATAAATTATATGTAAGCAATATTTTACCTGACTTACATTGTTGTATTGTTGTTAAGTATTTGTTGTTAATCCAAAGTGATAGACAACATGTCAAAGACTTGACGTACACATAAATGGGTGACATAACTAGATTATATGTTGGAGATATTATAGAGATGGACTGAGCGTGCCATAAGTTATCTATTTTTTTTTCCTGATTGAAAATATATCCTAGTCTACGTCAGTTCTATGAGTAATCATTATCCATCATCATCCTTCTTTACCATTGAGCACTCTGGGCAAGTACCCAGGGCCCCGCAACCGATGGGGCGCCCTTGTTTCTGCCAGATCATTAACCGATAATCGATATTACCGATAAATCTATTTGTTTTGCGAAACAAGAATTACTTACTAACTTATTGACTTCTTTTGCTTTTTAATTCAAATAAACCAGGGGCCTAACACTGGCAACTCTATCTCTATCGTTTTGCTTATCTACTCCTTTTGCCTGTTTTACTAAAATGTAGCGTAGCATAAGGACCTCATTATCCGTAAGTGCCCAGGATCTCCAATAGGTTAAAGACGGCACTGATCATCAATTCATCATCCTCAGCCTGCAGAGGGCCACTGCTGAATATAGGCCTTCCCAATTCAAAATTCAAAATCATTTATTCAGTTTAGGCTACAAGTAGCTCTTATGAATGTCACTATGCCATCGGTTCGTAAGTCTACTCTGGGCGGGAGATCTTGTACTGAGAAGAACCGGCAAGAAACTCAGCAAGTGTCCAGCTCAAAAATATTGGAAAATGCCCTATCATAGCAGGACACTTTCCATTACAATAAACACAAAAAAATATAGAAGACAACCACAACGTGTAAAAAAAAAAACGCAAAATAAAAAATATACGTTAACAAATTTGCATCAGGTAACAGTTGCAATTTCCACAATGTCATACAGTACCACTACAGTACTATCGTAAAAGTAAAAAATTGTTTAAGAAAAACAAAGTCAAATTATAGTAAAAAATACTAAAATGGATCGCCACCGCACTCGGTTCTCCGCCTTTCGTATCCAACTTCTTCCCGCTGCCTTCTTCAGGTCGTCGGTCCAGCGAGCGGGTGGCAGGCCCATTAAGTGCGGTCTCCATTCGAGAACATGTCTGCCCCAACGGCCATCGGCGCTACGACAAATATGCCCAGCTTATTGCCACTTCAGCTTGCTAATTCATTTGGCTATGTCGGTTCATGGCTTTAGTTCTCCGTCGAATCTCTTCATTTCGGATCCTATCCCTTAGAGAGGCTCTGAGCATAACTCTCCATAGCTTGCTGTGTGACTTTTGGAATCTATGAACTAGGCTTTTGTCATTGTCCACATCTCAGCGCCATATGTGAGGACCGGCAGAACGCACTGCTCAAAAACTCCTTTTTAGGCACTGCGGTAAATTATTAGTGTACTGTGCTAATTTTGTTGCCAAAATATCGGATAGGCACTCAAAGAAAGCAATAATCGTAATAATTATTTTGATGACAGCTGTGTAATGTTTAATTATGTTATAATACTCTAATAAAAAATAAGTTATTTCTTTTTTAAATGAACTTAACAATACTAAGTAAATATTTATGCTATAGAAACATATTAATGTTAGTGTCTTACGTTTTATTTAAAATTAAAATAATATATAGGTATATACCGGTTGATAGTTGATACAAACGAGCAACTCTTAATATAGGACCAACTCCCTAACTCGAAAATAAAATTCAAGTGTTCCATACATTATGGTCGAATGAATATTGATGTTTTGTATGGAACAGCTGAATTTTATTTTCGAGTTAGGGAGTTGGTCCAATAGTAAGAGTTGTTCGTTTGTATCAAGGGAGTCATCTCAGAAGGTTTGGACGGTGATAAAAAAAAAACCTGTATATATATTTAGGTGACTTTTGTTCGCTTTCATAACACAAAAAGTAACAAAAACAAAATAATTTTGAACAACATTTTTTAACACCCGTTAATTAGCTGGTAATACGCAATTGATTACTATATTAAATCTAATGGAAACTTAATCGTAATAATAATTATTCCTTTCAACGTGTTATTCTCAAGAGAGCAAGTACTTCACTAATTAAAGCTATCAACAAGGACATAGTTAATTACATCTGAGTTTAACCCTTAATAAATTTACGCTTGAAACAATTTCAAGTTATGTAAGTATTGAACTCTCCTCCGGGCGTAGGTATATTATGTAAAGCTTCTAGAATGTTCCGAGAACCAATCGTTACTTTCATAATGAAACCAAATAATTCTAGAAATTCATCATTTAATTGATAAAGTTAAGTAATGAGCCTATATGCGGCAAGGCAAAGGGCTCTATCATTTGAAATAATCGCTGCACTTGATGAATATTGACTTAACCTCACCCACGCCAAATGAAAGTTGGTAATAACAAACTCGGGCTACACTCGTATATCGAAAACCTTATTAATCCTTTACTGTACGTACATAGAAATTACAGTTTAAATTGCACATTATAAAATAAATATACAAGGGTGAGCTTACTCCTAAAAGAGATCTCTACCAGCCAACCTTAGCTGTTGTGGGAAAAGAAAGTTTGCGGGACCAATTAACGACCATAACATAAATAAATACTTTAAAATATAAATATAAATAGATAAATAGATACTTAAACTAAATACAACAGGAAAACCTTAATACAGCTTGGTATTAAAGACCTACAGATATTGAATTTGTGTTTCAACTGGTCCCAACAGTAGGGGTCGTTGGGCGATTTATACCACGAGCTGTTTGGACCACGGTATTAATGGGAAAAGGACCTTTTTGAACTGGGCGATTCGAACCAAACATATTATTACTTAAGGCAAAGGGTAAGGCACACTAGCGCCGCTAATGGATTTAATTTGATAACTGCTAAACTGAATTTTTTTTTCAAACATTGCGGACCTTCCGGCACTAGGCAAACATCTATTATTTAATAATTGTGCACTACTTTTAGGTTTGTTTTTGTATTCATTCGCTAACACCGACAGTGGCCATTGTTTGTGAATAAATGCGATAGCCCGTTTTGTGAATAAATCACGCAACAAAAAGTAGTGCACAATTATTAAATAAATACTATGGATGCTTTCCTGTTGTCGGACGGTACGCAATGTTTAAAAAAAGATCCGGTCCGTTAGTAATTGTCATATTATCAATTGGTGGCGCTAGTGTGCCTTACCCTTCGCCTTAACATTCATGCACAAAACAGTAGTCTCTTAGTGTAAACAATAAAAAAGTGTGTAAAACGATAATTGATGTCAGTACATAATATATAGATAGACAGATAGATATATTAATTATTTATTAGCAAAATTATTAATACAATATTCGTTAGTAGTATTCTTAAAGCCTATAGGTGTAGGTCCTCAACATAAATAACAATTAAATAACCAAATATACATTTAACAATTAACATAAACAGGAATTAACATACAATCTCGTATTATGTCGTATTACAATACTAAGTTATTCGTTGACATAAAGCCACGCGTAATACGTGGCGTTACGCAATGACATCTTACAGGCGCCAATCCAGTAATTATCAGAGTTTAACTATACACAGTATGCTTTGTTCTACCTAATGATACGACATAAGATACGTCATGGTACAAATCTGCACATATTGTCTGGTGTGTGTGACGTCACAGCCTCCGTCTTTTGTCTCTTTGTAAGTAATTATGCGGCCATCTTGTCTCTTGCACAAAATAAGGAGACTTGTTTCTGCGGCTCTGTGAAATACCTACTTCAGACGTTTATACATAATAATATAGTTTTTATTTTATACTTACTACAAAAATATTTTGTAATAAAATGAGTGCGTGATGCTGCTTACTAGTCATGATTATTATCAGCCTGCATACATCCCACTGGTGGAGTCAGGCTTATCCATATGACCAATAATAGCATATAAGTCTTGGTATGTCGGAACGTAGATCCACGGCGCCAAACAATGAAAATTCTATTGTGTCTGGTATTCAGACAGACCAGAGGTTAAGGATATCAGGCCATAACTGCCCAATGCCCAACGGGGGTTGATAGGTTTTAAGGACTGGAGAAACGACTAAACCTGCTTTCCGAAGTAGATGGATTCTCTAGATATGATTAGATTATCTAGATAAAAATACAAAGGGTATTATGTAGTCGTTGCCGTCCCTAAAGCTTTAGTTCTTATGCCTCTATGCCTAGTTCCCCGATCCGATCTTAACCACTCGGAGAATCTGGTAGGTCACGGAGACATGCACTAGTGCGTGATGCCGTTCCGTCTAGAAAACCTCCGAAGGTGATTCGTTTCACACGGCTTGAGGAACCCTTTAAGTTTCTCGTCACCCGGCCCCCAAAAAGCCCGGAGAAGCTGAAAATGCCGTCTGAGGAAATCAGCAAACTATCCAAATTCTAAAAAAAAATGCCTAGTAATTTTACAGGTTCTAATATCAACAACACCACCAACACACCAACACAACCAACAGCATCCTAAACATGTTTGCGAACAGATTTGTTTGTCAGTACGTGAACCATTGTTGTATGGTTCATGTACTGACAAGTAAATAAATAAAATTATATATGTACTTTATGAATTATTGAATTATTGTTATTAGTTTTATTGAATTTTTGAATTAAAATGTACTAACATAGTTATTAAGTGCACATTGTTATTAACCATAATTAGATCTCTGATATCTGAATAAATAAATTGAATTGAATTGAATTGAAATATACCATTTCACTGGTTCTCCCTCCAGAGCAATGCAAAACTATTCTACTTGGGGCTGTAGAAAGAGATATTAACACCATTAAAATAAATGAACCGGTGTATTCAACTTGTTCGCTTAATAAAAACAAAAAACGGTCGCATTCTCTGCGGGTTTAAGTTTGAAAAATTTCGGCACCGCTTCACCTTAACCCATAACCCGCGAGTCACAAACTTAAATTAAAAACGAAATGCCACGTTCGCGTCACTAGCCCCCGCGAATTGCACCCATAGGACCTGTCTCTTCGTCTGCGGCAAAATACAATATACTAAACGTGACTATACTTACAATATACGTGTATGAGCGTGAGCGGTTTTATATTATTTAGTTTCGGAACGTTTCGCTTCAAAGTAGGGTATATGAGGTTTAGCTAAGGTTTAAAGTTACGTGTCTGTCCACGTGACTTGAGTAGAAATGCTTGTAGACTCTATAACACAACCTCTTTTGTTACACAACGGGTTAACGCTTGGTTTCATCTTATTTCTAGTAACGTACGTCCTCCTAGTAACATACAAGTGTACGATAAAGCTGATGGTGAAAGCGCACTTTACCCAAAATCCTTAACTGTTAAGGAATCGACTAGGGATGTGGCATCAGTGTTCGACACTTTAAGGCCAGGTTTTGATACAATTTTCGTTGCCAAAAAATTACTTAGATTACACGGGATCTCAGCTAGGAAGCAGGTGGTAGTAAGCTGTATTTAACTGTTGATAAAGACTAAAATCAGTTGCTGACCCATTTTAGGGTTTCGTAGCCAAATGGCAAAAAACGGAACCCTTATTCGTCATGTCTGTCCGTCCGTATGTCACAGCTACTTTTTTCCGAAACTATACTGTTGAAACTTGGTAAATAGATGTATTCTGTGAACCGCATTAAGATTTTCACATAAAAATAGAAAAAAAAAACAATAAATTTTGGGGGTTCCCCATTCTTAGAATTGAAACTCAAATTTTTTTTTTCATCAAACCCATACATGTGGGTTATCTATTGATAGGTATTCAAAAATGATATTGAGGTTTCTAATATATTTTTTTTCTAAACTGAATAGTTTACGCGAGAGACACTTCCAAAGTGGGAAAATGTGTGGTCTCCCCCAATAAATAAGAGAATGATAAAACTAAAAAAAATATATGATTTACATTACCATGCAAACTTCCACCGAAAATTTGTTTGAACGAGATCTAGTCAGTAGTTTTTTTTTAATACGTCACAAAGTACGGAACCCTTCGTGCGCGAGTCCGACTCGCACTTGGCCGGTTTTTTTTTAATGATTGGAGGAATGTGGGTCACAGTTTCCTGTCGAACACGGGTGCCAGTACCCTAATCATTTCTTACTGTCGAAATACAACAATGCTAAGAGACGCTAGATAATAATGGTGGTAGACTTGTCAGACGGTCTTAATAGAAACCTACCACTATCTAAACCGACTACATATCCTCGCTGGGAATCAAACCCGGGATCTCTATGGAAAAGCTAAACCACAGAGGAGATTAGAGAACGAACTACGATATCATTGTGTTGTATATTTATTTTTAACATTATTTTCTTCGCCATTACAGCAGTCAGTGTGGGTTGGAAAATGTTCTTTGAAAACCAAGACCTAACTTAAGTATTGTGTTACGAAACTCAATCTACTCGAAGTAATGGTGCCAGACAGCTGTCTCCTTTATCATATACTTATGTATGGTTCTATGTAGGCTGATGAAGGCGAAGGGTAAGGCACACTAGCGCCGCTAATGGATTTAATTTGATAACTGCTATACTGGATTTTTTTTTAAACATTGCGGACCTTCCGACAGTAGGCCTACATTAGGAGAGTCGGCAATTATAAATCTATTATTTAATAATTGTGCACTACTTTTAGGTTTGTTTTTGTATTCATTCGCTAACACCAAAAGTGGCCATTGTTTGTGAATAAATGCGATAGCCCGTTTTGTGAATAAACCACGCAACAAAAAGTAGCGCACAATTATTAAATAAATACTATGGATGCTTTCCTGTTATCGAAGGGTACGAAATGTTTAAAAAAAGATCCGGTCCGTTAGTAATTGTCAAATTATCAATTGGTGGCGCTAGTGTGCGTTACCCTTCGCCTTAAAGTTAGACGCCAAATATTTATAAGGTCTTATAAGGTCACTTTTTATCAACTGCAAATATTTTGACAAAACATCTAACTATATCAGAGAAATAAAGCATTTAAAAAGAATTCAGGCTAGTTTTTTTTTTACTTTTCCTGACACAAAAATTGTAATATTTTTAAGAGCGGTCTCTCTGTCGGCTCTTTTGAATGAAACTAGGGGCACGTATAAGCGGTGAAGGCATTACGGCCTCTCTGTTTCGGCTCTTCTGAATTGAAACTACCGAAAGTGCTTTATTTTTCTTTTTAATCGAAATGTCTCTTGGCGTTTTTCTTGAAAACTAGCGTATAAAAATTTAAGGTTTTTTCATAAAAATAGTTTATATATGTTGTTGAATTTATCCTCAAAATATTTGCAGTTGATAAGTGTGACGTTATATATGACATTTCCAGGTTGTCTATATGTGTGTTGATCGAACGCGTTTCTATGAAGTGAAGCTTACCTTCAGCAGTCTCCTTATTAATCTATCTCTGTCTTATTATTACCTAATGTGATATAGGTATCATAGGTATACCTACCTTTATTCCCGACGTTTCGACCTAGTTGCCGGCCCCGGTCACGAACTGACTCAACTCAACTAATCAAAACAAAACAATACAAAACATAGAGTTAATAGTTCCCGTTATAGAACTTTGTTTAAAATAGAACGTGAAAGTTCAAAAGTGTGCCAGCTATAATTAAATTCGCAGTCATATTTTTACTATTTTTTAATGTTTGCATTGGACCGGTTATCCAAAGGTCGTGGGTTCGATTCCCACTTGAGCTTTCTGAGGTTGGTTGACTAGTAAAATTTTATCACAGTCACATCATAACTGCGTTCCGTGCTTCGGAAGGCACGTTAAGCCGTTGGTCCCGGCTGCATTAGCAGTCGTTAACAACCACCAATCCGCTCTGGGCCCGCGTGGTGGTGGCATCCATAGGGAAGGCTCGTGCTCCAGCAGTGGGGACATAAATGAGCTGATGATGATGATGACGTCATAACTGATGGTCAAAAAAATCAAATATAACTTACTTTGCCCGTGACTTCGTCTGCGTTGATTTCCTATTTTAATAACAATACTTACTTTAAAAAAAAACGAAGATTGGAATTTGGATTTCTGGAACTCCATCTCTGGAACTACTGGTCCTATTCCGAAAATTATTTCACAGAAAGAACGATACAAAGAAAGTCACAAACTTAATTAATGGTAAGTAAGTATAGATTTATATATTTTAGTAGTGATGCAACGAATACTACTTTTACGAATACGAATATCAATAATTATTTTACTATTCGGCGAATACGAATACGAATAACTGAACCTTAGTAGTCAAAGCCAATAATAAAACACGCTAATTAATTAAACAACTTTTACAGATCTACTCGCGTTTATTTTATATATTAGTTTTAATTAATATTTATCCTGACGTTTCGAACCCTTTGCCCTTAGATACTGAATATTATTTTGTTTATTTAATACGATAGTATCTTCAATTATATTAACTCAACCGTGACTGCATTTTTGGCATTTTTTGGTCTTGTGTGTTGTAAGTGAATTCATTTGCCTTCTAATATATATAAAATAAAAACAAATGAATCAAATTACAGAACACGTTAGTGAACTTTAAGACGAAACGGTTTATGACTCCATTTACATATTTCTTGAAACGTTTTAAACAATTTTGGGGGTTAAAGTTACTCGCGTCCATAGGTTTACCCTTGAGACCCTACATATGACCTCTGGGTGGTGCTAAATGAGTGACACTGAGTGGTAGAGCCACGCTGCGTTGCAGCACGAAATGGGTTGGCTCGCCCGGCGTAATACCGTAATAATCTCACAGAATATCGGCGTGAAACAATTGCACTCGTTGCTGTTGTGTTTCGTCCGGTGAGTGAAAGTACCGGAGGCCCATCTCTCACCCCTTCCCCCTCCCATATCCTTAAGATCCAACTCCTTCCTCAAGGCCGGCAATGCATCTGCGATTACTTTGGTTTTGCGGGTGTCCATGGGCGGCGGTGATTACTTTCCATCAGGTGACCCGCTTGCTCGTTTGCCTCCTTTTAATATATATAAAAATAAAAAAAATAGAACTTTGGCTATAATAAATCAATTGGCTAGGTGACTGGTTAGTCAAATTATATTTTTTAGCAACTGTCAAACGATATTTTTTAATAGAAATTGTGCAGGAATGACGTCTCTTTTTTGTCCGTCATTTGAGTCTTTATTCATAACTTTTTAGGTAACAGAAATGCATGCTGTTTGTTTGTTTGCATTTTTTAAAGAACTGTTAAGTACGTCATTTAATTATGTTTAATGTTCTGCAACTAATTATTGTTGTAAAAATGGGGGCAATGTTGCCAGCATTCTTGGGACCGTTCCCATGAGCCCACAGTTTTAGGACATCTTTTATTTATAGGTCTTTAGTTTTTAATTTCTAAATATTTTTTCTCTGTATTTTTAAAGTTAAGTTCTGTATTTAAGTTTGTTTAGAATAATAATAATGTCTTGTTGTTAAATAAATTTATACATCTTTTATTAGATGTTTCATTATTGTTGTTGTTAACATTCCTATTTTGTTATAGCAGAAGTTATCCTACCTAGCAACGTAGCATAACGTTTAGCCAGGGTTGCCAACTTGACGGATTTCCTGTCATAGCGGACTGGGACGAAGTAAAAATGGACAAATCGTTCGTAGAACGTAACGGCTAACGGATTTTCTAGCCGAATGACAAAACGTTAAATAATATTGTATTAGGTACCGTACAATTTTTTTTAGATATTTTAGAAGTTGTCATAAATTTTGCAATTGCAATCTAGTTATTAACCTAAAAATAGGTAAAGATGGCGCTATTATCAAAAAAGTTTTGCGTGTCCTCTTTATTTTGTAATGTGACGGAATACTGACATAACTTTTGACTATATTTAGCGGAATTTTAAAATTCTAGTAGGCAACATTGCGCTTAGCCTACCTAATCTAATTTCTACAAGCACATTGCAAGTCTAACGACTTGAACACTCGTACTCCAGCAATTAGGTCGCGGCGAGTGTCCGCTTTATGGGACAAGACATCATCGGAATCCGTAACGAGCTCGTGTCACGACAAACCCATAGAAAGTACTTCCTGTGTAGTGGATTAGGTGCCTATTTCATGTTAGCAATAAAAGGTTTTAGCTTTTACATGTTTTGGCTAGGAAATACTTTTAAAGGACCGTGTATTAGTGTTAGAACAGTTTGTTATCTAAACTAGGTAATAAGACAGACACAGTCTAATCGGAAGCTTCAACTTGAACAAGTTAGGTGTCCAGTAGACGTAATAAAATGTAAGTAAATAACCTGTAATTGTCCCACTGTTAGGCAAAGGTCTCCATCATTGAAATCGAGTCATCACTACAATTGATAGGTAACATCTTAATCATTACGCTTGCCAAATGCAGGTTGCTGATCATCACAAACTCGGGCTATGCAACGAAAAATCCGAAATACACTGCCCGATCTGGCAATTGAACTCGGGACCTTCGGATATTGGGCTAAGCGCTGTGCCACTCAGCCACCAAGGCGGTCAATAAAATGTAAAGGTACAAGTCCGAGACGGGTCGGGTCGCAGACTGTAACCGCAGGCCGCACTGCGGCACTGCGTTGCGGTTGACCGCAGGGCGCAGGCCCCACATAATGGCGCCGCGGGCGCGGACATGGCACGCCATAACCACGCTAGAACCACGACATACCGTGTGTCTTAAATTGCGCTTTATTTCCATGCACTTAGTGTGAAATTTGAATGGAATAGGAAGCCGCCCGTGCCATGTCTCAGTGCGGCCTGCGGTCGCGGTCACTTCTATTCCAAACGTGGCGTCATGCCGCGGCTGCACAATGCATGGAATAATGTCTCAGTCACTACCGCACCTTGTGCTTGTTCGCGTTGTACTTACGTGTGAACTCTGCGGTTCGCTACACAACTGGTGTTGCGGTCTGCGGTCGCTGCGCGCCGCAACTGCAGACTTCGCGACGCGGCTGCTCGCCGCCGCCGTGTCGCCACGTTTGGAATAACTTTTATAGAGATTCATAGAAATCAGTAGTGTCGCTTGCAGTCTGCGGTTGCAGTCGGGACGACCGGACGGACGACGGACCGGACGGACCGGACGAAGGACGACCTCTTTGGTCGAGTGGCTTGCACACCGGTTTTCATGGTGTCGCTATCTCTGAGGTCCCGGGTTCGATCCCCGGTCGGATCAATTTAGAAATACCTGTTTTTCTATATTGTTTCGGGTCTGGGTGTTTCCTATGTATAATAAGTATGTATTTAAGTATATTAAGTATGTTTATCCGTTGTCTAGTTAACCATATAACGAGTTTCTTAAGGAAGCTTTTCTTGGGGCTAGATAATTGGTGTGAGTGTGGGAAACATTTATTTATTTATTTATTTAGTTTGCGGACGAAAGTCAGAGCCGAACTTCACCAAGTAACAGTTTTGTTTAGTCAAAACTAGTTCTGGACCCAAATTAAGTTTTAAGTGTGAGTGAAGAACGGGCACAAAAGCCTTGCAGGTAGAGTTGCAAACTTTTTTTAAGCAAATAGAGTAAGTACATTTTCTTTCTAAGGTAAAAAATAAAGTACAACATTAAGCGAGGTTACTGAAGCCAGCTTACCTACTGAAAATAAAGTATTATTTAGATAACCAGCAATTTTTCCTTATACATTTTTTGTTACTTCTGGCACCATCTAACGAATATTATTATGAAATATAGTCTTACCTTTTTATTTCTGTTATCTTAATTAACGATTGAATAAAACCTTCAAAAGTAGACATAGGTAAAATAAAGTATTTTCGCATACTTTATTGCCTTCATAAAGTATACGTTTATCCGAAATAAAGTATATTACTTTACTTTAAATTAGTGAGAACCCTACTTGCAGGCAGGATACCTAACTTCGAAGGCATGGCCTTGAACGGATTAGGTAATAGGTTTGACCGGCGATCACATCTGCTGCGGCAATTGTGTATCGGATAGCCTTTTTTATGACAAGGGAAAATGCTGTCCTAAGCATACATCGGGGCCAAAGATGATATCAGGTTATATAAGATTCTTCTCCCCTTCTCTTCCCCCGTAGAACTGGGCGAGGGGTATACGAAAAAAGGTTTAGTCGCAATCAGAAAAATGCAGTGTACGATACATATTTATGTTCACTTTCTGTAATCGGTGAATTATTGCAAAGAAGTAAGCGAGACACAATATACTCTATCACGGGCTTGTACAGGCGATGGCGAAATCTTTATATTTATAGATATGTCTCAGGAACAGGAAGGTCAAAAAATAAAAGACTACTGTAAAAAATAAATCACTCTCGACAATCTGTTATATTCCGATATTGGATTTTTCTTCGAGAAACGCGGACCTTTTGTGTGTCGCGGATATTATGAAGTGAGACGAAATGAATGATTCATTGTGTAGTTCTCGACGTACTGCTACAAGAACTTAATCATATTTTATGTGATGGGTTGAACTGCATTTTTGATGTTGCATGCTATATCCTAATAAACATTGTTTTGGCCAAAGATGTAATTATATTACCATGGTATTTTCACACATACATACCGGATTAACCTTAAAGCAAGAAAGGCATGTGCCTATGGGCCCCGAGTCGCTAAGAAGCCTATGGTCAGGGGAAAAAAAAGATTTTTTCCGCAATTTACCAAAGAGGTAAGGTAGAGTTCAAAAATGATTAACTTTTAACATGTATAGACATACAGCCCACCCCACCCACTAATAGTTTTCGAACGTGTACTTGGCTTGAAACTGCCGAGTTTATTAATTTTGAACGCATCACAAAGTAAACCATTTTTTTTTGCTTAAGCTGAAAGAAAGGGGCCTGGAAACATGCAGTGCTTACATTAGACATGGCTTAATCCGGCTCTGCATATACAATGACTTCAATTCTTATATTTTGTCACTTCCACAATCATGTATCGGTGGCCTGATTTTGACAACTTTCCCATTCTCCTAATGTTAAAATCAAGCTACCAACTTTCTATCTATTAAGATGCCATTGAATTTGCACACTTGCGCCACGTTTCTGCTGTATAAAACATCAACAGTTATGTATCAAAATAGCGTAAAAAGTAAAATCGAAGACCGCAACGCCAAAAAAAGAAAGAATAAATCAATTAGAACAAAGCATACCTATTTACGTATTCAGACATGTCCAGAGAATCTGTAGAGACATGCAAACAGTTAGTCTGGCTTTTAATTTGCGTCTGAATTATAAATGTCCGATGTTCGTCCAATTAGTAAGTTAATTGTAACATTTGACTAACACGTGGGAGGGAGTGTCCACTCCACCTTATTTTATCATATATTAGTTCTAGTGTTTTACATAGTAATTAAGAATGAAAGGATAATATATGAACTATCATTCGACATAAAAAGTAATCAAAATAATATCTGTAAAAATACTTTTTTTAATTTTTTTTTTATAATATCTCTATTGTGAGTGACAATGACAATGATAGTTTAAAAAGTTATAAACTAAAGTCTACTAGATCCATATAATATGTGCGCGTTCATAAACTTGACAGGTTCACTGTTCAAAAACATATAGAATGTTTAAATCAATCAACTGGTTAACAAAGCAATAATTGTTAAAACACCTAATAATGCCTACCTCAAAATTGTTAAAGTCTGATTAGACTTGAACAAATTATATATATACACATTCAATGAAAGTACAGATGATTAATGTAGCCGTTAGCAAACAAATTTAAACACAAGAATAGCCCCGGTCGATAGAACGGCTGAAGCGAAAGCAATTTGCCGTGCAACTGCGGTTAGTATGCATGTAAGCAGCAGGCCTCATGAATGCTTTGGAAATTGACGACGTAATAAGCATTGTATGAAACGGCCCGATGGGACGGCGGAAAGGTAATTTCACGTCCATTGTACATACATATAAATAATGTAACTCTTATTACAATGGATGAAGAGTCATAAGTGTGTACATGTTAATGCTCGTATCGTAACTGTACAGGCTGGACATATATTTTTAAGTTATTGGAACTTGGAAGAACAACAGGAGAGTATACTAGGACTGACGATTAGCTCCAGAAAGCCGATCAAGTCCTCACCGATAGAATTGCCTAAATTCACTTATTCAAATGTTATTTTTAATGTTTTCTTTGTTTAATATTTAGATTTCTGTTTTTTTTAAACATAGAAAGCGTTATTAAAGTAGGCTTATTGGTTTGAAAATTGAAACTTTAAAGTTTATTATTGATACCGAAATGTAAACAGGCGTTTAAATTGAAATGGTGTCAACAAAAATCCAAAAAATAAATAAAAACAAAGACACATTTTTACATACTCACAATACGAAATTCAAAATGTAAAAAACATGTCGTTAGTTAAATAAAATTATAAGTACATAGGTACATACCCAGTGAATTTGAATTCTTGTACGTTTCGAAAGAAGTCACAGGGATCATTTTAGATATAGAATTATTAAATCACGAAAAAGTGTACAATGCACATCTATTATTTATGGCAAAAATGTGTTCTTTCTGATCAGCAAGCCGCCCTGAGCGCAGCGCTCGGAGCATAATTGAATCCCGTCAAATTGGTGTGAAAGTTCCCTGGGCAGCATCTTTCTGCGCCGGGAAAATATATCTAAGCTAAATGTGTAACGACTTTGTTGCTAGCAAAAAGAGTTATAACTTTTGTTAGCGAGGGAAATATCAAGCAGCAGCTCAAGTATGATGGCGCGATACAAAGTTTTAGGTAGAGCTTTGCTGTACTCATCATCAGACCACCACACCTGGGATTGGACGCATGAACGTGAATAACATGAACAATACCACTTTGGCTTAATAGTTGTCACTGTCTGAGAAAATATTAGACGTAGAAGCGTTCGGTAGCTCTATATTAAATCATGAGCATACTGAAAAACTATTTCTAACTTTATACGACGACGACATACATGTTTAAACATTGTTTTTAGTATCATCTGCCGAGCTGGCCATACCTCATTTGTCGCTTTGTCATGTTTATCATAGTCGAAATAGACTTTCGTTATGGTTTACTACTTTAGATTCAGTTGAAAACAAGCATACAAAATCTTAGATACTACTCGACTAAAAATTGGTGGTATCTTGGTGTTCTCTGGAGTAGCTGGTGTATGCGAAGAAACTTCACAATTTAATTCCACTTTCAGTAGATTGTTTATTTTTTTATTTTCTAATAATTAACCAATAATTCCAATCTTTTTTAGACTAGAACGGACCGGCACTTTTTAGAAAAATAAACACGGAGTTCAAGAATCTAAAAATTCTTTATAACAAAGCCCAGAGACGTAAATAAATGTATTCACAAGACAGGCGTTCATTCATGATAGAGATTATATGATCTGAGAAGATTACAATCGGAAGCCAAGAGCTCCATGAGTATTATGCTAGTTCAGATTTAAAGAATTTAAAAGAACGTAAAAAAATAGCGTTTACGTTAATAGATTTTATTGACTCTACGCCCACGAGACGTTTGCTCAAAGTACGTTCTTGCTCATCTGTGAAAATTTTGCTCTTGTAATTCGTATTACAAGAAGAAAATATAATAAAACTCAAGCTTCTATTAGAGTTTAGAGGACGAACCGGGTCGTAATCATATAATGATCGTTCAACATCCCTGTTTAGTAAAACAAGAATAAATATACTTTAGCTTCAGTTTATTTGCTTATACTGTCCTTATACGTCAACGATGTTCTTTTTAACATTCGATTCCAAATCTGGTGATACTTTAGAAAGCCCCATAGGAAAAAAGTAAAATGCGTCACTCCGTAAAATATAACAAGTAAAAGACTAAATACTGATACATACAAATTTGAAATCAAGTCATCGCTACTATTGTTGGATAGATACTCGTATAAAGGTCAATTCCTAGCTTTACCTGAAATTGAACGCAGGACCTTTACTGAGACGAAAAAACATATGCTTGTTAAATTTGGTTACGACATTTAGCACTTGACAATACTTAAGCCCTTTGTTTAACTTCACGTCAGCTGCATAACAATTGTATTGTTATGATGCTAATGCTGAATACTCGAGCTCCTTGTTATAAATGTAAAGGGTCGCCGTTCGAGAAATGTCGTTGGAATTGCGTTTGCTTTTCAAAGCGGATGCAGAAAATATCTTTAAATTCTTATTTCATTCTTTTGGAATATTCGGGTCATATTTTTACTATCGCTTCTACATGCTAGATTTTTATGCTAAACAAGAGACACAGTGTTATTTAATTATGTAAAACAGAAAAAGTGATTGATATAAATGTTATAAATTGAAATGTGCTATACAAAAGAACAAATCAGAGAGATCTTTTTCGAGAAGAAATTTATTTTGATCACAATAAGTTAAAAAGGATAAAAAAGACTAAAAATTTCAGAAGTAACAAGAAATTGTTACACGGAGACTCCTGAAACTTGTGCCCTACCACCTAGCTAATGAATTTGACCCGGTGTGCCTCTTCGTTTCAATACTTTGCGATAACACATGCCTCGCTATTCACTATGGGTTTTTTTTTCACCTTCTACTTTCGTTCTCGAAAGTTTCGGAAATCATAAATTACAAGTTAGTGTTTGTGCACCTCGTTTCCTCAGATATTTTAGAGCTTATATTTGCGATCCCGCGAACCTACAGTCGAGCCATTTGCAACATCGTAAAAACCTTGCACTTCCTTATGTAAGTCTAGACTAGTTTATCACTCTCTTTTGCATCGAATGTGTAATTCTATTCGAGCCGAGTTCGACATATTTAATGGTTCTGTAGCCTCAACCGAGCAGTGTTTAAAAGCAATCTACTCATATGTAAACATAATTCATTATAAATTTCACATCAACTGTTTCAGAGCTCAAAATAGTCAGAGGAGATTTATTTGTAGATGTGTTACTCATGTTGTGCCTACATCTAATAGCTTTCAATGTAGCTAAAACTCGTAGTCTGTAATTCAGCATAATTATTAGATTATTGGACTCAGTTTCACAAGCAAAGTACTACGCCTACTAACTTAAAGAGTTATTTTAGGACACGCCCTACGCACTTTACTACCAAACGTCCCAACTTGCTACAAGTTTGTACTTGGAGTTAATCATTGTTGTTTGCCAAAGAGGGCGGCTATCATTCGCAGGCTTAGTGTTCACGTGCAAACGCACGCAGTTTCACGGTCCATGAGGCGATTGTCAGAGCCTCCGTTTCACCGTAAACTGCGAACCCTCAAGTCACAATTTTCAGATCCCCCATTCAGAAATGTGTGCGCATTTTAATGACCGCGCCACATATTGTCTCGCGTAAAATTATGATGGCTGTAACGTTTTGTGTTTTATTGCCTTTACGAATCTTGGTTGCGGAACATACAAAGTATTTGAAAACGTACATTTGTAACATACAAAAATGATCCTGGGATCTTTACTTACCCTGGGGTAAGTAGCTAAAGCACTCGTTTTTATGGAAATCAGGTACAACGACGGTACCATAACCATCCTGACCCGACACAATATCGAAAAGTTTGTTTTCGACATTGATCTGACCGGAAATCGAACCCGGGACCTCAGAGTTAGTGCCGCCCAAAGTCCGGCGTGCAAGCCACTCTGCTTCGGTGGAGGTCGTTTAAAAAGTTAAAAGACATGTGTAGTAGTTACGAACATTACACCATACCATACCCATAGTATACCATACCATATGAGCACTGCGAGCCTATCAAGACAAGAATTTATATAATTTACTCAGGTATTCCATTAATTGTTTCCTTCTCCGGTTTGTTAATCGTCCACCTAAAAGTGTTTCCCTAAAAGCAATAAGTCTTATTGTTTACGGTTAAATACATAAGGATTCAGGACTTGCGGCGAATTGCCTTTCCTGGTCGTCTACTCTGGGGTGTATTTTACTGTCGAGCAATAATATTTTTTCGCATAATTAAAAATGTGATGAAAATAAAACTTCTGAAACTACACTTTTACACAGAGTGGAATACAACTGGCTCAGAGCAGCGTCCCGAAATGGTTCTTGGTCTCTAACACAAACTGATGTGATGATATTGATATGTGGCCGGCCATAATTTTCGACCAAGATTTCATTTAATTTAATTTCATGCGGTCAACATGGCCGAGTCCATGGAATTCCTTTGTCTTCCCCCTGGTGTTGGGTTGTCTCACTAGATTTTCTATATTGCGGTTTTTTCTGATTTTGAGGCTTCCTTCTCTTCTTGTAGGCCTGGACATATATGTATATTATAGATATAATAGATATATTTTTTGAATATTTTTGTATTTTCATGAAATTGGCCTTTCACGGCGCTTACAAATTGCACTCTGTATTTGTATTTCTCCTGCACAAAGGCGTCCTCACACTTTTTCCACACCTTCCAGTCCCCTGCAACATCGTGGCAGTTTTTCTTGAATATACTCGTATTAAGGTTGTCCCGCCATCTTCGTCTCGGTCACCTTTTCACATTGTTACAGTGCTGGCTGACATAAAAATAATAATTTGTATATCGAGTGGTATGGAAATAGGCGCGCCGCTACTGTTTTATAGAGCGCTATATCGGCACCGGTTGGCTTTAAACGGTTTTTAAATGCTCCGCCGTGAACTGTTTGTTTCGTGGAGCAATAAACGTTTTACGTCCTACTTTATTGTTTCCCTTTCGTTATTATATCGAATGGACTGTGCGATATTAGTGAATGAACATTTGCATACCTAGATGATGTCATTTTCTAAGTAATCATTGTCAGTAACAAATGTCTTGCTGCTGGCTTTAGTACCGTGGTACTAAAGCCAGCAGCAAGTTGAACCTGAACCTGAAGTTTCAGTTCTAATGTCTCTACGCCCTGTAATTTCAGTGGATCTTGTGGCTTTCTAAGCGAAACACACCCATTAATTCTTTTTATTCAGTTAATTCCTGGTATTTTGCTATTGACCCGTGTCTGTGTTCAATTAAACGTTTTATCTTTCTTTCTTACTTCAACGCAAAACAAAGTTTGCTTGGCGACAGAAATAGATACATAAAACAGACAACAAACAAACAGATACGGCAAACAGATACGGCATACAGTCAATAAGTACAGTATTGTAAATGAAAGACTGCCATTGAAACTTAAAACCATTCCGTACATTCTATAGAAAAGCGGGATCATCATCACCTGCTTATTTAATGATACCGCTTTAAAATATCAGCTCATTTTGTATGTCCCCACTGCTGGGGCACGAGCCTTCCCTATGGATGGATAGGGAGAACGGGTCAAAAGCCACCACGCGGGCCCAGTGCGGATTGGTGCTTGTTAACGACTGCTAATGCAGCCGGGACCAACGGCTTAACGTGCCTTCCAAAGCACGGAAGACAAAGCTGTACACAGAAAGTAAAGATAAAAAAGTTAATTATACCAACAACAGCAAAAATAGCGTATACGACAAGAACGTTGACCTCTCATCTTCGCACAAATGTTATTGTGATTTTCCTTCCGACACGGTGAAATATGGCGCCCAACTTGTTAAATTGATTACCTTATTTTGAACTTTCGCTTCAGCTTATGTTGTCTTTTCTACTCTTGCTAGGAGTAACGGGTAAAGAAGCAGATATATTATTTCTATCCATTTTAGTTAGATCTGCTCCATCATGGACCGACGAAATAATAATGATGATGGTGATGATTTGATAATAATGATAGAGTTTACCAAAAAAATAGCACATGGAGAGATCGGGTAATAATCCACCACCTTTTTTCTTTCTTTTAGTTGATGGTTTCGTGCGTTTAGCACTTTTAGTCTGTGTAAAAGTAATTTTCTTATTATAAGTTATATAAATAGATATGATAATGATGAATGATAACATTAATGACAAGTGGGAAATGATATACCTCTTCTTGAGTATCTCAGTAAAGATGTGGGGCTTTACTAAGACCTCACGCGGACTTCTTGAGAGAATTTGAAAAGTGAAGTTGCACTGTTTTCATTTATTTGCCAACACTTATGCATGGTCACGAACACTTAACGGTTAATAATCCACCATTATTTCACTTCAATATTCGTCATATAACATAAACCGCAGACATGACTCTTCACTTTTCCTCCAAGAGACCCACCACCTTAATGTTGTATGACTTAAAATAAACCAAAGCTTCCCAAACAATTTTTGATAGAGCAAAGAGTGCCTACTTTTTTAAAATTATATTTATCTTTCGATGTACGATTTTAATCCTTTATTTCTTCCAATGCCATACATTTCTATTAAAAAGATCTATTTTTTATGCTACAACAATTTTCTATTTCAATCATTGAATATAAGTTAAAACTCGTATTCTGTACCCCACAGTTCGTAAACCGTGTGCATATAATAAACTTAGGACATTTATATTCCTCTTCCTTTTGCCTGTTTAGTGCTTACGGCATTGCGGGAGCATTTGGAGCGCTGTGCCATTTGGCCACCAAGTCGTTTAATCGTGTAAGACGTCTTAAAACGTGGCAGTCTTACGCCGTTTTTGAATAATTGAGTATAGAAATAAAATGATTAAGGGCGTATGTGCTCTTGCCATAAGAACCCTTTAGATTTGTACGATCTGCCACAAATAATCTATGATATCGTGACTTCTCTCTCCCTATCACTTGTGTTTTTTTTCATTATCATCAGCTTATTTTATGTTCCCTCTGTTGGGGCACGAACCTTCCCTATGGATGGATGGGGAGAACGGGCCATAGACCACAATACGGGCCCAGTGCGGATTGGATTGGTACTTGTTAACGACTGCAAATGCAGCCGGTATCAACGGCTTTACGTGCCTTCCGAAGCACGGAGGAGATCGAGATGATACATTTTTGGTCACCCATCCGACGACCGGCCTTTGCGAAAGTTGCTTTATATCAGCAACCACAGACCGGGCGCGTTAACCTCTGCGCCATTGAGCTCATCCTGCGCGTCGAGTTTTTTTGTGTAGTTAAAATAAAATAGTTTCCATTATGTTGAGAACCACTGGTTTAGGAGAGCGTATGCCCATTTTCACCATTGACCCCTAAGTTTTAGGTGACGGTTTTCCTCCAACAACTGTCACCTAACATGGCTTAGGGGTTATCAAAATCTTAGGAGTCGTCGGTCGGTGAGATCAGGCATAAATCTGACAGATGATGTCTCTGAATCGAATAACCAGACATTGAATATTCAGGGTACGTTTGGTATTGTTTGGTGTCACACAATAATAATGAGATTCTGTTCTGTGCACGACGCGGTTTGGATGTAAGATTTTGTAAATAGTTATAGATACCTAATCAGGTAGGTAGGTAGGTACTAAGTAAAAATACAACCACAATATAAGGAGACTGCAGAAGGTAAGCTTATACCGTGCTCCTGCAACGCACACATTAACAACCTCGAAATCTCGCAACATCAGCGCTGGGACTGTTCCGAGATTCTGTGTCCAAGAGAGGCTACATGTGTGCGTTGCTCAAAGATTCAAAAATTGGCTTCAACAAAGAAACTAAAAAAACGTACTGCACCAAAAACACAAAACCTCTAATACCATCTAAACATACTCGTACCCTTTATTTTTAGATGACAATATCTATCACTCACTTTATAGTGCTTTATTATAGGTTCCGTCGAACCATTACTTTAAGTTTTGGTATGTCGGTACGTGGATCTACGGCGCCAAACAATTAAAATTCTATTGTGTCTGGTATTCAGACAGACCAGAGGTCAATAAAGTAGGGGTGTTATTTAAGGCGAAGGGTAAGGCACACTAGCGCCGCTAATGGATTTAGTTTGATAACTGCTAAACTGGTTTTTTTTTAAACATTGCGGACCTTCCGACACTAGGCAAACATCTATTATTTAATAATTGTGCACTACTTTTAGGTTTGTTTTTGAATTCATTCACTAACACCAACAGTGGCCATTTTTTGTGAATAAATGCGATAGCCCGTTTTGTGAATAAACCACGCAACGCAAAGTAGTGCACAATTATTAAATAAACACTATGGATGCTTTCCTGTTGTCGGACGGTACGCAATGTTTAAAAAAAATCCGGTCCGTTAGTTATTGTCAAATTATCAATGGGTGGCGCTAGTGTGCCTTACCCGTCGCCTTAAACGGTTAACAAAGTATTAGTATTTTTGTTAGCAAAAAAATGTAATCGGTTAGCTAAACAGCTAGTTGGGCAGCAACTTATGGTCAGCAAATATTTCTAAATCAGTCTGCAACTTATATCATTCTGAACAGCAGTGTTATGCCGCTCCCCCTTTCCGTGACTGGCCCTCGCTACGCTGCGCTTCGCTCGGAAAAAAAAATTAACTTAACCTAACTAACAGTAAGGATTTCTCATGCTGACCGATTGTATAATTCTGCGTTAAATTTATTTTGTAATACAAATACATTATTTCCATAAAGTAGTTTTAACTACTTATTAATTAACTTACATTTTGGCATGCTTTTCTTTTATTTTAATGTTGAACACACTTTATAAAGCATGCTGAGTTTGCCTTTAACCCTTTATAAGGCAAGTTGCGAAATCGATATATATTTCGACCACTTGTATCCCCATAGATATAAGGACTAAACTCCTATATAAAAAACCTGTTTTTTTATATGAGTTTAGTCCTTATATCTATGGGGAAATATAGAACGATTTCGCAATTTGCCCTATAAAGGGTTAAATGTTTGTGGCAATGTCAATTATGTACATCTAAACTTAATCTATACGTAAAACTAGATGAAAGAATCATTGTACACAAACGTTAGCTAACCTAATAAATAAATATATCGTCAAATTTCAGCCCAGCTTTCGTTGATTCCTCCCAAATGAAAGTCTTAACTCCCATATTTATCAGTTGGGTTCGATTGCCTAATGAAATTGATGGGCTGGTCGGGGGGTGGACATTAATCTCAAGTTTCTACCACAGATCAATCAGGCTGCGTTGGTATGGACTCTCGACTGGGCGAGATAATTACAGCTTCAACCGCAAGCTGTAATTGTGAGAGTAAGAAGAGAGAGACAGAGTGAGAGTAGAAGTGTGTAATTGAGAGTCTGAACAGGGTGCAAAGTGCGAGTTTCATTTGCTATTCGATCACGTTAACGAAAACGAGAATTTGTATAGCAAAATGTTAACTCTTTTCGTTTGTCGCTAGGAGGCGCTGCTAAAATGCCATACTAATTTTCGTTTTCGTGATCGAATAGCGAATGAAACTCGCACTTGGCACCCTGAGCGATCAATCGTAACGTAACCGTAACGTCCCATTCGCGGTGAGCTTGATACGTCATTGCTGAATGACCGATGACGTGGCGGAGCTCGCGGCGAGTCGTTCGGCTCACTGTACCCCAGTCCCCACGACCCGGTCAACCCGAGCCGAGGTCCTAACCTTTAGATAGAGCAGGGATTCTTAAAGTGGGGTCCACATCTAACATGTTACGTTACGATGATACGCAACGGTCAGTCGCCACTATAAGATGAGCAACTTTGGCAACGTATTTGGTTCGGATGGCACATCAATTACCGTTTGATCTTATTGTAATTATACATAAGGTTCAATTTGTGATAGCATGTTTATTGCTATAGATAAGCTGCCCCTTAACCGCCTAACGCTCTCGCTTTCAATCGCATCGAAAGCGAGGCCCTCGCCTCGCTTTCTAATATAATATCAAATAATATCGAAAGCTATAGCCTATAGCTTTCGATATTGCTTTTACATTGCTTTCGAAATGACAAGATGACGCCTCCTCCTCGCCTCGCCTTCAAAGCGATCGAAAGCGAGAGAGTTAGGCGGTCGACCCCCTGGTGCCATGCCACGGTGTTTTATTTCATGTTGGAAGGGAGCTCGGTGGCGCAGTAACTTGCGCGTGTAGTAACTCTACATGAAAGCTGAAGCTGCGGCCAGGGTTGCCAGGTGCCAACCATTTAACGAGTTTCATAACGAAGCTTCTCTTGGGCTAGACAATTGGTGTGAGTGTAGGAAAGTTTATTATTATTAGTTTATAGACCTCTTCCACAGGCACGGATCTCGGAACAGCTCGGAACAGTCTGAGCGCAGCAGCTGTTCTGAGATTCGTGTCCGTGAGAGGTTGTCTACGTGTGCGTTGCTTGTGCGCGCTTGTATAAAGCTCACCTTCTGCAGTCTGCTTGTTTTATGATTTCAGATTTGATCATTCTGAGAATCCGCGAGAGAACTTGATATTTGAATTTATATACTTTACATCAAAATTATTATTATTATTATTATTATTATTATTGCGCTATGGCGCTCATTAGGGGAGGCCTATGTCCAGCAGTGGACTAACATAGACCGATGATGATGATAATGATGACATCAAAATTTTAATGAAACTTAATTTTATGATAAACTAGCTGACCCGGCGGACTTCGTACCGCTTTGACAGTTTCTATGACAACAAAACAAACAAATCGTTAAATATGTACACGTGAAAGCGTATCAAACAAACAAACAAAAAATAAACTCCCTTTTTTATTAAAAAGTATCCTATATCCTTCCCGATACCTTTGAGAATATATGTAGAAAGTTTTATGATGATCTGTTGAGTAGTTTCTGCGTGAAATACGCTTTCACGCATAAACTACTCAACCGATCATCATGAAACTTTGTACAAACAAACTCACATTTACATTTATTATATTAGTAGGGATTATTACATAACCAGATGTGAATTATACAAGAAATTACAATAATTATTCATATTCATAATGGTCGGATCGTTCTAGCTAGTAAGATATCAAAAAAACATTTCGTTTTTTCAGAAATTTGAAATACAAAAAAATCTTAGTGAAGCAGTAAGTATGGTAATTACTATACTGACTGTTATAAAATTAACCGCAATAGTAATGTAATTGCCGTACTAGCTAGTGGGTGAGACCGCCATGCGCCATCGAGCTTGGAGTGATAAGAGTTTTGATTAGGTTAAAATACCTAGATTTGTGAAGA
Organism: Eudonia mercurella; assembly: GCA_963082485.1. Classification (NCBI taxonomy): domain Eukaryota; kingdom Metazoa; phylum Arthropoda; class Insecta; order Lepidoptera; family Crambidae; genus Eudonia; species Eudonia mercurella. The sequence goes on from OY720038.1 coordinate 10,546,682, forward strand.
AAAATGCAAAGTTTACTCGATTTATTTTTAATATTTTCTTATATTATCTTATCTAAGTGGAGCCAGCCCAGTAGTACGTCGACCCATCGGGATCTTTGGTGCAACCCCATCCTTTCACTAACATAAGTGACAAAAGTTTGGTGATGTTGAAAATGCCACCTGAATCAATCAGCTTCTCTAAAAAATATAAAACTGCCATAAGTTAGGCAGCGTCTTTGAGAGCGACGAGGCTGAAGTCTTCTGGTTTCGCATTAGCCGATCCCAGGAGTCCCATTCTTATAAAATGATAAAGCAATGTATTAAGTTTTTTGTTAGATATCTTTATTAATAAGAAACTATGCTTTAGGACGGAAATTGGAAATGAACTAGGTTACTTTAAGTGGAACGACATTTTAAAGCACAAAGGAGTGAATTATTATATTACAAGCGTTCGGTGATCAATCTGATAGATGCTCGATCGAGTTGAATGGGGAAAATCGTGGTTTAATTCCTATTTCTCCATAAAACTACTGATGTGTTGTGTATCCATTCGTATCACCAGCGAAAGAGCTCTTTGGATGTGTTAACAGAACTATTATTCATCATTACTAGCTCATTTTATATCCCCACTGGTGGGATACGAGCCTTCCCTATGGATGGATCGGGTGAACGGGCTGTAAACCAACACGCGGACCCAGTACGGATTAATGGTTCAAATCAAATAATTTCTTTTGCACACTGCAGTTTTGCACATAGAGAAGGGTTACAAAAAAAAGCATAAATATATTAAAATAATCAGTGAAACAGTGGCAAAAGTCTCCGGCTTGGCAAACCTAAAAGAGGTAGTGCACAATTATTAAATAATAGATGTGTGCCTAGTGTCGGAAGGTCCGCAATGTTTGAAAAAAAATCCAGATTAGTAGTTATCGAATTAAATCCATTAGCGGCGCTAGTGTGCCTTATGTAGGTACTGTTGCGAGTTTAAAGTGTGCGAGTTGACGAATAACTCTTGCCCTGTAGGTATTCATAACGCATGGAAAGAACATGAGACATATTAATTGTCGCGGCATAATCCCCGCACATAATGTTTTCCTTATCATTAGTTACATCAGAATGCTGTTCATAATACTTATTAGTTGTTTTTCCCTTTATAGGACAATAAAATGCAGTTGTTAAGAATAATAACAAAAGTTGACAGTCATTTTATAATATTGTTTATAAAGAAATAAGTTCCTATAGTAAATATTCTAACTTTAAAAAATATAGAATTCTTCTAAATCATGGGATTTTTTCGATAGTCTAATATCTATATGTATAATATAGTAGGTATATTATATAATAATCTATAGTATATAGATTAACTGAGTGTCCCCCTATAAAGTTCTAAAACAATTTTTATTGGAGAGAGTTTGCTTTTGTCCTCAGACAGCTTTTGCAGCGTCACCGGATTTGTTTGGGGCTTTGGAGGCGGCGAGAAAGCGCGTGAGGAGCGTGTGATCGAAACACCGTCAGAGGGATTCTAGAGGGAATGGCATCACACAAGCGTGTCCCAATTCCCTACTAGGTATTCAGAGTTCGGATCGGATCGGGAGGAAGTTAATATGGACGCAAAAATCTCTACAAGTTTTGGGTACCTGAACTTATGCGTTAGCCAATAAGTGGAAACTTTTTTTTTGTACGTTTACCAAACAAAGTAAAATAAAATAAACTTTAAAAACCAATATCCTGTAAGATTAATTATATTGTAATTCCTAATTTTCGGTGTAAGCTTTTCACTGCACACACACCGTTTACATGAAAATACCCTTTTATAAAATACTTCGCTGCGACAAAACTAATTGTTGCCGGGATGAATGAGTGAGTAAACGTTATATTACACACGCGACTTAATGAAAGAACTTAAGAACATTGACAATAAGATTTATTTCCCTTTACTTTATGGTTAGCCCTCTGACCTGCCTTCTATCCTCCCACTTTATCAGGGGTTGTAGCTTCAGTATTAATCTTGAGCGAGCTTAATATGGAAACAAAAAAGCGTTGTCAGTTGTAAACCCACTTATGACCTTTCCGGACTTTTGTGGGTGGTGGGAAGCTAAAGGTTCCTCAAGCCGTGGTCATCAAACATCATCATATAGTTTCTAGAGGGGATGGCATTACGCAAGCGTATGCTCTATCTTACTAGGTTCTCCGAAGCGTTTGGATCGCAAACGAGAGCAGAACAACTCGAGTGCGCCTCTCAAGGCTAGGTTCTCGGTTCGGGTTGACTGAGTCCTGTGGTATACCCACACTTGCTATATTCGTTGCTGCTGAGCGACAACAAAATGGATCGGCAACTGAATTGTTCCGTCCAGTACGCGGCTAAGACCCCGTTCCTCCGAGTTAAATCGTTGTCTGAAATGACGTCACTCTATCTAGGGCTTACGAACGAATTCAAATCTGAGACATTGTGAGGTCAAACGGCTTATGCAAGCTCTCTTTTAAATCTGCATTTTAAAACTTTGTGAGCGGATTTTGTTTGAAGGAATTACTTTCTGAACAAAGGAGGATCCTGACCCTAACGCTTACAAATTAGTCACCCATCGGAGATCTTGATATTGCAAAAGTTGCTCAACTTAGCCGATTTCAACCGGAACGTGCTAGCAATTGTATCGACAAGCTCCAATAATTTGGAACGTTAGACCATCTGCTCAGATCTCTAGATTTTAGATCTATCTAAGCCCATGGTTCCTTTAGAGGTTCGCGGTTTGATTCTCAACAGGGGTACCGCGCTCGGTTATACTAGTTGTACGACTGTCCGAGACGGACCGCAGACCGAAAACTGCAACCGCTGACTGCATGCGACACTACTGGTTTGTATGAATCTCTATGAAAGTGGTGCAGCCGCGGCCGAAACCTGCAGTTGCGGCGCGCAGCACGGAGACCGCAGTTGTGTAGCGAACCGCAGAGTTCACGCGTTCAACGCGTACAAGCACAAGGTGCGGGAGTGACTGAGGCATTGTTCCATGCATTGTGCAGCCGCGGCATGACGCCACGTTTTGGAGTAGAGGCGACCGCGACCGCAGTGCCGCAGTGCGGCCTGCGGTCGCAGTCTGCGGTTCGTATCGGACTTGTGCCTTTAGAGTAATCTAAATACGATTCTTATCTTAATATGTCGCCATAGCAACAAGCTATGTTAACAACCTTCGACCTTTCCTTTGTGATGTAACAATTTTTAAGGTGCTTGAACTTAGCACTCTTATTGCAGACCCCAATTATTATTTTGATTGATTGCGTGATACCTATATTTTTCCGTTCCAATAAGTTCGTAGATTGGGCGTTATTCGAGACTTACGATTAAAATCATAGGTACTTATTTAATCATACCTAAATGTTCTTACACTTTTCTAGTTGCGGTAAAAACTAACTTACATAAAAAATACATAATTTAATATACCTAGTATAATTCATATCTACCCTTATCTACTTGTGTATCATCAGAATCAGCCTAGATATTAGTCTACTGTTGGACATAGCAGAGGCCTATCCAAGTGCGGAGTGCACTTGGATAGGCCTCTGCCTATGTCCAAGATATTTAGTGTGATATGAAATAAAATTAATATTTATTCAAGTAAACTTATTTATTAGACAAGCGCTTTTGAATCGTCTCAAACTCTCAAAATATTTTTCCTACCATCCATTTCGGAAGTCTTTTAGCTATATACTTGGTACTTGTGTATACTTATTGTCGCAGAATAAAATTTTAATTAAACCGCGGCAAAATACATAGAATAGTTTTTTATCATTCGCCCGACGACGTTAGAAGGGAGGAAGTAACATTTCTCCATTTCCTAGCCTTAATTTCCGCTGGCCGGGTCGCCAAGGAATTAATCGGCAGCTGAATAAGCTTACTCGGCCAACCCGGGATAGTAAGGCCTCTTTTCACTGCATCGACTTTTTTCTTTACATGTAGGTAACCTTATTTCTCATTTTCCTTTGAGTCTACATTGTTATGGTTCATAGTGAAGTTTTTTTAGGGTTCCGTAGCCAAATGGCAAAAAACGGAACCCTTATGGATTCGTCATGTCTGTCTGTCTGTCTGTTTTTTGCCCCACAGCCACTTTTTTCCGAAACTATAAGAACTATACTGTTGAAACTTGGTAAGTAGAAGTATTCTGTGAACCGCATTAAGATTTTCACACAAAAATAGAAAAAAAACTATAAATTTTGGGGGTTCCCCATACTTAGAACTGAAACTCAACAATTTTTTTTTTCAATAAACCCATACGTGTGGGGTATCTATGGATAGGTCTTCAATTCAAGGATATTGAGGTGTCTAATATCAGTTTTTTCTAAACTGAATAGTTTACGCGAGAGACACTTCCAAAGTGGTAAAATGTGTGTCCCCCCCTGTAACTTCTAAAATAAGAGACTGATAAAACTAAAAAAAATATATGATGTACATTACCATGCAAACTTCCACCGAATATTGGTTTGAACGAGATCTAGTTAGTAGTTTTTTTTAATACGTCATAAAGTACGGAACCCTTCGTGCGCGAGTCCGACTCGCACTTGGCCGCTTTTTTTAAGATATGAGAACGAAGAAAATCATTTAGAGAGAGAATACATAATATATTTTAGGTTACAATAATAAATTGATCTCTTGACTGTTACTACGCAATCGTTTCGTAAGTCTAGGTTGGAAGACCTTGTACCTAATGTCTTTCTTCTGTGCTTGTACCGAGAAAAACCGGCAAAGAATTTGAAAATGGCTACCAACCAATGTCAAGGCTACCAACAGAACAAAAACGAAAAGGGCACGTTCAAAACTTATTAAATTAAAATTTAAAAAGTAAAAAAACAGAAGCTATCATCAAAGTCGCCCCATTTTACAGTACTTATCACTTGACCATCTTGACATCAGATGAGATGAAGGTCATATGCTTAGGTACCAGTATAAAGTACTTAATTTAAAAAAAAATTGCTAGGCATTTACACATTTAAAGGCAGACAATTAAACAATTAATTAAACAAATGCAATGCAACGCGTCTCATGGCCGCGCTGCGGTTCAACAATACTGAAATAGCAAAAGTTGAAACAACGCCTTGTATTTTAGAAACGGGTGAGTTACCTGTGAAGTACAGTCGTCCGCACATCAACCTATTCAAAACAGTCAAAGGACACGTTTCAGGAATGTATGGAGCAATGTCCTGGACTTTGTATACTTGTATTTTAGAAACTCATTAATTACTGAGAGTGTTTTGTACAAAAACATTAAATACTTATCGTTTTGGCAATACCTAACCTAAAATAAAGATGGCGTGTCGTGCGAGTGGGGTAAAATTGCCGTATTGCCCTATTGGTATAGGTCGCGCCAAACTTTTAGTCCCCTCTGAAGTTGGCGCGATTCGCGTCGCAGTAGTAAAAAATAGGCGTCAGTAGGGCGAAGGCGGGGACGAGCGGTAGAGCCTGGCTGTACAGCTGCGCAACGAAGCAACTTCGGAGGGGACTAAAAGTTTGGCGCGACCTATACCTAATTAAATAATGCTTTTGTACAAAAAAAAAATACTACACAGATTGCAATTTTTGTTTTTTTTTTGTATTAATCTCTACATTTTTCTTCAATTTTGCATTAGGTGTACAAGGTGCAGGCCAGCCCTGAAATATCTCCTTTCTTCAAAACATTGTCAACCATATGCCTTAAACGTAAAGTTCAAATTCTATTGAGGAATGTTTTTGTTTTTATAATTTTAAAGCAAATTTTGTTGCGAAACAAATTACAAAAACACAAATGTTGAAAAAATTTTCACGAGCAGGATTTGAACCTGCACCCTTCTGACATACCGGGTCAGGTGCTCTCCCATTTGAGCTATGGTGGTTCTAACCAGCTCGCCGAAATTATTCAAAACATTTGTTTTTGTACCTGTCAAATTTATTCAATAAATTTTCGACCATATGCCGTATACATAAAGTTCGATTGAGGAAATCTGACAGTTTGTGTAGTCTGATGTGTTGGCGGGTGTACCTGTGAAACTCACCTTGGTTGTTATTAGTGAGTTTCGCGATACGTGTGCCCGGTCAGCGCCGGAGTTGAGCGAACTTTTCAACTTGCTTATTTGTAATGCTCGACGTCAGGGTTGCCACCTTTGTGAAGTAAAATGGGGCATGTTATTATAGGGACACGCCCAAGTGCGTGATGCCATTCCCTCTAGAAAACCTCTGACGGTGCTGTTTCACAAGGCTTGAGGACCCCTTTAAGTTTCTCGCCGCCCTCCCCAAAAAGTCCGGTGAAGCTGAAAATGCCGCCTGAGGCAATAAGCAAAATCTCGAAAAAAAAAATTATAAACTAAACTATACGTAATAAATATTTATTTATAAATTTATTGATCAAATGACAGTTTTAAAATATAATCCGCGGTTATAAGTATGAACCCTGTCCCGGTTTATCAGAAAATAAGGGTTCTAATTTCTAATCCCGCTCTGAAAAACTACCTACCGCCTTTAAAACTCATTCTGAATTTTTTTAAACATATACCAATGAAAATATCTGTAATTTCGTTTTCTCCAATATTAAGTGGCTACGTTACCACGAATATGGCTATTGTGTAAAAGCTACGACTATTTCCAGGATAGCGTGATACCGATAAGACGATTAGGTATATAAAAATTGGTTCAGTAATAACATGTCTGCGCAAGTTAATGGATTTTCACTAATACGATTAACGTTACGAAGGCTTTTAAGAAATTAAGAATCCAATCGGCCTAAGAGGGTAACATGGAAAATATACTCTATAAGTACATAAAATTAGAGCCACAAAATAACAGTACATATTATGGGCGGTACTTTAATATGAATAATTTGGAGTTACATCGTCCCAATGTACGGGCCACACCTAGTATCTAAATTTATTACCTACTTAAATGAATACTTGTTGCCTAGCAATAATTAAACGATTTATGTTAATGAAGAGGAGCGCGATGGCGCAGCGTAAGCCTGCGCTCATCGGATAGGTGACCAAAAATTTATCATCTGAAGCTCATGTTATTTAGAAATTGTTTTATAACACTATGCAATTGATGTGTGGAGCAAGATTAGTTAATATAACTTTATGCCTAGTGATTTAAGCTGCGCTGAGACCGCTTAGTAATATATTTTTTTATAATTAGATAGTTTTGCATTTGACTACTATCTCACCTGATGGTAAGTCATGATGTAGCATACGATGAAATATGCGTGCCTAGGAAGGTACAATGAATCAGAAATGACGTTATGATCAAAACAATTCTACATTCACGAATCTTCACAATAGTTATAATTTTTCTTCCAATAAGTCTATACCCCACTATAACTCTATACTCGCTCGGCTGCTTTATATACACTTATTCCTTCCTTGCTTCCTTTTGTTAAAACACTTTCTGTAACGTTAACCTCTTTTCCTTGAGACATGGGACGTTTACGGCGCCTCCACCATTTGTAGTGTTCCCACTACTTAAACAATCCTACTAGGATATAAGAACAACAGTTGCACTTTACTGTGTGTATAATAATAATACATTACATTAGATTAAACCGATATCAGAGCACCTCGGGTTTGAGCCGGGCTGTCACGCTCCTGTCTACCACTCTGTCAAACCGTTGCAAGCCTTTTTAATTTTACATGTTCGATAATTCAAATATTCATCCAGACTAAAGAGGCTTACATACAAATGCAATAAATTAATTTTACTATGAGCTGCACATAACCTCCTTACAGTACCTATTCACTGGGATTTGAAGACCCCAATAGTATATTTAATAGGAAACACAGACTAAGGCAAGGAGTTCTTGAACAAATGTTATCACAATCGCAATCTGTACCTACATTTATAACGCCTTATGCATTCATACGAAAAGAAGGAGACGAAAATTATCTCGGAAAATCCTAAAACATTCTACTTCAACCTTTTGTAGGTAACATCAAAACTCTACAGAGGTTTGATTGCTAAAGGGAACTGATAAGGCGCCCACAAAAACTTCGCTGCCTCCAGATAAAACCCGAAGGTAAGTTTATGTGGAAATCTCGTTTGAATAGCATCCGAGAAAATGTCTCCTTTGTTTTATGAAACTTTGGCAATTTATCACAGCGGCTTATTTAAAACTCGAGACGAGTCAAGGTTGGACAGACACACCGTTTTGAACATTTAGCGCACGAAAATAATTTTTGAAATTAAGATCTAATAACAGGGCTTTCAAGTGTTTTACATATTAAATCCCCCTTTTAAACTGTCCGTGTTATAATTATGTAGGAGGCAAAAGCTTAACATAACATTAAGAAATGTTACGGTCGTCATAGAAACAGAATGTAGATTATATTTTTTATTAGGTTCCTACATAATTATTATATAATACCTAGATATATGTTACAAGGGTAGATATTGTTCTGTTTAGTACGCATAACTATGTCGTTTATATTTTGACGCATAAACAATTCCTTTGACCTTGAGCCTTTGACCATAAACTTTGATGCAAATTCAATTAATAAAATGGTATAAAATTGTTTTTTGATACAATAAGATTTATTGTAGTTAGTTTGTCTCACAATCTTTGTTGTGTCTTTTCCGTACGTGGTGCAACGTGGTCTCATAGCCACCAATCTTTGAAAGTAACAATTTTGAAATAGGTACTATGTTCTACAAAATGTCTTTCGTAAATAACAAAACATTGTTTTTAAATAATCTGCTTTGGAATATTCATGATGCGCCATCTAGCGCGCTCTCTACAAAACTTATAACGGAGAACTGCTTTATTGAAGCACGAGCAGTCCTTGCTTTTCCTCGTCTGCACCATACGTTGAGAAGTTATTTGTGCTGGGTTCCGCTAGATGTCGCTACTAGTATTTATTCCTTAATTGAGGATTTGTTAGTGGAAAATTAAAGTTATGATGATTAAATGGGAAGTTATGATAATTGCGGTGTTGAATCATTTTCAATATTTTGTGTTTTGTTGAATATTAAAGTTTATTCATGTTGGACTATAAACGTCCATGAGTATGATCTATTTTTAAATACTCTCCACAGAAGACCACGTTAAGTCTAAGGGACGTCTTTTTTAGAAAGGAATCGGCAGTAACATTGATACAGTAGAATAAGAAAATATTAATTGACGATCACACAAACATTACTAAGTGATATAGTTACAAAAAGAAGAAATAAACATTATAGGATAAAAAACATCAATTAGAAAACATGAATTTTGTTCGTACTTTTATTACTCATGGTTCACCACTCATAATCATTTACCGATAAAGATAAATGATCTGAATACTGCTTATGTCCCCTAGATTTTTTAATGACACTTCCTTAAATTGTGAAAAAAATGTGATTCAAAATTATCTCTTACCTACCATAATGTCTATACTAAAGGAATTATATATGTTGTAGTGCGTATACTATTTACCTCATGCCATACCTACCTCTTGTAAAACCAGAGGGCGCCTCTAAAAGCCGCATGCGTGCCGTATCGCGTAATGTCTGTACAATCACGAGCATTAACATTATACACTTTTGACTCTTATTCCTCTGTGTTAAGAGTGAAATTGTTACATAATTTGATAGAAACATTTTTATATTCATATTTTTTTTGTTTCAGGATACGGCCTCAAGCTGGCATCGTCGGGCCCCGGGAGCCCGGCGCCGCCGCCGGTGCAATGGCGGATGCGTCGGAAACCAGGTAAGAGGCATAGAGAAGAGAAAGCCTTTACAAATCTATATAGGTACTAGCTGACCCGGCAAACGTTGTTTTGCCATAAAAAATAAAAAAAATTTTTAGGGGTGGACTACCCCTAACATTTAGGGGGATGAAAAATAGATGTTGGCCGATTCTCATAGATACCGGATGACCCGGCAAACGTTGTTTTGCCATAAAAAATAAAAAATAAATTTAGGGGTGGACTACCCCTAACATTTAGGGGGATGAAAAATAGATGTTGGCCGATTCTCATAGATACCGGATAAGCACAAAAAATTTCATCAAAATCGAATAAGCCGTTTCGGAGGAGTATGGCAACGAAAACTGTGACGCGAGAATTTTATATATTAGATAAAGGAAAGGACTAGCACTTAGCCTGCGACTTTGTCCGCGTGGATTGGAGATTTTAAAAGTAACATTTTTTAATCAAAACAACATAATATAGCCTTTGTTACTCACATCACAAGGTATATAATAGCAGTCTATCGGTGAAAGATTTTTCGCAATTGGACCAGTAGTTCCAGAGATTAGCCCCGACAAACAAACAAACACAGTCACAAACGTTACCTCTTTATTAATCTATACTAATATTATAAAGCTAAAGAGTTTGTTTGTTTGTTTGGTTGAACGCGCTAATCTCAGGAAGTACTGGTTCGAATTATTTTTGTGTTGAATAGTCCATTTATTGAGGAAGGCTATAGGCTATATTACATCACGCTATGACTAATAGGAGTGGAGCAGTAATGAAAAATGTTGCAAAAACGGGAAAATATATTTTTTGAGAGCTTTTTCAAAGCGGTACGAAGTCCGCCGTACAGCTAGTCGTATAGATAGAAGACTGCAAATGGACACGGAGGCTGACAGAGTGCTGGCCAAGAAATGTTCGTCGATCGGTAGGCAGACCTCCAGTTCGGTGGTCGGACGACCTAGTCTGGGTGGCGGGTAGGGGATGGATGAGGATTGCGTAGGACCGTAAAAAGTGGCGTGCGAGAGAAGAGGCCTATCTATACCCTGCAGTGAGCGGAAGTGGGCTGATGAAGATATGTATAATCAAAACTACATATGACGAGGTTTCATTTAAGAACGACTTGACGAGATTTGTCTGATTTTTTTTTTGACGTGTTTGTTTATTGTCAGGACAAGGGTTGTTAATAAAAGTTTTTTTAAAACAATGGTTAGTTGTCACGCTCGTTAAGGTTTCCGAGTTGGTGAAACCACCAATACCATCACCGGGATACGGGCGCTCGCGTATACCAAGAAGTACTTAATAAAGAGAACTCCTTAGCGAAGAGTCAGAGACATTTATAGACTGTAATGATGGATGACTCATAAAAAAACTGGTCCCATTAAATAATTGAACGTATGTAAATCTAACAAAAAAATTGTATGCGAAGCTAAAAGTTAATATAAAACATTAATAATAAAAAAAACCTTTGGTGTTCTGAATTCATGCGATTTGTAACTTTCCATAGTGGACTTTAAATAGCATTAATGTGGGATACTGAATTGAAATAGCTATTAAGTAAAGGGGAATATTAAGCCAAGTATAGCGAGTTAAGCAGTGTCTTTAACAATAGGCACAATGATAGACGAAGGATCTCCAAATCTTACGCATTACGCATTGTCAAAAGCTGGAAATCTACAATGAGGCCCGTTTAATTCCGGCTAATGCAATTCTTAAGATATGACGTGAAACTCGTAAATACCCGACTTCAAGAGAACGAACGGTTTCATGAGTCATAAAGTTGTTATATCTGCGAGATTATATTATGGGATCCGGGCGCGCGAGTGGACCATGAATGCAATTCCTTTGTGAATGAACGTTATGATGTTGCTCTAAATGATTTAGTTCGCATTTCTTATAGATATAACGTGCTATAACGTGCTATAACGTTATTGTTAACGTTCGTTAACGTTCTGTGTACCGTCGGTTTCGGGTTTCCTCCTTGCGCAGTTATATTGTGTACTTTGTTTGGCTGGTTGAGTTTAATTTATATCCACTATCATCGTTCATATTATTTCTTAACGGGATAGCTTTTCCCTTTACCACACCAGTGTCACAAAATAAGGAGGCCCCAGAAACATGACGGCTTCGGACCTTCTCACACCAGTCCGAACTCAGCTGTTTCGAGATTCCGTGTGTGTGAGAGGTATGTGCGGGGGTGTGGTTATGTGTGTGTTGCCAGAGTGCGTTTGTATGTTTTGTGCCAGTGCTGGGTGACTAGTGCGAGTTTGATTAGCCACCACTATCATCATCATCATCTCGAAAACGAGAATTTGTTTGGCATTGAAGTATTAATATCTCTTCTGTGCTCCTGGTGAAAAATGAGAAGAGCAAAAATGGGCAAAATCTACTTCAATGCCATTGTCCAAATTTTCATTTTCTATTTACGAACACTCAGATTCTAAGTGCCGATAATGGTATGCGATAAAAACGCACTTTACCCGAAATCCTCAACTAATGTGGAACTGACAATTATTATCTCTATCTGTCGGATCACAACAATGAGAGTGATAGACTTAGATAAAGTAGTGGTTGCTTAAAGCCAGGCGGAATGCATTAAGCTGTTTGTCCTAGCTGCTATCAGAATAGTGCAGCTATAACAACAAGTCATGACAACGCTAAAATGGCAGATTGTCACCAGGTTAAAGCTGAAGTGCCGATAGCAAAGCGCTCGGCTTGATATCCTGAATTCCTGAGGTTCTGGAGTCTATTTGCGGGTTGAGCAAAGTGTGTTATGATTATTCGATGCATAGCCCACATTTGGCAAGCGTGAAGATTAAGCCAATACCCATCAATTGTAACGATGACTTGATTTTAATGGTGGAGGCCCTTGTCCAGCATTAGGAGTATTAGGATATGCCCTTTACTTTACAATTATCCGGCTAACCTTGTGAAGTAGAACTGTTATCCAGTTCTTCAGATTAAGAAGTACGATATGCGTGCTGTACTTTGGAGTCACCGCTTTACTGTCTCGATACATTCCTCCATCGCGCACAAAGAAAGATGGTAACTCGTTTTTTTGTCACACTTCCAATAGATTGAACAGTCTACCATACACGTATTCCCACCTTCCTAAAATATGGGGTCTTTCAATCGAGGCGTGAAGAGGCACCTTGCGGGCCAGCAGGTTGAGGGTGACTGATGCTGCATTGGTTCCACTCTGCACCTGTTGTCTTGGCGTGTGGACCTCATTTCCACGAGGGGAGTCATTTGCCGAGCTAATTATTCAAAAATAAGGTACGCAAAACTCATAGTAAAAAAAAACATCAGATGGATTGGAGTAATTTGGACAGTTAATTATTGTAAATAGCTCCTCAGAATTTAAAGTAAAACGCAAGAGGAAGGCTAAAAAGTTATCCTGAAGTACCGCCGTAGATCCTTATTAGGTACCTTGTGTTGCTCAAGATTTTTCTTTCCACTATCGCAGGGTACTCCGTACTCTCAAGTCTCATTACAATATCTCCTTGTGAACGCAAGAGTGCCTGTCACGTTCCCAGACACGTGGCAACAATTTATCCCGTACCGAAGGGAGTTCGTTAAGCTCTTTAATATTACAAATTCTTTCGTTTCTTAACTTTCTTACTTTAATAAATTCAGGGGAAGAGATAGGAAATCTGAAAGTAAGTTAGGGTAAAATTAAGTACTTATACTAAATGAAATGACAAAAATACATTTACGACATTAGCTCAATTGAGATTTCTTGACAGGTCATATTAGAAGTTTCTTTTTCATCTTTTTATATGGTTTTTATAGTGGGGCCTGCGGAACTTTCTCTCTTTCTGTACTTCAACCTATCGGGATCTCTTATGCAAGCCGTGGTAAAAAAAACAAAAGAAAGAAGGCAATTAATACAATTGAAACACTGCCTTATCTAAAATAACAGAATTAAATAGTCTTCGCGCATTCCCGACATTCGCCGTGACATTTGCCGAGACGCAAGCGAGCCTAAAATTAATACCCCAATTAAATGGTCCCTCACGTCCCAACTGGGTGCCTAGCACGAGTTTCATTCGACATTTGATCACGTTGACGAAAACGAACATTGTGTGGCATTGAAGCAGAATGCTGGTGTGGGGAACTTGAAAATAATGTATCCAGCTGCCTGACCTCCCGTACATGTCGTAAGAGCCGACAAGGGTTCAAGATGCTCGTACTTGAAGCGATCGGCTAGCAACCTGTCACTGATTGTTATATATTCCCCCTCGAAGCTCTTCTTTGATTATGCTAAATGATGCTTTGTCTATATACCCCTCTTTGGGTCCTCCTAAGTATGAGTAAGAGGGTATCGTAAGAGTATCAGTATGTATTGAAGCAGCTCCTCCTGGCGGAAAACGAGGAGAGTTAAAATTTTGCCACTCAAATTCTCGTTTTCTTTAACACTGGATGGCGAATGAAACTCGCATTAGGCTAAGCACTCTAAGTGTTAATTTTATTCACTATCACAATAACAAAACGAGTATTTTGTAACTCACTTCGTATGACATCAAGAGTCGCTGCTACGTCCGGTAATTGTTTGTAACGGTCCCACACAGACCATATAGCTCTGTGGTCCCGGATCAACCAAACAACACGTGCGGTAAACGCAGGAGTTTTTTTTATCTATCGTAGAGCTGACAAATGACTCCATTCTACCTTATATTTTGACGACCTCCTTGGTCGAGTGGCTTGCACACCGGTTTTCATGGTGTCGCCATCTCTGAGGTCCCGGGTTCGATTCCCGGTCGGTTCAATTTAGAAATACGTGTTTTTCTATATTGTTTCGGGTCTGGGTATTTCTTATGTATAATAAGTATGTATTTAAGTATATTAAGTATGTTTATCCGTTGTCTAGTTAACCATATAACGAGTTTCTTAAGGAAGCTTTTCTTGGGGCTAGATAATTGGTGTGAGTGTGGGAAACATTTATTTATTTTATTTTATATAAATCAGAAGCAGAGACCAGATGCGAGGACAGCTGGTGGAGCAGGATTAGTTTATAGTATATAGCCATCGTCACCTTGCCAACCCGCAAGTTGCATCTTCACACCTCGCCCTAGTTTAGACGACTCCATGTTATAGGAAGGAGGAAAAACGTGTGCTGTGAGAGTATTCCATTTTATGGTGGTGCCATATGCGAATGTGTGCTAATTGGTGGTGGTGGTGCGAATGATCTTCTAAATTTCTTCGATCGTGACTAAATAATTGCCGAGGTAAATCGGTGATACAGCAGACAAGCACTCGTGATCCTAAAAAGGAAGGGAGAAGGAACCTAACCTAACCCATGGACGCTAACATTTTACATGCAGGTACCTTTCATGACATAAGCAAGAGTTGTTACAATAAATCTGTGCCAGCAAAGACCAGCACGCGTGGTCCTATGAGTCCCTCATAGAAGATAGAACCTTACCTCACCTCATACCTTACCTCATAGAAGATACCTCCTTCTCTCTTCCCTCATAGAGGGAAGAGAGAAGGAGGTATAAAGGGAAAATGTTCTTCAGAGCACTCACCGTTAAACTACACTCGGTGCTATCGTCACCTCCTCCTAGCCTCCCACGGGTAACGCGTGACTTATTCGTCCTCGTCTGTCCTAATAGGCACTTAGTTGTTGGGAGTAGAACAATTAATCCAGTTGATAGCGAATTAGTGTGTGATCGTCAGCTGTTACTGGAATACAAATTATTTTAAGCTGTTTCTTTTTTGCATTTACAATCACAATAACGTGATGAGCTGGATGCGTATCAATGAGATTAGCTCACTGTTGTGATGGATAGAAAGAAATCGAAAGAACGGAGGTCTTGGCCCTGCAGTAGGATCTGTAGAAAAATAGGTGGTACCTGGATAATAATAATGAATAACCCGAAAGTAAATGAAGTGAAAATATAAAGACTAGAAGAAAATCAGATCAGTTGAAAATGCAATCATAGACGAGCAGTGAGGTGAACTATAATGTAACTAGAGTCCTTAGAGGGAGAAGTTAATGAGAAATATATATTTTTTTTAAGCTACAACTATAAAATATTTTGAAAATTTGAAAAAATGTTGAAAAAATTCCACGATTGGGATTCGAATTCGCACCCCATGACATACTGGGTCAGGTGCATTACCAGCTATGTTATCGTGGTTCTGTCCAATCCAATTTATTAACAATATCTACTACTACTTTGCCAAAAAGAGCCTTATTCAAATTATATACGAGTAAGTATAGCCATAATCTATACAAATATTATATAGAGGAAACCTTTGTATTTTTGTATGTATGTATGTTTGCAACGAACAAAAACTACTGGACCGATCTTTCACCATTAGAATGCTACATTAGCGCTGAGTAACATAGGCTATATTAAAAGAAATAATAACATGTAAAATACTAAGAACGACAGTTTAATTTTTCAATACAAAATGATTTGTTTGTTTTGTGGTCATCGAAACCATTGATATATATTTAACTCAATGATGGAAACTGTCAAAGCGGATCGAAGTCCGCCGGGTCAGCTAGTTATAAATATATCCATAATTTAAAAAAACAACAACCAAACATTATGTATGAGAACGTTAGATACAGACCTACCGCGTTTCGTACTGCGCAATTGAATCCAGGGTATGTTGTCACGAGTCCCGCTTGACAGATAAATCAAGTAAAAATTAACAAAAAAGTTTAAAATTTTTGTAAAGATTACATACAATTTATATTCTATGTTTAGTTTCTATTGACAATCGAAAACGTCGCGCGTTTTTAATTTCAAGTTCTTGTTCAGACACCCTTTTAAGCTAAGCAAGGGAATGTTCACACACTGCAGCAGCGGGCTTAAAGTGTCTAGTTCCTGTTTCAAGGGTTTGACTTATTTCGGGTTGTTGAGCCTGCTAAGTAGAGCTTACAGTGCTCCAGCTCTGTATCATGATGTACCTAGCTTACGTCGCATTCTCGTTCAGGCAAGATTGTACAAATGTGACATTAGAGACTACAGAAACTCCGTGATGTTTTAGTTTGTATAGAAAAGTAAAAACATATATCTTACAATATTTATGCACTACTACGTACTGCGTAGTGGTATCCAGTGGTATAAAAAATTTCGTAGTTGTAGTTCTAAACATCGAATTGTATTTAAATACAGATGTTCAAGTGCAGACAGTAGCAAGCCTTACCTACTTTTCGATCGGCTACTCTGATCCTGCTTGTTTAATTTATTTTTACCTAGCCATCGTAATTAATTTAATCAAATTGTACTAATTAGTTTATATTGTCAAAGTACATGCTGTAGATAAATCTACTGAGAGATTAATAATATCACTTTTAGTGATATGGCCGCCCTTTGTATGACTCCTGTTTGATTTATTTTAACGTGTCTGTATTTTTGTTTTTTGTGTGTACAATAAATAAAATATTTTTTTCAATTCTATTCTGAAGCAATGTTTTATACACGAGGAAGGTAACTATAACCCCCCGTCCATATAAGAAGTATAGGAACTTGTGCTGTTCCTGATATTCTTAATTTTCGCGAAGGTCTCCCAGTTGGCTGACGGGGCTTTTAACTAAATTTGTTTGTAACGGTTAATGGAATAGGGCGTTGCTTAGTGCTTAATGGCCCGCTCCGAACTAGTGATGCAAGAAACTCCGTCTTTTTAGGATTATAAGAAGGCCTCGACTCATTATTGAAGCCTCACGACTAGACTGGGAGTCAAAAGACTCAAAACCGAGCCTTATTTGAGTCGTCTTTTAGCCTTAAGTCTTGAAACTAAGTCGTAACCTAAAGGACTTGCGCCCTAAAAGCCTTGAGAGCCGTGAGTCTCGTAAGGCTTACGCGTTGGATAGTAATTTTATTAGTATATAGGTAATGTTATTAAAACAATTAGAACTGTAATACAAGCCCGCTTATGTACTTTCTTGTTTTAGTTTACAGACTAATTATAGGATTTATAAGATATAATAATAAATATTATTATAAATCTTTATTCCTTGCAATGCAATACATACATACAATTAGGAACATACATAGTATTTCCTTCTTATATTGTAGGTACAAACACCAGTTTTTTTTTTGCAGCTGGTACTTAAACTGGGAAAACCCGTGCCATAAGCACCAGCAATCTTCCATTAGCACAATTTACTCATATAAACCATATTAAACCATAAATAAATCGCATTTTCACCTATGAGCTTGAGCTGTATTGAATATCGAGCACGATTCCAGCGCTAGTTCTTTTAAAAACAGCTCAAGTCCTTTAAGTTTTTTAAGTCTTAGTGTAACTACTGAGTCTTAAGTTATTACTGAATACTGGAAACTCTTGTCTTCTTTCCAGATTTGAGAAGTTGAGTCTTCTTGAAAAGCATTAAAGGGCTGAGTCTCGTGCAGCACTAGCCCGAAGTGACCGAATAAATTGTCGGGGGCGTAACGCGATGAAAATTTATTGTTATTAATAGATCTATTGTGTCTGGTGGCCGACTGGAAGCTGTAACAAAGTTTGTTGATGTAGTTCTATGATTGATTGGGCTAAGTTCCGCCGCTTAAGAAAAAGTGCTATGAAGTTTTGGTCTCACGAAAAGGTGGCTTTTCATTAAGGAATTTATCGTTTCGTTACGCGTAATCGTTTCTTAATTTACTTTCTATTTTGTTTCTGAATATTTAAGCCTCAGTGGTTAACATAGGTGTCGGTAAGACTTTGTCTGTTTGTACTTCCTACACGTCAAAATGGAGCAACGGAGTAAGTGGAAAAGCGGATGAGTGATAAATGCTACTTTAATCTTAGGAAGCAAGCGAAAAAACTTAAGTGGCAGACTGAATTCCATACGGGCGAAACTGCTTGTGAAAGCTAGTCATAAATATATTTTTTGACATTAACACAAAAAATTTAATCCCACAGTAAACAAAGCTCGTCTTACATCGACTAAGTTAAGGAATAAACATACATAAATAAATGTAATCCAGGTAAAGGTCTGTGTTTATAACACATACACGGAAGGAATGGTCCCTACTGGAAGTTGATAGAGTTTGCCCTCAGGGTGACAGGCAATCATTACTAGGGTGGGCATTGACATAGGTAGATGTAATAAAAGAATATTTATTATTAAAACATTAGTCTAAAAAAGTAGGTCCGTTCCAAAACTTCCTTGGTACTTGAGACATTTTTTAATGGGTCACCCTTCTGATGAATGCCTCATGTCATGTCTGCCTGGGTAGCTGACCTAGGTTTAATTCCCAGGTCTGACAATGTCTCAGATTTTTTGAGGTAAAGCTCGGGTTTGACGAGTATGGAGATAAATAAGCAAATAACATTAATTATAGCGATGACTTGATTTCAATGATGGAAGCCTTTGCCCAGCCGTGGGATAGTATATAAGGTCACATTTTATTAACTGCAAATATTTTGAGGATAAATTCAACAACATATATAAATTATTTTTATGAAATAACCTTAAATTTTTATACGCTAGTTTTCAAGAAAAACGCCAAAAGACATTTCGATCAAAAAGAAAAATAAAGCACTTTCGGTAGTTTCAATTCAAAGGAGCCGAAACAGAGAGGCCGCAATGCCTTCACCGCTTACACGTGCCCCTAGTTTCATTCAAAAGAGCCGACAGAGAGACCGCTCTTAAAAATATTAAAATTTTTGTGTCAGGAAAAGTAAAAAAAAAACTAGCCTGAATTTTTTTTAAATGCCCCTAGCCTTATTTCTCTGATGACCCATGTTGATATAAGCTTTAGCTATAAAAAAAATAAGCTTTAGGATGCGCGTGCCATGTACCTTTGGTTTCCATAGCTGCATTGGCAAGCATTTTGGTCCGCAAGAGGAGCCAAAAAGCGAAGTTGTTAACGCTCCCGGTTTGCGATAGCTAAATTTAAGCAACTTTGGCAAGGGCCGGTCATCGGATGGGTGACCAAAATTTGTCATCTCGAGCTCTTCCGTGCTTTGGGAGCACGTAAAGCCGTTAGTTCTGGATGGATTAGCAGTCATTAACCACCACCAATCTGCAATGGGCCCGCGTGGTGGTATATGGCCCGTTCTCCCTATCCATCCATAGGGAAGGCTCGTACCCCAGCAGTGAAAACATAAAAGCTGCTGATAAAGCATAGCCACCGTTACCATTTATGCTTAAAAAAATGCTTGTATGCATGCCAGCTCAATTACATAATAAAAATGTAACTTTTTTTGAGATGCACATACATACGAGTATATGCATATTGTGCTTATGTTAGAGAAGATGCAGAAAGCTTTTCTAAAATATTTGTACAAACGCAAGAACGGTTTCTATCCCTTTATGTACGTACCCGTCTAAGTTTTTGCTAGGTAGTCTTGGCTATAATTCGTTGGAGATTAGGCGAATGAAACATCAAATCGCGGTTATGTGTAAAATTCTTCGAGGTAAGATAGATGCCCCTGACCTCATGATGAACTGAGAAGGCACAAATGCTTGCCGAGCCGCGGTGCCGCACCACGGCACGTGCTAATTCCCCTATACCGCGGTCCCTTTCTGCACACAACTTAGGGATGATCGATGATTGTCGATTTTCGATGATCATCGATGTTAAAATATTAAACATCGATATTACATTATATAAAACATCGTAACATCAATGTCACGACGACATCGTAACATCATTCTGCGCTTTCAAAATTATTATTTTTACAGTCAATTGACAAAAAATATTGGAACTTATAATGTGTTCTTACGCCCTGATATCTCCAATTTAATAATTTCTTTGTTAAATTAAAAAAGTTGTGTGATTTTATTGTTGTTTAATTTATTGATGACGATGTTTGCAAAAAACTTCGATGTTGGCTGACGTCGATATTTTGTGCTCGATAAACATCTCGATGTTAGCTGATTATCGATAGCTGAACATCGATACTCGTATCGATGTTCAGCTATCGATGTCATTATCAATGTCATCATCGATGTTTTTGCAACATCGATCATCCCTAACTCAACTCTCTTCTTGCCAACAACCGAATGTGACTTGTTTGCGGATGGATGGCCGAAAATATTGTTAGAATGTTTGCGTTATTGTGAAGAGATGATTGAATGGTTGTTATATATTTTTAAAGTTATTCTATGTGAAATTGTTTTAATAGTATTATTTAATTATTCTTTAGTAAAACATATATAAATAAATAAATTATTGCCTCAGATGGCATTTTCAGCTTTATCGGGTTTTTTTTTGGGCAGACAGGAACTTAAAAGGGTTCCTCAAGCTGTGTGAAACGAAGCACCGTCAGATGTTTTTTAAAGGGAACGGCATCACGCGCTAGTGCGTGTCCCCTTGCCCTAGTAGACTCTCCTAGGGTTTCGGATCAGATCGATACAAAAACAAAGTAACGCTATGAAAGTAGTGTCCTAAATAAAAAATATTCGCACACGATCCAGTTTACATTAGAGTGTTTGTTTATATTTGCGGAATGAGTAAATTCATATAGTGAGCGGCGTTGTTTGAATTTGATTTGGTCGGTGATTGGACTAATCCACATGAAACTGTTTACACCTTCCATATCGTATTTAGATCGTTGAATCAGTTTAGGATTAAAATAGAAATTGAAGAGTGTGAAGCTAATGCCCTATATAGCGTCTGTGTCATTCGTGTAGAATTTCTATCTAAATGCGGAAAATTAAGAAAATTTACGTTATGTATACGTACATATGTATGTATGTATGTATGTATACGTTAGGAGCTCGATGGCGCAGCGGCTAGCGCGTTCGGCTTGCATTCTTGCCCGCTAAGCAACTTTCGCAATGCCGGGTCGCCAGATGGGTGACCAATTAAAAAACATGTCGAGCTCCTCCGTGCTTCGGAAGGCACGTTAAGCCGTTGGTCCCGGTTGTTGTCGTAAGATGGCAGTCGTTAAAACCCACCAACCCGCAGTGGGCCAGCGTAGCGGGTTTTGGCCCAATATCCCCACGTGCTATTATTCTTCACGTGGGAGGCCTGTGCCCAGCAGTGGGACATTTATAGACTGATGATGATGATGATGATGATGATGATGATGATGATGATGATGATGATGATGATGATGATGATGATGATGATGATGATGATGATGATGATGATGATGATGATGACGTTATGTATTGTAATCTTCCTAGAATTAAGACTTGTGCGATTGGGTTTATAACCTAACTACTAATCTAACTAACCTAATCTGCTCGTAGCTTTTCAGATGGGTTAACCTGGACTCCTTAATATGTTTATAGCGCATTGTTAAAAATATTTATAAAAATATATTTATTTTTTGTACTTGTACAGTTTATGAGTCATTGGAAAAACTCTTATTAAATTAAAAAGTTGCATGAAATGTTTCAGACAGTTGCGCTTACATTTCATTAAAGCAAAAACTTCATTATAAGGAAAGTTTGTAAGACAGTTTTGTTTGAAGAAGATTAGTCTTGTTCTTTTTGCATAAATCAAATCATGTAATCTGAAGGAACTTTTTTCTCTCCATAGATATAAGAATTAGAAGTATGTTAGATGCTGTTTATTCAATATCGGTTTATAAAATTAAATTTACGCAAATCCGATTAAAACTATGTAATCTTATTGGTAGACCTGTCCCGGATTGATAGAAGGTGCTGATTCAAATCCCGCGTATAGATATTTTTGTATACATTTCTGAATTATATACTACTACTTTTTATTTTTCTGCCTAGCCTTTAGGTCGACTGGTAGAGAATGCCATCCAGCATTAAGTCCGCCCTTTGTACTTTATTTTATTCTATTGTGCAATAAAGAATAAATAATTAAATAACTTAGTAACACCTGGTGAAACGTCGGGATAAATAAAAAGCAAAGTAAGTAAGTAAGTAAGTGGATTCGTAATAGTTGTTTTATTTCAACTAGTAATAAATAAGCTAATATAAAAAATAAACAGAAACTAGTAAATTAAATAAATTAAATTTTTTTATGTGCATTGGCTCATTCCCAGAAATTCAGAACGAATGTACAACTTCATAATTGCTAACAAAATACAACGTTGCTTTAATTAAACATACACTGTAATTAAGTCCTGTCACAGGTTCCCAGAACTGCAAAATCCATAGGTACTTTAATCATACACCGTCCTAAAGCCTCCCGTGGAAAATTCACACCACCTTTGTAAAACAATTAAAGAGACCTTACAAATGAAACAGACTACTGGTACGAAGAAAGGGTTCAATTTGCATACGTCCTGTCGTCGAGGTTATTGCGTGTGTACTTTATGACTTCGCGACAGTGAAATGTTCCCTAGATTACTCCACGGTTCACTGTCGCAAAAGACAAAGTACTCTTAATTACTTTTTGTTGCTACGCGACTTTCCTTCCCTCTTAAAAGAAGCAGCGTGACGTCACCGTTGAGAAAAATGAACATCGCTCACGCGATTCGTATTTGATATTCAATGTATGCTCGATGATATTAAATTAAACAATACTAGCACTTAACTCAAGACTTCGTCCGCGTGGATTAAAGATTTTAAAAAGATTTTTTGATTAAATTAAAATATAGCCTATGAGCAAGGAATGTAGCATTCTATCAGTGAAAGAATTTTTGGAATTGGAACAGTAGTTGCAGAGATTAGCCTCCGCAAACAAACATACAAACAAACAAACTTTACCTCTTTATTAATAATATAGATGAGTTTGGAAGTCGTTGTTTATCTTTAACCAGGTAATAGTACTCGTGCATAGGAACAACTTTATGTATCGGACCAACTCGAAAATCTCGAAAAATCTGCTGATAGATAGAAATAGATAAATAAATAATAAAAATAAAAATTCATTTATTGGGTAACTTAAAGGTAGGTACAACTAGCAGTGGCTGGAGCCTCCTTTTAGACACAATTTGATATAGGTTTGGCTCTTTCTTATCTCTAGGGTATACATAGAAGTTACCACGTAGCTAGTTACTCAATTTATATAACAAAAACTACTTAATTAATAAAATAAAAACCAAATATAACTAACTGTGTGTGTGTGCGTGTGTGTGTGTGTGTGTGTGTGTGTGTGTGTGTGTGTGTGTGTGTGTGTGTGTGTGTGTGTGTGTGTGTGTGTGTGTGTGTGTGTGAGCGTATGTGATTATTACATTAGATATTAGGAAATAAAGGTCTCTAGTTCATCATAATTTATATTTTTTAGCCAAGTTATTAATAAGGATTTACATTCTTTATAAGTTTTATTATATATACGGGCAGACCGAGAAGCGAGCTGTACGCTTGCAAATTTTGTTTGAGTTGGGGGTATGTAAGCAACAGCATACATTCTTCTTCTCCGTACCGTATCAGGTTTGTAAGGTAAGTATTTGTGTTTCCTTAATATTGCATGCAGAATATATAATTTTCTAATAGATAGTAGACTGCATGTCTGGTAAAGTTCAGAAGTTGAGAAAGTTCGTTTCTTGAAGTACATAACTTTCAAGAGCGTTCTTTGTGCTCTTTCGACTTCCAGAAAGCGAGTCTTTAAAGCGCCACCCCAGACCGGAATGCAGTAAGTGACGACAGATTGGACCAGAGAGATGTAAATGTCGTTTAATAGTTTTTTTGGGACTATGTGGCGCAAGGTCTTAAACATCCAAATGAATTTGCGAACTCTAGCTGATAGATGTTCGATTTGGGGATACCAAGATAATCTTTCGTCAACCACTACACCCAAGTACTTGGTTTGGTTTACTTTTCCTATTGATGGACAGTTGCAGTCGTAATTCGAAATAATGCCACATGAGTGGATTTTTATAACAAAATTTTGGGAAGGCTGTGAGCTGCTATAGATATTGTAACAAATATAGTTTGTTTTGTCTGTGTTTAGAGTGAGTAAATTGTTTTTAAGCCATTTAGCAACCTGAGCCATCCCTTGTTCAACACTGACACGAGCCTCATCCCAATTCGACCCAGTAAAAACAATAGCAGTGTCGTCCGCATACGAAAATATGTTTGCGTTTTTAAGTTTCATGTTGCACAGGTCATTGATATAGACGAGGAAAAGAGTTGGGCCCAATACGCTTCCTTGAGGAACACCGTGGTCGACACTAGTACCTTCGCTAGTAATACCATCAAGTTTCACTCTCTGAGTCCTACCTGTAAGGTAGTCCTCAAAGATTGAGAGTTGTTTACCTCTAATTCCAATCTTTTCTAATTTGCATAAGAGAATGGGAACGGAGACAGTATCAAAAGCTTTTTTGAGATCTATAAAGCAAGATATAACTTTAGTGCCATTGTCTAAGTTATTGACTATGGTCGAAGTAAGGGATGTAATAGCATCTTCAGTTGAAATTCCGTTCCTAAAGCCAAATTGAGAAGTCGAAAGAATGTTATAAGTATTAAGATAGTTAAAAAGACGGGAATTTAATAATTTTTCTAATATTTTTGATAAGACTGTTAAAACTGAGATAGGCCTATAGTTATTAATGTCATCTCCGGGGCCACTCTTATGTAGGGGAGTTATAATAGACTCCTTAAGCAAAGCTGGAAAAGTGCCTGTTTCAAAACACAAATTGCCGAGGTGTGCTATAATAGGCGATATTTCAGTTTTTATATGTTGGATATATTTGGTGGGGATGTTGTCCCATCCAGGAGCACTGTCTGGTTTTAGATTCCTGATGATGTTTTCAACTTCCTCGCTGTCTGTCTCTAACAGAGAAAAAGATTGGGGTTGACTTGGAAGGTTGCGTAAGTATTTTTGTGCTTCATCTTTGGACATAGTGGCTACAATATCGTTTGCAAGTTGCTTACCTATATTTGCAAAAAAGTTATTTATATGGTTTGCTGACTCGAGACGGGATGGCTTTATGTCATTTAATTCAGAATTAGTATTTTTGTTTTTATTGCTATATGTTAACATTTTAATATTTTTCCATAATTGTTTATTATTTTTAATAGAGGTGTTAATCATGTTTCTTTCATAGTTTCTTTTTGTTTTTCTAATAAGATTGTTGAGAAAGTTTCTACACCTAGTGTATGTAATTTTTTTTATATATTACCAGGATCATTACGTAATTGTTTTTGCATTTTATTGCGGTTTTTTATGCAGTTTAAGATGCCTTTTGTCATCCATGGCTTTAGTGTACGCTGACTTTTAGGAAGTCGGAGGGTAATTGTATTTTCCTTTAGTGACTCGATTATTTTGTTTGTCAAAGTGGTGGTAATAAAATTAGGGTCTTTACAAAAAAGTAGGTCGGACATATTTTTCTTTTGTAGATATTTTAGAGCATTTTCATAATCAATTTTTGTTTTTGTTTTAGATATAGGCTTATGTAATTTAGTTTTAGCTATAGTGAGGAACGTGGTGTAATGATCAGATAGATAAATTCTTTATTGCTCACACACAGGTGGAAACATAAAGAAAACAACGGTTACACAAAAACTTAAAGCTAGTATATGGGCAAAGGTGGTCTTATGGCACATTTTGGGTGGGTATGTATATTTGTATTTTAGTAGGAAATAGCTGTTTTTATAAAATTTCAGAATTGATTCCAAAGTTGCTGCTAAAGGCAAAACAACGTCTTAAAATTTTTCACGGTGTATGCTCATGCGTACGTTGCTTCGATTAGCTCGTTCGAGTTGCAATCGTGCGAGTTAAGCGACATATCAAATAGTTATTAAGTTTAACCATTTTTATTGTTTTTTTTATGTTATATTAATTTCCATGTTTTTCTTTCTTTTATTATTTTTCATAATTAGTTCCTGGATCAATAATACCTATAACCTAAATACATGTAGACAACTAAAACTGGAGTAGCGGGGGCACTGGTGACCTGTAAAACGGGTTTTATACAAAAACCTATCTCAAGCTCCAGTCTATCACATAACGGTTGTTATTATGTTACTTTTATCTGGTACTTACCTATGGTATCACCTTTATGTGAAAGAGAGATAAATGACTTCTTATCTTATGTTATCTTATCTTATACGCAATGCATAGAGCTCTAAAAAATAGCCTTGTCCGAAAAGGGCGACTAGAACGAAGTTCCTTAAAAAAATATAACACATTTTATTTATACACTTAGTTAGCAATAAAGTTTTGATTATATTTTGGTTTAGAATGGATGGGTGATAGAATTAAAAATTTCCGTCGTACCAAGTCCGCGCTTTGGAAGATTGGAAAACATATAAGCCGTGTAGGTTGCGGTTGTTTTAGTAAAAAGGTAGTTTGTTGTTTGTTGATTCTTCTCCAAGCAGTATTGTAGCAGTGAAAACGAGACGCGAGTAGCTGCGTATACAACGCGGGATTACGACTCATCAACTGGCAACACACAAATTAATAATAAGTACCTTTCCGTTCACTGTTATATTGAAGTGGGTATACTCGTATGCAAATATATAATGAACTTCCGCGTACAATCGTGGCGTCGGTATAATTACGATTAATATGTTTGTTAAGCTCGCACACGTACATTTCAGTCAATATAAACATAAATTTAACTGCAATTGACTTATTTATTACATGATTATGGTTATATACAACGTGTAACAGAAAGGTGTGGTCAAAATGAAAAGATCCGAAGTGTATTCGATCTAGATTGTATGCAGAGTTACTAAGACATAATTGTTAACTTTAATTTGTTATGCAGTTTTTTATTGAATATTTATATTGTGACGTCACATCAAAATAAACAAGTCGCAGCCCCTAGAGGTGTAGTAACCTCTATGTACTTACATTTATGATCACTGCTGCTTGTTTATGCGTCAGGCGACTTCACTAATATAAAAATTTAAAATTTTTACTTTTTATTTTTAAGTGTTAATTGCTACACTTAAGCCGAATTAAATATTTATATAAAATACAGTGAAAAAATTAAACGCCCACCCGACCCAGCCAGGAATCGAACCTGGGTCTTCCGCAATCCGGGCGGCTGCTCTGACCGTTATGCTACCGGGAAGGCTGACGTAAGCGCTGAATTTTGTCACTGCTTTATGTCTTTTTTTAAATGCTTTAGAGCGACATTAGTGCCATCTATCCAAAGGTGATTGCAACCGATGGACATGCAGTTTCATCTTTGCAGATGAATACCACAAATTGACAACACAACGCTATAGTAAAATTTTTACTTTTTATTTTTAAATGTTAATTGCTACACTTAAGTTGAATATATAAATATAAATATTTAATTTACAATTGCATGACAAATTACAGTTCATAATTAAATCTCAGTTGACAAAATATCGATTATTTTATATATTTATTATATTGCTTTACATGTCAATAAACTCTTTCGTACTATAGAAATTATATTTATTTAGCCATTTATATAATTTTAAATCTAGTATTTTAATGTCATTCCTAATTTATTAAATATTCGTACACTCATACACCGACAACTCCTGTTGTATTTTTCTGTGGTGTGGTATTTCCATTCGTATAGGTAAGGCTCGTGCCTCACCAGTGGCAACAAAAAAAATGAGCCGTTGATATGAGTAATTCCTTTGTGGAATAACAAAACGAAATAAATTGGTTTTGTCCCACATTTGTTCCTACACCTACTCGAACAACGAAACAACGCAACAGCTCTCTCTGTATATTAATTAATTGCCTCGCCAACAATGAGTAATGCGCCAACCCAAATTATATGAAGCCTTCGATAAATTCTCGTCTCACGCACAATGCCAGAATGCCACAAGTACCGTTCCCATTTGAATTTCTCCGGTATCCCTTAATCCCAGCTAATTCATCATCCTAGACTTTCCCCTACTTTCTTTTGAGGGCTCAAGGTTTTCGCGGCAGATAGCTTTCTGTAATTAATGGTCGGCATTAAGAGCGAAGCGCCGTTTCGACCTTAGCGAGATTGTAATAAAATGTATAAATTTAGAATGGAATGTGGTGATTTGGCCATGTGGAAAGGATGGGTAAGAGTGACTGCCACAAATGACTGCCAACCTATAGCAACGGCTGGATGTGGCTTCTCAAGCTCAGCGGAGCTTACCATCACAAAATTCGTCGTAAGTTTTCTTGGTCCTAGTTTAAATTCTTTAGTTTGCCGACAAAGTCATATTATTAATAGGCAACCAGATAAAACAAAGTAAAACTTATTGTGTGGGTAAATGTGACCACCTACTGATCGTTTTTTATATTGTAAAATAGTTAATAAAAAAATAAAAAAAACGACCTTCTAAAAAGGCGTAAATTAAATGGAAGTGGACTGTGTTAAATCATAAAGAAAAGCAAAGAAAACGGTAAGTATATTTATTAAAAAAAAATTGTGAGCCAAATAATTGATTGCGAAACAAAATACAGTTGACAGATTGAGACAAAGGCGACTTAAGGCGAAGGGTAAGGCACACTAGCGCCGCTAATGGATTTAATTTGATAACTGCTAAACTGGATTTTTTTCAAACATTGTGGACCTTCCGACACTAGGCAAACATCTATTATTTAATAATTGTACACTACTTTTAGGTTTGTTTTTGTATTCATTCGCTAACACCAAAAGTGGCCATTGTTTGTGAACAAATGCGATAGCCCGTTTTGTGAATAAACCACGCAACAAAAAGTAGTGCACAATTATTAAATAAATACTATGGATGCTTTCCTGTTATCGGACGGTACGCAATGTTTAAAAAAAGATCCGGTCCGTTAGTAATTGTCAAATTATCAATTGGTGGCGCTATCTAGTGTGCCTTACCCTTCGCCTTAAGTTATTTTGGCAAATGCTCAGCGCTCAACATAATTATCAAACCAACAAAACACTTATAGGCAATCAACACCTCGTTAATTAGTCTATAATAAGTAATCCTATTAACGCCCATATTACATGGTAACCATTCATAAATGGTTACCATATGGGAAGCTCAACTAATTGTGAAGTTGCAGCTATTAGCTGACAGTATTAGTGTGGATGCCCACTGATTTTCAACTTTATGTAGCTAAAAATAAGGATCTGTAGTTAATAATTTGTATACATGTTGTTTACACAAATTGAGGCATTTTCTGCTGAAGTGTTTAGTGAATAATACATATGTGATCGTCGCACTCAGTTTTACCAGTGTGAGTTCAAGTTCTGTAATTTGTATACCTTTTTCAAGTTCTATTATTAGAAGTTATATTATAAAATTCTTGTAGTCTAGCTATATTGGTTAAGTTTTCAAGTTGAATTTAGTGAAATGGAAACATTTTACGAACCCAAACTATCGTTTATGTCTATAAACTTTAGATGTAATACTATTACCTTATAATAAATGACTGCGAATAATAAATTGATCCACAAAAAAATTGTAGGCTAGCACCTAAAATGATAAGTTAGCATCTAATTAGTAGTTTAGGTGCTAACTTAGTATTTTTGTGGGTTAGGTTAAATGTAACTTACTAGGCATCCAGCATACATCTTTACATACACTACAGGAAGCCGAAAGGTAAACGGGTTTTACTGATCCCCCCGTTCTTGATTTCCCCAGAAAGTTTTTATAAATACGGTAATTTCATTTGATTTTTAAGTAAATATTTTACCGGGGAAAACAGGAACGTGGGATAGAATCAGGAATAACAAGGAATAACCCAACTCTCTCCTAAAAAAATAAATTATAGTAATATAGGTCAAACCAACTACATTTAACATAATCTAAGGGTGCCTTAAAATTAGAGGCGTGAGGAAGCGCTGCAGTGGCGTTACCAAAGAGAAGCGCTGCAGTGGCGCGATTCCGACGAAGAAACAATACTCTTGTTAATTTTGTTACAAAAAACAAGAAAAGATTAAAACAAAAATTAACAGTACTTAGATTTAGTTTCGAAATTATCAATAGTTGCACAAAAATATGAATGCGATTAGAATAAATTTCAGAACTACTATCCCATATTGCAGGGTGATTTTGAACTTCCTCAAAAACACTTCAATGTCGAGTTGATCAGCATTTATTTTGAAATCCAATATTAATGAAAAGCGTGTCACTTCTCTTCACAAAAATGACATGCGTGTGTCACGATAGTGGCGCTGCTACTGCGCTTCTAGAAATTGTATGAAAACTAGTAGTGACGCGGCTAGTGCACCACAGTGGCGCAACTGCAGCGCTTTCTTACGCCTCTAATTTGAAGGCGCCCTAACTGGCGCTAGTCAACTTTTAGTAAATCTATTATGACATGGTACTAAAGTGGTCAGCAAATTATCTGTTGACTATCCGTTGTTGTACTAAGGAAGGATATACTACTACTTGGAATTACTACATAATGTATGACCGAACGCCACCACCACCACACCGTGCTTTTAAGCTTATTGTTCTAGCAATCTCAGGGTATTGCATTAAACGCGTAGCAGAAATAACTTTTCCCAAATTTATGACTTCACTTCGCCAACTTTTCAAATTTCGTTACCCGATAGATGGGTATGACCCATAACCTCTGTGACAGTTAAATCCACAAGTCACGGCGAGCTTTCCGCAAACATTGTACTGTTAAAACATTTATATAAAACTTTTGTCTTGGCACGACATGTGATAGTAATACTCTTCAGAGCCCTACCACAAAACAAAGAGAACGTAGAAGGTAAGCTTAATAAATACCATCATCATCATAATCATCAGCTCATTATATGTTCTCACTGCTGGAGCACGAGCCTTCCTTAGGGATGGATAGGGAGAACGGGCCATAAATCATCACGCGAGCGCAGTTGTTAACGACTGCTAATGCAGTCGGGACCAACGGCTTAACGTGCCTTCCGAAGCACGAGATGATACATTTTTGGTCACCCATCCGATGACCGGCCTTTGCGAAAGTTGCTAACGTTCTAAGCTAGTCTTCTATACTACTGATCCAATTCCAAAAATTCTTTCACAGATAGAATGCTACATTTCTTGCGGGTAACATAAGCTAACCTTTAGGTATTAAAAAAAAAGAGTTTTTTTTAAAATCTCAAATCCGTGCGGACGAAGTCGCGTGAAGTGCTAGTGGCAAATAAAACTCGAACTGACTGCTGTAAAGCGCTCCCTAGTAATGCTGCTGGCGGCTCATCCGTGTCACAAAATAAGCCTGCAGAAGGCAAGCTTCGCACAAACGCTTTCGAGCAACGCACACATTAAAAACGTTGCCAAGCTTATGGCATCTATCTTTATAGAGGAAGAAGAGTGAAAGGATGGGGTTGCACAAAAGATCCCGATGGGTCGAAGTGTTGCTGCGAGAGAGAAACCTCGGCAGGCCCCACTAAGATAAGATATAAGAACATTTATGGGTCTCCGTAAGTATTTTGTGACTAGCGGCCCGCCCCGGCTTCGCACGGGTGTACTTTTATTTTTAAACATTTTTTTTTAAATATAGCCTATAGGCTTCTTTAATAAATGGACTATTCAACACAAAGATATTTTTTCAATTTCAACCAGTAGTTCCTGAGATTACCGCGTTCAACCAAACAAACAAACTCTTCAGCTTTATAACATTAGTATAATTCTGTGGTGCTGGTGCAGTGCGCTTATACCATCAGCCTAATCATTACTTAACTTCAGAGTACCAAGTGTGAGTTTCATTTGGCATGCGATCACGTTAACGAAAACGAATATTAGTATAGCATTGAAGCAGCGCTTCTGGCGACATACGAGAAGCTACAATTTTGCCATACAAATTTTCGTTTTCGTAAACGTAATCGAATGAATACGGATATAAACAAAACTCACGCTAGGCACCCAGGTGAGTTAACGCTCTCGCTAGCGAGTAGCGTGTAAGTAAACACTTGGTAGGCTCCTGAGTAGACTTTATCAACGTGACTTCGATTATTTCATGCCAAAAGTACCTACGCTGAGATTTTGAGCTGTCATATTCATTTCGTATTCATTTCAAGAATTCAACGATGTGAAAATGCAGCTGTTAACAGAACGGACGAATTAATACGGTTCAGTCAAAGTGTTTTTAAGGTACATTTGATGTAACGAAATCAGTGAGCGCAAAAGCAATTTTGAACTGCCTTTAGAGATTTTAGTATTTAATCAGAGTGTATTTTAATGTCCACTCGCAGACATGTTTAAATAAAAACTCTTTATTTTTTTATGTCTAAAGGGGGTGCCGCGCGGAATTTCGAAAATTTACGTGTTTTTAAGTTACTGGTGCTAGGCGCTGAATAGGTCATATACATTAAAAGGACTAGTGTAGGTTAGCTTGATCCTTTCACAAGGCCATGGTTGTCTTGGAATTTTAAACGAATACCCAAAAACTGCATAAACAATACGTAAAAGTAATGGTATCTAAAAACTTATTTTTTCAGAAACTTAGTAAATACAGCACATGAAACAGAAATCCGACATGCCACTGTTGTCTTATTTTTATTAAAAAAATATGAATATGAAAATATTAAGACTTTTAATATTTTTTACCCAAACGCCTATGGTTTTACATAAGTAAACATTGCTCCAATTAAATCACCAGCCTACTCTGTACAGATATTAGTGTGCGTGCGTATTCGTAGTCGTGCGCCGTTGTCACACCACTGCCACGCGCCGCTCGCTCGCTTATCATAAAGAAACTTGAAACTCGCAGTTTTGCGTCCGCGCGGCATCCTCTTAACGGGTCAGTAACTTGGTATTAATCACACGCTACGTGATGTTTAGTCCTATGGTAAAAGCGCACTTTACCTGGAATCCTTTACACAACGACAGTATACTTAACTATATAAATAAATTAATAAAATCCTTGATTTTCTAGCAGGTTATGGGA
The DNA here is from genome assembly GCA_963082485.1 of Eudonia mercurella. NCBI lineage: Eukaryota > Metazoa > Arthropoda > Insecta > Lepidoptera > Crambidae > Eudonia > Eudonia mercurella. Next base: position 10,579,930 of record OY720038.1, read on the forward strand.
GGTTATTATAATCTTATCTTTAACTGTCCGATCCGGAACACAACAAAGCTATTAACAGTGATGTTATGGCGAGGACTTAACTGAGATGGCAGACTTAATTTTTTTTACAGGATATTCTTAATGCGGTTAAAAAAGTTGGGGAAGTCAGAATTATCTTGTTCTATGTCACAATGGACAATACGACAAAAAATATGTTGCCAAAATAAAAAATAACTTTCTAGATTTACCCCTAAAATGTTCGAGAAAATTAGTTTCAGAATTTTTAAATCAATATTTATGGAGAAAATAAATAAAATGTAAAAAAACCTTCGTGACGTCACAGCTCGGCATGACAAAGAAATGTGTAGTAGTAGTAGGCTTTGTCTGAATCGTCTGTCAATTTAAAAAAAGTTCATCACTTTTTTTAAATTGACAGATATCTTGTTAATAGTTTAATCTTTCCGCGATCTCTTTCTTTTACATGTCCGGTAAGAGTAAGCAGTCGTAAATAAAAAAAATCAACTGTCTAACTATCACGGTTCATGAGATACAGCCTGGTGACAGACGGACAGACAGACAGACAGACGGACGGACGGCGGAGTCTTAGTGATAGGGTCCCGTTTTACCCTTTGGGTACGGAACCCTAAAAAACTAAAAGGTTAAATGTCATCTCTGTTTTTCTTCTTTGTTCGAAAAAAAAATAAAAAAAGCAAGTTATTTTTTGTCGTATTGTCCGTTATGTGTGCTAAGTAAAGCTTTTTTTATAATATTTTATAATAATCGCATAATTTTGATGCAAATTTTTTTTCGACAACTTCGTAGTTTTAAAAAAAAATCACTCAGCACCTACATATCACGGTGCCAAGTGCGAGCATTATTTGACATTTGATCACGTTAACGACAGCGAAAATTTGTATTGCGTTTCAGCTGCGCCTCCTGCTGGTCAGTAAAATAACCCCCAAGGCTTAAGCTGTGACGTTCCATTTCACGCAGTAAATGCCATTGGTGATTTGTTAATGTTTTCTTTAAACGATAAGAATTATTGCCATACCAATAGGTATTAGTTTTCGCTAACGTGATCGAATGGCGAATTGAACTTGCTCTAGGTTAGAATCTTATGTATCCGTTTGTAGTGTGTGTTACTATAACTATTACTATAATATATAATATATATTTTACAGTTGTTTTAGTTTGTTGTAGTTTTAGTGTTACAACTAAAGCTGAATCTGTAGTGTTACCATGAATTTTCCCTAACGCTGATTTCCTATTACAAGTGTTTCTTGGAGCTCGTAAGGTGGGTGCGGCCGGGCGTAGTTCCCCGAACACCATTGTATGGCTATACTGACATACAGGATAGTCTCATAAGCGTTATAAGTTTGACGTATCAATGAAATGCTCGATGGTCTGCGATTGTTGAGATAAAGTTACGGCCTTAGCGAAAGTTGCTTAACTTCAGCACTCGCAGACCGGGCGCGTTAACCACTGCGCCATCGAGCTACACGATCGAGTGTTTTAGTAGTACTTAGCCTTAATTATCTATTGAGTAACTCCTTTTTTATGCTTATATATCGTATCTAAGCGGTCTTTTCACCAATGAATTATCCTTTCCCTTTTCCGAAGAATGAAGAAGTTTTAAGAATCAAATTTGAAAAAAGAACCCCATATATTTTATCAAAATTAAAATGTAGGTCTTGAGTTTAATTCCCAGGTCAGGCACAGTGTGTGTTCGTATTTCTCGATGCATGACCCCGGTTTGTAATCACCGACCCGCATTTGGCAAGCATGGTGATAAAACCAATACTCATCAATATTAATGATAACTTGATTCCAATGATGGACGTGGTGAAAAGATGGAATAGTCTACCAGCACACGTTTCCCTCCTTCCTATGACATGGGGTCCTTCAAATGAGGCGTGAAGAGACACCTTGTAGGCCGGCAGGGTGAGGGTGACTGATGCTGCATTGATTTCGCGCTGCACCAGTTGTCCTTGTGTCTGGAATCCGTTTCCACTTAACAACAGATGGAGTGGGGGTCATTTGCCGAGCTAGGTACCCTTTAACTGGCAATACATTTGCAATTTTTTATTGAGGAGCTCGATGGCGCAGTGGTTAACGCGCCCGGTCTGCGAGTACTGAGGTTAAGCAACTTTCGCAAAGGCCGGTCATCGGATGGGTGATCAAAAATCTCGAGCTCCTCCGTGCTTCGGAGGGCCCGCGTGGTGGTTTATGACCCGTTCTCTCTATCCATCCATAGGGAAGGCTCGTGCTCCAGCAGTGGGGACATAAATGAACATTTGCAATTTTTTATTGCTTTTCAATCTTATCACAAGTTCATAAAGTTCAATATTCGGTGGCAACATAGCTGCCATTGCCATCGAAAGGGTTAAAAGGAAAAGAAATAAGGCCTTTGTCCAACAGTGAGACAGCATATAAGCTAATTACTTGTTAATTTATTACGATGTGTGCCTAGCCGAGCTTTTTCGATATCACGCCAGCCTTATGCTGATGATATGTAAAATAATGAATTGAAGAAATAGGGAGCCCTATATCTCTTCTTTGTGGACCGTCGATATAGTGAAGGTCGCGGGAAGCCGCTGGATGCGAGCAGCACAAACAAAACCGGTCGTTGTGGAAATCCTTGGGGGAGGCCTTTGTCCAGCAGTGGACGTCTTTTGGCTGAGATGATGACGATGATGATGATAATATCTCCTTTATTTTTAGACAGGGCCTGTAAAGCCATGGCTTAAATAGGGTTTCCATGTAAATATACTAAATCGTTACCAGTAATATGGGTTTGATACTTTTTGTTTACAACTTTGTATTACTCTTAATATTGTTAAAAAAGTAATCCCCTTAGTATGATTATGACTAATTGATAACAAAATAAATAAATAATTAAGTTATTTTGAATTGAAACAGAAACAACCAACTAAAACAGATGATCTGTCGTGTTTTTACAAATACTTTTTTCAGTAACATCAAAATTGTGAAACTGATTTCAAAAATATATCGAAGGTTATGAACCTATAAACCCCAGCTCCGTTTTGAATTCTAGCTTAAATGTTCAGTTTGACCGTTATCTTAATCCCAGTTAACCCGTCTTTAGGCCTCCAGTCCAGGTATCGCTAAACCTATTAAACTTTGGGTTTGAATTTAGGTTTAAACTATTAAATCCGTTTTGAATGCCCTAGTAAAGATACGGTACTCAAATTGGCAGGTATAGTTACCAAACATTAATGAAACTGTTTTAAAACTTACATACATTTTTTACCTTAGTAGGCTCGTAGAAATAATGTTAACATAATGAGAACGAAATTAATGGTTTAAAGATTGTTTAATTTTTTTAACCCATGCTGGTTTGGAATGGGAAAAGAATGTATCAGCAGCCTTTCTTCCGGTGCATATCAAGAGCCTATTAAGGGACAAAGGTTCCATGATGCTCACACATCAGGCATCACCAACGGCAAGTTTACTAAAAAATTGTGAATTTGATGCTTTGTACCCCTTTTTGGGAGAAGGCCGGACGTCAGAGTTTGTATGTACCTGTATGTAAATATTTTCGTTACCGCAGCTTCATTATCAATTACTCGACATCAAAGATTTCATAAAAAATAACTATAAGCATTAGAGAGTGTACAGCCAGCTTAAGGTATGAGGATACGCTTACGTGATGCCATAAAACCTCGGCGAGTTCTGCGGTCACTTTACTAAGGTTTGAAGTACTAATAAGTTCCTCGCCGCCTATTAACCTGGTTACCATATATTTTTTTACAAGAATACTATTTCAAGTACGTTCGTGTTTATAAGCAGTTTACTTTAAAGGATTATTTTCAATGTACATAATTTAATTCTACCACTTTTTATAAAGCCATGAAATACAACAAGTAAATATGACACTAATTAGTAAGTCACCTCAGTGGTTTATTAGACGAACAGTAAACAAGTGAACAATTGCAGAGCTGGCAGAGCCATTGCTGCATACAAACGAGAAATTGAGCGTGCACCGCGCCACAGTACAATACGAAAACAGTAGGTTATGTCATATCCGTTTAGAAAAAACAAACATATGTAAACAAACAGAAACAAACTTTTGAAGATTATTATTGTTTAAAAAATATATAAGTTTTATTTTGGCCAAATTAATTATTTGTAAAACGTACCTTTTGTTTTCTGAAAAAGTTGACACGTCAGTTTATCTTTTAAAATAAAATAAAATGATTTATAAAATAACAGCTTGCTATTTGAATGTTTATGTTTTAAAGCCATTGTTAAAGCAATAGTTTGTGAAATGAAACGTTAACTAAATGTTGCTTGTAGAATGAAAATTGGCTAATGAATTGTTTGTAAAACATTGTAGAACCCCTTGTTCTCCGCCCCGCAATCCGTGCAATGTAAATTACACAAGGTACTATCAGATTGCCCGAAAATCACATGGCAATATTCATAATGTCTAGGCAATGTGACAACTAAGGAAGTTCAAATTATAATTATTTACTTTGCCCTAAGTGGCTTGTCATTTTTCATATTGCCCGGGCATTATGAAAAATCATCATCATCATCAGCTCATTTTGTGTCTCCACTGCTGGGGCACGAGCCTTCCCTATGGATGGATAGGGAGAACGGCCAATAAACCACCACGCGAGCCCAGCGCGGGTTGGTGGTTGTTAACGACTGCTATGCAGCCAGGACCAACGGATTTATTTGCGTGCCTTCCGAAGCACGGAGGAGCTCGAGATGATAAATTGTTGGTCACCCATCCGATAACCGGCCTTTGCGAAAGTTACTTAACCTCAGCATTCGCAGACCGGGCGCGTTAAATACTGCGCCATCGAGCAGCTCGATCAGAATAAAAAATGCCCCAATTTATTACTTGGTCCATAACATATACCTACACATCAAATAAGAGTTGCGTACTACAGACGAAGCGACTTTCTGCTATTATGATTTATTAATATGATTAATGGACGTGCGTTACTGATGTTCGCCACTGAAATTTAGGCTCTGCATAAGGTCTAGGTCATCTTGATTTATCGAGGTTAGCTTATATTCATGCGAAATAGTTGTTAATCGTGGTGTTATATTACAGTATATATGTGTATGTATTTGTATACTATAGCTTTCATGTTATTGTTATTGTTATTTAAAGTTACATCCAAAAGGATGTAAATTACCAACGTAAACGGGGTAAACAGTAATCAGACTACATACTCGTTTCAGAAACAATCACAACTTCATTTCTGATTTCCTTTTTCCATGTAACGAAGGCGCCTTGGCCTGCATCACACCTGGATGCCAAGTGCGACTTTCATTCGCCTTTCGATCACGTTAACGAAAACGGAATTTGTATAGCAAAATTCTAACTCTTCTCGTATGCCGCCAGGAGGCGCTGCTTCAACGCCATACTAATTTTCGTTTTCGTAAACGTAATCGAATGACTACGGATAGTAAACGAAACTCACACTAGGCACCCTGATGTTAAGTGACAATAATGCCGAAGATAGAAAAAGAGATAGGAATGGAATCACTTGTCTAAAGACAAATTAGTAAAGGTGAAGATTACTGCTTAGTTGGGGTCACAATCACAACGTAGATACTCGTACATTAGGTACTTGAAAACGATTGTCTTATGTTACACATTAGTATTCCCTATTTCGGCTAAGTTAAGAAGCTACGTAAGAATTTGACCTCATTGTAGTAAGACTTTTTAGTCATTGATGTCACAAAATAATTAGACTCACAGAAGGTAAGCTGAGGCCTCTTCCTCACCGGATTGGTACGTTTTCGTTTCAGTACCGCCTCTGCACCGAATCTGTACAGATTGTTTACCGAACGCATGTAATCAAATGAGAATTTTCAGACCGAGTCGTTTCGGTACAGATTTTTACCGAGCGTATACGCGCACCTCTCTCTGCACAGAATCTGTACAGAGCGGCCGGCCTCCCCCGTCTCACCTCCGCCAGCTCCGCCGCGCGCCTCACTCCTAACACCACACCAGTCAAGTTGACGCGACTGTACAATAATATACCGTACCTACTGAAACATCTAGAGCCTGTTAGGGAATGTTTTTCAGCAGAAAATCTGTACAGATTCGGTGCAGAGGCGGTACCGAAACGATAACGTACCGTTCCGGTGAGGAACAGGCCTTTAATACATGCCGCGCTGGAGCAACGCATAGACAAACTCTCACAGACACGGAATCGTGCAACAGCTGCGCTCTTAATGTTCCGAGCTGTTCCGAGATTCGTGTCGTTGAGAGCGCGTTTGTATGAAACTTACCTTCTGTGGGTCTCTTTATTTTGTGTTGTGTGTTGATGGTAGTGTCCTAACTTTTCTCGTGGTTCTTCAATTTTATGTCGTCTACAATCGTATCTCAGTGGCCAGATTTTGCCATTTGCACTATGGAAAAAGTAGCAGAATCAGGCGACGATTGAAACACGCTTAAAGACAGTTTTAAAATAGCAAAATCGAAGCGCTATAGGTTAGTATCGCCAATTGAGTCATCATAAAACTGCTAGCTGTCACCGCATACATTTCACCAAACGAATAAAGACCTTACCGCTTTGCATTAAGAAGTTCTGCTTCAGAAGTCGATATCATCAGAGTTGCGGTATCGATCAGCTGTTTGTTTGTATTGCCGCACAGGGGTCGGCAACCCAGGCATAGTATATGCCATCGGCACCATTCGTAAAGCGGTGAGCCAAAAATATATTAGTGAATGAATGAACGGCGCCGGCGGCCGCCACTCGACTCAAGTAATCCTGAGAAGCCGTGGAAAATTTCACATCCGGCACACTATAGGAAAACTTGCGCTTACGTCATAGAGAAGTCATCTCTGACACTATGCAGGAAGGATTGAAAGTCGCGTACACGTTTTTTGAAGTGATTTTTTTTGTGAACACACGCTAGATTGGATATCTGAGGAAGTGTGAAAGTGGAATGAGATATCACTACAGTGGCTGAACGAAATAAATTTGTGCTCCCACAAAAATTGTTTTTCCCACGTATATGTATGTCGGTATTGTTTACAGTGATAAATGTTGGGCGTAAAAATGAAACAAATCTGTTGAGAAACTCACGACTCTCCGATGTATCCCATTTATTGTACCGTGTGCATGCAATTATAGTTAAAAGGCTATGTTAATCATTATTGGTAAAACATACATATAATATAACACCGACACCTAGGAATGGTAGGCATAGGTATATCACGAGCATTAATATGTAAGAATAAGAATAAGAAATTATTTATTGACGATCACACAGAAAGACATAGGTACCATGAATAAGGAAACAAGTTAAAAAATAAAAAAAACGACGGGTTGCACTCTGGGAGTGCCGGCAGAAGTGAAAACTTGAATATTAACGTTGTGCATTTTTGATATTTTGGAATGGTTAGGGAATAATTTTGCACAAATTGCTTTAATTATCAGTATAAAAGTACTCTCATTTATGTGGTAGAATACAATATTTATTTATTGGGCTATCGTACACAAACATGACAATTTATATTACATTAAAAAGTGCTATTAAGTTATATTAAAAATTTATATTACGCCGCGCCAGCTGTCTACTCTCCATCCGTCTTACGAATTTTCGATCAGGTCACGTGTCCTGACGCGAGTTTAACATTTTTTACCCATTCCTCTACTCTCCATCCGTCTTACGAATTTTCGATCAGGTCACGTGTCCTGACGCGAGTTTAACATTTTTTACCCATTCCAAAAAAAAGTGCACAACGCCGCTAAAGAAGTTTTCACTTCAAAAATAATAATAGAACAACATTATGGAAGTGTGTGAAGGCCAACTAGGACCCTGCCTCAGCTTGTGCCGTTGCGGTGCTGAAAAACAAGCACCACCACAACGACGCTGGTATTCTGACAGGGCCTATGGTGTTTGGTCTGTGACTGTAGTGTTGTGTGTGTGCGTGTATATATAGTGATGGTATAATAAAATAAAAAACATAGTTACATACATTTTTTATATAAATGATTGAAAACGTTTAATAAATAAATCTATACTAATATTATAAAGAGGAAACATTTGTATTTTTGTATGTATGTATGTATGTTTGCAACGAATAAACTCAAAAAACTACTGGACCGATTTAAACAATTCTTTCACCATTAGAATGCTACATTAGTGCTTCATGCATTGCATGTGCGTTTAATCTTGCAATTTTGAATCAATAATTTTGTACTTGCAATTTTGAACAATTTATATGATACTAGCTAGTTTTGCAAATTATTTCTAAAAATAAATTTGTAGGGTGGAAAAAACTAACTTATTGTAAGTGTGTGAGGATGTGGTATATGAGTGAAAGAGGCATGGAGCGCTGTGAAACTGAACGGTGACGGAATATAAAAATAACAAAACACTAAACATTTATTTTTTAATTTATTATAATTTGAGGAGCTCGGTGGCGCAGTGGTTAACGCGCTCGGTCTGCGAGTGCTGAGGTTAAGCAACTTTCGCAAAGGCCGGTTATCGGATGGGTGACCAAAAATGTATCATCTCGAGCTCCTCCGTGCTTCGGAAGGCACGTAAAGTCGTTGGTCCCGCTAGCATTAGCAGTCGTTAACAACCATCAATCCGCACTGGGCGCACTTCAAAAGCCCGTTCTCCCTATCCATCCATAGAGAAGGCTTGTGCCCCAGCAGTGGGGACATAAAATGAGCTGATGATGATTATAATTTATTCCTATATATTATATCATTAATTACGACAATAACACTGACAAACAATATCAATCCATTAATGCTAGTGTGTACAATATTTTTTGTTAGCCCATCATCTTTAGCTAACACAAACAAACTGGATGGTTTGCCAACTTGGAAACAGAACTGCATAATACTGGGTTCGATCGTTTCGCCCTTGCAACAGTTCTTTTTATGCGGGCTACACCAATATGTTATTCTACGAGTATACGTGAACAAAGATGCAAAGCGATAATCTCATTATTGAATAAGTAACACACGGCGAAGGTTGTGTGTAAAGAAAAAAATATACTAGAAGCCTCGGTAGTCGAACGGTTATATGCTAGGCTTGAATGCAAGAAAATAATGATCTGTCCTGACTGATTCATCATCGCCGAGCCGAAACCGCTGAAGCTATGGACTGTAGGTTAATTGAGCGACGTAACCAGTCACTAAGAAAGGATTTTACGGAAATCATCCTCTAAGGGGGTCAAATAGGTGGTGAAATTTTTTTGTATGAAAGTCCGTCAGTTTTGAAGTAAAATACATGAAAATTGGTATTTGGCTTTTTGAAAGGAAATTAAGAATGACGTGTCTCAGGAATTTTTTTTTCCTTTGAATTAGTAAAAAAGGGAAGAAGGATTTTTTGTTGAAATCGTTATTTTTAAAGTAACAACTATAAAATTAATTATTTTAATCGATTATTAGATTTTTCAATAAAAATTAATAATGACGTGTGATTGCATTTTTAGAAAAACATTCCATAAAGAGGTGTAGGTAATACGAAAGGAAAATTTGTACGGAAAACTATAATTTTTAATGAAATTAGGAAGTGTGTCAGGATTATCCTTATTATAGATTTTGACAGGTTTTGACTTTTACTACAAACAATCACTATTCCACGTGAGCAAAGCCGCCGCGAACAATAGCTAGTACCCCATAGATTCGTTGTACAGACGCCTGCAAATAAACCTTTACAAAACTGTCAAATTTCTTCAATAAATGTTCAACCATATGTCATTCACATAAAGGTCAAAGTCTTTTGAGGAAATTTGACATGCTGTGGTAGTAGGGTTGCCAGACGGCCGGGAAATCCGGAAATTTACACTTTATAATCCGTGGTGAACGGTGTTGGTTTCACAATTACTTACCTAAGTACTTATTATGTTACTAATGTAATCCTTATTGTGAAACTGTTTGTGGACCCCAATAAATAGAAAAATAAAAATTGTAGTCCCGAATTTTGAATAGAATAGAATAGATTTATTTATTTCAGGCAACAAACAGTGTACAATATGGTAAAATACAAAGAGACCCATAGAATGTATACTTAACAGACTAACATACATTCAAGTAATATATAAATTAAAAACTATGCTACACGTAAAGACGTACTACGCAGCAATACCTACCACAAGTTTTTTTTGGTAGATAGGTGCATTAGTTAGCTTTTACCTTAGATATAAAAGCATGTTTGTAAAACATTACAAGTAAAGCGAATTACAAAAATAATTTATCGATCTTCATATATTTTTATACCGACCGAATTCGTAGCCCTCGAATTGTCCCGGAAATGAAATGTCTGTATCTGACAACCCTATGTGGTAGTCTGATGTGCACTGTGCAGCCCCCCAATTCTGCTATTTATTTTGATCTGAAACGAAGCTGGAACGCTATAGTTTCAACGTTTTCTTATCTACTAACTACGAAACTATAGAGTTAATTTCGTAGTTAGCAGAATACGAGAACGCTATAGTTTCAACATTTTCGTATTCTGCTAAGTACGAATCTATACATAGAGTTGATTTCGTAGTTAGCAGAATAGCGAAAACGTTGAAACTATTGCGTTTCAGATCAAAATAAAGAGCAGAATCCATTTCTAACACTAGCGTACTATTTGTTAATAGCGTATTATAATATTTTTTTATACTATATTCACTGAAAATAATAAATAGCATCATTCGTCGTAGCTAACTTCATAGTTTCATAAATTATAATTAAAATAGTTGTATTTTTTCTTGCGCAGGTAATTAAATTGATTAATAAAGCACAATGCTAATAAAAATGTGAATTTGTAGGCATCTCTCACTAGTGCGTGTCCCCGTGCCCTACTAGATTCTCCGAGAGGTTCGGATCGGAGCGGGAAAGTTTGGATAGATTTATATGCATGCGTCTATACTTTAACACAAACCTATTTTATTCCAGAAAATCTTTTGTTTCTTTCTAATCATCATCATCATCATCATCAGCTCATTTTATGTCCCCACTGCTGGAGCACAAGCCTTTCCTATGGATGGATAGGGAGAACGGGCCATAAACCACCACGCGGGCCCAGTGCGGGTTGGTGGTTGTTAACGACTACTAATGCAACCGGGGCCAAACGGCTTTACGTGCCTTCCGAAGCACGGAGGAGCTCTAGATGATACATTTTTGGTCACCCATCCGATGACCGGCCTTTGCGAAAGTTGCTTAACCTCAGCATTCGCAGACCGGGAGCGTTAACAGTGGCGCAGTGGCGCCATCTAATCATTAAAACAGATTAATCACGATCAAACCTTTCACCAATTACCATTATTTACACGAAGAACAACAAACTTACAGTATTATTATGAAGTCTGCAAAGAAAACTTTTATTCATTAAAATTCAAATACCTATAATCGTTTTCCACAGACGCGAACGAACACAAATACGAATGCAGCGTTATGTTTTCTCACGTTTTGAGACACCGTATTGCGATACGAGCAGTAACATGGCTGTATCTCGGCAATTTAGGCGTCACCACTGGCGCAAATGTCGGTAATTTGCGGTGCCGTTCCGCTATCTGGTGGTGTTTTGTCCGGAGTCACATGTCTCGGACGAGATAACCGGTCCGGCTGGTAGGGTCTAGGGTGTGTACGCGTCGGCGAATGCGCCGCGAATATGCCAGTTCGTGTAATTTTTCGGTTTGAAATAGATTGATGTTTACAGCGTAACTGGCCTTTTAGAGAAAGCTAGAAACTAAATGTTACTCAAGCCGTTGATCGAATATCTTTAAAGGGTTTCTAGAGGAGATAGCACCACAAAAGTGTGTCACCACCCCCTTCTAGATTCTATGAGGCGTTCGGATCGGAATCGTGAGCGTTATAACCCGAGGGCGCCGCTAAGATCAACTCAAGCTATGCTTTGAAACATCGTATTGCGGTACGAGCAGTAACATGGCTGTATCTGGGCAATTTAGGCGTCACCACCGGTGCAAATGTCGGTAATTTGCGGTGCCGTTCCACTATCTGGTGGTGTTTAGTCCGGAGTCACATGTCTCGCACGAGATAACTGGTCTGGATGGTAGGGACGCGTACACAACGCGTCGGCGAATGCGCCGCGAATATGCTTGTTCGTGTGTTGCTCGCGAACTACACGCGTGCATTACGTAGTGGGATCTTTGGGCCTAGCACGAACTTCTATCGAAATGGTATCGTACACCTTAACTTATGATAACGTAATAAATTCTATGAAATGACGACTGCCTAATGTTAGTTTCATTTATGGACGTTGTACCGCTCGCTGCATGTGATGGCAATAAGTCTCATACTTCGATTTCAATAATTAGTGCAAAGTACGAAAACGAACTACGGCTTACTTACTTACGGCCTGAGGAACTTTTAGTTTCTCGCCCCTTCTAAAAATCCGGTTACGTTGTAAAGGCCATCGAAAGCCACACAAACAAACACTTTAAAAAAAAGTGTTTAATTCGCGCTCATTCTGTGAACTTTTCGTGAGTTGCGCTAAAAATGAACACTAAACTTTCTGGATTTACGATACAATACAGTTTCAGGAACTCCACGCGTGCATCGCATTCGCTAACGTGCACACACCCTTCAGTGACAACACGTTTGTAATACTTCTGTTGCAGTTATTAAGATTGGTTTCTTATTAAATGTTGACAGTATATTGCATAACAACAGCATTCATTGCTATGCGGACGACAGTACTGGGGACACGCTCTACACCGGACGAGCCAATATTTCTCTGGAAAGCGTCATCGAGAGCCGGAATAAACTTGTGACTGACACCGAGAACATGTTAAGTCATGTCTCGAATTGGGGCCGACGTAACCTCGTCCATTTTAACCCCACCAAAACACAAGTTTGCGCATTTACCGCAAAAAAACATCCCTTCGTCGTACCTCTGAACTTTGAGGGAGCTCCCCTTGATACCAACCCGACTATTGGAATCCTTGGCGTCGATATTTCGAGTGACGTTCAGTTTCGGGGTCATTTGGAAGGTAAAGCTAAATTAGCTTCGAAAAAACTGGGTGTGCTTAACAGAGCGAGTCAGTATTTCACGCCGGCCCACCGCTTACAACTGTACAAAGCACAGGTCAGGCCACATATGGAATACTGCTCCCATCTTTGGGCTGGAGCACCCCAGTACCAACTCCTTCCATTTGACCGTATTCAACGCAGAGCTGCTCGAATTGTCGACGACATGGTTATTTCAGGTCGGCTCGATCCACTATCTCTTCGGAGAGACGTTGCGTCTCTCTGTATATTGTACCGCATATATCATGGGGAGTGTTCAGAGGAATTGTTCGGCTTGATCCCTACCGCTGCTTTCCTTTACCGCACTACACGCAATCGACTGTCATTCCATCCACATCACCTTGATGGATGGCGGTCTACTACTGTGCGTTTTTCGCGAAATTTCTTGCCTCGTACTACAGTGTTGTGGAACCAGCTCTCAACGGCGGTATTTCCGGACCGTTACGACCTCGGAATCTTCAAGAAACGAGCCTATTCCTTCCTTAAAGGCCGGCAACGCGTCTGCGATTCCTCTGGTTTTGCGGGTGTCCATGGGCGGCGGTGATTACTTTCCATCAGGTGACCCGCCTGCTCGTTTGCCTCCTTCTTTTATATAAAAAAAAAAAAAAAAAAAAACAGTAGATATTTATGAAGAATTAGTAAAATTCGATTTTTGTTTGCTTTGTGCTATCTTATTATCAAAATAGATTTTGATACACAACACAATACATTTTCTCAAAACACGGACAATCAAAAATAATTAGTCGTTTCAAAAATAGATCATTAATTTTTCAAAATTACTTTTTTAAATAGAAAAGCATCTTTAAAGCTAATCATGTCTAAATTTTAAAAAAAAACTTTCATTTAATATGTACGCACATATAATAATATAAATTATTTATGTATGTACATACATATTATGTAAGATACTTACATTCGTGAAATGCGTCGACTTAAATATTTTTTTAAAATATATTTTACGGGTAAGCAAAGTGCCTTGATCTCACCTGACGTTAAGTGATGATAAGGCCAATGATGGAAGCGCACTTCCGGGATCCTCAGCTAGTGAAGCACTGGCTATCTTATCTCTAGCTGCCGGAACACTACAATGCTACAAACATTGATGTTATGGCGACATATTTAGATAAGATGGTGGTAGCTAGCCAGGCGGACAAGCAAGCCCTACCACCAACCAAACCGAGTACACAAACATGTACCCCCCGCTGAGAATCGAACCCGGGACCTCTGGGTCTGAACCACTAGACCACAGTCATCCATTCATCGTATCTTTATGCACATAAAATTGATTTATTTACCGATCCTTGTATATATATATTATATTGAAATATCTATGCAGCCCAATGGCTGTGAACCATTTTCATGGATCATTGGCTGTTCAAATACATTTATCTTCCAGACAATCAACTCGCACGCCATGATCTATAGCTGTGTTCAGTATTTAAGCGAAACGGATTCAATATTCATGTCCATTACTCTAGTTGAATTGAAATTGAATTTTTGTAAAAAAATTACTGTTTCTATTGATAAAATGTTGTCATTTATTTTTATTAAGAAACGTCTGACTTCAAGTAAGTATGTCAAGTGTGCCAAAGTTCCATGTTCCAAATAGTAAACCTTTAATTTTTAAACAAATATGTAGACATAATACAAAAAACAACATTTCTGCTCTAATCACCAACCAAATTATTTTTTCCCTAAAGGTGAGTCGACATCATACAGTTTCATGGTCCACATTAAGTAACATGTTATTTAACGTACTAGCTGACCTAGCGGACTTCGTACCGCTTTGACAGTTTCTATGACAACAAAACAAACAAAAATTGTCATATCATTTACGCGTGTAAGCGTATCAAACAAACAAACAAACTCCCTTTTTTTAAATAATAAGTATCCTATTTCTTTGATTATACTCTTGCTTGAGAGTAAAGCATAAGGATGCTACATGACATGTTAGAAAACTAAAAGTATAAGGTGGTTTTATTGACACTTATCGTCCACTCTAATAAAACAAGCTACACACTATGCTAAAGCATTTTTGGACAAACCTTTACATGTCAAAAAAAATCACACATCTATAAATTCTCTCTCCGCTCTACCAAATATCTGTGTTAATATATTAAAGTGGCAGACGGGACGTGCCAGAAGCTCAGATAAATAAGCCTAATTTATTTAAACGATGTTATTACTAACGGGCATCTTTTTCAGGGCCTTTGTAAGACGACTAGACACCGACCGTTATTTATTTCGGACCCTTGTTCACTCCGCTCAGAATTTATTAAGGCATTGAATGTCAATTAACGTTACCCGATATGATGGCGTTGAATTTAATCTTCGCCGCTTGGGAATTCCGAATTTGATTGTCTAAGGACAAGGTAATTATTTTGATAGCCGAACTTTTGATCAAAAAATTGTATTGTTTTCTAACATTGAAATGAACGCTTTATATGGGTCTGAGTCTTGAGTCTATTTTACATATTTTTTTTACCCTGGGCGCCTTTGTTTTTTTAACGGTAGTTAAAACGTACCGGTAACGATATTTCTGTCAAACAAAGATACCTACCGCTGAAATCAAAAGTAACGTTATGTTTGGTATCGTTATCTGAGTGGCAATTTTACCGGGAAATTAACTAACCGCTCTACCCCTTTCAAAACGAACTGATACAATCGTGCGCTTCGACTACGGTCCAATTTGACCCTTAACGCCGATTGTTGCGCCTGTTTCAGGCGATCGTGTTAGACTGGTTTTTTTAACAATTCGCTTTTCTAACTCTGAATGCTTCATGATTGTCACCGTAATCGGTGCCATCGAAACGAACGAAACGTCAGCGGCAGCACCGACGACAGCTGAAAGCCGGGGGCGTTTCGAAGACATAACTTGTTATAAACTATTTAAGTCGAGATTCCGGTCTGAAAGGGCTACGCTGATTGGCTAAAGCGCGTTAGATAACGAAAAAAATAACGATGTTACTTAACAATACTTATAGTGGGTATTTGGTAACGGTATCACGCCCTGGTTTATGGCTGAATTGCGATTTATCACTTACAGACTAAAGCGAATTATTTGTTAAACAATCGTTGTAGATCCTTAGAAAGTTTCCAAGATTCCAAGAAATTGTTTTAAAGTTGGATTCTAAAAGATAAGAAATTATGAAACTGCCCTATCCGAGAAAGATTAACTTAGGTTTAAGCAACTAAGACTTGACTGATGCTAATCCTATCTGTCTATCTGTTTTATCGGAGTGGCAGTGATCGTTATAAATGGTGATAACGTCGCGACCATCCCTTCTTGTTAATTTAAGCGTAATGAGCTTTTTTATGCGATGAATAACATTTATTTTTTACTTTTGATATGACCCGATTCGTTCTTAGATCTCTGAGCGCGCTGTACTTTGTATTATACTAATCCAGCTCAAAGGCGTTCGGAGAATCTAGCAAGCACGCACGCACTTGTTTGATGCCTGCTCTGTGGTCTAGTGGTAAAGACTACTGGTCTCAGACCCAGATGTCCCGGGTTCAGATTCTCACCAGATGGGTACATGTTTGTAAAATCAGTTTGGTTCGTGGTGGTTGTTTGTCCGCCTGGCTAGCTACCACAATATTATCTAAATATGTCGCCATAACATCAATGTTCGTAGCATTGTTGTGTTCTGGCAGCTTGATATATAAGATATCCAGTGAATTAGTAGTTGCGGATTCCGGGAGAAGTGTGCTTCTATCTTCGGCCTTATTATTATTTAACATCAGGTGAGACGAAGGCTTAGTGCTTACTGGCTAAAATAGTAAAAAAAACATGTAACCTCCAGGGATTGCGATTGTAATGTCACTACAGCCATTGGATTCACGATACCCATAGGCTAAGCGCTAAACAGCAAAATATATATTTTTTTTTTAAATTATTTTTTAATTTTAATTTACAAACGAGTCTTCTGGGGCCTCAGTGGCTCAGCAGCCAGAGCATTGGACCGGTTATCCAAAGGTCGTGGGTCGATTCCCGCTCGAGCTTCATAAAGCTGGTTGATTTATTCTAGTAAAAAAATTTTCTTATAAAAGAAGATTTGTTCATTCTTTACCTTAGAAATTAATGGTAAGCTATTCCGTTGTCCCTTACAACCATAAAAGTTCTGGTTCAATATTGTGTCTGCTTTCCTACAAGCACTTAAATTATCCGCGTGAGCAAAATACAGAATGCTCCATGCCGAAACAGATTTCGAATGTAAATCGAATTCACATCACCGGTGTTTCGAATCTGCTAAGCATTGAATAAATTCCGTTCCATTCCAAAGCCTTTATATACATATAGGTCCGAATCCATTCAACAATACACTTCAGTTCTGATAGAGATCGGTTGCAAGCTTGGCGCTGACTCTTGGGCGCATGTCGGATGACGTAAACCGTTGCCAACATTATAAAATTCGTTTGTTTCTGATCCAGCTTTCTTGGCAGGTCCATTGGCACTTCCACTGCAGTAAAATTTGGGGGGAGGGAGGAAAAAACAAATATTAGGTACCCAAGGTTTACTGTGACCTACATTCTTAACACAATTGTGTTCCTAGATTTGTTTTCTTGGAGCGAGCCAAAACTAGTTCTCTGCAAAATCGTACTTCATAAGAATGCAGGTCTGGTCGGTCGAAACTTAATTATGAAGCTTTGTTTCGAAATGCTTTACGACTTCTTTTAGTCCTAATTAGCTATAGTAGCAGTTTCATAGCTCATCGATTAACTCTTTTATATAATTTAGGCACTTGAATTAAATATTGTTTTCTAAAGTTTACGCAACCACTACACATATAATTAAAACAACTTTTACGGATCTACTCGCGTTTATTTTTCTTGACTTTTCGAACCACCACCACCAATAATAAAATAAAACCAATATGTAAAGTAAACTTATTTTAAACTGTGTACTTTAAATAAAACAACTTTTACGGATCTACTCGCTGTATATATATGATACATGAATTGCTCGTTTAAAGGTATCTATTAGTTATAAATGAAATGTTAACGCAAAATTACACACTACAACAAAATTAATAACAAGTAATAAATAAAAAAAAACAAAAGTTCGTATAATATAATAATAAAATAATAATAATAAAAAACCCTGTTATCCCATGAGCACCCGTTTCACAGCCCAATGAGGGGCTGACAAAACAGCGTGACCTTAAAAATATTATACGCTTTGGATATCTATTCTAAGCAATTTAGCTATCCTATTAAAAAAATAATGAAAGTTTAAAAGAGCGTGTGTTTTACAACTACTTTGAACTTCAATGGCGATCTAATGTAATTTATATTTTATTCTGCTATTTATCAGTTCGGTGGCTACAAGGCGCTTGGCTGCCTTATGAAAATATTCTCCAAAAAAAAGAAATTGCGCGGGCATAGAATAAAAAGCTTTGGTATCATTCAGCCATCGTTTTCTTTGAGTCCTTTGTCTTTGCAAGCTTTTGTTGCGATACGCTATCTTGTGGGAATTATTTGTTGTAATTTATACAAATTGTTTGTAATATCATTTCTCGGTTTAATGAGATTCTTAAAGAACGCAGTTTTAATGATTTTAAATGGTATTTTCTGGTCGCTTTTTTTTCCTTTAGTTGATGATGGTTTTGTGCGATTAGCACATTTAGCCAGTGTCAAAGTAATTTTTCTTACAAGTAAAACATAAATAAACAATATTTCCTTCCTGTACGATGATGATGAATGTTAATAACGAGAAGTGAGAAATGATATAGCCCCCAAACCCTCGAGTATCTCAGTAAAGATGTGGGGCTTTACTAAGTCCTCAGGCGGACTTCTTGAGAGAATTTAAAAAGTGACGTTGCACGGTTTTTTTCATTTGCCAACACTTATGCACACTCACGAACAGTTAACATTCGTATTACATTCACATTAATATTCGACATAACACAAATTTAAAAATAAAACCAAAACCGCACACATGACTCTTCATTTTCTTGACAAGAAGTCTGGTATCTTCTTCTTCTTCTTCTTCAGCCTATAGTCACACACTGCTGAGTGTAGACCTGCTCATATGCACGCCATCTTGTCCGGTCTTGGGCTTTTTCTAACCAATTCTTCCCCGTGACCTTTGTCATGTCATCCGCCCATCTAGCTTTCTGGCGGCAAACGCTTCTGGTGCCGGACCGTGGTCTCGACTCTAGAACCTTCCAGCTCCACCGGCCATCGTGTCTGCGGCTTACGTGACCCGCCCATCGCCACTTTCTTTGCGCAATGATTCGCTCCACGTCAGTAAGTTGTTGGATTACCGAGTTTTTTATTTTGTCGCTTAGAGTGATACCTAACATGGCGCGTTCCAATTTCCTTTGGGCTATTTGGGGCTGTTGGATGTAATATTGCGTTAGGATCCAATTTTGTGGTCTAACTGAATTAAATTTTGAAGGTAAAGAAAGATGGGGATGAGAATGCAAGGAGGATATTTTGGGATTTGAGGAGCACGACGGCGCAGTAGTTAACGCGTTCGGTCTGCGAAGGTTAAGTAAGTTTCGCAAAGGGCGGGCGGTCATCTGATGGGTGATCAATTAATTATCTCGAGCTCTTCTGTGCTTCGGAAGGCACGTAAAGCCGGTTGCATTAGCAGTCGTTAACAACCATCGTAAGACTCGCACGACAAACGAAAGTCAATGCGCTTCTATCTTCGGCTTAGAGTCACTTAACTCCAGCCCCCCAACCGCCTAACACTCTCGCTTTCGATCGCTTTGAAAGCGAGACCCTCGCCTCGCTTTCTAATATAATATCTAAATATAATATCGAATAATATCGAAAGCTATAGCCTATAGCTTTTGATATTGCTTTCATATTGCTTTCGAAATGACAAGATGACGCCTCCTCCTCGCCTCTCCTTCAAAGCGATCGAAAGCGAGAGAGTTAGGCGGTCGACCCCCAGGTGAGATGAAGGCCAAGTGTAGGTATACCCGTAGTAATAAAAAAATTGTGTCAAAGAAACAAAAAAAAAAAAAAAAAAATTGTGTTTTTCAAATTGTAATTTGTTCGCAACAATATTTGCGTAAAGTTATATGTAAATAATCATGAAATATAGCTTGCCTAATTCTTAACTGATCTTTCAATATTTGTAAAAATATTAAGATCGGATGTTGATGACTTAGTTGTCGACATTGAATAGGCTCCTTTGGCTTATAAAGTAAAAGTAGATAGTGTTTATTAATTTCGGCGAGTTGGATTGAGCCACGATAGCATAGTTGGCAGTGCACCTGACCCGGCATGTCATGGGTGCGGGTTCGAATCCCGCTCGTGGAATTTTTTCAACACTGTGTTTTTTCAAATTGTAATTTGTTCGCAACAATATTTGCGTAAAATTATATGTAAATAATCAGGAACAAAAATTTCAAGTATATCCATTTTAGACACAATGTCTGTGCTAACGTGTGTTAAAACTAAAATAGATTTACGAAAGCTTCAATTGAATTGCTGCTAGCGACGCGGCGTCCTTAACGAAAATGTCTTAAAAAGTAACACTAGATCAGTGATTCCCAAAGTGTTCCTCCAACAAGGGTTGAATAAGTAAAACGAAAGGTTTCTCAGAGGAAAGAAGATCAGGGTATTATGTTATGACATACTCGTAAATAATTCAGTAAACTCGATGAATTTACATTAATAAAGTGATTGTTTAATGTGTTAAAATGTTCATATTTGATACCATATAATATATTTAATACGGTTACGTTGTTAAGTTCATCTGTCGTAAAGATTTCTCAGAAGTTTCGAAAGATTCAGTTATTTCGCATTTCGATTTCGATTCGCATTAGAAGAGGCTTATGTCCAATAGTGGACTGATACGGGCTGATTATAATAATGACGATAACAATGGTGTAACAGTAAATCAAAATAATCCTGTTTAAGAGTAGCACACGATGAATTTGTTAAAAAACAACATCATTGTTGAAGGCGCTTGCCTTCGTGATAAGAATTTTTAAAATCCGTTCACAATAAAATTGACAGAGAAGTCGATGAACATACATAAAAAAACGAACAGTGGAACATTGAATCTCCTCTTTTTGCTGAAGTCGGTTAAAAATAAAGGTCATCTAGTCTGAGCTTAGAAAAGTTTGAAAACCTCTGTTCTAAATGTAGTGTTTCTTAGAAATATAATATGTACCTACATGATGCCTCACGTGTACTATTTTGTTCTATTGATCAATGTCAGACGTTATCAGATGCTTTTGAAGGTTCTTTTTTTATATCATTACAGTTTTGACGAATCAAAGAAATAATACGTTGTCAATGGCGGAGTGACAAAGCGTTCGTACCAACCCGAAGGTCCTGGGGTCAATTCCCAAGTCGGGCAGAGGTAGTTTTTGATTTTTCGATGCATTAGCCTGGGATATGTGATCACCAGTCCGCATTGGCAAGCGTGATGATAATGATGGAGGTGCTGCTTTAAGGTTACTTTTAAGAAAACACTATTTAGTGTAGAATATTTTTTTATTGTTTTATTTTAAGGAAGTAAAAATAATTGATGTTAATAATTAATTAGATCATTAAGTGCCTTACAAAAAATAAGTTCCGAATAGTTATTCCGTGTTTTGTCTCTTTTACTCTAATTTGAAATGACGTTTAGATGACAGGAACAAAACACGGAATAACTATTCGGACCTTATTCTTTGTTTATTTGTAAGGCACTAAAGGTATAAACGACATTCCGTAACAGTTCTTTAACCCTATATAGGATAAGTTGCTAAAAAAGCTGTTTTTATAGGAGTTTAGTCCTTATATCTATTGGGATACAAGTGGTCGAAATATAGACCGATTTCGCAATTTACCCTGTAAAGGGTTAAAACATTAGCCTATTTTTTATTTGACTTTAGCATGAATGTCTGTAACCTAAAAAGTTTTTAATCAACACTCGATTGGCGTATCACAATAGGACGTCATAATTTGCCATTCCTATCATGAAGTTACAGCTTCATGATACCTATACAATTTCTATTAAGAAAAAAGTGTTTTGACAGTTTTATTTAATAAATTAATAAAATAAATTTAATAAAATAAATTTAATAAAATAAATTTAATTAAAAAAAAATCTATTGACTAACCAGTCAACTACCCTTGGTAATATGATTGAGACCTCCTGAGTTTCAGTAAAGATTGGGGTGGACGTGGTTGGGGAAAGAGTGGGACTTTGTCGGCCTTACGCGGAATCATAAGAGAATTTAAAAAGTGATATTGGACTATTCGTATGATCGTTCACGTACCCTTAATGCACGATTATTTTACCAATTATTAAATACGACGAAACGTTAATTTTCGAAAATAAATCATAACTGCAAACTCTGAACTCAGCATTTTTACGAAAAGTTGTAAATAAAGTATATATAATAATTTATTTAACAACAATACAATATTATTATTCTAAACAAACTTAAATACAGAACTTAACTTAAAAAAAAAAACAGAAAAAATAATTAGAAATTAAAAACTAAAGACCTATAAATAAAAGATGTCCTCCAACTGTGGGCTCATGGGAACGGTCCCAAATGCTGGCAACGTTGCCTCTTTGAATAAAGGATTTAACCGAATGTAAAAAAAAATTACTTTACATTTTATATTTACCATATGTTCAGGATTCTACTTAAAAAAATAAAGAAATATTCGTCTTCAATACTTTACTATACTATACCTAAATAAAAAACAATTTTACCGAACAGAAAACGTTACAAAAAACTTGCTTAATCATTTATACACCTGTGTTAATGTTTGTAAAAAAACTTCTTGCTTTTGTTAGCAAACATGTTACACCATAAATGTGTTTTAACGTGTAGTTACTACACGTGATCGTTAAAGTAAAGAACTATAAAGAAGAAAAAAAGCACCTTTTTTAACGCAATCAATATACAGACAATGGATATCGTCACTCCTTAAATTTTATATTTCAACATTATAATTATTTTCATTATGTTTTTAAATCAGATCTGATGTATCAAAACTACATACAGCAACGAAAGCTAGTTTGACCCAAAAAATGTAAACCCATCGATTTCTTTAAACTATTAAAACCGAAAAAAAAAATAGAAAATGGATCTGGCCACTAAAACCAAATTAGCTAATCAGCTACCTAGCTATTTTATATTTGGTTTTAAATGCGATGGAACTTGAAGCCAGTAATAATAATAAGTATATTTATTTGCCAAAAAAACATAGACAAAAAGGTCTATGGCTCAATGTTTGCAGGAGACCCACAAACCCTGTTATTCTGCCATAGCCATCCAGTAATGTTTATGCGTGTAAAGTTAAGACGTGGATCCATCGATTTATGGATCGTCTTAAGATGACAAAACGGCGACTCTGGATCTTTCGGCTGCACTGCAACGACTGTAGTCACAGGTAGTCGGATTAAGCCATGTATGGATGGATTAAGCCCTAGACACTGCATTTTTCAGGGCCTCCATCTTCTAGCCTTAAAAAAGGTAGGTACCTTTTTCTCAGACTAAGCCACACGGGGCACGTGCTCTTTTTGCGTTTAAGTTAATTCTGTATTCTGGTATTTGTCTGGTACCTCAAAAGGGGAACATGCAAATATTCCAAAATATTTAATACTAGCTTACCCCGCGGACTTCGTACCGTATTTCTTTTTTTTTTTTAAATATAGCTTATGTTACTCAGTGCTAATGTAGCATTCTAATGGTGAAATATTTTTTTAAATCGGTCCAGTTGTTTTTGAGTTTATTCGTTGCAAACATACATACATACATACATACATACATACATACATACATACATACATACATACATACATACATACATACATATGTACATACATACATACATACAAAGGTTTCCTCTTTATAATATTAGTATAGATTAGTATAGATTGATTTACGATATTCATTCAATCCGAACTTTACAATTCGAATAATTCAAATACGAGTATTTTACCTTTTATGTAATAAGATTTGTTATTTTTAATAATCAAAATTTTATTTTAACTGCAGCCGTCGTTGTTTAGTTTTTAACGCGGAGAGAGAAAAGCGATTTTAAGTTTTTCGAACATTCAGGATGAGGTAATTTTAAACGAAATATATTTTTCGTATCTAAGAAGTGTTCTAGTTGATAAGGCTTTCTTAGGATACCTATATTAACGAGTTTGCGTTAAAACCCTGGTAAGCATTTCATTTCATTGTAAATTAAATGAAACGGGGTTTAAGAGAGAAAGTTCTAAAGTGAATGAAGTGATTTAAAAATATCTTAACATTATTATTTTTAAATGTATTTTTCAATACAATCTAATTTACAAGAGAATCTCATCTGTAGCCATTATCATCATTACAAGTTGTGCGAAATGCTTAGAGGTACAAACTTAGGTCTCGCTGGAATAAGAAATTCTATATATGACTTTACGCGTTGCGTCAGAAGTCGTCAACCCCTCGGGGCTAACACTTTCAGCGTTTTATTAGAAAGCTTGTGGAAACTTTTACGAATTGTGAGTGAGATGGGCATGTGCTTTGTCAGCGATCAATTCACGTCAATTTGGCATCAAGTGTAAATAACATTTTTTTATTGTTTTTTTTTATCAATTTTGCATTTACAGCGCTGTTTTTATATAAAATGATTTAATAGCGAAAAAAGCTTATCAGAGGCGGCTACCCTATGACCTTTTGCAATCCTTCCAACGACTCTACCAATTGAACTAACGAGACACTGGTAGGCCTATTGCTATCGCTATGTTTAATTGCTTGTTTCTTCGCTTTTTAGCCTTGCCATGGTTACAGCTATGGTTTGGTATCTTGATCTTGGTCTTGTATATCCGAACAAACGTTTCAAACTGTACTGTTTTGTTTATTATCCTATCTACTGTTATTGCTTTTATGTTATGTGTGTGATCGATGAAGTACCGAATAATCTTTTTATCTATTTGTCTTTCTTCAACGGTTGTTTTATTATTTTAAAGAACGAAAGGCTTGAAAAAAATCGGAAAGCACTTTCCTGAATTGTATACTTAGATTTTTTTTAAATGTACACATATACCCATACCATTATTATTCCATACTGAGATGTAAACTTAGTAATTATATTTTTTACGATACGATTTTTTTACGATTTACGATCTAATGTGTCGACTCTACTTGACTCTACCTAAAATTATTAAAACGACTGCCTCTGATGGTACAAGCCCAAGTCACACATAAATTTTAATATATTTTTTATGTGAGCAGTAAAAGCACTCCATTTTTAAGGTGTATTTATAAATAAGGAGCGTGATTTAATTTATTTTGTTATTATTTTCAGGTATACTTTCTTCATATGACATGACGCACTAGCAATGGTTTGAAGTATGTAAGTGATTACTTTAGTATGTTATAATAACTCGTATAATTGATAAGGATTGTTGCAGCTAATTAGGTTTTGATTAAGTTTTAACGCTTCTGTATAGACAATTTCGAGCCGATATAGTCAATACTGATAATGATAATACCAGTATCAGACAAAGATGCTTACTACGTATCTGTGATTGTTAATTTATTATGAGTGTTACTCAACAGTCGTTGAGATTACGACTTCGATTTACTGTTCAAG
The DNA here is from genome assembly GCA_963082485.1 of Eudonia mercurella. NCBI lineage: Eukaryota > Metazoa > Arthropoda > Insecta > Lepidoptera > Crambidae > Eudonia > Eudonia mercurella. The sequence goes on from OY720038.1 coordinate 10,605,450, forward strand.
TTATAAATATTATGAACACACAGAATGAGTCCGCAACATTATTGTGATGTTGTTTTGTTTATTGTATTTTAAAAGTCCATTCATTACTGTGTCCGTCTCCTATCGCGTCTGCTGTTGATAAAATAATTGTGTTCCCGTGCCGCACCGCTACAGTCCACACTCCACACTGACACAACGTGGGTGCTTAGTGAGTGCGTTTCATAAGTCGCAATGACACCATTCTCTTCATCGGTCGTGTCCAATTGCATAACAGCTGTAACTGTTTAGACCCCAACTTCAGCGATTACCTCAAAAAGGTTGCGAACGCACGTGTTAAAAGGATCTTCTGTGATATTAACGCAAATTGCAACTGTTTGCTCGTTATTTACATTCCTTATGTGTGTGTCAAGTTCTTCTGAATTGTGTGCAGACGTTGTTTCCGTAATCGGCGGCCTCTGTTGTATCTAATGCAGCAGGAAAACGATGTAGGCACCTATGCAGTTGGGTTGTTGTGTTTTTATGATGTTTATCAGTTTGGGATTGCATGTGTGGTGCGTGTGTTGCGGGCCGTGGTGATGTGTGCGTGCGCGGCGCGCGTGTGGGTGTTCCTATGTTCGAGTCGAGGCGCGGCGGACGGAGCGCCGCGGCCGCCGGCGCCCGTCAGTCGTGTACCGAACGCCGCGAGGCTGGCGCGTCCCTAACGTGCTGACACCACACTCGCGATCACAACTTTGTGCACTGGAAACTTTTCGAAGCAATTTCGGAGGGATTCGGTGGTTGCGCTTCACTCACGCATCACATATCTAGTCGCATCGTGAAGTGCGCCGTGTCGTCGCGCGGTACTTGCACTGTCGCTCGTTGTACCACCGCTGGTTCGGTCTATTTTGGAATATTCTCTAAACGGCTCACTGCGAAGTTTTCGAAACGCAGTCCGCCGTGCCGGGTGAACGGCCTCGTGTATGCACGCCTGCATCACGTCTCCTGTGTTTTTGTTGACGGATAACATTTTGTGCAGTTAACGTCGACCGTTGAATCCGAGGAACGTTATCTGTAAGTATGACCCCGGTTGATTTACGATACTCGCTGTCTGTTTATCCGTTTGCACTCGTGTTCAATAATGATGTTCTTAGATGACAACTTTTATCGTACCGTCGATTGTCCAGTTAATACCTACACATGTGTTTTTGATACGTGAAACTTGTATTTGTTGTAAAAATATAAACAATCTTCGAGTCGGTATTGTCGCGTGTATGTGTGATCTCGCGCGGCCGGGTGTGTGCGTGCTATGTACACACGCGTGTGTACATAACTACAGATGATCTGTATTCCACTGTGTACATACAATACATATTCAAACATTTACAACGCGAACCTTTATGCCTATAGCGAGTGCTCTTCTCCGTAGTAGGTTTCGCATAACGCAATGTTTATTCCTTCGGCTTATAAACCATTCGGTATTCACGAGTGTGTGGTCGTTGTTATGGAGATGTGCGCATTGAAGTGTCGTAATTACCCACGAATGCCCACGATGTTATTGATATGTAGCATAGTATTTTGTATTACTAAATATTATCAGTTATGGTCGTTAATTAGATATGTAGGTACTTATATTTAAAAAAACACTAAAATTAATGAAATGCATTGGCTAGCAACCGACTTCTACTGTCTACAATATAGGTATGACACGTAACAACGATTCACTTTAACTTAACACAAAATATGAATATATCTATAGGTATTAAGATAGGTTCTTACTATTCAAATTATTCCCTCCTATATCAGCGTATTTACAACTACATATGTAGGTATATATCTTCTGCGTTTTCCATAATGCACGTGATGCTCATTTGAACGCAAAGATCCATTAATATTTATGAAATAAAATTAAAATATTATTTCAATTTTGATACTTTCAACATGTTAAATGAAGCATATCAAAGCCAGGCATGTTTGTTGATCCTTTGACAAGTAAACGAGTACTGTAACACCCCACGGGGTCGTTACTTGAGGTACCGGGGCCGGGGGTTTAATCAATAATAAGGCTTCCAAAGCTCAAAATATTATATTATTTCAACATTGAAATAATAACAATCAATCGACGTCGCGGCCCGTCACCGAGTCCGCGATGTTCTTCTTTTTTCTTCCATCTCTTTTTCTTCTACACCGTTTGAATTCAGGCCACGGCGGCTGCCAGTCAGTATGCCCGAGCAAGGAGTCTCTGTTACTACAGTACCTACTGCAAGCAAAGAGAGTAGACTAGAATTAAAAGTTTTGTACAAGCTTATTTTCAAAATTTTCCTCCATCATCATCATCATCATCGTTCACGACTGCTAACGCTGCCAGGACCAACGGCTTTACGTGCCATCCGAAACACGGTGGACAATTTTCCTCATAGGTACTTAAATCAGTTAAGGTTAAAAATCATAAATGGCGCTGTACAAAACTGTACTATCACGCTATAAACCTTATCATAGGATTATACCTACTAAGTAAATATTTCAATTCGTCTGTTTCATTGAATCTTCACCCACAGATCAATTATTGAACACTTGACCTTTATATTTTTTGATGGTAAATGAGGTGGTACCTAAACTAAATAATTAAACCCGAAACTCTTTACTATTGGGGAACTGGATATCTAGTCTTCTTTCCACCAAAAAGTCTAGAAAATGAAAAGAAAAACTATAGTTGGTACGTACCTATCTCTTTGAATTTTTTTCAGGGCTTATTTTTTATATTCTATACCCGTTGTTACCCCTACCCTGAAAGTTTTTGCAGAAACTTCAGTCGGACGGATTTCTCGGAAGAATTATATTATAATAGTAGGTACCTACCTAACGTTCAGGTCTACTATTCTTAAGTTAGCGCTGCAACCCTTCAAGTAAGATATTGCAAAGCTTGCATGAAAGGTTTGCAATTCAATAAGTAACTACCTCATGAGCGTTTAAAAATTATGAACAGAGAATCGTTAATAAGTAATTAAAACTCGCCTGGGTAGGTAGCCGCCTGGTAAATAGGTGTTTTTTTTTTACCCAAAAACACGTTTTTCGCTATAAAAACGTGTATAAGAGCGCTTTATTTTATTTTAGTAGATTTTGAAAGACGTGTTGCAAAAAAATATTATAGAATCCATCCATCCAATGGAGTCCTTGGGTTCTATTAGTATACCTAGTAGATATTAGATAACCAGATTGAACATATTTATGGTTGTGTTCCGTTAGTTAAGATAAAAGATAACGAGTTCTCGGGGATTCCAGGGGCCTTACCATGAGCTGCTAAAGCAGTATTATTGCAGTTGTGAAAACGAGACGCGTGTATATATGCTGCTACACGCGTCTCGCTTTCACAATTGCAATAATATGGTAAGGCGGCGTTAGGCTGTAGTGCGTTTCCATGTTCGGCTCTATTGTCAGTTACCATCAGGCGATATGATGGTCTGATTCCTTGTTAGGAAATATAAAGAAATTACGTGTTTACAGATTTACAATATTTATTTGATAATCGGCTAAAACCTATTTAATAATCGTAATAAGTCTTGTCAACGAACTAACTAAACCTAAAAAATAGTGCATAGTAATTTAATCCTTGCATCGTTCCGACTAACATAGGCTAGTAAAAATTTGGAAATTCAACCCCTATGGTGGTAAAATATTGGATGAATTTTCCAGGATGAAAATTTGTCATTATTGGAGTTAGAGACTAGGACTTGATGTTTAACATGATATCTGTAGAGGTTAATTTTTGTTACCTAGCATGACAAATTTTATTAAAATGAAACTTATCACTAAAAAGTACAAAATAAAAATAAATTATAATAAAAATTATAAAACACGACTGTCATGACAAAAAAAGGCAAAAAAAAGAACTAAAAGGCAAAAAACAAGATGTCGTGTATTTATTTATCTGTATTTATAAAAGTGAAATGTCACTCATTCACTCGCTGACTATATAAAAAAAATCAAATTGCTTGATTAATAAAACTGAAATTTTCATCGCAGTCGGGGACTGCTTTGCGGAATACTTTTTATTTATAAGGTATACAGAGATAATGCTAAACAGCAAGTTCTAGTCTCTAACTCCAATAATGACGAATTTTCATCATACAAAATTTCATCCCCTATTTTACCCACATAGGGGTTGAATTTCCGAATTTTTACTAGCCTATGTTAGTCGAAATGACGCAAGGATTGTAACGATACCTCATATACCTAAATCGGTTAAGGCGTTTAGAAGTTATGGTGGAATAATGAAACATCACATACATACATACATACATACATACATGAACCCTGAAAACATAACACTCCTTTATTTGGCAGTCTTGTAAAAATCAAAACTGCTTGATTAATAAAACTGAAATTTTCATCGCAGTCAGGGGAGCGCTTTGCGGAATACTTTCTTATTTATAAGGACTGCGACTCCTCCGAGTGCTATGAAAATTAATTTCAGTTTTATTAATCTAATACTTAAAAGGGGGACCTCTATGTGCTGGTAATTAATTGTAAAATTGTTACTGAATAAACATTTTTGATTTTGATTTTTTGAAACAGTTTTGATTTTTTATATATAGTCAGTGAGTGAATGAGTGACATTTCACTTCGATAAATAAATATCTTGTTTTTTGTCTTTTAGTTCTTATTTTTGCCTTTTTTGTCATGGCAGTCGTGTTTTTTAATTTTTTTGAGCTTTAATGCAAAATAACTTCTATGGGGGCTCCATCATTTCTTCGTTAGTTCTATACTAATTTGTATTTATAACCTTCAAACCTTTTATAGATTCGAACACTTATTATGTGATGTCAATTTCACGCTCATCAATTTTGGATTCTCCAAATTTGTCTTTTCTGTGTCTCATTATCATTTACTCTGTACGGATAAATAAACATTACGTAACAGGACTCTGATTAATTACTGTAAATTTTTGCTTTGTCTCCAAACTCAATAATATTTTAATGTTCTTTTCATTTAACCTTTCCCCGAAGCTCTTGTGATCTTACAAGTTTTTCCAGTCTCAAAAGTAATATAATGGTAACTTTCAGCTCTATTGTGTTACAATAGGTATTATGTTACAAGACCAGACAAAGAGTGAGAGCGACACCGAAGTGTTAAAGACTTAACTAAAACGGAATATTAAATAAAATGATGCCAAAGTCCTTCAATTTAATAACGGCGGTGGCGGGTGAGACGACAAAATGTCTCATCTTGTAAAAGGTCGAGAATAATTTTCAGGCAATACTTGTGTTACACTGTTGCTTACAAGCCATAGTTCTACATGCTTTGGTGGTAAAGATCTTTAAAATGTCTTACATATTCATGGCTTTAAAAAAGAAATGCAGAATTCTCCAAATGCCATATCTAGCCAGACATACATCATTACTTGTATCCAATTATTCTGTTAGAAATGGACGTTGTCCGAGCACCAATGTCAGCATGAAGGCCTTAGCTTAGTCTTAATCGACTTGGACGGCAGTTTTCGTTCAACTACTTCGAACTAAAATGGGAGCAGTCGAAGATTCAATAGACTATTTGAATCATTGGGAGAGGTCAGCTTAGTATTCTCTTAATACTTCAAAGCTGAAGGTATTCCTTATATTGCTGTCTGTCGTTGCATCGTACTAATAGGGAAAAAAAACTATTTAGCAAGCGACAGACGTTTTTTAAGTACCTCAAAATGATCCAAATTTTTATACATTATATTTTTATCTATCTGATCTTAGTGGGGCCTTTGAGTTGTCTCATTTAGATATTTTGTACAACCCCGTCATTTCATCTTCACAGAAAACATGGCTGCTAGAACTTTGACAATGTCGTCGAGATCGGATGGTTTCGGATGGGCCGAACTCAGGAGTCCCACTCTTCACCTCTAACAAACGATTATTTAAAAAAACAAACTAAAATACATACCAAATATCGATCAATTACAATATTTGGTTCCGAAAAATATAACAATAGATGAAATAGTAGTTACGGCTCACGATTCAGAGAATGAATATTTGCATGGAGCCTACAAAATGATATGCTATATTCGTGCGTGATGTGTCCAATGTGGCGCTCGCTAATGGCAGTTAGGATTTTAGTGGGTTACCAATTTAGCGTAGAACCAATTAGGTCTAAATGGAGCCCAAATAGACACTCATCACGATGTTCAAGGCAATGCAGTAATCATAATTGTCAATTTTGATCTGGGCCTGCTCTAATTGAGCGACCGATTATGTTTCATTACTTCAATTTTCACTGTAAATATTAACATCACTTATAATTAATCGTGTTTTCATATTCGTTACATTGATGGTATTGCTAAAAGCTCTTAGCGATATTTAATGACATTTTAATTCAAGTTTAAATGCTTTATAGATTTCTTTTGAGTACAGAATTATTAATTTTACAAAAACACAAGTGTTGAAAAAATTTGCACGAGCAGGATTTGAACCTGCACCCTTCTGACATACCGAGTCAGGTGCTCTCCCAATTGAGCTATCGTGGTTCTAACCAGCCGCCGAAATTATTCAACACTATTTACTTTTTTACTTTGAAAGCCAAAGGCGCCCATTTCAACATTTATGTTTTTGTAATTTGTTTCGCAACAAAATTTGCGTTAAAATTATATAAACAAAACAAAAACATTTTGTAAATAGCTTACCTACTTCTTAAGTAATCTTTAATATTTGTAAAAATATTATGATCGGATGTTAACGACGGTTAACATTGTTAGTATGTTAGTTGTTGACATTGAATAGCGCCTTTGGCTTTCAAAGTAAAAAAGTAAATAGTGTTGAATAATTTCGGCAGGCTGGTTAAAACCACGATAGCTCAATTGGGAGAGCACCTGACCCGGTATGTCAGAAGGGTGCAGGTTCAAATCCTTCTCGTGGAAATTTTTTCAACATTTGTGTTTTTGTAATTTGTTTCGCAACTAAATTTGCGTTAAAATTATATAAACAAAACAAAAACATTTTAATATTAATTTTGTTTTTATAACTACTATTTATATTTAATTAGCTTGCATATTCGTTTATTAGTGTTTTGCTTCTGCATTATCAAATTTAACATTCATCAATGTATATTTATATAAAAATTTAATGAAAAAATTAAACGCCCATCCGACCCAGCCAGGAATCGAACCTGGGTCTTCCGCAATCCGGGCGGCTGCACTGACCGTTATGCTACCGGGAAGGCTGACGTAAGCGCTGAATTTTGTCACTGCTTTTTGATTTTTGACCCAGAACCAGGTTCGATTCCTGGCTGGGTCAGGTGGGCGTTTAATTTTTTCACTGTATTTTTTATATAAATATTTAATTCAGCTTAAGTGTAGCAATTAACACTTAAATAAAAAGTAAAATTTTTACTATAGCGTTGTGTTGGCAATTTGTAGTATTCATCTGCAAAGATGAATCTGCATGTCCATCGGTTGCAATCACCTTTGGATAGATGGCACTAATGTCCCAGACCCAGGTTCGATTCCTGCCTGGGTCGGGTGGGCGTTTAATTTTTTCACTGTATTTTTAATATAAATATTTAATTCAGCTTAAGTGCTACACTTAAGCTGAATTAAATTAACACTAAAAATAATTCATCAATGTTATATTTTTTATGTTTACAAAGGACCATGTCAGAACAGCATGCCTACGAAACGATTATGCAAACTGACGTGAGGTGACATTGTTTGAAATTTGGATAACTGGAATTTTGATTAAACACGTTATTTGATTCCTAATGAGCACCAGCAATTTTTGTAGACATAGTCTGAATAAGATATTGTCCATTTAGTTCAAAAACCGAAAAAAGGTTACTGAAATATTTTGAAAAAGAAAAATATTTGACAAAGTTTAACATTATTGAATTTAAATGAATTCCAGCTACCTCGGACAAAGAATTAGTCTAGCTATTCAAAGGGGGAATGCTGCCAGTATCTTCGGAACCTTGCCTAAAGGGACTCCTTTTAATAATTTATTTTAGTTATTTTATTCTATTTTTTAAAGTTTTAGGTTTATTAATAAATAATTCATTCCTGTGCTTTTAATATATAAAAGTAAAGATGGACGTACCTACATTACCGCATAACAGTTATCATAGTGTGTCATATACCTGGTGTATTATGTATAATACTCGTATATAAAAAAAATAGAAGCTTTTAGTAAGTACTTTAAGTTGAACTCCACCTGACTTCCTGAATTGTAGAAATCACATTTACAAGACTCATATACATACTCGTCACAAACAAAATCACATAAAGTTAAAAAATAAAATAAACATAATGAATGTGTAATGTATGCGATTTGTAAAGGTTCCTTCCTCGTAAATGGAAACTAGTATTGTGTAGTTTTATTTTAATGATAGCGGCGTATTTTTCCAATCTTATCGCACCATAGGCATCACGTGGCATTCATAATTTGTTTGGTTGCATCCTGTGATGTTGTTGTTTGATGATTGTTATGATAGATAGATCTTAATAAAACAAACTAATAGATGGCAGAACAAAACAAATGAATCACCAGTCATGATAACTGTAAGTACTCATTAGTTCGCAGAAGAATCGTGCCTGAGCTAAAGTTATCAAAATAAGATCACGCGATATATACGCAGTTCATCTTGTTTTTTTTACAATATCATTTAGCAAATAACACCAGTGTGCCTAGTCTGAGTTTTGTTTAATATTCGTATTCATTCGATTACGTTTACGAAAACCATACGAGAGGAGTTAACATTTTGCCATACAAATTCTCGTCGAATGAAACTCGCACATGGCACTCTGTATATATAAGAAATACCCTTGCTAAGTTCCCGCTTCTTCTCAGTACAAGGTTTCCCACCTGCCGGCGCTGTAGAATTAAAAAGCCGATGGATGATGTAATTACCGTAGTTACCATAAGAGCTCATTGATATAAACTTTGAATTTAAACAATCAATTTTTTAACACATCTGTTTTAAAAATTCGCAACGAAATTGGCGTTAAAATTATATAAACAAAACAAAAAACATCTGTTTTGTTATTCTTCTTTCAAACGTTTTATTTTTAATATTCTGTCATGTCTATGGCGCGTCGTAATATCCAATTTCAAATTACGAATGTGTTTGAGGGATTCTTTTTCGCTCCATCATTTGTTGCCGCTGCCAGACAATGTGTGTGTCAATCAAGTTGCAATATCGACAAGGGATGTGCGTATCGTGTCTCGATCCCTAATCCCTATAGCTTGATAATATTTCACTCGTGACCAGACCTCGGAGGCTTATATTATAGCACGTGTCTGTCACTGTGTGCGTGTGCTGTGTTTGTAATTGTTGACGCAGTACAGAGATAACAGTATCAGCATCGGATACAGTAGTGCAGATAATGGGGTGGTAGGAATTCGAGATTAATTATTAATGAGACCCAGAAAGTTATATATTACCTATATCATCAATCATGCTTGATTTGATCAGCTGTTTTTTATTTATTTACTAGCTGACCCGGCGGACTTTGTACCGCCTTGACAGTTTCCATGACAACAAAACAAACAATTAAATTTGTATTGGAAAATTATACTGTCTATTTTAGTATTTTCCGTTACTTATTATTTATGTTTCTCACTGTTTAAACCTTCCCTGAACTTCCACAAATATTTCAAAATTAAAATTAGCCAAATCGGTGCAGCCATTCTCGAGTTTTAGCGACTCAAACGAACAGCAATTGATTTTTATATATACATATAGGTAGGATAGTCCTTTAGTAACAGTTGCTTAAATTGATGATCTTATCCTCTCTTTCGACATGCACCCTTTACCGAACACTGTATGTTATAATGTTTCGATCGATATTACAAGAGAAACGCTACTAGCCAAATATATTGCCAATAATTAAAATTTGAACTTGTTAAGCATAATAGCATTGCAAAGAAATTATGGAAACATGGTCGACATAGTTTTTCCACAATCCTCAAAGTTTTCCGAGCGATCAGCTGACGCGCCTAATACAAGTGAGTAACAAGTTCTACAGATAACCCACCGTCCTCATTCCACTATGCCGGTAATGCGTATCAGAGGAGGGGGCGGGACTACACGCGAACTGATAATAATTATTAGTCTGGAGCAATTAAGAGGCGCCAGATATACGCTATGGATGAGATACCGGTAGAGTTAAGAAGGTATAGAGGCCGCCAGACGCAACACGGTTAATCGAGATCCCTGTGCCGTTACACTGCGCCTGTGCCTGTTCAAAGTAGAATGAAGCACGTGACTTAATCAAATTAATGTTTTTTTTTCTTTGGAAACCAGTTTGAAATTGAAAGTGTTTTTTTTTATTTGTTGCGGGGCGCCATGGCGTTCTGTGGCGCTTCTTTAATTAACTTTATTAAAAAAATTATCTGAATTTATTAAAGTAAAGGTCATATACTTTGTGATTTAGGAATCTGCTACAGTAGTCTGTAGCTTGTAAATCGTGAAGTGTATACTTTGTATCGAACATGGCTTTTGGGGTTGTTATTGTTAGCTGTCCTTAAATAAATAAATAACTTAGAAAATAATAACATCTATAAAGTTGTTAAAAAAACCTGACGAAATGCCCGTTGATTCAGATAATAAACTTTATTAAGGCGAAGGGTAAGGCACACTAGCGCCGCTAATGGATTTAATTTGATAACTGCTAAACTGGATTTTTTTTTCAAACATTGCGGACCTTCCGACACTAGGTAAACATTTATTATTTAATAATTGTGCACTACCTTTAGGTTTGTTGTTATATTCATTCGCTAACACCAACAGTGGCATTGTTTATGAATTAATGCGATAGCCCGTTTTGTGAATAAAACACGCAACAAAAAGTAGTGCACAATTATTAAATAAATACTATGGATGCTTTCCTGTTATCGGACGGTATGCAATGTTTAAAAAAAGATCCGATCAGTTAGTAATTGTCAAATTATCAATTGGTGGCGCTAGTGTGCCTTACCCTTCGACTTAAACGAATCATTTAAACAAAATAATCTAAAGTAAGTAGAACAATGTTTTCGTTTTTTTTTACAAAGAGCAATTGGTTTTTGACTTTTACGCAAATTAGAAAGGATTAATTAAGAGAGAGATTTTTAAGAGATGCTGCTCAACAGTTGCTTTAAAATAATCGTTCCATAAATAATAAATTCAAACTTCAAGTCTAGACAAAAACACTTAAGTATAAATATTTAATACATTTTTATAGTTAGTTATCTTATACCTCGAAAAGTATTTAAACAACAATTTAAAAATGCCTAACAGACAAAGAATGTTGCCTCCAAAAACTAAAATAAAATGAACATCAAGAAAGCCGCTTCGCGTAGATTCATTAGTCAGAGTGCTCTCGCGAGCCAGCCACCGTTCATGGGTAAGCAAACAGTTTTCTAGTTGTGGAAAATTTACCAGTATTGTTTTATTTGTGAGGTGCTCGATAGCGCGCTTGGTCTGCGATTGATTGAAGTTAAGAGCGTTTACACCGCACACTAGCGCCGCCAATGAAAAAAGAAACATAACTAGTAATTAAAGATAGAAAATCAAATTATGCTCAAACACGGCAACTTTTAACTATAACGCCGCCGTCAGATGTTCATTAGGTGACGTAAAAATGCTAAATTACTTCATTCAAATATAGTTTGTTGAGCATAATTTGATTTTCTATCTTTATTTACTAGATATGTTTTTTTTGCGGCGTAAACGCTCTGAAGCAACTTTCACGAAGGTCGGTCATGGGATAGATGACCAAAATTTTCATCGTGAGCTTCTTTGTTTTTGTTGAGAGAGTTTGCCGTTTGCCTCAGACGGCATTTTTAGCTTTACCGGGCTTTTTTTGGGGGTGGCGAGAAACTTAAAGAGTTCATCAAGCTGTGTGAAACGAAGCACCGTTACAGGTTTTCTAGAGGGAACGGCATCAGGTACTAGTGCTCGCCTTCGCCCTACTAGATTCTCCCAGGTGTTCGGATCGGATAGGTGCTCCTTTGTACTTCGAAAGGCACTCGTTAACTGCGCTGTGCCCGCGTGGTGGTGTATGGCCCGCTCTCCTTGTGTTGAATCAGTGAGGACATAAAAATTTGCTAGTGATGTGTTTCATCTGCGGTATAGGCCGATCGCGTGCTACGCCACAGTCCACAGTTCCACACGCATAACATTGCTCGCACACCGCCGCGCCGCCGCCTATATTATTCCAACGGTTTTTCTATGTTATTAAATAGAAAACCGATGTAAGTACGCTCACATGTTAATGTAAACACGGGAAAGTTTACAAACTAAACCGTAAACATGATAAGATAACGCGCGCTACTGCGTTACGAAACACTATTCATTACGTTACGAAATTCTTGTTCGGCTGTTTTAACGTTTTCACGCTTCGTTACAGTTTGACTGATGCACACAGGGTGGCTAGTGTGAGATTTGTTTACTATTCGTATTCATTCGATTACGTTTACGAAAACGAAAATTGGTATGGCATTGAAGCAGCGCCTCCTGGCAGCATACGAGAAGAGTTAACATTTGCCATACAAATTCTCGTTTACGTAAACGTTAACGAATTGCGAATGAAACTCGCGCTTGACCCAGGACGTCAAGATCGTGCTCGCGTGCACTTGGAGAGGCCTATGTTCAGTAGTGGACTTATTCTTAATTCAGGATACATAATAGCAAATACGGTTTTTAATGCGCTATTCACAAATTAATAGTAGTCCTGTTAATCCACCCAGAAAGCTAAAACGCTAGTGTTAAATGAGTTCACGTTTTTTTTTATATAAAAAAGGAGGCAAACGAGCGCCTGCTCGTGACCAGCCTTGGTCACCTGATGGAGAGTAATCACCGCCGCCCATGGACACCCACAAAACCAGAGGAATCGCAGACGCGTTGAATAGGCTCGTTTCTTGAAGATCCCAAGGTCGTAACGGTCCGGAAATACCGCCGCCGAGAGCTGGTTCCACAACAGTGTAAACGTCGGTTGTCTTACCAAGCTCTGGGGAACCGACGCTTCCATATAGGCATACGTACATACATTCACGCCTGTCTCCCATACTCCCATAGGAGTAGGCAGAGACCACTATCTGCCACTTGCTTACAATTTTTACATACATACTTCTTTTCATCAACTCTTATTAGTTTCTTCATACATGCTCGCTGGTTTAAGTTACAATTCTTATATACTTCTTTCGCTTTATCTATTTTCCTTAATTTCATACATGCTTGCCGGATTAAGGTAGTCTTGACCTAGCATTTCGTTAAAATGTCCTCGGTTTGGTCAAGCTTCTATCGGGCTATTAACCCACCAGGCTGGCCTAAAGCTATCTACTGACTAGCAGACTGATCATTAACCTCCAAACTAGTTGCGACTGCAATTTTGATCAGCGTTTATGTCGATTTCAGGAAACCAAGATTAAGGTGCTGATTATTAAGTGCCATTAATTCTGCGGAGGGTGAATGACCTTCCCCTCGGACTTGTCTGGAATAACAATTGTTGTTTAGCATTTGGAAACTTTGCTACGTTTATGGAAACACTACGGACACACCGGTAGAGCTGTGAACAAAGCTTTTAACTTGAATGCTCAATTGTTTTGTAGTTATTTTTGGCTGCAACTTTATTTTGCTGATAATTTTTCGGTAGTTGCCTCGTGTTTGTGACGAGTTGAATGCAGCTGTGTCTTTATTTTTTTAATAAGAGTAAGCCTTTGTACTGTTTCACTGCTGTGCAAATGGCTACATCATTGTAATCAAGTCATCGCTACAATTAATGGATATTGGCTTAATCACTCTTGGCAAATGCATGTTAGTGATCGATCTCAAAGCCGGGCTATGCATCGACAATTTCATAAAACACACTTTACCCATTCTACGAATTGATACCAGGACCTTAAGATATTGGGCGAAGCGCTTTGCCACTCATTATCATCATCATCACCTTCATCATCATCATCAGCTCATTTTATCTCCCCACTGCTGGGGCACGATCTTCCCTATGAATGGATAGAGAGAACGGGCCATAAATAAACTCAATACTAGAGTTTATGTCAGACAAAGACAATAAATAAGTTCCTAAACATGTCCACGGAAAGCTCACTACATTATAACATTACAACACTACATAGCAACATTATTAATTTTATATTTTATTTTTTGTTTATATTTACCATTAATTTTTTTTAAATTTTTTTATTAACTGTCCACCAAACTGGTCTGTACACTAAAAAAACTTAGCTAAGTAACATATTACTTATTAACAAAGTAGGTGCACGACCTTCTCAAAGCGAACACTGCATGCAATTAAAACATTGATTAAAACAGTAAAAATAATATTTTAAAGACAAATTCATTAATTAAAATAATAAAAGCAAAATAATAGAAATAATAAATTCCTAAAATAAATTTCTAACTTTCTAAACACATACAATTTGAAGAATTATAGGATAAATAATGAAAATAATGTAATAAGTTTCAAAAAACCGAAATATAAGAATAGTTATAATTTCGCGATGTCCTAATAGGGTTTGTAACAGGCCATCATATACTATTATATTACCATATTACTGTAGGAAAGTGATACTGTATGTATACATAAGTGCAAAAAATAAATAAATAAATAAGAGGAGCAAAAAAAGTATGAATGTAGTATGAATGTATCAAAAATCTTACGTTATATAAAATATTGGGATGTAGCATGTAGCTGAAACGATCGGCAATCAAACACGTCATTGTGTCGCGATAACAGCTACTTGTTTCACAGTTCCACATCATGACGGCGGGGGCACAAAATAAGTATGACCAGAAGGTAAGCTATACATACCGCACTCGCGCAACGCACAAAGACCCTTGCACGGACTCGGATCTCGAAACAGTTAGGAACTGTCCGAGCGCAGCTTTCGCGAGATTCCGTGCCCACGAGAGGTTGTGTGTCATACATGTATGTGAGCGTTGCTTGAGCGCGCTTGTATGAAGCTTAAGTTCTGCACACTCCTCATTTTGTGGCGGGGGCTTGCCGCGATAACGCGAGGTCAAACGGCCAATGAAACCGTACCAACAATAATTCTACTGTACACGTTGATTTACCTACTTTAATACCAAGACATTATGTTTAATTACTGGGATGCCAATCGCCAACCTTGAGTGTGAATGCCGCCATTGTTGGTGATGATCGCGGTTTTGTGTACGCGAAATGTTAGTATAAATATTATGTGGGCCATTTATTGTACTCCTTTAGAGTAATTATTAACTGGATTTTACCATTTTTATTATTTGGTAGTATCCGTGATATTTCGGCATAGTTGCATGCGCAATGATCACGGATCATGGTCATTAAACATGGTAAGAATCCCTTTAATAATGACTCTGATGCAAGTGACTTTAAATGAGAGTGATGTGTGTTTAAATAGTTAAAATGTTTTTGTAGAGGTTACAATACAACATCGCGCCCATCCTTTGGTTTTGTGAATTAGTCTTGTAGGAATAATAATGATTTCTCTGTAAACCTGTTTTAAGAAATATTACTAAAAGAAATTAGTTTTTTGACTTCATTGATCTATGAAACTTTTTAAACTATCATGGTCACTTACATACACCTACAGTGATGAGATGATCCAACAGAACACCAGAATTATGTGTTCTGTGGATGATCCCATTGTAATAATATAAATTATTTTTGGTCTTCATATTTATGATCATCATCATCATAATAATCATCTCTTTTCAGTCCATTGCTGATTCTAGACTTTTTCATATGATGATATATTTTTATATTATATCATTAGATTGATGATAATTTTTTATCACATACCTCCAGCACATTACCAATTCCAAATTAATCAAATCTGTGCACAATCGCAAACCAACTCAATGATTTGTATACAAAATTAAATTGTATTTGCCCATATAATTTTCGGTACACAGACCCGGCTCAGTTGATCCTGTTTACCTGGGCTACTAAATCTCCCGGAGGATTACAGGGTCCCCCCTGTACACCAGTCCTATCAACGTTTTGTCAGGGTAAAGCCACAAAATAAGAAAGACCCAGAAGGTAAGCTCCATACAAGCGCATTCTAGCAACGCACACATAGACAACCTAACGGACTCGAAATCTCGCAACAGCTGCGCCCAGACTGTTCCGGGTCGCTTCCCGATCCGATCCGAACCCCTCGGAGAATCTGGGGACACGCACCAGTGCGTGATATCGTTCCCTCTATAAAACCTCCGAAGGTGATTCGTTTCACACGGCTTGAGGAACCCTTTAAGTTTCTCGCCGCCCCCAAAAAAGCCAGGTGAAGCTGAAAATGCCGTTTGAAGTAATCAGCAAACTCTGTCCAAAAAAACTCTTCGGGTGCCTAGTGTGAGTTTCATTTGACATTCGTTCACGTTAACGAAAACGAAAATTTAGTATGGCATTGAAGCGCCTCCTGACGACACACGAGAAGAGTTAAAATTTTGCTATTCAAATTTTCGTTTTCGTAAACTTACACCCGTTTGCAACTAAAGTTATGAATCGCCTAAGTCTTGGCTTTACCCGGTCAAGTTAACTCGGCACCTGAGTGTAAGCGACGTTTTCGAGCCGTTAGTAGTTAGGCAAAGGCGATTTATAAGTTTAGTGCAAACGGGTGGTAGCAAACAAAACTCAGTCAGTGCCTAGGCACTCTAAGCTGTTTCGGGATCCGAGTCCGTGAAAGGGTCTATGTGTGAGTTGCACGAGCGCGGTATGTGTTATGCTTACCTTCTGTTATGCAGGTATATTGTGGTAAAGCCGTCATTCGTTTCTGGTCGGCACGACAGGCGGGTAGGTACAGCTGTCCAATCTGTTTTTTGCGCCTCAATTTATTGTCGACTTTAAAATGCGCCATAAAACTCAAATTCGATTGGTTCGCTGTCCTTGCGCCGAATTAATTGTGTCAGCTCGTCGATGACTTTGCGTGGGGTTTGGGCGTTAAGAGACGTCCAGATATTTACGGGCTATTGTTTTAACGCCTACTGTAGGTACTGATGTTACATTGGTAGGAAATGTAGGATTATTGGACAGTATCTTTTTTTCTCTACTCATTATTAATTCAAGGCAAACGATGGTCTATAATATAAACGAACATATGTTTTCTTGATTAAACAATATGCATAAGTACGTCAGTTTAGGTAGCTGTTAGTAGAGATTTTTTTAACTGTCGTTTTAGGTTTAAGAAATTAAGTAAACAGAAACAACAAACAGAAATATTGACTGCTGTGACGATATATTATAAGCTTAAATGAGTACTTGTTTAAAAAAATCCGTATAATGTTTTCCATTCATTACTTTTTATTATGTTTTTATTTTCAAATGAATCGCTACCCAAACTACCAATTCCAGAGACAGTCCACCATCCTACATCATCATAAATAGCCCGAAGACAGTTACATCACCATAAGCGATTCAACGAAATTATCGAGCAATCAAATCATCCGAAAACCACGCCATAAACCTCTACAAAAGATCGGGCTATTGTTCCTAAATCATAAAAGAGGCTATAAGCCGTCCTTAACCGATAACCGTGCGATTTGCAGTCGTATCTGCCACACAGAACGACCCCACGTGAACGTAGTCCCACATCTCATTAATTCAGCCAACACGCTCTCTAAACGCGCGTTTATGCTACTAAGGATTGTAACAGCCACCCGGTTTTATGGCAGGTGGGCCGATTTTACTGCCGATTGCATCCGATTTTACACTAAACTCGATCGTTAGACTATTGGGTTGGACCCGAATTCGATGCTTCGGTAATCTCGGTATCTTGTTAATATACCGAGCAGTTGTTTTAAGTATTATTGTGTTTAAACTGTTTTGTTATGTACAAATGGGGTTGCGATTTTCCGATTTCCGATTTCAATTGGGATTCAAGTTTAGTCGAACTCTGGTAAAATAAAGTAAATAGCTTAAATATGCTGCTGAGCAAAAGCCTCTATCATTGAAAATAAATCATCGCTATAATTGATGGATTTGTCTTCATCAATACATTTGCGTAATGCGTATTGGTAATCGCAAACCTGGGTTATGCATCGAAAATCCGAAACACATTTCCTGCTCTGGGCACCAAACCCAAAGCTCCAAATTAAAAAAAAAAATAAAAAAATTAAAAAAAAAAGTAATAAAAATTTATTTTCTTTCTTTTTTTCTTTCTTTCAAATATATGCCCGAACAATTAACCACTCAGCGACCGAGATATTTTAGTTATTATAGTAACAGTCAAATTTAACAACTTTAGATCGAAATGGCAGTTTTCTCCTAGTTGGAGCTAAAAAAGATTGTGACAATGAGTGGCACAGGAAGTGACAGCTTAGTAAATTGGATCGCTGACGGGAAACGGGATCGCAGTAAAGCCTGTAAGTTTCTTGCGATGGTTTTTGTTTCTTGATCCTTTTTACAAGAGAAAACAAAACCTAAAGTACAGCATTAACCTTAAATGCTTGTACATTGATAATCCAGGTGCTACACCTACAAAATCATGTTTCAGTATGTGATATATTTGCTTCTTAAATACGTGAAAAGATGAAAATCATCTGACCATTTTAGGCTGATCCTGTGATCGGTATTAGATTTGTAAGCTATTGACAGCTGATGTGTTAAAAAGGTTCATTTTCTATTTGTGGGTTCCACACTCGTTGAAAATATTCGCTAGTATATCGGAGCCAATCGAAGAGCGAAACGAAAACGCCACGAGAATAATAAACTGTATCCCCAGCCTCGTTTCATGTCCTCTAGCTGACAGTGTAACATGTGATGACTGAAATTTAATTAGGTACCGTTCGTCTGTTTGTCATAATCATGTCTAAACTTTCAGCATGAATAATATCAGAAATTATTGTGTTCAATGTTGCTGTTGTGTTGATACAATAATGGTTCTGGTAACCCCTCTTCTCCAGAGAAGTACATACTTTAAAAATTAAGAAAATTCCTAACATTCTCGTGTGTATTTGTTTTTTTTTAAATTATTATTATTTTTTTCTTTTTGGAGAGATTGCCACAGCATTTCAGTATCACCGAACTTAATTATTTGATTACGCTATGGAGGTTAGACTATGGAGTTTGTGACTAAATTGTTGTTGAGGCGACGACGGCGACGACGGTTGCTTTCTTGTTTTGGTGTTGGT
This sequence comes from Eudonia mercurella, assembly GCA_963082485.1. Taxonomy (NCBI): domain Eukaryota; kingdom Metazoa; phylum Arthropoda; class Insecta; order Lepidoptera; family Crambidae; genus Eudonia; species Eudonia mercurella. Next base: position 10,624,500 of record OY720038.1, read on the forward strand.
AACGCGGGCTCACATCATAGGTTCAACCCAAGCATCAAAAAATATACAGCGTTACTTATTGCTAATGAATCCCAAGAATCATAAGCAACAAAATGCAGAATGAATGTATAAGCGGATTATATTTCTCTGTTAAATAGTTGGTCTATGTACAATTTGTTTATTCAGTTCTTGTAATATTTCCAAGCCAAATATGATCTTGGCAGTCTCCGATTTCAGTGAGCGAGTTATTTGTGATATTTTCTAGTCACATGCTCGAAACAACACAATGAAATAAGAAACCTCATAAACGAGTAGGAATTGAATTAACTCATTTTCAACTCAGCCATCGTTTCTCTTATTCGACTGTCTTGTATTTCCTTTGAAATTAGATCAAGAGACAAGACATCACTGCTACGAACACAAATATATAACACGTCACTGCCTTAAAACTTAAGTAGATTGAGCATTAAAAAGGGTGTTCATTGTATCGTCGCTATCCTTTGCGAGGTCACGACCTCGCGCGTGACGTCACGCCTCAAATGAATGAACATCCCACCCCAGACCCCCTCCCCCCATTGGTCAGTCTCACCGATGAGCTCCAATATACCGCCACAACATCTGTTGTAGTCGAATCAACTTTTCCTAGCGTTAATGTTTCTCAGCAAATATTGCGAAGAGAAATAATAATATTTATCTTGTTTCATAAAACATGTACATACAAGTAAAGTCTATTCATCATTTTTATATTGATAGTTCTTTCATCATTGAACAGCTGTGATTAAATAAATGCGAGCTACACGCCAGTATATCCACTCAATTCCAATAAATCATGCTTATAAAATTGCTTTGTCATCTAACGCTACATGCGGAGAATTTTTATCGGTTTTGGTATCATTTTGCGAAACGTTAGTTTTCTTTTGGCTTGGTTTCAACGAGAAACCAAGCCTTGTAAGAAAGAAATAAGAATATCATTAACTTTTCCTATTGTTTTGCTTTTGACAACTTACTCTCAGTAAATTGTTACAAAATCTCTCATTGAAACACCAAAATTTCCCAGAAAATCGTTTTTAAATGCAATTTAGTTTGTAGATATAAGGTTCTACAAAAACATTCATTGCTCGAACCGCGTCTTCCCTTTTCTGCTCGTTACAAGCTATTATACACTAACCAAAGTATTAGAATTAATTATTACGGTTAGCGGGGTCCGGTTCCTTTTCTCGCTGCAGTTCAGGTCTTGGTCAGCTGCCTTATTTGGCGACGCCGACTTATGAGTCACCGGCCAATATCGCTATATCTACTAGGTGTTTAGTGTGTGCAGCGCACCCCATAGTAAGTTCTTTGTACGGTGTTGGTTTAATGCTAGATTGCTAGCGAAAGAGACAGCGCATATTATGTTGCGAAATTACTTTGCATTGCATTTGTTTTTTGTTTATTTATTTTTTGCAACTTTTTTAAACAGCAAAACAGCTGTACCGCTTATACTTTTTACTTTCATTTGTTATCATTTACTTTTTCTAAAGTTCTTGTAGTTGTGAAGCTCAATGGCGCAGTTGCTTGCGCGTTCGGGTTGCGATCTTGTACATTTAGCAACTTTTGTATTGCTGGATCACTGGATGTCGGTTTCGATGACTACTGTGCTTTGGAAGGTTCGCTTATCTTTTGTCCCGGTAGATGGTCGTAACCAGCGACAGAAGTTAGGCTAGCTTGGTGGGTTATGGCCTGATCTCTTTATGTGCTATTTTTTCACGTGGAAAATCATATTATGCCCAGTAGTGGAACGTTTATAGGCTGATGAAAATGTTTACGTTTTAATAAAGGTAATTTTTAAGTATTTGCTATTTGACTCGGAACTTCATTAACAAGTGGGCGTAAAGTTGTTCATGACATTCAAAAAGCAAAAGAAGTCGTTGGCATCGCACATATAGGTGCTGATAAACTTACACCATTTTGACGAATGTTGAGCGGTCGATGCTAATAATGTCACACATATTACAAAAGGCCAGTAGGCGTCATGTCGTACGATTTCGGATTATTTGTTAGATAAGTATACGAAATTATTTTTATTATACACAAAACCTGATAACCGTTTATTTAATTTCGAAAGCCAAGTCGAACTCGCCGGTGCATTTAGGTAAATTCAGAAATAAAAATTTGATAATTTCTAGGAATACATAATTTTTGAATACGTTCACGAAAATGAAGAATCACGGCAAACGATTCCACACCATCTGATGTTAGATGGAAACCGAGTCCAGACCGCGAAGACAACTGGTGCAGCGTCATCCAATGGCCCACAAGGTCCCTCACGCTTTGTTTGAAGGATCCCATGTCTAGGAATGAGAGAAAGGGTTTTGTGCTTACTATAAATAACGTATCTATAAAACCTATATATTTGATTATTAATTCTGCAAGTGCTTCAATATTGTGTACTGAAGTGAATTTCGGTTCTTGTACACAGTTAAGAAGCATAGCTTCTTATGTTTTCGCGTTAGCATCACACAAAGCGGATTTGTTGCCATATCTTAGGGACAATCGATATGGCTGACAGGGGGAAAATACCGTTTGATAGATCATTGTGTGTTAGCTCCTACGAGCCCTCGTTTATAATAGAAGTGGTCTCCCTCTCCGCAGATGTATTCTTTCTTGTTTCGATACAAACTATAATTCTGTTGTGTATATACGGGAATGAGTAAATTCACACATTTCACACATTGTAACAGAATCGTATAATTGTCATCTTAGGTAGGTACAAAGATAATAAAAAATGTAGGTACTATGTATATCGATAAATGACCATCTTGAATATGATGCCGCTTCTGTGGTCTTATGATTGGACCACCAATTTCATAGCCGGATTTTTATCGAAAATTTAAAAATAATTTAAAACGCCATAACAAATTTTGCTTTGGTGTGTTCCGTCAGTTAAGAGATAGGACAGTACCTCTACAATTAAGGATTCCGGGTGAAGTGCGCTTCCACTTTTGGCCTTATCTCCACTACCATCATGTCAGATAAAGGTCAAACGCCTGCCCGTTGTCAAATTAAATCAACTGTTCTCATTACTTTTTTTATGAAAATTAAAACGTACTCCAAGTGCAGATGCACTGAAAAAGAAATTAAACAATATTTTTTGTCAAGGCTGCTTTAAAGAGTCGTCGGCAAACCTGATATATTGTTTGATATATTATTTCATGAATACAAACTATAGAAATATGTAAAGTATATGAGCAAACAAAAAAACAGTCTTGCCACTGACGTCAGTTGCGTGTCACGTTATTTGTTTATGAATGGCGTATTTCAAGTTCTCTTTTTTATACTGTTACTATACGTATTGAGGAGCTCGATGGCTTGGGTTTCTATCGTGTAAGTAACTTTTGTATTGCTAAGTCAATGGATAGGTGTCCAAATAGAATGTCTCGAGCTCCTCCGTTCTTCAGAAGGCATGTTAGGGACCAAGGTCCCAAAGACCAAGGTTATTATCGGGATATAGCAGTCATTAAAACCCAAACCCGTATCGGGCTAGCGTGGTGGCTTACAGCTCAATCTTCCTATGTGCATGTGGGAAGACTTGAGTATGAAAGATAAAGTGTTTCTAAGGTGTAATTGGTAACAATATACGTCCCTTTCTCTAACGAAGCACCTTGAAGGTGTATAGTTACTACTATACGTAGTTAAATAACTACTATACCTTATTATTCCTCGACCTTTCACCTATAATTTACCTTTGTGCCAGAGTCTATGGCCGCCGCAGATGCGTTGCCTAAGGCCGGCAACGCATCTGCGATTACTTTGGTTTTGCGGTCCGGGACAGACCTCAGCTAATCAATGGGACATGTACAGACTGATGATGATGATTACCAACATAATAATAAACAATATACATTAATTCACAAATTTTAATGATTATTATAACCATCCTAATCACAGAAAGAAAACTACTGTCATACATCCATACTTTTACAGACAGACCATGTCCTCTTTTCTGGCATGATTTAGATTTACTTTTTTTTTTAAAATGAATTGACTATTAGAAAACGTCAGAGTAAGTCACTGAGTCGCGACTGTGGACGATTTAAAATAGTAGAATCGAGTCCTGTAGTGCTCTAAATGCCAACAGACTAACTTAGAATAGAATTTATTTCAAAATAGATAGATAAAACACTGGTTTGGTTCTATCCACCCAATCAGTGTAGTCATCAAGAAATATTTAACCAAAAGCAATAGAGTTTAAACGAAATGGAAGGCCATGAACAGGATTTAGTTACTAGTAATTGTGCATTGAAGGAAGAAGTCCGACTTTTCCGCTGTTATTATGTACACAAGTATGTTGACCTTCCGATGCAAAGCCGGTCTGTGACCGCATACTAAATGGTTCGTGACATACATAATATTTAAGTAAGAGACACTAAGACTCTGTTCTTTGATTTCGTATGAATTTTCATACGAAATATAATCATGATATTCAAAAACGATAATTCTACCAAAAGAAAATGTATTGTTAAAAAGGGAGTAGCGAAGTTAACTATCTTCCATAAAAACACAAATGTTGAAAAAATTTCCACGAGCAGGATTTGAACCTGTAGTTGTTGACATTGAAGGGGCGCCTTTGGCTTTCAAAGTAAAAAGTGTCGAATAATTTCGGTGGGCTGGTTAGAACCACAATAGCTCAATTGGAAGAGCACCTGACCCGGAATGTCATAAGCGTGCAGGTTCAAATCCTGCTCGTGGAAATTTTTTCAACATTTGTGTTTTTGTAATTTGTTCGCAACAAAATTTGCGTTAAAAATTACTTGAACATTTATCTTCCATAACACATAAAAGAGGCTTCACTATATGAAGAACTACCAATCGTTTACTGCTGATGCAATGATACTGCAATGCTCAAATGACCAATATGACTGTATTTTCAGTAGGAATCAATCGATTGGACTATTAGGACTAAGACTAACCACTGAACTAGAAAGTCGATCTTGAAACTAAATAAAGCCGAAACACTGAAATGGAAAGTTTTACAAAGGAGTTAAAATAGTTTTGATACCGTTAATATAGCTCATTATCGTTTGATCGTTCTGTTTGTTTATTCAATTGTTTTTGCCATGATCACAAAGCATCAGTAAGCACTGCAATTGTTTTGTGTGCAGTCCACCATCCGATCTCAATGGAGTACCTGCCTAGTACGTGATGACGATGAGCCAAGGTGACAAGGCAGTAATTGTAACGAGGCTGTGTTATCGCCCTTGTCACCAGCCAACAGCTAACACACGATATCTCACTATAATCACAGTTTATTATTAAATACGTTTTTCCCATCAAGGGAGGAAAAATAGAGAACAAAATTTTGTAATAATATAATATAATATAAATAATATACTAACTACACATACCTACAATACGCTCGATCATTCTAGTTGCAAGCGGACAAAACCAGATGGCGTCACTTTTTTTTAAATAATTTATGTTTTTGATTTTTTATTTACTTGTTTCACGAGCAATTAAATCGCGAACTCGTCGTAACCTGTTATTCAAATGTTTCCAATCTCGATGGATTACTTGTGCTAACCTTACCTATCACGATGAAATTCAGACTTTGTACTTTGGATGCAGTATGAGTTTGGATGCACTCGACCACGACCACTGGCGGTTTGCGGCGCGGTTTCACTGTTCATTGCGTTATTTCTATGACCGTTGATAGAGACTGGCGTATTACAACGCGCAATTAATATAAATCGCTTGCCGCGTTACGCTAGTGCTCGTGATCGAGGTGCAATAGTCAGACTTTCTAGCGACGACACTAAAACTCGGTCACTCACAGTCTTTTTATTTTACATTGTTCTTGATAGAGGGTAACAAGTTTGAGCGCTACTGAATAAGTCATCGACCCACTTTGGGAGCAACCTTCTAAATTTTCCATCCTCATCGTTAGTTTAAACGACAACTGACAGATGACAGAAGCCTTGTAAGCGGAGTTGTCGTGCCTTTGATTTACCGGTCGGTGTGAGTTTCGGGGGCGCCGACCAACGAACGGACCCTATTAATTATCTAATAGATATTGCCTCCTCATTGCCACTTATAGGCAATTAGGCATACATCCAATTAATTTATGTTTTGTTTTTTAACGGGGCGGGTGTAACAACTACATTTTTCTTTTTTTTTCTTTTCAGTTACGTTTGTGCGGGCCCATGTAGTGTCGGATGGTGATGGCAACGGGTGATTTTGGTTTAGTGGTCTGTTCGTATGATTCGTGTCAGTGAGTTAGCGTGCTCGTTGTGCTAGTGCGAACGGTGCAGTGATGTGACGATCCATGGAAGTGCCGGTGTGTTCTCGGAATGTTCACGAAGCACGGCAAGGCCGCTGAGCGGTGCCACCCCCCTAGAGGGCGTAAGAAGAAAAAGCCCGCTCCGCACACACCCTGGAAGTACTTGATGAATTGCCCACTCGTTAGGAAATGCTTTGGTATAGTATTCTTTTATTTTTTCTTTTTATTTTTTCCGTGTTTTGTTTTTTTTTTGTGTTTAGTGGTTTTCTCATTTTATACGTGCTAGTGAGAATTTGTGTATGTAATTTTCAAAAGTGCTTCGTATTATAGTTTATTTTGGATGATACGATGTCCACTAGCAAAGAAGAAACAATCGCTAAGCCAATACGTCGTCTGTGCGTTTGACGTCTCTTCTTTAATCTAATTATAAATGTTGGAAAATAACTTATATTTAGGTCGTCGATTATCGACACCGAACGGAATATTCCAGATCTATTTAATAATCCGAAGCTAACTTTTTGCCTATAGGAAAAGTAATTATACTATCACAAACGGATCGCCTGGCGAACTTTAAGTTTGGAATGGCATTAAGTTTCTTGTCCAGATTGATAAAGCCGTTTAAGGGAGAATTTTCGGTTTGATCTCTATCTCCAAACTGATTACGTTCATTTTAGTTGAAAGATTTTACGATGTTTTATTTTTATTTGCGATATTACGTTTTGTTTTTTAAAATTATTTTAGCTATTTAATTAATCATTCAAAACTCTTTTTCTTTTGTTTAAAAAAATACATAATTTGACAAGTTACTTCTATTGAATAGCTGGATGTTGACATCAACGATAATTAATTCCAGAGCATTAAACGTATAAATGAAATCACCTAACAGTTCTTTAAAACATTGACCTTTTTTTATTTGACATAAGCATGATTATCTGTAACCTAAAAAGTTATCATTAACACTTAAATTGACGGAACAAAATATTGACGTTATGTGGTAAAAGTCTGCAATTCCAATACAAATTTATTTAAAAAAATATCGTTTTGACTGTTGCTTATAAGTTTCTCTATCGACTAGCCCAGGGTCTCCAATTAGTTTCGTTCAGGGTCCGTTTTAAGAAATGCAATGACCATCGCGGCCCGCACAACATTTTATGGAAAAAAATATTTACTAAGTAAACAAATGTATTTACGGAAATAACAAAGGCATTTTTTTACATATTGAGAAAAATGACTTTTTTGTTGCAGACTATTTGTCTGAAGTTTGGAGTAAAATTGGTGCAAGCTATTACATATATTTATTAAATTACGTACTCTAGTGCAAGTTGCTGTGTATTCGCGATCCGCACAACATGGGTCGGCGCCGACCATGCAGACCGCGGTCCGCCATTTGGTGACCCCTGGACTAGCCCAGTCACCCACCCAAATCTCATAAAGTACTCGTAATAATAGGCTTGAGTTAGAATAAATAAGTTCTTCCTTGTTTTATATGAAACAGATTTATTATATTGATATCCGCACAAAAAAATTACGTTAAATATTGTCGATAGAACATACGTTTTGGTGACCAATCAATCAAGAAAATTATAATGTAACAACGGATTTATTAGTTTGGACCAAATTATATTAATTTGGGGATAAATTACGGCAATCGTACCTTGGATATTCTATTGACTATAATATGGTTATAAATAATCTTTTTAATTAATATAATGATCAAAATATTTTTCAAAGGGATATAAATGAATATTAATATTGGATAGTTCATATTGATGACAGATTCACATACCTATTTGTGACAGAAAATAATAGTTCCCTTAATAAATTAGGGCATCATCACCTACAATAACAAATCACACCAAATAAATATAATAAATAGTCTCTTTATTAATTCCGGTTCATACATGAAAGCACACGAAGAAGTTGACAATATTTTGATCACTGCCTAGAAGTGCCAATTCATTATTATAAATAGGTACCCACCCAAACATTTACGTAGTGTTAGGTAAAGTAACTTCAAAAATTCTTAGTTCTATGGCAGATTCTATATTCTGTATGCCACGCAGAACAACCCTCCCAACTTTAGAAGGATAGCTTATAGCAGGATTCCTTGAATACGTTCGCGTTCGCAATCCCAGGCGTGTTCCATGAATCTAGCTGTTTTCTTTTTGCTAAATCTCGATCTTCGGCCGATGAACGTTCCCGACCTTGCAACATTCCTCGGCGTGCGATCGCTCGGCCGACTAGTCTGCCGACTAGTTGAGCGATCTGTTGTTAGTGAACGTGGTCCGATTTCGATTAGTAGGGACTTGGCTCGTGGCGAATGATATTAAGTACCATGTAAAAAAAGAGTAAAAAATGTCATATTGGAACGGGACCGTATTAAGTTTTGTGTTCTTTTTTTGAAGAGTTTTGGAGGCGGCATTTTAAAAGCTTTCCACAAGTTGTGTGAAACGTAGCACCGTCAGAGGTTTTCTAGGGTGATTGGGTTTCCCTACTGGATTCTCCGAGGAGTTTGGAGCGGCTCGGAGGGTTCGGATCGGATCAGATTTTGTTTACTGTTCTCCAAACTTTAGCATGAAGATGGCACGATGATGATGACAAACCATAAAACAGAAATTATAGATTTGAATGGAATGGTAAAACTAGTTCGGAATCGTTGTTAATTCTATTTGTCAATAACAATTTGTTTTCCTAAAGTATCGATACGTCAGGCGAAAATTATATTATTATGTAAAAAAAACATTCGAGATCCTTACAAAGTGTTATATTTCTTATTGACTGCAATATATAATCATATAGCTTTTGGAACAGGTCAGGTAAACTGCTTTATGTGACGGATATAATTTGCATAATTTATTATCTCCAACTGTTATGATATTGATATTAATTGTATACGATTTTAAATTAAATAAAAAGAAACTGTAAACAAGTATAAAATAAAGAACATAAAAAAGAAATTCCTCAAAATTTATTAATTCGGCATTGAAATTAAGTAAGAACACATTTTATTCGTTTTACTCGTGTTTTGAGAGGCATTTATATTTGTTTTGTAATTTACTAGATGACCGGCGGACTTCAAAACGTTGACAGTTTCCATGACAACAACACAAACAAATTATTCGTCCGCTTAAGAACACCCGTATCCCATGCATAAAGAAACTTGATCCCAATGATGGATCCCTATAGCAGCGCCACCTACCGGGACCAATTGTAAATTTAAACCATTCTCCAATCCACTTGAACACACACAGACAATTTCATTCAAATCGGTCCAGCCATTTAGAAGGAGTTCAATAACATACACACGCACAGAAGATTTATAATAAATTACTAGTGGTCGCCCAGTGGTCGAAATTCGACCGTAATTTTATTAAGGCTGCATGGATTGTATCCTAAGCAATGAAAAATTAAAAAAGATAGAATGTAAGTTTGGTTTGGCATTGATAGATTTCGGCCACTCCTCTTCCATTTTTGAAATTTTTGAAAAGACTAAATGCGTGCTTGGCAAATACATATATGCGTGTGTGTCAAATACATGGCAGTGTGTGTAATGTTTGTTTTATTGACTTAATGTCTTTTTAATGCATAATTTAAAAAAATATTAACATTCCAATCCGTCTCTATATAAACTGTAAGTGTGCAAGATTTCGTACTCCTCCGTCCGCGCACGATTAATATATAGATATAAAGATTGTAAAAACAAATAAGTATTTTTTTTGTCATATTTACGCGAGTAGGATAGTGACACCAATTTTTTGAGAGGAACGCTGGTGGAACATAGGGAAAAATTTAGGGGTGTTATTTAAACGGTTAGCAAAGTATTCGTATTTTTGTTAGGAAGAACATGCTACAACAGGCAGCAACTTATGGTCAGCACATATTTCTAAATCAATCTGCAACTTATATCATTCTGAACAGCAGTGTTATGCCGCTCCTCCCTTCCGTGACTGGCCCTCGCTACGCTGCGCTTCGCTCGGGAATTTTTTTTTTAACTTAACTTAACCAACAGTAAGAATTTCTTATGCTGACCGATTGTTTTTTTAATTTTTTTATAGATAGCTCGGCAAATTACTCCATCCTACCTGATGTTAAGTGGAAATGGAGTCCATACGCGAAGATAACTGGTGCAGCGTGAAAACAAACGTAGCATCGGTTAACCTCACTCTGCCGGCCCACAAGGTGCTTCTTCACGCCTCTTTTGACGGACCCCATATCCTAAGAAGGAGGGAAAACGTGTGCTGGCAGACTATTCCACCTTTTGGAGGTGCGACAAAGAAACGAGTCACCAAATTTCTTTGTGCGCGATGGGATATTTAAGACAGTAAAGCGGTGACTCCGAAGAGCAGCACGTGTACTCCTATGAAGGAAGGGAGAAGGTGGGTGTATAATTCTGCTGACCAAATAATAATTTTGCGGACCAAATATTTATTTTGTAATACAAATAAATTTTTTTTTTATTTAGCAACAATTGAATACAGACCACCTACGTCCTTACTGTCATTCCGTGTTGAAAAGCTAATCTATGTTATTTTTGACGACCAAATTTGTGTCGAAGACTGGACTTAATGTGTCGACACTGATGACATTACCCTTCCTACGAAGACTACGCTATCCCACAAAAGGAACCTGTTACCGGGATAAAAAGTAGCCTATATCCTATTCCGGGTCATGGTCTGTCTATGTGCAAAGTTTTATCCAAATCCATTCAGCCATTTTCACGTGATGCGCGGTCAAATAAACAGATAAACAGATGATTCTAAAAACTGTTGGAACGTGTTTTGTTGTCGATTCTAAGTACCCCAGCCAACTTTTTTCGAATATCTTCCATGTACAGACTTTTGACCCTCTTTAGCTTTATTGGTTGTGAAGTCGGCAAATGGCCAAGTTAATCTATTTATTTAAAACATAAAAGGTTTTTAATATTGATATGGTCACTTTAAGATGTTGTTAGGTTAGCTAATTACGTAATAACTTAAGATAGAAGGTCCCTTAAATAGGGACTGAATGAAGTAACCGACTTGGTATTACTTGGATCTCACAACTTTTTACGGTAGAAGAACTGAGTTGCGAGACTTGGTTTTTTTACAAGTATGTTTTTGATGGTATAATATATAAACACAAAACAATACGCAACTTTATTCTAGGCGCAAAATACTAACAATTTACGATTTTACTTAATGTTACCTAATGTAATCACTTAATTCTTTGTCTTTTGTCCATCTCTGGAACCCTATCTTTACTATACTATAAGTAAGCTACTTTCCATTGGTCGAGCCAATAACAAACGTTCTTATGTATGTGCCATGCAATACGTAATAACAAGTACACACGTGACACGAGTCACACCCAAAGAAGATAAAGAATCTGATATTGTTGTAGCAAGCATAGTTTGCAAGCAGCATGCAATAGTTCACAAGGAGATAAAAGCAATGACAATGACTCTGTTTGCTCAAAGTATACATTATTTTGTTTTGTTTGTAAAATGTACGGAACCAAAACGATGAATCGCTGCCCGTTCGAAAAGGGATAGATCAGCCAACTTGTCGAGCGACTAGTTCAGTGTACCCACTTGTTGCGTTTTGTATAGTGACAGCCTTCGTATTGCTGGCTGTTTCATGACGTTTTATTAACCACAACCTCAACTTATAATCGCATTATCAACAAAAAGTAAATAGCACTGGAGCAAGGTGCGAATTAAAACGTAGGGCTGCTCCTTAAGCGTAGACTTAAGTTTCTTATAGATCGATCGCAAACTAGTTGCTAAGAATACACTTAGAAACTTCTGGAACAGGCGGCGAACAAGTGCCCTGGATGGAACATCGTTTAAGCTAACATTGTAGAAATGAATACCACGGTATAAAGAAAAGCGGCTTGCATTCTCCAAGATACAGTAAAGAGGCGGTACTGACCGCTTTTCTCAATATTTCCTGTTACCTATCGTTTAGATCCTATTTCACAAGTATACGAATCTTTTCGTCGATTTGCTTTTTAATTGAATTCTACCTTATTCGATCCTGGCCGCAAGTGTTGACACCACCTGAAACCCTCATCAAATTAGGAACTGTACATAAATTGATGGTTTTTTTATATACTGCCCGCAAGGTACAGACGCCTGCAAATCAGACTATCCAAGACTGTTAAATTTCTTTAATAAAAGTTCAACCATAAGTCATAGATATATAAAGTTCAAAGTGCAGGCGTGTGTTCTTGGTTAATTTCTTAAATGGCAACCCTGATTGTCCGCCATTGCAGTTTCCAATACTGGCATAGGTTTTAACGAGATTTTTTATGTTTTCGCTTGCAAAATTTATTATCCTCGGCGCCAAGGAGTTATACTTGGATTTACTGCTGTACCTACTCTACATAATTTTCCTGTTCTGTGAGATTCTTATTGGTTAAATGCATTCTTCCTGATTTATTTATTTTTACTTTTTGCATGGTTTTATAGTGGTTCTCTTTCCGTTATTTGAATAATAAGTTTTCCTCTTTTATGAAGCAGTCTTATTGAAATAAATCTTTGTTCATAGCAAATTTTGCGACGCCCTTTTCAGGTTTCTAGTATTTCTATACACTTCGTATATGACGTACGAGTGTGTAACGAAAATTTATATTTCCTGTTTCAGATTGCCTCTGAGTAAAATATTTTTTCTTTGCTATCTCGATGTGTGATATCCTCATTTTATTAATTCGTATTTAAAGAAACTTGGCTATAAATATACCGATTATAATCTTACGATGTCTATGCATAAAGAACGCTGTTCCAAATATATAACTGTTGGATATCAATCAAAGGATTGCATGCATAAGGGTTTGGCGTCTTAGAAATTCTATATACTAGGTATCTATTTACACAAAATGTGCTGAATAAGGAAGTGTCAAGCCTCATTCTGTTCCATTTTCTATCTTCAAAGGTATATAAAAACTTAACCTTATGATTGGACATTTATTAATATCAGCGTATTGGATTGATTGCTTTAAAAGGGTTGAACTGATTTTGTACAAGAAAACTAAATATATGTAGATTTTTTTTAGATTTCTTCTTAAAAATATATTCCGCTCGTACAGTTAACTTATAAGCTCATTCCAATTATTTACAGAGGTCGCGACCTGCTTGTAATTTAAAACATTTTCTATGTCCTCAAGGCTTTCACACGTGATTCATTCATTCTTTATCAGCCATTACTTTCACATTGCGAGGCATTACTGTATGTTATTGTTATTTACCTTCCCTTTTATTAACTCCTTTAGTCTAGTCTTCAACATTTGCATCAGAAGACCGAATTGGACGTCGCGTCGTGAAGTTTACTATTGTTACTTTCATTTTACCTATTGGTTGCAACGTCAAGTCCACGTTATCTTTCGATTGGGATTTAAAGTAGTCTAAAACTGTATAAGGATACTTCAGGACAAGACCTATGTTACAAAGATGTTGTCCATCACGAACATACAAAAAACTTAAACTCAGGGTTTGCCAAGAGGCAATGAAGCTGAGCTGTTAGTTAAAAAACCGTTGACAAATCACAAGCCCGGGCTATGCATCAATATTCGAAACATCCTTTTTGAGATCTGGGAATCAACCCAGGACCTCATATCAGGCTGAGCGCTTTCTGATAATCAATTTATCCGAAAAATATTTTGGAATTGAATGCATCACGATCATTAGCGACATTCTACTTGTACTTATAGTATGAGCCGTAATATTAAACTCCCTTTGACTTTTAAACTTCCCACTCTTATTCACTGATTGCGTTGGTACTTTTATAATCATAGGCAAAGCTTAAAAGCCTTTAAGCCGTCCATTCACTTCACTATATTTTAAAACTGCATAGAGCTTCGGAAACTCAATTTGAAAGCTCCTGTGAAATAATTGGGAAATGGATAGACGACAAAGATGACATTACTAAGTTAAGCAAAGGCTTTGATGCTGTTTTTAAAGTTCTTTATGACCGTTTATATATAAAAAAGGGTTGTATTTAATCGATCACCAAACTAACCTAACCCACAAAAATACTAAGTTAGCACCTAAAAATACAAAGTTAGCACCTAAACTACTATTTAGATGCTAACTTAGCATTTTAGGTGCTAGCCTATTATTTTTTTGTGGATCAATTTATTATTTCTCTATAAAAAATAACACCATTTATTTGATATTAGCAATAAAACAACCTTTTGAAAAGAACCTTATTGCTAAAGACGGTGAGTTTGAGTTCCATGTTTACTTAGAATCTGTAAATATTATTTTTCCATTTCAGGTAAAAAAACTGTTTTGTAAGCCCCATTAGAAAATGAGCCGATTCAGCATTTATCAACGAGCTCAGTAGAAGAAAAACCGCGCGATAAGGGGCACTAAGCGTCGTGTAACCATATTTTTGTTCATATTACATTCGAGCCGCGTGTACCTGCCCCGGGGCTGCCTCGATTTTTCCCGGATGAATACATTAGCCCGTTTAGTATTCACCACGAGTTTCGCCAGATTGCGTTGCCTTGTCGCACGATGGATCCATTGCATTTTGCAAATGATGAATGGCTTGAATTATGTTTTTTATAAATATGTTTTTATTTTTTGTCTCTAGTTTTATATCTTAAACTTCTATTATTAAGATACATTTCAACCTATGGTTGGTCATTTATGTGTATCTTGTATGCGAACTGTAAAATACCATTTCTACTTTAGATAGCGTTCAAATCGAAAGCATGTCTTTCCTAAGTACTTGCACTAAAATGATTGTTTGTTTTACAAAATTTGTGAGGTGTATCAATTTGCTCCAGAAATTTATTATGATAAGTAATCGAGTATTCGTGCAATATTCGTAGCCCTAAATTATAGTAACCCGTTTAAAGCTAATTTATAACCCTTTCCATTAATTGCTCAATGATTATATCAGCTTAATTAATACCGCTCTAATGACATTCCTGCCGACGAGTTTTCATTACTTGTGGTGATACAACTTAGTCCACTAGACGATATAGGTGAAACCAATTTTATATTTAAAACTGACTTTACAAACTCAATGCAAGTAAATACGTTGCCTAAGGCAACGTAACATTATAACCTCTTGTATGCTTATTGCCAGATCCGTCCCATAAACAATTAAAATTCTATTGTGCCTGTATTCACAGCAGACGGCAGGATAAGAAAAATAAATATACCTAACCACTTCTAAGCGAAAAGCAACTTACATTATAGGAAAATCAAATATGACCATAAATCAACGTAACATTATGGGCAGATCGACACAGAGTCTCGAACTTCCTCAGTTATGTTACCCAAATCTCGTGGGCTTCTCTTTATTACCTCAAGAAAAGAGCATATTTCAAAACGTATTTCCCTATGCAAAGAACAAGTTTCAACAGTGCAATCAGCTCATGCATTGAAAACTCTGGCCCCCGATCCGATGTCTGAATAATGCATGATATCAAATGAACGGTGTTACTTCTTACTTTCAAGTCCAAACTTCGGTGAGCGGCCAAGTTTTTGCAAACCCATTTAGAGCCAAATTAGATTCTGGAAAAGTTGCTTTAGGACTTTTAAAGTCATGTAATGGCTTGCTTTACAAATATTTCTGTAATCACCTTACCAAGTTCTTGGAGAAGATCTCGTTTTCTTAAACTTCATGCGTGTGATTGTTGGGGGAATAGAAATGGCAAATACGTTTTTGTTTTTTAGCTTGTGAGGCTATATATTGTGGAACTTAGAATTTGCATTTAGTTCAAATAAGTAGTTTTTATAGCCTCAAAAACATTTGTAAAAAAATCAAGTGTCGCAACTCAGTTCTTCTACCGTAAAAAGTTGTGACATCCATGTAATACCAAGTCGGTTAATTTAGTCAGTCCCTACTTAAGGGACTTTCTGTCTTAAGTTATTACGTAATTAGCTAACCTAACAACATCATAAAGTGACCATATCAATATTAAAAATCTTTTATGTTTTAAATAAATAGATTGACTTGGCAATCGCACAGAACAGTCTAATTAAATATAAATACATTGTGTTTTTATGTTTTTTACAAGTATGTTTTTGATGGCATCTCATTTCTTTTTGTAGATAGTCCTACTTTTTTTCCTTTCCGGTAACTTCTACTTCTTGATCATACCAATAACGGATTTTCCTATAGCTCATTCTCTGTCTTATGAGCTTTTCTTATTTATACATATACAGGTACACTGATTCATTCACTGCAAATGTAACTTTGTAATCCTATATATTTATCCATATAATTACAAAGTTATTTATGCAGTTGGTGTATCTAGAAAACTGGACCGAAATTGTAAAATATTTTAGTTTTTCCTTGATTTATACACTAAATATTAATTGTATTCTAAATTTGAAGCTTCTATGTCTGCTAGAAGTGCCTTAGAGTTTTGATGATCGGTCAGTCGGTGAGTAAATGAGTGAGTGACAAAATTAAGAAACTTCGACTAGTTATAATTCTTAAACTACTGGTTCCAATTGAATGAAATTTGAAATATACCGTGTTTATACAATGCCTGCTTGGTTACTGAAAATTCAGGTTTCTAGTTTTATCAACAACGAAGAAATAGGGGGTCGAAAATGGCCTGAACTGTTTCGAAAAGAAAAGAGAAAAGCATGGTCCGTGCCGCTTTTGTCGCCGATTTGGCGGGAGCACTGCCGTGCCCCCAGATCAGTATAAACTCAACAGATACACATAATTTTAAATGACAACGTTAATTAAAAGAATACCATTACACTCAATTATATATGTATATTGCTTTATCGATTATTAAAAATCAAATGATGGGAGGAGATGGATGATCTTTAATAATGTGGGATGGAAAATGCTTGATGAATGTAGTTATTTCGATTAAGATGCCAGGCTTTTCTCATTTGATAGAATTAGTTCTATTCTCATTACTTCTGCTAAATCATGTAATAAAATAGCTTGATCATTAGCTGAATCAATATGATCGATAAAATGCTTTATTTGGTTAGGTTATTCAGAACCAATGAATTTGACGTGTTATTACAAAAACACAAATGTTGAAAAAATCAACTTCAAACAATCAACAATCGAGCAGGATTCGGAATCCTGCTCGTGGAAATTTTTTCAACATTTGTGTTTTTGTAATTTGTTTCGCAACAAAATTTGCGTTAAAATTATATAAACAAAACAAAAACGTTTTATAAATAGCTTGCCTACTTCTTAACTGATCTTTAGTATTTGTAAAAATACTATGATCGTATGTTAACGATGGTAGTTGTTGACATTGAATGGGCGCCTTCGACTTTCAAAGTAAAAAGTAAATAGTGTTGAATAATTTCGGCGGGCTGGTTAGAACCACAATAGCTCAATTGGGAGAGCACCTGACCCGGTATGTCAGATGGGTTGCAGGTTCAAATCCTGCTCGTGGAATCTTTTTCAACATTTGTGTTTTTGTAATTAGTTTCGCAACAAAATTTATAACAAAACAAAAACATTTGACGTGTTATGCTCGTACGTTAGTTTTTGAAATAGAAAAAACGTAAGCGTCGATGCGACAGGCATAATAGGTGCTAGCTTGATAGGTGGTGAATTATTCGCTGCTTTTGCACAAAGAGGGAAATTTGGAGCACAAAGAGACGTACGTGGGCAGGTTTGACTGGCTCAGACTGCACTGCAGATTGTAATTAATGACATTTTAAGAGGCTACTACCATGGTTATTACGACCTACGCTGTCTGTACTTTTGTTACGTGACACAAGAATTAATTGTGCATCTTAACTGTCAGGCGGTCGTCGTGACTATAATTCTTCTTATTTTTGTGTTCGGAAATCAACTCGATCTCAAATCACTAACCGCCTTTGTCTAATAGCACACATATAAACCACCAGTCGCACACACAAAGATTCCGGTTTCGATTCCCAGCGGGGCACACATATTATCGAACTCTGTATGGTTAATGGTAGGACTATGCTAAAGTCTGCCTGGCTAGCAATAACTACTACGTATAATCTAACCTTGTGTTTGATTTTCTTACATCCACCAAAATTAGCGTATCATGATTCTTTTTTTTAACCATACCTTACGATCTTTTTACCACTACTACCAACTCGGCGGGGAACGACTGCCAGATGATAATAAAAAAGGAGTCTAATTAGCTCCATCTCGTTTAAAATTTTAGAGGTTCATATCTTTTTTTGGAAATGCATTTTTGTGCCAGTTTCTTTTTAATAGAACGTAAGTTCTTTCTGCGAAGTGACTTGTCTGGTTCTTTAGAGTATCGACGAAACGGAGCTATTTCTTATTAAAGCGACTTAACTCAGTCGAGACATTTGATGGGACTATTAGTGACGCTTAAACGGTACAATCACCTAATTAGGTAAAATCTCCAACGAGCTAAATACCAAAGTGAAAAGCATGCCTTTATAGATGTTTCTGGATGAAACCATCCAGAAACAGCTTGTATCAGGGATGCCAGATCTATTGGCTGGATACAAAATGTGTATAAACTGGTTATTGTACGTATGTATCCCGTTTGGATGCCTTGTTTAGTTTGGATACGAATATAAGAAATCAAACTTTGCGAGAAATTCTGGCCGACTTATATATATTTTTATAGACTACTTGCAACGGTTTGATGGGTTTGTGTCATATTTAATTTTCTATAATTTCTGGAAATCGGCGATATATTATGTAGTGAGTTGGCTTGGCTGTTCTGGCAGCCCTGGCCAGTATTTACATGGAGCCATCTGGTTGAAACGCATTCGGCCAATAGGTGTTTCGGTATAGCAATTATGTTGATGTCTCTCTTTGCATTGAGGGCCCTATTCTCTGTTAACTCAATTGCACTATTAACTCAACAGTTCTAAATATTCGGAAATACTCGTAGTAGCATTTAGGATAAGTAGCTGACTTCAAACTTAATCTAAGCCTAAAGTTTTGTATGTACGAATAGATTCCAACGAATATTATTTTTAAATATATATATTAGGTCCTTACCTATGAAATTGGTGTTTTTTATGAAGATTTTTTATAAAATTCTATTTTTCATACTAACGTTTTTTTAATTTTCTTAGCATCTAATTAGGTTAATACTATAAAAATTGTAGGGCACTGTGTTTGTTTCACTAGCTAAATATAAGCAGACTCTAAAATATAAAAAAAACAAGTACCTTCAAAGCAACAATAAAACAAAAGTTCAATTCCACTAACAAAAAAGAAGTCAATTAAAAAAAAATATTTAGGCAATAAAGACACAAAATCAAAAATCATTGTTGTTACTGAAGCCTAACTAATATAGTATTAATTAAATGTGTATGATAATATTAATAACCGGTATTGAGTTTTAGAAGTAAGTAATACACCTATTAATGAGTGAGAAAAAAACGCCAATTTTATAGGTAAGGACCCAATATTCATTCTTTATTTTTATAGACTTCAATGGTAGTTGACGGGTGAGTACACTTTTTAGCACATATACGATAGAATATGACATTTTCTTTATAGTAATTGCATAGGTGAGTTTCACCATAGTTCTTTGTGTAATACTAATATCAGTTGTTGTGAGACTCCATTTTTAACTCAACCTACCGTATGTACAATTCTTATTTTATAATCATACAATACCACGTGAAATTGGCTCAATGCTTAACGCAAAGCCATTAATTAAGATATAATAATATAAGATATAATAATATAATAATAATCGCATAGGTACTGGGAATAAATAGTAAACTATGATATAACTATTATACTCCACCAAATTGAGTGTTTATTAACCACTATATGACGAGCTATTAAGTGATGTCATTTGTGCTGATGTTTTGGTATTCATTGTTGATGTTGGCGAGTTGGCGCCATCACTGTTCAGCATTAACTTGCTAGCAAAACAAACAATTAACATTGTTTTTCGATTTCCTGCCCATAGATTTAAACCCCTCCGACATTTCATTACTCCATCATTCATCATTCATTCATCATCAGCTCATTTTATGTCCCCACTGCTGGGACACGAGCCATCCCTATCAATGGATAGGGAGAACAGGCCAAAAACCACCACGCGGGCCCAGTGCGGATTGGTGGTTATCGTATACTAAAGTTTTTTCAATATTTTCCCGAGGATCCCTACGAAGAATCTTTGACCCGATATTCATATCGCTGGCATTTTATTTCAAGACGTCTCATTTCCATTTCACGCAGACGACGGAAAGTTTCTTGAAATTAGTGGTGTTATTATTCGGAAAATCAATTGAATATTGTCTCTAGGAATCTCAATATTATGGTAATTCAAGAATACTGAAAATTTTAAAATAGATACCGTTTTTTATTTCTATCAAACTTTTTGTCTAAAATAGCAATGTTGTTTGTATGTTCTAGTTTGCTTAAACAATTGTCGAAAGCTCGAAAGTTGTTCACTAAAAATAGAATTATAATGTTGTCCTAAAATTTGAGCTTTGGTTATTGGTTTTGGCGTTATTTTAGTTCTGAAATGTTAGAAACTTATTGACAAACTCCAACGTTCGTTTCTGTACTTCTAATATTTTCTATACAAAAGATTACGGGGTCGAAATCCAGACACAATAACCGAGGAATTCTTTAGCTAGATCATCATAACTATCGTTAAGATTAATTTCTAGATTGTAAGAAGCGTTTGTTTTACGCGTAAAGTCGATATTCATATATACACCACTCCTTACATGTGATCGATATACCTACTTATGTCGCACAATACTCTTGTTATAAACAGCAATACGACTAATTTTCTAAACTTCTTGGTTGTACATTTATGGAACTGTACTATACTCGGAAAAATTAAAATAATTATACTAAATTTTTTTGATGTAAGTACAGATGGTAGCTTAATTAAATTTTTCAAGAAACGTGACTTAACGAATGCTTTTCACTTTATTTCTCCCTGTTTCTTAAAGAAAACTTCGTATAGCAGAGAGGCCATTCTTCTCACTGGAGTGAGCCGGTATGTAATTTAATTTGTCCAGCAGCTGTTATGGTCAATCGATAGTGTTTCTCTCATGTTGAGAATTCATACTTGGTTTATCTGTCTGTTTCGTTTAAGGCTTCCATTAATGATGATTAAAGGTTCAAGGGGATACCTTTATATTTCTTTAACGCCTTAAAGTTGCACACTGAAATGAAAATAAATAAATGAAAAATAGTGTCATAAATTATTATCCCACATAAACACTACCACAGGGAAATATTGAATAACTTACTACACTGTAGAACATTGCGGGAATAACGTGCCTAACGGAGATTTTTGAATTTGGCCACCCATCCGTCGACCCGGCATTGTGAAAGTAGCTTAACTTGCACGATCGCTACCGCAACAAAAATAGTTTAATAAAATAGACAGTAAGAAAGTTTCCTCCAAGTTCCCGGTTGAATAAGATTTGCGTGTCACGATTTTAATAGGTAACCCTCTTAAGGTATTAAAAAGTTCCTTCCTTGCTATTCTTACTTTGTCGCCCGCCAATTTAAATGACCCCTAAATGTCTCTTACATTCGACTCTGTAGAGCTTTCAATGCGCTTAACCCTAACAGAACCGATTGATAACATCGACTACATCTCGTATGTGAGTGTCCAGTCCGGTTCAGTGACTGATGCGTTCGGCACTCGAAGGGGGTAGGGTGGAGCGGGAAGGGGGTCGCGTGGAGTGGGAAGAGGGTAGCGCTATCCACAATGATTTACTACTACCTTCATTCCATTCACAAGCGGCGTTCAATTCGGCACTTGGACCCTGAGCGATCAATCAACGGCTTAGGGTTCAAGTTAATATCGTCTCGACATTGGATTAGCGTCTCAGAACTACTATTTCTCGTAGCCTTCGTGTCATTCCATTTTGTATTTTTTCTCATTTATTTTAATTTAATATCATTTATTTTAAAATTCTTGTTAAGTTTAAATATTTTTTATACACTCCATTTACAATCAGGGTTATTACGGCGTGCTTTAGTAAGTTCTAAGCAAAATAATGGTTGAAATTTTATTCTAAGTGTATTGTATTTTCAAGTTAATTAGTAAGTACGGGCATGGAGGTACTTGTATAAAATCAGTCTGTGTCTTTCAATCATAGGCGTAGATCTAGCGCTGCGTCACAAGTTCATAATTAAAAAACAGTATATGGACAAAGATGTACATTTAAAAAATTTAAAAACAAAGATTTAATAAAACTAGTGGTCGCCCAGTGATCGAAATTCGACCGTAATTTTATTAAGGCTGCACGGATTGTATCCTAAGCAATGAAAAATTAAAAAAGATATAATGTGAGTTTTCAATTGGTATTGACAGATGTCGGCCGCATTAAAGACAAACAATACGTGTGTGTGAAATACATGGTAGTGTGTGTAATGTTGTTTTTGTTGATTTAATGTATTTTTTACGTATAATTAAAAAAAAATTAACATTCGGATAACCTTATCTATATAAACTATAAGTGTGCGAAATTTCGTACTTTTCCGTCCGCGCAATTTTCGTAAAAACGGGTAGGTACAAAGTTTTTGCTTCACGTATTAATATACAGATATGTAATCCTATCACTCGCTTACTCTCACAAGAAAAGCCGGTTTGGACTATCCAAGTTCAAGAAGCAAACAAATAGCGACTGGTTTTAATGAGCTGAGGTTTTGTTTCCATATTTTACTTGCTCAACATTCACACTGAATCTATTGCATCTTTATTAGACATAACTGAAATATCGATGATAGCAAATAGGCAATACTTCTTGTGAATGAGTAAGGTTGATTGTAGCAAGCGAAAATGAGCCTTAACTTTTAAGGCGTACAACCGAATTTCAATTTAAAAGTGGTAGATGACATTTTTGGCAGACCCTACGAGTAAACTGCAACCCTTGGGCCTATTCCGTAAATAGCACATTCTTTTGTCTATGGTTGTTTTCGTTGTAAATTGTTGAGCGCTCTGTTCGGTACTAATAATATATCGTTATTTACTATTTTGGCAACGAACAGTCATTTATACGATGAAGTGCTTATTGATTATCTTACTTATTATGTCGACCTCAAGTGCCTATAGAGATAATGCTAAATTATATCGTAATACAGTAGGTATATTGTTATAATCTATACTAATATTATAAAGAGGAAACCTTTGTATTTTTGTATGTGTATGTTTGCAACGAATAAACTCAAAAACTACTGGACCGATTTAAAAAATTCTTTCACCATTGAAATGTTACAATAGCGCTGAGTAACACAGGCTATATTAAAAAAATATATTAAATAAAATACTAAAAACGACAATTTAATTTTCCAATACAAAATGATTTGTTTGTTTTGTTGCCATGGAAACCATTGATATATATTTACTCAATGATGGAAACTGTCAAAGCGGTACGAAGTCCGCCGGGTCAGCTAGTAAATTATAATTGTGATCTTTTTTAGGTTAATGCTAACTGTTTGTTAAATGATTTATTAAATAGTCTACATTTGAATTAACATCGATTGATTTACAAACTACATTAACATTTACATTTATAATACACATTATATTTCTACGTATAAAATCAACTATTTCTTTACTTGTTTATACTATCATGGTCCATAAAATCGTATTATTATCATATTTCTTGTTTCTATAATGATCTGTATGTTATGATGAATGCGTGCGTCCAAATGGTATCTTTTAACATCGAAGGCAGCTCCCGATTATCGAAAATTAGATTCTAGGAGTAGAGCAACCCCTTTATCGTTGGTTTGTATCGCTCCCTGTCGATCGCCATTTGTTTTCGTCTGTCACGCTCGCGCTTAGCGTTTGTGCGCAACGGAGCGGTACTTTTGTTTCCTTTTAGATGGGACCTTAGATTTGTTGACGAAATTCTCCCTCGAGTATAGCGAATAACGACGTAGTATTACTCTATCCCTGTTACGAACACATTGAGGATGTGTTAATGTCACTCAAAAAGTAATTTTAAATCGTTTGAAGATAGACGAAACGCTGAATAGCTATTCCAAGTTTATACTCAGTGTAATTCTAAAAGGGTATTACAATAACACATCCTTCTTAACCTTTTGAGCGCCAAGCAATTTCGACCGCGATGTGTCCACAGCGCCACGCTACAAATCTATAACGAATACTTATATTGCTGTTTTTAAAATAAACAAAGGCCTCTATTGAAATAAAAATGTAAGTTTAGGGTTTTAGGTATTACGAACAAAGGAAAACAAACCAATTGTTTATGTATATTTATTAATAAACGTTCTAATTGGACATTGTCTTCTATAAAAGACGTGGCGTGTGGAGCACGAAATCGTTTGTCTTCTATACATGTCCGTGGCGCTCAAAGGTTAAAAATAGAGTAATCTTACCATGTTCATTATTAATATATTAATAATTACTGTATTGCAAGTGACCATGATAGTTTAAATAGTCATATCCTTCTTAAAGTTGTTAACTTGAAATAGCAACAACCAATGGAAACGTTTTCAACACTAATCACTCTGTTTCATGTAAGCAGTGTTTGCCACACGTTTTGATACGTTACTGTACTGTAGCTTAATTGACAAACACTTTACAAACATATTACCGGAGCCATCAATTTAGTGCGGTCAAACGTCGATCGACGTATTGTTTCGCTAACCGGGCGCGACCCACGCGTACTTACGTGCGATACACGTGCGATACGGTGCCGGCCGAATTTGATTTGCCAAAAATAACTTTCACGTTAACGTTGTTGGGAAACTAAACCTACTTTAGGTTTAGTTTCGGGGAACTTTGCGTTCGTCTGACGGTTACTGGCAGGAAAACATTGTTTTTTTTATTGAACTGATTGATGCTTCAGTTTAATACGAGAAATGAAATTGCATTAATAATAATATTTTGTTTTAACTGATATTCAAAATAATAAAAGTAAAAGTATGTGATAATCTATCGATAAACTATAGAATTAGAGATTCAGAACAGCTAGGGAACCCTTTTTACTCTATTTTGTTAAGGAACTTGAGGGACAGTTGCGTTACTTGTGACAAGGTTCTGTATAAATCAATTAAAATACGTTTCAATAGTATAACCTAATCCTAAAGAAGATTTTGTAGATACTTACAAAATTTTATTTGAGATTGCACTCGCTGTGCCTTATTTGCAATTTCACCACTTGTAAATCGTCTGCAACTACAATATGCACCATTGCAAGTTTAATCTTTACAAACAACCTAAATCCGCTATAGATACAATTTTAGTAGTAAAATAGAAATTTGAAACAAAAGAAGAGCGCAACTAGAGTTTCGCATGCCACCTGCTCCAGTTTCACCAGATCGACGTTTCAGTGCAAATGTGTCGGAATGAGCAAGCACCGCTTTAATTCCGCTTAGTCACAAAATACGGAGACTGCAGAAGGTAAACATACTAACCTTGATATCGAGATCTGTGTCCGTGAGATCTATGAGTGCGTTGCTCGAGTGCGGTATGTATAAAGCTTTCCTACTGGGTCTCCCTACTTTGTGGTTTAGTCGCGAACCAGCGCTTAAATAAGGGAGACAACACGTTCCCCGCTCTCGCTTTTAGGAATATTAAAAGTCTGCGTAAACGATGCACTCGGCGAGACTCGCGAGACAGAAGTGGTGAGATCTCCACAATCCTGATTTATTTAAATGGATGCGTTGTGTGTTCGTATACGACAATCTTGACGAAATATGGAATAGTTTACTGGCACACTTTGGAGGCGTGAAGAGGCATCTTGTGGTCCGGATGAGGGTGATTGATGTCGACGTACCGTTGTATTCGCTTCTGGACTCCATTTCCACTTGAAATCGGGTGGAGAAACATTTACGGAACTAAATAAAAAAGATAACCTTGCATTTAGCGATCGGTTAAAAGGCCAGTATAAAACACCTAAAATTATTATTGTCATATATATATTTAAAATGTTTAAATAATTTTAACGCAAATTTTGTTGCGAAACAAATTACAAAAACCCGAATGTTGAAAAAATTTCCACGAGCAGGATTTGAACCTGCACCCTTCTGACATACCGGGTCAGGTGCTCTCCCAATTGAGCCATCGTGGTTCTAACCAGCCCGCCGAAATTACTCAACACTATTTACTTTTTACTTTGAAAGCCAAAGGCACCCATTCAATGTTAACAACTACCGTCATTAGTTCAAATCCTGCTCGTGGAAATTTTTTCAACATTCGTGTTTTTGTAATATATATATTTAATAGACCATTGTTCCATAAAGCCTAAATAAAATATAATACATCTTCTTCTTTTATTTATTATTTTATTTATTTTATTGGTTCAAGGGAAACATACAGCTTACGATAATACTTAATAATACAACTTATTTGAATTGTACAAAAGCTAACAAAGTTTCCACTGGTAAACAAATTCAAATGGTTGAGCAGACACTGAACTTTAACTCGGCTTATATGTAAAAAATGTAAAAATAATAATAATAATTATTGGTAGCAAAATAACTTAAAATATTGTTCCTAATAATAATATAACAATATGCTAAAAGAGAGATACTGATAAAGACTATAACTATAAAATCCTTAACGGTTACAAATAGACTTCTTGAACTTAAAGAAGTTAAGGGAAAAAATATCCAAATGCTGATAGCTCTTATCATATGCACAACAAGACCTTATAGAAAAGCGGTTTATGGCATAATTGGTGCGACACAAAGGTGGGGCAAAAGTTTTAGTGGACCTGAGGCAAGACTTTTTACACTTATAAAATATGTTACTAGTAAGATAGGTTGATTCTATCATGTTATTTATAATTTTATAAAGAAAAACTTGATCACGTTGCTCCCTTCGTAGTTTTAAAGGTGTGATTATATCATCGATAGGGAATACTGGGTATCTATATTTCATACGTTTAATGAACTTATTCTGAATTTTTTCAATGGAATCGATATATGTGAAATACTGGGGATTCCAAGCTGTAGATGCGTATTCTAAAACAGACCTAACGAACGAATTAAACAATAATAACAAAGTATGAGGGTTTTTAAAATCAGAACATTGACGAAAGATGAAACCCAACATCCTGTAAGCCCCAGCAGTGATCTTATTGATATGGGAAGCGAACAGTAGCTCGCTGTCTAGGATCACTCCCAGGTCCCTGATCTCGGTGACCCTGTGAAGATTATTATTTTGAAGGCTGTATTTATATTGTATTAGTTTTTTCTTTCTACTATATGTAATTATATGACACTTGTTAATATTTAATTGTAATTTATTAATCAGACAGTACTGTGCTAATCGATCTAAATCATTTTGTAGTAAATGGCAATCAGAAAGAGATTTAATTTCACGAAAAATTTTAGTATCATCTGCATAAAGTAATATTTTTGAATGTTTAAGAACGCTGACAACATCATTTATAAATATATTGAAAAGTAATGGTCCGAGATGAGACCCCTGAGGCACGCCCGACGTTATAGGTACATAAATTGAAGTAAAACCCTTCACCGCAACAGCTTGGGTCCTGTCACGTAGGTAAGATGTTCTTCTTCTTCTTCTTCTTCTTCTTCTTCTTCTTCTTCTTCTTCTTCTCAGTCGTTACACTCTTGGCAGAGTGGTCGTCGTGGTCGTTACTTCGGTCCATAACGACTTTTTTGTGAAAATAGTGCAGTGGTGGTTTACCCTTGCCTTCTGCACCAGCTCTTTTAATAGTGATTTAAACCCCAAGGTCAGTGAAGCCTCGTCCAGCCAGATACGGGTGTCCGATCAGGCGTATCGTTATACCGCCATTGCTCGGTCGCCAGAGCCTCGTTTGTTATCTATCTATATATCTATATCTCTAGCAAGGAGAACCACGGCGTGCAGGTGAGGTTGACAAGTTGGTCGGGTATAGATCTTATTTTCGATCTCCCCTTTCTCTCCATATAATATAAGACTAATAAAATATAATATTAGACTAATTTATATACATTTTCTGTTCAGTAATAAATACAAACATAGCGTGCGGTAGTGTCCAAGCTTTATGTTTTACCAGAACCCGCACCCCATGACACGTTCGAATACCGCTCGTGATTTTTTTCCACATTTTGTCATTTTTCGAATTGTAGTTTGTTCGCAACAAAATTGGCGTAAAATTATACAACGTGTAATAGAAAGGTGTCAAAATGAAGAGATCCAAAGTGTATCCGATCTTGTATGTATTGTTACTGAGACATAATTATTAACTTTAATTTGTCATGCAATTGTAAATTAAATCTTTATATTAGTGAAGGCATGCGCGTCAGGCGCGCATAAGCAAGCAGCAGCAATCATAATGTAAGTACACAGAGGTTATTATACCACTAGGGATGTGACTTGTTTATTTTGATTTGACGTCACAATAGAAAATAATTAATTAAAAATGGCATAACAAATTAAGGCTAATGATTAATAATAAATAAATAAATAAATGTTTCCCACACACACCAATTATCTAGCCCCAAGAAAAGCTTCCTTAAGAAACTCGTTATATGGTTAACTAGACAACGGATAAACATACATAATATACTTAAATACATACTTATTATACATAGGAAACACCCAGACCCGAAACACAATTTAGAAAAACAGGTATTTCTAAATTGATCCGACCGGGGATCGGACCCGGGACCTAAGAGATGGCGACACCATGAAAACCGGTGTGCAAGCCACTCGACCAAGGAGGTCGTCAAGTCGTCAAGTCGTGGTCGTCGACCAGGATTATGTCTTAGTAACTCTGCATACAAGATCTAGATCGGATACACTTTGGATCTTTTCATTTTGACCACACCTTTCTGTTACACGTTGTATATAACCATAGCCATGTAATAAATAAGTCAATTGCAGTTAAACTTATTTTTATATTGACTGCAATGAACGTGTGCGAGCTTAACAAACATATCAATCGTAATTATACCTACGCCACGATTGTAGGCGGAAGTTCATTATATATAATATTTTTGTACGAGTATACCTACTTCAATATAACAGTGAACGGAAAGTTACTTATTATTAATTTGTGTGTTGCCAGTTGATGAGTCGTAATCCCGCATTACGATAGTGTTATCTCATCAATGGCAATATTGTTCACAGAATGACCGTCTAACATCTTATAATACTCGTATCTATCATTATATAGTTCGCCTTTAGAGAATTTAGTAATTACGCATCAAGCTTTTAATGTAGGTATAATTAAATGGACAATCAATGGAACGCAATTAGGTATTATAATGGTCATACTATAAATCGAGTATTGAAGTTTACAAGCTACTATTGTTTGACATATTAATGGAAGATTTTATGTTTTGTGTTTTCTCATGATAAATAAAGTGTTTGTATGTGACTCCTGAGTGAGTTGCACGTAAACGAAATGTCCAGCAGTAGGTACCTATGTAGTTAATATACAGGTTGAATTTTTTATCACCGTCCAAACCTTCTCAGATGACTCCCGTGATGCAAACGAACAACTCTTACTATTGGACCAACTCCCTAACTCGAAAATAAAATGTTTTTGTTTTGTTTATATAATTTTAACGCAAATTTTGTTGGATGTTAACGACGGTAGTTGTTAACATTGAAAAGGCGCCTTTAGCTTTCAAAGTAAAAAAGTAAATAGTGTTGAATAATTTCGGCGGGCTGGTTAGAACCACGATAGCTCAATTGGGAGAGCACCTGACCCGGTATGTCAGAAGGGTGCAGGCTCAAATCCTGCTCGTGGAAATTTTTTCAACATTTGTGTTTTCAAAAATAAAATTCAGCTGTTCCATACATTTTGGTCGAATGAATATTGATGTTTTGTTTTGTAGGGTGAATAGGCATTTTCTAGGCATCTTAGCTAGGCCGCATCATCACTTACAATCAGATGAGATTATTGCGGTAAAATACTTTATCGTAAGTAGTAAAATAAAACATATGAAAGTACATAGTGATATGATAATATATCCCTATGTACTTATATGTTACAGTCAAAACCCAATTTGAGTCAGAACTAGTTTAAACGCAACTCTGCAAAATTTTTAATTGGTAAAGTTTTAATAAATCCTTCTTCGAATAAACAGAATATTATTTATTCTGTCGGAAACACGGTACGTTCCAAAGGTTTCAGGTGTACTTAATTAAAAGCTCAACATGTTTCGCTGAATATTCAGTAAGCAAAAAACGATGCTAATAAAATATGTTCAGGGTTTGGTATGGTCACAAATCAACACCCAACTCAATGAAAGCATTGAAGCCGAGCTCTGTACCCAAACCTATATCTCCACAATAAAACCTTTTTCTAACTATTAGGTCCTTACCTATGAAATTGACGTTTTGTATGAAGATTTTTTATAAAGTTATATTTTTCATACTAACGTTTTTTTTTTAATTTTCTTAGTATCTATTTATGTTAACACTATAAAAATTGTAGAGTAGTGTGTTTGTTTCACTAGCTAAATATAGCAGACATTAAAAAGAAAAAAAATCAAGTCCCTTCAAAGCTACAATGAAACAAAAGGTCAATTCCGCGAACAAAAAAAGGTAAATTTAAAAAAAAATTGGGCGATAAAGATAAAATGAATAATCATTGTTGTTTACTGAAGCTTGTAACATAGTCCTAATTAAAGGTGTATAATAATATTAACAACCGGTATTGACTTTTAGAAATAATACACCTATTAATAAGTAAGAAAAAAACGTCAATTTCATAGGTAAGGACCCAATATTGATCTTATCTTACCTTATCTTAGTGGGGCCTGCGGAGGTTTCCCTCTTGCAGCAACACTTCGACCCATCGGGATCTTTTGTGCAACCCCATCCTTTCACTCTTCTTCCTCTGTAAAGATTGATGCCAAAAGCTTGGCAACGTCCTTAAGAGCCTGAAGTCCTCGGCGTAAATCACAAACTACTAGAAAAATTGCATTGGACCGGTTATCCAAAGGTCGTGGGTTGGATTCTCACTCGAACTCTCTGAGGCTGGTTGATTTTTTCTAGAAATTTTTCCTTTCCATGTCGATGCATTTGTTAAGCCAAGAATTCAGCAAACCAAGTCCGTCAATCCTAATAATATTTGCGTTAAAAGTTTAGCCAAGTAAAAACTTTTCACACACATAGGTACAAGTGTTTAAAAAACGGATGATTCGAACAGCGAGTATCGACAACCGAAGCGGTTTTTTAAAATGTACAGTGCAGCACATTATGACAATAGTGATGGACCAATGACGTATCGATATCGATAATGTGTGAATGTGTCAAGTGGCGTCTGAAGCGCTGATGGAGCCCAGGGTGAGGTAGCGCCCGTATGGGGCAAACGGCGAGTATGTGTCGCCTCCACGGATCATGTCTCCACCACAAGAAAAGTAAGTGTATATTTTAAGTTGTTTTGATGGCTTCGGATAGTTTGTGAACTTGACCAGACCGGATTCTGGTGCCTATTTTTTATGTAATTGATCTGGTGAACAAAAGAGAGAGAGGTATACGAGCCAGATGGAAAACGGCTACCATCATCATCTTCAGCTCATTTTATGTCCCCACTGCTGGGGCACGAGCCTTCCCTATGGATGGATAGGGAGAACGGGCCATAAACCAGCACGCAGGCCCATTGTGGATTATTGGTTGTTAACGTCTGCTAATGCAGCCGTGGCCAACGGCTTCACGTGCTTTCCAAAGCACGGATGAGCTCGAGATGATTTAATTTTAGTCACCCACCCGATGACCGGCCTTTGCGAAAGTTGCTTAACCTCAGCACTCGCAGACCGGGCGCGTTAACCACTGCGCCATCGAGCTCCTCAGTCGACATTTCGACGCTTGCGACATCGAAATTCAATTTTAGCTAGAAATATAACTTTTATTAATGTCTACGCCATCGCTCTGACCCATATTAGTATTATGTCATACTTTTAATGCTCTGTAGATGTGTGTCTGTTTGGTGTAACGTAAATTATAAATCATGATCGCAACAAAAAAAATATAGTCGGAGAGATGAAAAAATATAGCCATGCGCATTTGTTCCTTTTTTAATTTCACCGAGGCCCATATTTTTTCATTTCCGCAGAACCATTTTCCCTTTTCTTTCCTGGTAAGCGAGATTAAGCTTTATCCTCGGCTCTTAAGTCCGGTTCATCTTTTGTTTTTTTAACATGTAACATGAAAAAAGATGGACCATACTGTGATGCTTTTGTTTTACTGGAGATTTAGGAAACATAAGCACAACAATATTTTAAGCAAAGCCTCTGTGGCATAGTGGTTAGACTTTGATGCAGAAGTCCGCAGCAATATTTTAAGTAGACTCACACTCACAACGCATCTGTTGTCTAGTGTTTAGATTACCGAATCCTTCGCTTACCAATTTCGGTGTATATTAGAATTGGACGGACACAATTGAGCTGGTGGTAGACTTCGTTAAAAGTTCGCCTGACAAGTTCTAAGTACAAAAAAACCAAACACCCTGTATAATGGAAAATCCGTTAAGTATCAATTTGAATTATTAAAAATTATATACAGAAACGAACATAAGTTTTTTTTTTATAAACAAACTTTTTTACTAGCTAAGTAAATATTATATATCTAGGATCTAACCGAAGATTTTATTTATTTATTGACACGCTTGCACCGTCCCACACTCCAAGCACTTCTGTTAGCGCTGGCGCGGCTTCAAATCATGCAGAGAACCTCAAACAGCGAAAGTATGTGAATCTGACTGGGGATCTCATATTTGAGCCGTTAGGGTAGAGAGAGACATTAGGTCCATGGGGCCCGGGTGCTCAAAAACTTTTTAAAGATATTTCTATAAAATTAGTAGAAACCACCCGGGACCCCAGAGCTAGCAGCTACTTGGGCCAGGGTATAAGCATTGCTATCCAACGTGGCAATGCTGGTAGTTTACTGGGCACTCTGCCTGATGGGGATGATTTGGGACAATTTTTTTTATTTATAGTTGTAGTAATTATACCTAGTTTATAGTGTTTTATCAGTTTAATTTTAAGTAGTTTAATTATTATCTTGTTATTCCCAAGTAGCACACAAGCGTTTACAACATCAATTTAACAGCTCATTTAGAACCTAATGTCCTTTTAATAACTTACAAGAGTGTCAAAAGATGCTTAGGGTGTTAAAACAGAGAGTCAAAACTCAACTGTACAGCTTTAAGCATAATGTGAGAATATAAGCTACCTTTATCGTTAAAGCTGTATATAGGCTGGTTTTTGTATGCGGTCGCTTACTTACGACTGCACTAAGTGTTATTATGGTATCACTCGATACTTGTATCTGTACAATGGTGTACGCGACCCCCATTATTTTATTATTATTTAAGCGTAATTAGGCACTCTCGTGAATACAGAGGTTTTATAACTACTGCCTACAAGAGTGATTTAAAACTAAAAAAATAAACTACAGCAATAGTACAGCTTTAGTACCCTCCAAATATCGTCTAAGCTGTAAACAAAATGTCGCCATTTTAGACCGGATGAAAAAAAAATTCAAATATAATTAAACCAATGTTAGTTAATTAGATTGAAATTTTATAATAGCTTGAACCGTTTTATGATTATCAGCTAAAATAATGATCGCTGTGTCCTTAAATCTATTATTTTAAATATAATTTATATAATTATAACCTTAAAAACAAACACTTTCTTACCCGTCTTTCATAATTCTCTTTATGTTTTTATGATTCTTTTACTGGCGCGTTAAAATATTGCCAATAATCAACCACACATTAGCAATAAAATTTGATTTGCACTTTGTTTTAACAATGAACACCATCAGATTTCTAAGATTTTACTTGTACTTGTGATTTCACTTTGAAATATAAACATGCGTCACCATTTTATTCTTGTACGAAAGGTTTCTCGTTTATTTTCATAGTTTTCTAATTCACTTCAAACTCATATTAAAAACTTTTATCATTATAAAATATTATTTGGAGTGTAGTTGCTTTTCCTGACACCGATTAACAGCTCTTAACCAGCTGATAAACAGCTTCTGCTCTCTTTTACAGCTAATATACAGCTATACTAAAGCTAAAAGTTTTATAATGTGGGCCCTTTTTTAACTTATAAGGGCTGTATATCCGGATATACAGCCTTTGTACAGCCTCGATATGCAGCTATAAGTATAAAAATAAGTTCAAATACAGCTTTTATACAGCTTGTGATGCTACTTGGGTTGTCTTTGTTTGTAAATAATTTATTTTATTGAATTAAAAT
The DNA here is from genome assembly GCA_963082485.1 of Eudonia mercurella. NCBI lineage: Eukaryota > Metazoa > Arthropoda > Insecta > Lepidoptera > Crambidae > Eudonia > Eudonia mercurella. Next base: position 10,658,817 of record OY720038.1, read on the forward strand.
ACATTTATAAAGGTTGCTTCCGCCTACTGAATCATATACCTATGACATTATATAATACATTTTATGATATCGCCTGAGCCCCAAAGACCCGCAAGTGTCCTTGGCATATACTATGCATAATTTATCCCGAATTTATGTGATCTAGATAGAAGCTAACGTTATTTGATATATTGCTTTAATAACTATTGTTATCTTTAGGCATACCTACAATACGCTCTGATTAGTTTGAAACTTATGATAAGGCGTTTATAATACATAACTTAATTACAGATATATCTATACTACTATATAAATCTGTAGGCTCTGCCCATGCAATTTTTCTGACAAATTTTGGAATAAATATTCGTTTTATGACTTATTGACACCAATTCTACGATTTTTAAAATGTTTGTCTCTCTGTCTGTATGTCCTCTTATAACTCAAGAACGGCATAACCCATCTTGATGAAAATGTCTATGTGTATAGTATATGATTATATATGTTGGTAATCCTAATAATTATTTTATTTAATATTCATTGATTCGTTATTTTCGCAAAGTGAAGCAGGCGGCTGACGGCTAGTTTACATATAGGGATAATAAAATGTTTGGAAAACCTGCGATAATAAATTATTCGGTCACTGCGGGTTTCGGAACTAGTATTTTTTTTCCCTTTGTTAATGGCTCCGTGCAATTAGTACTTACGTACATTTAGCCAAGTGTCAAATAACTAAACTAGAATACATTAATTAATGACAATGATGTTGTTTTCTAAAGTTTACGCGAACACTATACATTGAAATGAAACAGACTGCAAAGGTTAGGAACGTCAGGACAAACATTAATTAAAACTAATGTATAAAAAAAACGCGAGTAGATCGTAGAGTAGATAGATAGTGGTAAAACTTGTTTCATTTTAATGACAATGAATGATAACAGAAATAATTAGTGATAAACGAGTAACAAAAATTTTAGAAAATTATATAAACCGCAGTCATTATTCTTCACTTTCCTGTCAAGAGATCTGTCGCCGCCCTTAAAGCCAGAGTTTTTTTTTTCAAGATTAGGCAAATGAGTAACGGCCAAAGCCGGCCTACAGCAAATTCTTTTTTTTTTAACTCTAAGAACACAAATAAATAAATAAATAAATAGATTACAATAGACGTCCTGAATGAAGTAGGTAAAAAAACCGGCCAAGTGCGAGTCGGACTCGCGCATGAAGGGTTCCGTACCATTATCTATAAAAATATTTTAAGTTTCTACCTGTTATCTTTATTAAGACGAAGAAAAAAATTGGAAAAAATTCACGTTTGTGGAGCCTCCCTTAAATATTTGTTTATTTTAATTTAATTATTTATTTTTAAAGTGAATACAACTAAATATTCTGTGAATATTTCAAGCGTCTACCTGTTGCCGTTATCAATATAGAGCAAAAACGAGCAAAAATATCACGTTTGTTGTATGGGAGCCCCCTTAAATATTTATTTTATTATGATTTTTAATATTTGTTGTTATAGCGGCAACAGAAATACATCATCTGTGAAAATTTGAACTGTCTAACTATCACGTTTCACGAGATACATACAGCCTGGTGATAGACGGACAGACAAACAGACGGACGGACGGCGGAGTCTTAGCAATAGGGAATAGCTAGGAGTTTTACCCTTTGGGTACGGAACCCTAAATATCTTTTGAAGATTTTTAAAAGTATATTTCAATAAAAAAAAATGACTTTGTCTAGTAGTGCTAGTAGTACTAAAGCTAAGTGACCTGTTACGAATAGCAAGAGTAGGTACGCTGAGTGGGTTATGGGTCAAAATCATTTTTTTGGTACAGTTACAAAAAGGAAACAAAAATGAAGTGTGTTACAAAGATGAACACTGTAACAAAATAATAACAAAATGGAACTGTAAGGGCCATTTCACATAATAAATAGGTATTACGAGTATTTAGGAAATAAAAAGTAGAACATAGATCGAATATTATTTAAAATGTCTCAAGATAACAGTGTTTGGAAATTAAGTTTTACAAATATTTTTTCATCATGCTGCCTGCATGTTAGCTTTTTAAAGTAAATCCTTATGTTTTTTCTTACGTTTTCGCCAATTTCTCCTTCGTAAGTGTTTTTGAGATTCTGATTACTTATTTATTGGGACATAATTTTTTTTATTTTTTGTAAGTTTTTAATTTGTATTTCTTCTTTCTTTTCCGGATTTGTTTTCAACTTTTTTCTATATCTGCGTTGTCGCTCTGCGGCCGTCATCGGCAACTTCTGCACAAAAATTAAATGCTTAATTTAATTTTTTCCATCGATTTTCACAATAATAATAATGACTGTTTATTATAATTAATTTTTGGTCATTATTAATAATTATATCATATTTTTTAATTTATTAATAATAACCGGTTAAGATGAAGGCGGAACTTGAACCCGCGACTTTTGGAAAACCGGAGCAACGTGATAACAACTGTAACACCACGCCCTCTAAAAAAATTTGAACTAGTCGAAATTTTTTCTTGTAGATTTTTTCCTTTAGTATTAGGAGTAACTAATAGGGGCTAATATTTTAATGATAACTGATCATTCAATTCATTCAATCATAATAAAAAAGAATTAACAAATCATTAAATAATTATTTTATTAATAATGACCGGTTTTTGTTTATAATTTATGACTTTTACATTCAATATTGGTAGTTATTAATAATGTTCGATTAAATAATCACATTTACCGTAACATATACCTAGATTGTTAAACTAAAATGCTACTTGAAGTAAAATATTACTTTTGCAATATAACAGCAGCCTTATTTCATTTTTGTTACATCATTTATGTAACGTTACTAAAAGAAGTAACAAATTATAACAAAAAGGATTAAAATTCATGTGTTTAATGTAACCTTATGTATTAAAAAAATACAAATGTACCTGTTTACAAATTGACTTTACAGCCAAATAGAGACAAAGTGATTCGTCGCTAGTTTGTATAAATACTTCAGGTCTCACTTACCGTTAATTTCACACACAATAAACCAAAATGAACAATAAATTGTTGAAAATATCGAATTCACTGTTGTACACACTTTGCACCAAGCAACAGACGCTGACAAAATGACCGACCTACGGCGATCGTACCGTCAGATTGGTCGATTTGAAATTGACGGTGTTGAAACTTTAAAGAAAAAAAAAATTACCATTTCATATCCGTTACAAACATGAAAGAAAATATGGTCATGTAATAAATAAGCCTGTATTTATGGTATTTATAGTATTAATGCTTGAAAACTGAAGTTATACATTATTAAAAGATCCTTTAACAGTTTATTTTATAGAAAGATGTAAATATACTAATAGATCTGTATTTATTGCACTTTTTGTAACATGCGTGTCGTGGGGGACAGAATATTTATGTATGGTTAGAGTAAGGGGTCAGCCAGCAATATTTTAGTTATTCATCTAGAAGATAATTTTTCCTAACAATACAAGCTGTTTAATATTTAAAATACATAGTCTAAATCAGTCTACCCCACGTGGACGTTTCTGTTGACCGAAATGTACAATTATTTTGATTTGGACCCTTATGTTATCACAATCAATTATAAAGTCAAAAGCTAGCAAAAAAAACTAACATGTTGACGTATTGAAAACAAAAAACAAGACGAAATCTATTCAAAAACCTACCTACCTAGTGCCTACATATTAATACGTTTAAAAGTAAGTTACCTACAACAAAAACATATATTGCGTTACTAATAAACAGAGTATAAGTTTGGAAGAGATATTCCGCGTTTTGTTACACGGAATTACTATTGGAAATTTATTCTCTGTTTATTATACGGGGGTTAGAATATAATGGATTCATTTATTTCTAGGCAACAAACAATGTATAAGATCGCGGATGTAGTATACTTTACTGACTAACATACATTAAAATATAACCGCACCAACTAGCTCAGTAATGATAACTAAATTTTACGATATGTATTCGATGGTATCTCATGCTAGGACCATGCTTAAGTGCGTTGTAAAACATGATCGATAATCGATCGTGGAGTGGGCGGAGACATTTATTGCCGATCGTATTGTGGACATCGCTCAGAAGCTCTTTATTGACCTGTGGCTCTAATCGATTCCTTTCAATATCCTTATTGGTGATGAATGGATAAGATATGATGAGATAAGATAATTTTGCCGTAAAGTTGTGTAACTAAATATACTATAGCAGATTTTATGCTTATGTTATGATATGAGTGAGTAGATATAACAATATTAATAGTCTATGAGTAGAACCACAATGGTAGAGAGAGTAGATAGATAGTTAATAATTTTATTGCAACACTATGAAACAAACATGAACACAAATATAAATAACTTACAAAGTTTCAATTTGGCGGTCTCATCGCTTTAAAGTGATTTCTTCGAGACAATCAGTCGGATGGAGAGAGCTAATAAACTGTAAGATCAGAGGTGAAACTATTAAAACATACTAGAATATTGTGTATAATAAAAACGATAAATATACGATAATAATATAAATAAACCTACATAAACATAAAAGTAGTCTCAGGTAGGAAAGTAGCGGATATGGCAGCTTAGCATGACAGGGTTAAATGGAAAGGTAGAAGTTATTCACGAACTCCTTAAATGTGTGAATAGATTTCGCACGCCTGATCGCAACTGGAAGTGAATTCCAGAGACGAAAAGCTTGGACGGTAAAAGAATACTCGTAATCATAAAAGGTGGTGCTGTGTGGAGGGGTTTTAAGGCTTTTTTAAAGGGGGGTTTTAGTCACTAGACTTTCTGTTCTTCTACTAAGAAGAACAGAAAATCTAGTATCTAGTCCATTTAAAAAACCTTCGAAGGTGATTTGTTCCACACAGCTTTAAATTTCTCGCCGCCTCCAGAAAAGCCCGGTAAAGCTGAAAATGCCGTCCGAGGCAATCACCAAACTCCAAAAAAACATCGAAGTTGGTACCTCTGGGTCTAAGACTGATAGTCTCAAACACAGAAGAGGGCTTGTTTACTTTTATCCTGATGTTTCAAACCCGTGTTTTTTGACCCAGAAAATGTTTCCTTACACAGAAAAAAAGGATTTCTTTAAGCAAGAAAAATATTTTTCTTGACATGGTAATTAATTATAAGGAAAATTGTCTTATTTCAAGTAATATTTGTTTATTTCTAGATATTGACTCTCTCAAAACAAATAAATAATACTCTTAGTGCAATTTTTACAATCAAGGAAAAATATTTTAAATGAAGTAAAAGTAAAATTAATCTAAGAAATTTAAATATTATTGTTTTAATATATTGAAATACTTACTTCAAAATGAAAGTTTATTTATCTTTCTATCGTTCCGCCCTTTGTTACTAGATGGCGCTGGCGGTAGCATCCTGAATCGCGCTATCGAGATGTTCTTTACGAAAGTATAAGTAAAAATTGTAACTTTGATATAGTTAAGAAGTTAAAGACTGTACTAAGTCGCTTCCAAGCTATTGGAACTAGCTTGGTCTTCCTTTGATTTTCTGTGTTCCTAGTATAGTCTATTACTGCGGCACTAAACCCTGCGCTTTTACGCCTGTGAAACGTAGTGGTTGGGTCCGTACGGCTACAAACCCTTTCTTAAAATTAAGTATATTTTATATAAAGCGAAGTTGTTTACTCTCTGAATTCAAATCAACATTTTCTTAAAATAAAAAAACATTCTAAGCTTACACCAAAAGAATCGTCGACTTACAATAAGAATACTAATAATTCTTGGTGAAAGATCGAATGTCTTAAATCAAGTGAAATTGCCTTCATTCAAGATTTGTTTGAGAATGTCAATTTAAGATATTTTTTTCCTTTACGTAAGAAAATAATAGTTTCCATATATATGAAAAACCATAATCTTGGTTTAATGCAATTTGCTTTCATGCAAGTATTTTTTGCTTATTTTGAGAAAACCGTTTTTTCTGTGTATTATTATACTAGTTGTCGCCCGCGACTTCGTTCGCGAAGACTACACTATCCCATAGGAACCTGCTACCGGGATAAAAAGTATCCTATATCCCAGTCCGGGTCATGGTCTGTCTATGTGCAAAGTTTCATCTAAATCCGTTCTGCCATTTTCACGTGATGCGCGGTCAAATAAACAGACAAACGCAAAAATTCTAAAAACTATTGGAACGTGTTCTGTTATCGATTCTAAGTATCCACAGCCAATTTTTTTTCGAATATCTTCCATGTACAGACTTTCCACCCTCTTTAGCTTTATTATATGTATGCTTAATTATAGATACTCGAAATAGCACAGAGGCTCAAATCCAATTTCGGTAAAAGTCGTTAAAATTACTAACGATATGTAGGGCCAAGGTCTTACGACTTAACAGAAATATAATTAGATATTGTAGCTTTGATGAATACGAAGAAAAAAGAAGCTACGTTCGTTTTTTAATTAAAAAAAGAAAAGAAAACAGACACCGTCTTTCTATAAAAAGAATTCGTATACAATTTTGCACACCCAGTTCTTAATTAAAACAGCCATCGTTATGTTACTAAATGATTTTGGATTACATTGTTTTGTCTAGGCGAAGAAAAGTTTCATTACTTCAATTTTAAATAAAAGCGGCCAAGTGCGAGTCGGACTCGCCCATGAAGGGTTCCGTAGCAGCAAGTAACATATTGTAAAAGTTCTTGTAGTTCGATGTAACTTTGATCGATGTTTTAATAATAGTGTTTTTTTTTATAATTAAGTTATTAAAACATATTATATATAATTAGGTACCTAAATGATGGGAAAAAAGGTAAATTGCGGTTTACGATTTAGGACGTATTAAAAAAAACTACTTACTAGATCTCGTTCAAACCAATTTTCGGTGGAAGTTTGCATGGTAATGTACATCATATATTTTTTTAGTTTTATCATTCTCATATTTTAGAAGTTACAGGAGGGGGGGACACACATTTTACCCCTTTGGAAGTGTCTCTCGCGCAAACTATTCAGTTTAGAAATAAAATATATTAGAAACTTCAATATAATTTTTGAAGACCTATCCCCACGTATGGGTTTGATGAAAAAAAAATTTTGAGTTTCAGTTCTAAGTATGGGGAACTCCCAAAATTTATTGTTTTTTTTTCTATTTTTGTGTGAAAATCTTAATGCGGTCTACAGAATACATCTACTTACCAAGTTTCAACAGTATCGTTCTTATAGTTTCGACAAAGAGTGGCTGTGACATACGGACGGACAGACAGACAGACAGACAGACATGACGAATCCATAAGGGTCCGTCCGGGTTCCGTTTTTTGCCATTTGGCTACGGAACCCTAACAACCACAAAATTTAAGTGACTACACTATTATTATTTTTTCTGCCGATGCTGGATGTTTTGTGGGTGGCGAGAAACTCAAGGGTTCCTCAAACTTCCTCATAGGAGTTAATGCAAGCGTAAAAAACCCAAATATCGAAAAAAAAACAGTGATTTTGTAGGCGTGACGATAAGGTAATTGAATGAATGTCAATAGACAATTCCATGTTCTCTTATCATTGACGTTACCTTTCACAATATAAGAGTAATCGCCCTTTTAAAAAAGTTTCTTCCTAACATGTACCCTACATTGGTTAAAGGGCAACATTAAAGTAGTTAGCAGTGTGATTTAATGTTTTTATCTTATCTTATCTTATCTTATCTTATCTTATCCTATCTTATCTTATCTTATCTTATCTTATCTTATATTATTTTAGTGGGACCTGCCGTGAATTCCCTCTCCCTGCTAGCACTTAGACCCATCGCTATCTTTAGTCCATCTCCATTATTTCTCTTTTCCTCAGTAAAGTCGTGTTTACTTATGTTAATCATTAACTATCGTAGAACATTTAAGTGGATTATTATCGTATACTCCTATAGTAAAGGCATTGTCACAACTAATAACCCCCAACCTGGTCAAAAGCAGTTCTGCCACAAAGCAATTTAAACTTAAGAACAAATTGCTGCCGCTACGCCTTTGTGGCCCTAACAATCTTGCTGCTATTAATTAAGTCTATCAAGTTAGGTAATGTGTTAGTGTTGTATATACATTAGCTTTACCGGAATTTGATTATTCTGTAGTTAACTTTGTTGAACTCGTCGAAGGCCGAGTGGGGAAGCGCTTGGCCTGATACCCCATGGTTTTAAGTTCAATTCCCAGATCGGGTGTGTTTTGGATTTTTCGATGCATACTCCTAGTTTGTGATAACCAACTCTCTTTTGGCATGCGTGTTGATTAGGCCCATCAATGATTTGACTTCAATGATGGAGGCCTTTGCACAGCTGTGGGACAGTATATATGTAAATAATCATAAATATAGCTTGCTTAATTCTTAACTGATCTTTCAATATTTGTAAAAATATTAAGATCGGATGTTGATGACGTAATTGTCGACATTGAATAGGGCTCCTTTGGTTTACAGAGTAAGAGTAGATAGTGTTGATTAATTTCGGCGAGTTGGATTGAGCCACGATAGCATAGTTGGTAGTGCACCTGACCCGGCATGTCATGGGGTGCGGGTTCGAATCCCGCTCGTGGAATTTTTTCAACACTTTGTCTTTTTCTTTTTTCAGCATAAATAGGCTGTTTAATACTTTACTTGATACGATGTTCGATAACGACGACGCGTCGGTAGCCGAGTGGATATATGCTCGGGTTGAATGTGTTAAATCGTGGTTCAATCTTATAGCTCCGTTAGGCCCTAGTCTGTCGAAACGCCATATTATGGTGCGTAACAATTGATTCAACCATTGTTATACGTTATGGACAGACGAGTGTTTAGACTACTGACATGAACCCATACCTTTAAAATAGTATGCCAACAAAAACATACTTTAAAAAAAAAACAAGTCTCGCAACTCAGTTCTTCTACCGTAAAAAGTTGTGAGATCCATGTAATACCATGTCGGTTAATTTATTCAGTCCCTACTTAAGGGACCTTCTGTCTTAAGTTATTACGTAATTAGCTAACCTAACAACATGTTATAGTGACCGTATCAATATTAAAAATCTATTATGTTTTAAATAAATAGATTGACTTGGCCATTCGCATGAAAACACAATGTATCTCACAAGTAATACACATATTATATTAAATTAGATTGTATAGTTTAAATAATAAATATATAAAGAGTAGTTTCATATCGGTAAAATACAGGAAAAGGCGGACTTAATGCCTTGACGCATTCTCTACAAGTCAACCAGTGTATCAAAAGAAAAAAAAAGCGAAATAGACTCGATTGAAAACATTAATTGTAGACAAAATATATAGACATGCCATATAAAATATACTACCATTATACTTTGAGTTATGTGCCTTTAGGTCGGTTTATCCGTGTGTTGTGTTTTAAATAGCTGCCATTCCTCGCTGAATTCGGGGTCAGCCACCGAAGAGGTTTACGATCTTCAGACGCTATCGTTACGTCACATCTACATCTTGACGAGTTTGATAAATGAGGGCATTCCTATCGCATTCTTATCTATTACAATTGAGAATTAACGCTCTCTGACGAATTAAAGAACTGATCAATGATTTATGTTATTTTTAGTTTCTTAACCGTAAAATTATGTCTTGCTGAAATGCGCTTCCACCAATCGGCATTATCATCACTTAACATCAAGGCATTGTGCTTACCCGTAAATTATAATTTTAAAAAAATCTCTGAAACCAGTTGTCTAACCAATACACCACAGAGGCAATAGAAATAGTACAGCCTTTGGGATTGGATTGGCCTATATACGAGGAGTTCTATAACCAATCGGTATCACCAGAGTTGAATGGAAGAAATTCGATCGACGATAACGTGCCGCGTGTATTCCTCTTACCTGCTTTAAGCCGTTTCTGCGAAGTCATCGGTCAACCGAGACAGGCTATAGAATGCTTTAACAAAACAAGATTTGCTTAATGAAGGCTTCTAAGAATCATCCAAACGGATACCGCATCATATGGAACTGTATTGCAATACAGTGTGACGTTCATTTCTGGAACTGCGAATGGATGTGCTTGCTTAAACTTGAACTTGAGCTGGGATTGTTAAGTAGGAATTCATATTAAGTTACATTTAATTGGTTTTCTAAAAAAACCTTTTTGGTATGTCACATTATTAATGCTCCGGTCTGCGAGTTTCGCAAAGGCCGGTCATCGGATGGGTGACCAAAAATGTATCATCTCGAGCTCCTCCGTGCTTCGGAAGGCACGTTAAGCCGTTGGTCCCTGCTGCATTAGCAGTCGTTAACAACCACCAATCCGCACTGGGCCCGCGTGGTGGTTTATGGCCCGTTCTCCCTATCCATCCATAGGGAAGGCTCGTGCCCCAGCAGTGGGGACATAAATGAGCTGATGATGATGATGATGACATTATCAATACAAGGTATATTGTAGTGAAGTTCGGGTAACCGCTGGATGCGAGCAGCACAAAACCGGTCGCTGTGAAGATCCTTGGGGGAGGCAGGTGTCCAGCAGTGGGCGTCTTTTGGCTGAGATGATGATGATGATAATATTATATAGTTCTAAAATGGAACTCTTTAAAGACTTTTGTTAAATGCAAATTGTATAATCATTCAATCAATTTCCCGGTTCCATATATTCATCATCATTTAGTGCCATCTCCATACTGAAGTTTGAAGATCAGTAATATACAAATTTTGTATACTGATACAAATATATCTGTTTGTAATACATAAGTAAAATCGTCGATACATAGATTGTAGAAAGTAGCCGTTAAAATGATTAACTGACGAGTTGCAACCAGAGGTACATTTATTCATAATATGGGGACTATTTTTTTATATTAACGGTTAAGCACAGTGCTTCGATCTCACCTCACCTGATGTTAAGTTATGATAAGGCCAATGATGGAAGCGCACTTCACCCGGGATCCTCATCTAGTGAGACACTGGCTATATTATCACTAGCTGCCGGAACAGAACAATGCAACAAACATTGATGTTATGGCGACATATTTAGATAAGATGGTGGTAGCTAGCCAGGCGGATAAACAAGCCCTACCACCAACCAAACCGAGTACACAAACATGTACCCCCCGCTGGAATTCGAACCCGGGACATTTGGGTCTAAACCGGTGGGCATAGCCACTACACCACAGAGGCGGTTAATTTTGTACATAAACTGCAAGTATACCCTAGAAATTATACAAAATAACTGCAAAATCAAATATTATTGTGATGACTTATTTAAATAGATAGATGATAGACTTTGTCTGCCTGTGAATACTGAAGTCGCAAGCAATAATCGTGGGAAGCAAAAGATTATTAGTAAATTGGAGCTGAATAGTCTAAGGTTAAAGTCTATGACGGAGTCGTTATTGTTCTACTAATAGAATCGGGGTATGCCAGCGAGCCATGGAGCGTAGTATCTTAGGAATAAAACTTACGGATCGCGTGAGAAACGAAATAATACGCTCCAAGACGCAGGTTGCCGCGTAGCTCAGAATGCGCCGCTCTTAAGTGGGACTGAGCCGGCCACGTAAGCTGCATGTCGAACGAGTTATGGGCGAAATCTACCACAAATTGGGTCCCACAAGGCCGAAAACTTACGGATCGTGTGAGAAACGAGATAATACGCTCCAAGGCGCAGGTTGCCGCGTACCTCAGGGTGCCAAGTGCGACCCTCAAGCTGCCGCTCTTAAGTGGGACTGGGCCGGCCACGTAAGCCGCATGTCGAACGAGTTGTGGGCGAAATATACCACAAATTGGGTCCCACAAGCCGAAAACGACATCGCGGCCGACCTAGACGGTGATGGCGGTACGAGTTGGACTCATTTTTGAAGGATTGGTCCCAGAAAGCTTACATACCGTGAATATTGGAAAAAGGAAAGGGAGGCCTTGCCCTGCAGTGGGACGATATAGGCTGAAAATAAATAAAAAAATAGAATGGTAGGTACGATAATTCGTTCTATTAGTAGAATGGTACGAAAAATGCATTCGCCGACTAAGCTATGCTTTAGAAATTGGCTATAAACTGCAAACTAATGTTTAGTTTATTTCCTGCTTGTATATTTTATGTTGATAGTTCCTTGTTTCATTCGGTTGTAACTTTTTTTCGCAAACCTCTTTGCTATAATTTTTTTTGGAGAGTGTTTGCTGATGGCCTTATTCGACCTTTTCAGCGTCATCGGACTTTTTTGAAGGCGGCAAGAAACTTAATGGTTCCTCAAACCGTGTGATCGAAGCACCGTCAGAGGGTTTCTATCGGGAATGTCATCACACAAGCCTGTCCCCTTTCCTATTAGATTCTCGGAGGGGTTCGGATCGGATTGGGTCTTCACTTTAGTACCTAAGTATTTACCTTTTGCCTTAACGAGGTAACCGGTTTTATGGACGGCTGGAAACTTATGGTTTCCGAAACCGTATAGTGACCGAACAGTCCCATGAGATTTTCTAGGGACTGCTCATCACGCAAGCGTGTCCCCGTACCCTAAAATAGATTCTCTGAAGCGTTTGTAACGAGTGAAATTCAAGAAACAAATGAAAATCCTTTCTAGATTGGTTACTGGTTGCTGCAAAAAGAATCTTCGCAACTAGGGGTTCTTTACAGGCATAAATGAATGCAAGTGTTTTAAAGTCAAAGTCAAGTCAAATCATTTATTCAATATAAAAGCCTTCACAGGAGCTTATCGACGTCAAACTATAAAACCCAAAAAATAACAAAAAAACAAAAAAAATAGACAACTACTAAATCTACCACTAGTCGGATTTTGGCAGAGCCTTCGACCGACCGTGGATTTAAAGACTAAAAAAAAAGGATTTAACGTAAAAGGTTAACTTTACTCTATTCTGTTGATTACTCAATAAGAATAATCTATATACATATAATGACTTGTCCTGACTGATTCATCATCGCCGAGCCGAAACCGCTGAAGCTAATTGGATGAAATTTAGACCATAGGTTAATTGAGTGACGTAACCAGCCACTAAGAAAGGATTTTACGGAAATAATACCCTAAGGGGGTCAAATAAGGGGTGAAAGTTTGTATGAAAGTCCATTTGGCATTTGAAAAGAAATAAAGAATGACGTATCTCAGGAGTTTTGTTTATTTTCCTTGTAAGGAGTAAAAAAGGGAAGAAAGTTTTTTTTGGCCAAATCGATTTTTTTAAAGTAAGAAATAAGTATAAAAATTAATAATTAAATCGATCTTTTTCAATAAAAATAAACAATAACGTGTTTTAGCACTTTTGGAAAAACCTCCCCTAAAGAGGTGAAATAGGGGTTTAAAGTTTGTATGTAAATCTGTCATTATAAAAGTTAAATCTTTCGGTATTTGGTCTGGTTAGAATTTATCAAATTATGAAGTGTTTCCACTTTTACCTTAATGTCTGACGCCCCGCAGATATGAACATATAACAATTGGTTTTCAATTGTCTGATTTTACGGTGTCTGACATTTAAATAGGTTTTGATTTTATTAAAAACAATTAAAGGTTGTGTAGCCCATGTGAGCAAAGCCGCGAACAAAAGCTAGTACATATATAGATTAAAAAATACGTCGCCACGGCGCGGCGTCCTAGTGAGATACGAGCCTTAGACAAACTTCATTTTCTGGCGCACTCGTACCAAATCAAATTACTTACTTCACTGGAATCCCACAGACACAACTCCACTCCGCCGATAAAGAGATTGTCTGACAAAACGCGTTAAATGTATACAAAGTATACTGTCCTAGAATATAATAAAACCTACGGAGTTTTTTAATTCGCCATTCGATAATCTTCACGAAAACGAGAATCCAAGAGCATCAAAGTTTCATTCGACATATTTAATCCGCAAAAAAAGTTCTGATCTGGAAAAATATGTGGACTGGTTGTTAGCGTATCCGAAGGAACTATCTTGATCGATCTTTGCGAGAAGTTCGGACAAATTTCCATTCAAATCTGTCTGGCGGTCACCTTTACATTCGTCGTCATCAGCTCGATTATGTCCCCACTGCTTGGGCACGAGCTTTCCCTATGGATGGATAGGGAGAACGGGCCATAAACCACCACGCGGGCCCAGTGCGGATTGGTGGTTGTTAACGACTGCTAATGCAGCCGGGACCAACGGCTTAACGTGCCTTCCGAAGCACGGAGGAGCTCGAGATGATAAATTGTTGGTCACCCATCCGATGACCGGCCTTTGCGAAAGTTGCTTAACCTCAGCACTCGCAGATCGGGCGCGTTAACCACTGCATCATCGAGCTCCTCAACATTAAAAAGGCAAAAAGACAAAGACTTTTTATAGGCATAGGTTTTTTAAAGTTTCTCTGTATTTCGCTTAGGCTCAGAAAGTTTTATCAGATTTGGTTTATTTGTTTGAAATAATTAGAACCTTAAAGTTCTTATGAATACCGAAATGTTAAATTACTCTTATGAATTTATTCGTTACTTATACCATAGCCTTAGTTTCTATATACTGTGCTAACATATATTATGTATTCCGAACTAGCTGCTCTATGAAACACCGACCAGTGTAATCACTCTGTCGAGCATTTTACGAGGAATAAAAACGGGCTTATTTTATGACGCCATAGATTTTAACATAAAATAAATCATGTATGACTGACTGAATATTCTCATAAGACGATGCGATTAGATTTTGAACTTTATATACTTATCGCATTAAGTTCATTTGCAATGTAGGTACTGAATAAAAACACGAGATTTCATTTAGCTTTAATTATAGTTATTATTTATGCGCTATTAACATGTTAATAATAGTTTCGTAAGCGCATCCAGAAAGCGTATATGCTTGTTTTAGCATGGGTCCGTGTCAGTAACTGGACTATAGGAGATTCAATCACGATATCTATCCGATCGGCTACCGACGAAGCCTCAAATACAATTCGATTATTCATCCACGTATGTTGAGTAAATAGCTTTTTATCTCATATCTTTAAAATAATAGGTAAACATTTCATTGCATTAGCAGCTAAAAACAATACAATTTATCATTTTTACCGTGGCAAAAGAATGTCAAGACTTCAGAAGCAATAACATATTTGACAATAAATGCTCGTAGATACGAGTATGTCTACGTGACATATATTTTATTTGTATACTATGTAATAGTAGCTCGTCTATATTTGAAATAAAAAAGTCTATATTTGAAAGAGCTAATAAAATTACTTAGATACATATCAAATATATAAGTAGCAAACTAATTTTATTAACACATATGCTGACTCTAAAAATAGATGTAACGTGCGTGGGCGCAATCGTGACTTTCGATACGCTATTCGATTGTATTTTAGTCTAATTTTTATGTTTGTGATGGAAATAAATGCATATGTTATGCCGATTTGTTAACAGGAACACGCGAATAAATACGGGGTGTTTGGTAATCTTTATCTAAATAAATCTTCTGTGCGTGTGTATGTTATTGAACTCCTTCTAAACGGCTGGACCGATTTGCATGAAATTTTCTGTGTGTGTTCAAGTTGATTCGAGATTGGTTTAGATTTACAATTAGACTTTGTAGGTGGCGCTGCTATAGGGGTAAATCATGGGATACGGGTGTTTTTAAGCGGACGAGTGATTTGTTTGTTTTGTTGTCATGGAAACTGTCAAAGCGGTACGAAGTCCGCCGGTCAGATAGTATGTGTATAATCCCGTAACATAGCCATGCATTTAAGTTTATAGAACACCGTGATATGCATATGCAGATGCATATTATTATGCAAAATCATATTGACGAAGATTTACTTTTCCATACAAAAACTAAAATTTATTTTATTACATTCTTGATTAGCTTTGACATTTTTTGACTTCTGTTTCGTTTGGACCCTATGATCGATCTAGGGTTGTCACTTTGCAATTTTATTTAGTAACAAAAAACCTCAATATCTCGTCCATATGGTATTTACCGGGCATGTTTATAATTTTTCGAGGTTCTATGTACTGTACCCAATCTGCTATATTCGGGATTATACAGGCATTACCAAACATCCTTTATATACCTATAGTGAATGTAGGTACGTTTCTTTCTTAATCGCAAGGCTAGTGTGCTACTATACTGTCAAACTAGTTTCCATACTGACTGCATTATTATTATTATTATTATATTAATATAACTAAGTATCTACACAAATATTTTGTAAGTTCACTCTGTAAGAGAAGCGATGCATCTTGAAACTTTATTCCTTTAGACTCTAATCAGAATCTATGGGGAAATAAAAGCAGTTTGTGTGCAACAAACAGAACATTTGTACAGAAGATGTCTGTGCCTTAAATTTATACATTTTACTATTTATCGTTTTTAAGCATATCTGTAAATTTTTAGAAAAGCATAATTAATTACACTCGTAAAAAACATAGACTTTCAGTTTGGAACTAAGTAAAAGTGTAGAAATTGGACCAGCTTTTTATTGTAAAAAGACAAACTGCATCTTTCAACAAATTTTATTTTTTGTGAGAATTTCAACGCATTAGGGAGAATGCGCACTAACCCACCACAACGACCCGATGCGAATGTCTTATCTGAAATATTAAATTTTGATTTATTTACTTATGTAAAATATTATTGTACCATAAAAATGTACATAGCTGAACAGATTTTCCACAAACTTTCTCTTTATAATACTTGCTTAAATGCGCCCCTTATGCGCTAATGGAAAACAAATTTCTTTTTCTATACCTACCTTTTGTACGCCGAACCTGTTATAAGATTTCAAAGGTTGTTACGGGTGAAAGAAGCTGAACCCTTTACCCTTTTATTTAAATAACTAAAAGGCTTTGCCGTATTTCTACTTACAACCTTCGCTTTTTGAACAAAAAATCGAATTAAATGGAAAGTCACATTGTCGTTAGTCGCTATACAATAAATGGGATAGTGAAAGCTTTTGATATTATGTTGTCATGTAAAATTTAAGAAAGAGTTTCGCGCAATAATGAGAAAGGCCCTGTATTCACTATAGCGGAGATAGCTGGAAAGGAGAGATCTATACTAATATTATAAAGAGGAAACCTTTGTATTTTTGTATGTATGTAAATGTATATATGTATGTTTGTTTGCAATAAACTCAAAAACTACTGGACCGATTTTAAAAAATCTTTCACCATTAGAATGCTACATTAGCGCTGAGTAACATAGGATAAGTCTATTTAAAAAAAAGCGGTACGAAGTCCGCCGGATCAGCTAGTATGTATGTATGTACATACGCCTGCAAATCAGACTACCACTAACTGTCAAATTTTCTCAATAGAATTTGAACTTTTAGTTTGGCATGTTATGGTTGAATATTTATTGAAGAAATTTGACATGATTGGCTTTTTTAGACTTAATCTTTCTTCTTTTATCTCTTTCCTAGCAATGTGATTAATTTCCTAAGCGTTAATCTTTGATGAAAAATAAAAATAATTTTAAATTTCAATATACTTTTCATAATTTAGTTCTCTTGTTTTCATCATGCTTCATTATTAAACTGATACTCAACCTCAACATTGATGAATCTACGCTAGCTTTTAGACATAAAGGTATTGTTAAAGCTTTTAAGTTATCGAGATACGAGATACTGGAGATACTCTCTTGTGACAAAGTAGGTACCTACTCAACTAAAAAGGTCTTTAAATTTCTTAGGAACGCAACGCTTTCGTACCAATTTTAGTGCTTATAGTGCTATAAGAGTCACAATATTTACATGAGTCAGAACGCGAGGTGTTCGCTAAAAATAACCCGCCACTTTTTGAGTCTTGAAATAACTTGCGAGGAAATATTTAAAGTATTTTCAAAGAAAACTGAAAATATAGAACCCTATCTACCGTTAGCGTTAAGCTTTCTCTCTAGTAGGTACTAATAAAAATTGTGAGAGAGCTTCACATAGTAGATAGTACAGACGCAATGAAAATACTTGATACTTTCTTTGTTATTGGTAGCTTTGCTATCACAACTTTGCAATTATTTTATTGAATTCTACATGTCCTATATATGAGGAGATTGAGTGCAATGGTTTGCGCGTTCTTGTTGCAATATGTAACTTTTGCTATGCCGGATCGCCGGATGGGTGATTGATGGGTTGTATTGTAGACGTTTTTAAATAGCAGAATCGAGACCTCGATATGCTTAAAAGCTTAGGCCTAGTTAGACATTTATCTAACATGGATAATACCGGGAAACCTTTTTTTAAAAAAAATTGACAGTAATTCACATAATATACAATGTCATGTGACACATATCGTACATTTTATCTTTCTGCACTCCTTCTCCGTATGAACTTTATCTATGCCAAATCTCACAGCGCTCCGTGCGCGCAATGTGCTTAAAAAGGGGTACAAAGTGTGTTATTTCACGTATTAATTACCCGACTACAAAGGAAGCAAGGCAAGGCAAGGAAGGTCATGTTTTTCGTGCCTATCTTGTATGTAATATTCTTTATTACCTCATATCTCCAGAACTACTTACTGAACGGATTTACATAAGAGCTCGAGCGCGCGAATACCAGACACAATAGAATTTTAATTGTTATCGGCCACCTGCTGGTCGATCGACGCTCAAGGGGATAGTTGAGGTATCGTAATATTCGTGTTAGCTGCCTAAGTGTAGATAGGTGACGTTAAAAAAAAACAAACATGGCGGCTGTGCGACGCCATTGGAGTTGGTGAAAAACAATTTTTTTTCGAATACTTCATTATGGGTATCAAATTAGAGGGCTCAACACAAGGATTTCAAAAAGGTACACAGAAAAAAAGGATTTCTTTAAGCAAGAAAATGATTTTTCTTGACATGGTAATTAATTATAAGGAAAATTGTCTTATTTCAAGTAATATTTGTTTATTTCTAGATATTGACTCTCTCAAAACAAATAAATAATACTCTTAGTGCAATTTTTACAATCAAGGAAAAATATTTTAAATGAAGTAAAAGTAAAATTAATCTAAGAAATTTAAATATTATTGTTTTAATATATTGAAATACTTACTTCAAAATGAAAGTTTATTTATCTTTCTATCGCTCCGCCCTTTGTTACTAGATGGCGCTGGCGGTAGCATCCTGAATCGCGCTATCGAGATGTTCTTTACGAAAGTATAAGTAAAAATTGTAACTTTGATATAGTTAAGAAATTAAAGACTGTACTAAGTCTCTTCCAAGCTATTGGAACTAGCTTGGTCTTCCTTTGATTTTCTGTGTTCCTAGTATAGTCTATTACTGGGCACTAAACCCTGCGCTTTTACGCCTGTGAAACGTAGTGGTTGGGTCCGTACGGCTACAAACCCTTTCTTAAAATTAAGTATATTTTATATAAAGCGAAGTTGTTTACTTTCTGAATTCAAATCAACATTTTCTTAAAATAAAAAAACATTCTAAGCTTACACCAAAAGAATCGTCGACTTACAATAAGAATACTAATAATTCTTGGTGAAAGATCGAATGTCTTAAATCAAGTGAAATTGCCTTCATTCAAGATTTGTTTGAGAATGTCAATTTAAGATATTTTTTTCCTTTACGTAAGAAAATAATAGTTTCCATATATATGAAAAACCATAATCTTGGTTTAATGCAATTTGCTTTCATGCAAGTATTTTTTGCTTATTTTGAGAAAACCGTTTTTTCTGTGTATATCATGAAATTTGTCTAACTAAAAAGACATAAATAAAATAGAAATTAAAAAAAAACAAAAAACCCGCCTGCGTAAAATATAAGAAGAAACTAAATAGAAAATCAACTGAAAAGGCCAATTTATGCAACATCATATATAACATAACATGCAGTCGGAGGCATACAATTTTATGCCTTACTCATTTTTTACGCAGGCGGGTTTTTGTTTATTTTTTTATTTTTTATTTTTTTAGAGATTGTACTTGCAACGTAGCGTAGTCTGCACCCTGTAAAGGTTAGAAGTGCAAGTTCGTTCCACTTTGTGCTCTAGCTAACCGAATTAGAATGCAACATGCAGAGGAGTGCTAGAGGGCACGTCCTTTTCAGTATCGCATACTGGAATTAAAACGCCAAGTTTATTACCTATCAGTGACTCTTGTGAGATTTCTACATTGAAATGAAAGTAAAATGAAAATATTCTTTGTTGTACACTATTCAAAGAATTGGGTCTCATTGTGACTAGTAATTTAGTTTGTGTTTTCTCGAATATTAATTTGAGACAATCGTCGATTATTAACTATTCAGTGTTCGTGGAATTGTCAGTCAATAAACGTCCTATTGCTTAGCTCAAGGGCAGCTTTTAAAGTAGAATTGTAGAAGTGTTGTTGCAGCACTGCTACCTATTGTAGCAGTGCTGCACTCTTTGAGACCTCTTAGTTACCCACCAGGCCATCTTACTTGAAAGGCACAAAGTAAGGCTATAATAACCCACCACCATCGTACTCTTAAAAAGCAGCAATAAAGCTTAGCGAGGTCTTTTTATATATATCCAGTTTACCCAGCATTGTTGAGTTATTAACTTGGTTATTGATGTAATCGTAAACAGAACGCGCTAGCTATTGTTCCAACAAGATTCTAAGCTTCTTATTCCAGGACTTATCTAGGTAAAATCAATCTGATGTGCATCACGATTACTCGATTTACATTGTTTCACCGAAATATCTGCGTCCGAGATCGTATCTCACATCTTTGGCTAAAACTTCCTCGAACTTTTATGAATTATCGTAAGTCATTAGTTATAATACTTCCCAGATC
The DNA here is from genome assembly GCA_963082485.1 of Eudonia mercurella. NCBI lineage: Eukaryota > Metazoa > Arthropoda > Insecta > Lepidoptera > Crambidae > Eudonia > Eudonia mercurella. The sequence continues at coordinate 10,679,421 of OY720038.1, forward strand.
CGTAAGATAACGGTGTTGAAAAAAATGTGCTATATTCTTGTTAAGGGTAAGAAAATATATTTTATCTTATAGGTAAGCGCCATCTTGCTTTTTCCGTTCATTATAAGTTGTTTATCATCTCTATTTATTAGAGGAGGAAAATTACCCCAAACCACCCAATGTTCAGATGAAAAATGAAGGTGAAGAATTTGATAACATTTTAACGACTGCCCTCTTATTATAACAACCAAGACCAACGGCTTAGCGTGCCTTCCAAAGAACGGTATTAATTTAAATAACGTAATATAATATGAGTAAAAAAATATTTAAAATTTTGGGCAAATCATCGTTTAATTCGATAAACGTCCAAGTCCAAGAGATTGGTTTCAATTTTAACATCATGTAGTAAATACAAGATCAAATATTTTTGCAAAAAAATTGCTTTACAGTATCTTTTGATCCTTTTGGGTGGTGTTTGTTGGGTCTGAGATTTGATAACCTGTTTGTTAAGATCCCAGGTTTAACGGGGTTAAAACGCTTGGTATTATAGGTACAAGTTCACTTAAATTATTATATAGTTTGATTTGTTGTTAATTCTATGGAGATCCGTTTCTCTCCACATTAAAGTTCTTCTGTGATGGATCGCGAGTCGCGAGCTAATTGTCGCTAATTAGACAAGCAACTTGTTTTTATTTATCTTGCTCAGTAAATTATGCAACTTTTCTTAGTGGAACACGAAGCTGCAAAGAGATTTCAGAGAAAGTTAAGAAGAAATGCACCACTGACATTGTTATTATTTTTTAAATAGCACCTTGCACTAGTTTCTCTTACGCGAACTCAACACATTTAAATTAAATACTTTATACAGATTTACCCGTGCTTCCTGGGATCCTATCCCAAATCCCAAGTCCTAAAACCACACCAGTTGAATCTAAATGAAACGAAATGCATTGAAATAGTTAATGGTAGCAAATTCACACGTCAGTCTCCCGTTGACTAGGGACTCTGCAAAGGGTTCTAAACGTCAGGCTAAAATAATACGTATGTGAAAACAAGACTTAACTATAATAAGTCTCTGTGGTATAACTACCAGTCTCCGCCCCAGAGGCCTCGGGTTTGATTCCAGTTGAGTACATATTGTGCTCAGTTTAGTTGGTGCTAAGCTAACGCTTTTAAGTCTAGCTACCTGCTCAATAACAATAATGTATTATATTAGCAATGGTTACGACGTTGTTGATACAAGGCAAATTGCCAGCAATTTTTTTGTTTTCGCTTAAAAACTTACGTGAATGCACCAGCTATGAACAGGGTGAAAATAGCTAGATGTTATCCAACCTTCGCTGAGAAGAGGAATGCTAGGAAGAAGACGATATTGTTGTGTAATTCAAGTGTCAATAAGAAATGAGGCTACTGACATCGAGACCTTATCGATCATCCCCGTTGATTAAAAAAATGATATTTGTAACACTTTTTTTAATCTGAGCCTTGTGTGTCAGTTCAGTAATATACGTAAAAGCTTTTCTCCTAATAAAGTAAATATACAAGGAGTCCTGCACAGAAACTCTATGTAAGGAGAATTTTGACTCGTTCGCATGATGTCCCTAGAGATATTGTTTGATTTACATAACCCGAGTCTCTGCTCTCCCGACTTACGTGACGACTTCTGTAGGCATTTAACTGTTTAGATATTTACGACGACGGGTGTCGTAAGATTCTGTGACGTCCTGTCTGAATGTCTAAGCTAAAGGAGGAGTTGAGGGAGTGTTTGTTTTCCTTACAGCGATTATAATTTGATAGGCACTGACATGACGCTAAGTGGTTGTTGATTAAGACCTGGCTGCGACAAAATGGTTCCACTTTTATAATCTATACAAAAAAATACTAGCTTTATCTATACTTATAATATTATAAAGCTGAAGAGTTTGTTTGTTTAGTTGAACGCACTAATCTCAAGAACTACTTGTTTGAATTGAAAAATTATTTTTGGGTTGAATAGTCGATTTATTCAGGAAGGCTATATATAGGCTATATTACATCACGCTATGACTAATAGGAGTGGAGCAGCAATGAAAAATGTTGCAAAAACGGGAAAATATTTAGTGATCATAGCGTGTTGTTCTTAAAATAGTTTTTTAATAGATTGTTCGCTAATTAACGCTGGTGAAACCGCAGGGCACATAAGCCATATACTGTTCTGTGCTAACCCACTGCTGATCAAAGGCCTCTATCATTGATATCAAGTTGTAGTCACATATCCGAGTTTTGCATAGAAAACTATTTTGCCCGACCGGCAATTGAACCCAGGATCTCCCGATATTAGGTCAAGCGGTTTGACACTTGGCCTTTAAGATTTTACTTTATACTACTATGGTATCAATTAGGTATATGACCTACCTGATGGTAAACGGATATTGTAGCCTTCGGACGTTTGCAACACCTGAGGTGGTATAAAAATCGGAGCTGTAAAAATCTTGCCACCATCATTTTGAAGGACTTAATACTGAACTTAGTAGACTTGGCTTGTCATCGTATTTCAAATATCAAAGGCTTGATTTTGACTGGTAAAAATGTCAAAATCTGGTCATTGAGACACGATTCTGACATTTTAAAATACTTGGTAGAATCGAGGCCCTGTATTCTTTTAATTTTGTAATTTTTTTTAAATTTACAATGTTAAATTTTCTATCGAAAGTGATATTTCATTGAAACAAGGGGCAGCCACAGGTGGATTGAAACCATTACTCTTCGCAATCCGAATGACTGATCCTCCAATTGAGTTGCCTAGATCCACCTGAGGCTTACTTTTATCAAGTAAAATAACATTTATATTTAAAATATTTTGTTCAGTTGTGGTACATTAGAATTGCCCTTGATAAGTCCCAAAAGAGCTCAATTATCATAATATTTTAATTATGATTGACACGAGTAGATCAACTGATCGTTATTCAGTCAGTCAGTCAGAACTTTCTATTCATCATTCAGAACTTTCTATTCATCATTCTGCAAATCATGCAAATCTTATTTGGGGTCTAGGAACATGTTTTCTTGTTTCGTTCTCCTCTGTCAGACTACTATACTACAGAACTTCTCTTTTTTTATCTTAGTTAAGAACTTTATACCTCCTATAAAGCCTCGAGCGCTTGAACCCAAAGGTCCCGAGTTCAATTCCTAGGTCAGGTAGTGTGTTTCGTATTTTTCGATCTGCATCCGGGCTATTAACTAATGGTCCGGGTTTGTGATCACCAACCCGCATTTGGCAAACGTGGCCATTACCTATCAATTGTAATGATGACTTGATTTTAATGATGGAGGCCATTGCCTAGCATTGGGAAAGTTATAGGTTATTTACTCATTTACTAAGGGGGTGCAGCGCGGACGCAAAACTGCGAGTTTCAAGTTTCTTTATGATAGCGAGCGAGCGGTGCGTGGCAGCAGTGGTGTGCGCAAGACTACGAATACTGTACAGAGTAGGCTGGTGATTTAATTAGAGCTATGTTTACTTTCGTAAAATCATAGGCGTTTGGGTAAAAAAAACAGTCTTAATATTTTCATATTCATATTTTTTAATTGAAAAATAAGACAACAGTGGCCTGCGGAATATCAATACAAACATTTTGATGTCGGATCATTATTTTATTTGTGCTATATTTACAAAGTTTCTGAAGAAATAAGTTTTTAGATATCATTACTTTTACGTATTGTTTATGCAGTTTCTGGGTATTTGTTTCAAATTCCAAGACAACCATGGCCTTGTGAAAAAATCAAGCTAACCTACACTAGTTCTTTTAATGTATGTGACCTATTCAGCGCCTAGCACCAGTGATCTAAAAACACGTAAATTTTCGAAATTCCGCGCGGCACCCCTTATTATATACTTTACTTCTTGCGCGGCTAGTGACATACTATGAAATACTTGAATGAAACAATAAAGGAAGTTAAACAGAAATTGATATTGTCGTGTTATAAAAAATATGTGCATGTAAGTGTAAATCAATTTGAGTGAAGACGACCTACCTCCTTCTTTATTACTTATTATTACATTTAGTGTAAAAATAAACTTATTAAACCTTCAGATTCTAGAACACACATGCTGCGATGCATTAAAATCCCCTTTTATGAATTGGAATCGTTGCACTTGTCATGAATAAATCAAAGCCGTTTTAAATATTTAGCATGCAAATGCTATCGCGCGTTGAGGTGACAGAGCATCAATAGCGAGTTGCTCTACGCATAATTCAATTAGTTTAAACGTAATGTGTTATAAATAAAATGCATAATGTCCACACATAGTACCTACAAAACAAGGTACAGAAAATTTAAATCAAGTCGCACAGAAAGTCCTCTCATTCAGCACTATTTCGAGATATAGCATTGATACCACAACGCTGGTATTCCGTTAACGATTGGTTGGTTGTTTTTAACTCAACAACGGAATAGTATTTGCCTTTAACCTCACCTAAGGCCGAAGATGGCAGCGCACTTCACCCGGAACAAGTAAAGTATCTTTATCTCTAACTGTCAGGAGGAACGGGGCAATTCCACTAGCCAGGCGTACTTACAACAAGCCCTCATCATCATCATCATCGGCATTTCCAAGTGACTTGTTGACGCCACTGAGCACGATTCGCGGCTACTCTCATCAGCCACTTTGCGAATGTAAGCCGTCCAACTCTTTCACCATACAATTCCCTGGCTCCATTCTCAATCGAATTATAGAATGTGTAGTCATGAACAACAGCGTATCAAAAAAACTCAATCTGTTTTGGAGCCCGTAACGATATTAATTAGCAGAAATAATTGGAAAATAAAATATATCGATCGCAAGAAGAAACCTATCCGTTTGTGTGATGTTGACGGTAATTGAGTTGCTCCGTGTTTACAGGAAGACTCGTACGGCTGTGCCCCGCGGGCAGTTCGGTGGCTTCATGAATAAACCCCAGATCTCGCGTTGCATACGTAATTAGACCTTACACGTTGAGAGCACACGGGGGATTTTTGTTAGAAACTGTTTTGATATGTTGTACCTTTTTCTATGGAAACCTAACTCGAAAAGAAGACTTAATTGAGCGTCTTTTAGCTCTGGGCAGAATAGACCTTACAGTTTGAGAGCACACTGAGGATTATAATTAGGAACTGTTTTATCAAAACTGATGGCCGCTAGGGCGGAACAGTTTTCGAGTGGCAACCGCGTACTGGAAAGCGCAGTGTGGGCAGGACTCCAACGACCGACGATCTGGCAAAGGTCGCAGGAGGCCGCTGGATGCGAGCAGTACAAAACCGATCGTTGTGGAGATCCTTGGGGGAGGCCTTTGTCAATCTATAAACACAACTCGCAAGGAAGACGACGGATGGTGCGTCCTGTAGTTAAGGGCGGAATGGAGAGCAAGAGATCCCTTGGTCGCCGAAGGTATGCCTTCAAATATGAAAATCGAGCTTCATTTATCAAGTAACAATCTCAATACAACCTTTCAGAAACCTTTAGGTAAAGCGCCATCTGGCGACATTGAATTTGACCACCAGTACTGTAAGAAATATTCCTTGTGGAAGAATAATCCCTCTCGTGTGTTTTTAACTAAATGACGTCACGGCCGGTGTTTCGGCCGGTTAAGTTTGTTTCTGGCGGGCACTTTACAAGTCTTTCTTTGCTATTTGCTTGTACGTGTTTCGTGTTTATTTTAAGAACGTGAGTTTGGCGAAAGTTTGTACTGATTCCGTTGTAGTTATCCTGCGGGATAGCTGTAGTCTGTGTTCATTAGCTGAATGGTAAGTGCTAAGCCGAATATAGAAGCGAAGCGAGTCTTCAAACTTGTATCTAGCTATAGAAACGACAATGCTACTAACATTGCGGTAGTAGACCGAACCGAGTACATTACGTAGTCCCTCTGGGTATTCAGCTCAGAACTCCTGATACTTAATTAGACGTTGCTTAGCTTCTGGCATGAACATGACTTGACATCTTAGCAAATTCTCGATTGGTTCCAAATACCAATACTACTGTAGTTTGCTATATATAACCTTAGTAATTACTAGCTCATTTTGTGTCCCCACTGCTGGGGCACGAGCCGTCCCTATAAATAGATGGATACAGAGAACGGGCCATAAACCACCACGCGGGCCCTGTGCGGATTGGTGTTTGTTAACGACTGCTAATGCAGTCGGGACCAACGGCTTCACGTGCCTTCCGAAGGACGGAGAAGCTCAAGATGATAAGTTTTTGGTCACCCACCCGATGACCGGCCTTTATGAAAGTTTGTTTAACCTTAGCCATCGCAGACCGGGCGCGTTAACCACTGCGCAATCGAACTGTTCCTATTAACGTTCGTATTTAGCCTTTTTGCTTAGATTAGTGGTCGCCCAGTGGTCGAAAATCGACTGTAATTTTATTAAGGCTGCACGGATTGTATCCTAAGCTATGAAAAATTAAAAAAGATAGAATGAGAGTTTAGATTGGCATTGACATATGTCGGCCGCATTAAAGACAAACAATACGTGTATGTCAAATAGTTAGGCGTGTGTGTCAAATACATAGTAGTGTGTGTTTGTTGATTTAATGTATTTTTTATGCATAATTTTTAAATAACCTTCTATATAAACTATAAGTGTGCGAAATTTTATACTCTGTCCGCGCAATTTTCGCAAAAAGGGGTACAAAGTTTTTGCTTCACGTATTTAATATGTAGATAACGGTTGGCAGAGCAAACACAACCTGCCTGTGACAAGGTTAAAATGTACTTTATTGTTACAGTTCCACTATCATTATAACAATATTTTGTATGACTCATGTTCGTGTATTGTCGAGTGAAAACAATATGCTTCATTCGCGTAGAACTCAGACCATCGTAGATTCCCGAACGAATTACGTGTTTTATCGAGATAATAAGTAGCCCTTAGAATAATAACGCATAGAAACCGAGTAGACGCAAGAAAAGTGAAGCAATTCAAACCAAGCCATTTTGGCTCAGTCCGCCCGAACGTCACATCAGTTGTCAAGATCAAGCGCTAGTGCAAACATCTCCGACAATTATTTACATTATGACGGTTTGTGCAATTAATGGGTGTCACAACGCATCGCATAAGGACAAAAAAGCTTTTAACATAACATTTCATACGTAAGTATTACAAATTGACTTGTATTGAGCTAAATATTTACTACTTTTAAAAATAAAATTACAAGCCGCGATTTTATGAAAGTGTTACTAGTAAGAAGAAATTATTTTCCCATTTTTCATTGGTGTATGTTAGTTATAAAATTAAATCTTATTGAAAATATTTATTGAAACCATAATATATTTTAAGTGTTGCCCTTAAGTAAGATAATATCTTTCCCTATTTAGTGTAATGGTATAATGATGAGCAGTGATCGGAATGAAGGTGGCTAATTTAACTAAAGTTGCCGACAAGACAACACTAAAAGTGGTTAATAGCACCAAAATGTTGTTTATTTATTTTTATGGAATCCCAGATCTTGGAAATACTTTTATTTCTAAGTAGTTTTTCTTCTTAGTACACATGAAATTACTTGTATTGTAGTATTTTAAATCAACGAAACATAACCAGCATAAAATTAAAATGCCGATAATTTGTTTACCGTTCAATTAAAGCTGATTTCTTTCCGCTCGTCGACACCTCTTTATTAGCCTTTGTTAGTTGGGTTACACTCCACGTCGAATACATGATAAGTGATTTTTTAGCAAATAACTTTAGAGCGAAAAACAACAAATTCACAAAATGGCGAATGTTGAGAACGGTCGAACGATCTTTGAATACTTACCCCATTGGTTTAAAATTTTTTTTTTTTCAAATTATATTTATTTTCATTTATTAGTCATACCTAAAGTTCCTTACAAATAAGCAAAGAATAAGGTCCGAATAGTTATTTCGTGTTTTGTTCCCGTCATGTAAACGTCTATTTATTTATTTATTTATTTATTTATTTATCACGTCATTTAAAATTAGAATAAAAGAGACAAAACACGGAATAACTATTCGTAGCTTATTTTTTGTTTATTTATAAAACGCAAAGTGTTTTTATTGCGTAGGTGTATAAATAATATAATAAAAAAGGACCTCGTCATGACATATTATGACTTTTATTATATATCATACTCCTATCAGTTCGTTCCTTTCATGGATTCAAACTCCCAACGACGGATATGAGGCGCGTGACTTCGATTATTGAGCTACCACCACTCCTGATTTTTATTACAAATTTTAGTAAAGAGAAAAGCTAAATATTTGATTTCGAGGTCCTTTTGATTTTTATTGATTAATGTCATATAAACATTATCGTATTAAACTAAATTATCAACAAAAAGTATATAAGATGTTAGACATTTATTTTCTTACTTATCTTTTAACGACATATCATGAACTACTGTACTACTTATACTATTATTTCACGTAAGTATAACATTTCCCCACTTTCGGGGAAATTGCTCATTCACTGTACACATTAAAGTTTTGTTTGTGTGCGTGTAGGCGACCGTAAGCACGTAATGCTCACGCCTACATTAATCTGCTTTTTGCATCACTTTAGGCGATGCGTTTGTATGAAGACTATCTATCTAGGCGTTATTAATCTAAGAAGTAGCCTATGTCACTCTCTACTCTCTTTAGGAGAACTCCTACTCTAGCTTTGCAAATAACGTATATTCGTTGCTCCGCTTAGACGTGAAGGAAACACAAACATACAAACGTTTAAATTTTAATACTTTCCTATTTATCTTATTACTTAGTTAGGATTTAAATAAAAATGTGTGCGAGGTTTCATGCTTTGGAACACATTAATTTTTTGTTATTTCTCTTCCCACAAGATCGCCCCAATCAATGCCCAGTTGTGGGACGCTATTATCAATATTATCATAGACAGATTTAAATAAATAATAAATGAAATGTTTGTTTTGTTGTTTTTTATGTTTTTTTTAGTGGTGGTGGTGGTTTATGGCCCGGTCTCCCCATCCATCCATTGGGAAGGCTCGAGCCCCAGCAGTGGGGACATAAAATGAGCATGATGGTAGTAATTTTGGGTTATAACCCACCACACTGGCCCAATGCGGGTTTGTTTACAATTTATGCGAATAGTAATCCATTTCGATACATTTCTTCAAATTTGCGTGTACGAAACAAATTAAATTCCGCCTGTACTCAAGGGTACAAGAGAACTAACAACATCGTGTAGTGCTTAGTAAATTAATTCCACTTACGAAGCACTACATTTAATTGGACGTATATTCGTGTTCATATAAAATGAATGGTTACGATGATCGTTGGCGCAAGTAATTGGTTTCATGTCACTTTTATTAACTCGAAAACTAACGATAAACACGTTAATAGTATGCAGATCACAAACATCGAATATAGCATCCGAACTGCGGTGGAATGGTGCAAAGTTTAATGACTGTTACGTAAAATTAACTTTAATGTCCTGTTTTAATGAACAATTAATGTTAACCGCTGTACTTTTTAAATACATTGTCCAAATCCTCTGTGGTCTAGTATTTAAGACCATCGGTTTCAGGTCTGAAGTACATGGTTCTATTCCCAGTGGAGGTACATACCTATTTGTACTTGATTTGGTGGGAGTCGCTTTTTTAAGTTCGCCTTGCTCGCAACACGGCAGAAGGAAAAAAAAAACACGAAACAGATAAATAAAAATCTGTACCCCTGCCGTGCCACCCCACTGGCCCGTCGCATATTACTGCCCGAAAAGAGATCCCGGGCAATGAGGTCCAGCCTCGCAGCCCGAACCAGCCTCAAAGAAGGGCCGAAGAAATCAACTTACTCACACACACGCCTTGCTGGCTACCACCATCTTATCTAAATATGTCGCCATTACATCAAGTTCGCCTTGCTAGCTACCACCGGATTATCTTAATGTTGCCTTAACATCAACGTTAGTAGCATTAATGTGTTCCGACAGTTACATATAAGATAGCCAGTGCCGGCCTTATCATCACGCCACAAAGTGAGATGAATATGATTCCGCAAATAATCATTTCATTTGGGCTAGCTAGATTAGGGATAATATTAAGTACATTATTATAATAAACTAGGGCAACTGAGGAGCTAGTTATCTTAATCAAGGCATAATACTATACCATTTACACTATATGTAGTATATTAAACATAATTATGTACCCGAGCGCGTTACATGACCCAAATAGAAAGCTTTTTTATCCAACTAACGCCAAGGATTAAGCGATAATGTCATACTTTTTTAAGTACCTAATGGATTAAACCTAAATGCATAGATAAATATGCCGTTCATATCTAAAAAGTTTCTTCTCTAATGAGTGACTTACTGACGTTTATAGAATAACAATATGTAATATTATGTTACGAGTATTACCCAATTGGGGTACATACAACATTTTTATGGGAAGCTACAACCAAATTCCAAATTAAATTTATCATTTGACATAATCTGCAAACACCTAAGTAAAATTACAATTAACACTATTACACCTACATAGTTACAATTACACCTACTTACATAGACCGACATAGAAATATTCATAGGTTAAATTAAAACGCTTCATGTAACGATTGCATCAAATGGTTCTTAACTTCACAAATTGCCGCACAATGCGATATCGTAGCCCTTTAAACACATGTGTCAATTCCAATTAAGCGCAACTAAAGTAAGCGTCTCCATAGCAATGTTTAATTAGTAGTACGTAATAAAATAGTGGGATAATTTACGATAACCGAGCCTGCCTCTGGCAATTAGGAGTTAAGGGTACTCCACACGATGCCGCTTGTGACACAGACTAAGGGCCGGGCGGAGCGCTGCGACTAACCAACCACTTGGCCACGACCACGGGCGTTTTGCACGGCGCGTTTACTCTATTCATTACGTTGTATCTATGACCGTTGACTGCCGTAGTGTATCTAATGCGCAATGAATTAGAAATTGGCTTTTCATAGTTGTGGCACAGGTCGGCGATGTTGCGTAGTTATTGTTTCATTTATTTGGCCCTGACGTGACTTCTTCATGTCTAGCGACGCCTGAAATGTTTGGTCTTGTGAACGCTATACCAGCGAAAACCAGCGTTATAGATAAATATGGCGTTTACCCACACTTTCACTGAGCTGTGTTGTGCTAGCAGAGCTCTTTCTTTTTACAACGAGGGGAAGGGCGACCCTAGGTTTGATGGAACTTTCTTTCCCTCCCCAGTCTTGCTACAAAAATTTCAAAGGGGGAAGGGAAACCCTATCCACTAAATAAACTCTGCTACGAGGGTGGCTCGGAAGGAGTCACACGGCAGGCACCGAATATGTGTAGCATAGCCCTAACAAGTTATTTCGTTCTGTCTTTGAATGGTGCCGTTTGTTTGCTTGCCATCATAGGATTGTCAATTAGGCTTTGAGATAATATGGAATAATAACAAATGAAATAGCTTCATTGAGAGTTGATTGAGTTCCATTTTTGACTATCTGCCTTTAAAACTTTATAGCTGATATTTGATAATACTGGGACGAGTAAATAAACAATTACAAAACAAGAAATAAGAATTTTATATCTAAAAAAAAAATGTTTATAAGTGATAGAAATATATAAATATATTCCTACGAAGTATCTACAGTGTGCCTTTTGCGAGCTTTATTTATCATTCGATACGTTAACAGAAGCGAGGACGCCTACACGTTAACGAAAACGAGAACGATTACCGGGCACTGGCACATACCTAGTCGCTCCGAACGATTCAGTAGAACATTGGTAATTGTAAGTGTGAAGGAACTTGTTAAATGAAGTAATAATTATTAAAAAGTGTCATTAGAATTCAGCTAGAGCTTATCCCAAATGAAGCGGTAGAAGGCTGCATTGTAAACGATCAACAGGTGATCCACGAATACAGTGCAGCGGCAGCAGTAACTTGTTAATGAATACTTTTTCATCTTGTACTCTTTTACCCACAACCTAAAAAAATTACAACATCAATAACTGGATTAGCTGTTTACTCAGACTGGATTCAAATATCAGCTTCATGATAATTTTAGTACAATAAAATTATTAACAACTTCGTCAACCCACTGACACCGCTACACTAACATATCAGCTTAACAATAACCTATATACGTTGCTTCTAAAAATGGGCTGTATGCCTAGTCCTACAATTTCGTACCGTACCTACAGTACCTACCTAACAGTACAGTACCTACTTTAAGACGGTTGTTTCAGAGCAAAAAGCCATTTTCTTTTGTTTTATTGTCATCTCGTCCGTCGACAATTTAATTTCTTATCGGTCATGAACAATGCAGCAGTAAAAAATGCCTTTTGTTAACAACTTTGCACAACTTTAAACTTTATTTTATTTTGTTAAAGTAATCAAATATTGAATAAAAGCAACACTAGACACCCGAAATCTACTTAGTAGCCCGTGTTACTTCTTAACTGTGCACTGTGGCCGCACTTTACAGAAGTTCGGCTACCTAGGCACGTACAAAATAATATATGACTCACGTTTGGTCGTTCAACGCGACCAAATGAAAAGGTCGTCAGCTAACTTTGGCAAGAAATCTTCCCTGCAGCGCTCCTTTTGTACGTAACACCAATTATATATGTGGACTGCTTCCTTTTTTGTAATATCTAAGGCTAATTAACGCTTAGCCTAAATTGTTGATGACTCAAACCTTGGTTCAGTATGAAGGTTGAATTTCTTATGCTTCCACTGTTATGGAACTGTGAAAAGCAACGGTGAATTTCAATTTATATAAGTTTTAGAAAATCTTGTAGAATTTTCTAGATAAGGAACAATCATGGACTTGTTTCTTCTTAGAACTTGATGTTTTACTTAAAATTTGAACCCTAATATGTTTTTTTTTAAATTCCTTGTCACGAATCATGATTTAAATTCTACTAATTTTGGTTTATTTATTACTTATTAGGTAATCTTTGGTCCTAAAGTTCATTTGTCCTAATGTTGTTTAACGAAATAGTTACCTATTCTGTAACATGTAAAAAATGTTTTGATACTGAAATATTCATCGTACGTGGTCAAAATAAAAAATACAAATACATCAAGATTTAATAATTTTAGTTGAAATTGATATACTTTTTAGCCAAATTATAGATAAAAAAAGGTTATAATCCGTTTTGTATTATACTATGGAATGTATTTGACGTTTTGGCTTGACTCATATCGTTATGACAGTTATTGTTTTTAATTTTTATTTGTAAAAGAAATTTGGTTTACTATAAAACTTATGAATGGCATCCAAATTATGTGATTGCTGTGGTTGGTGGATAAACCGAGTACCAAGTAAGTTTAACTATAGATAATAGGAATTAGGTATTTTATATGAATACCCTGTTTTGATATGTCAATAAGCCCCCCCCTTCCCCCCCCCCCATCCCGGTATGTATTAAGCTTACCTACTGATTCCTCTTTATTTTGTGCTTTAATTCTCTGGATGGATATGGAGAACGGGCCATACACCAAAAAAAAATTCAGGCTAGTTTTTTTATTTTTCCTGACACAAAAATTGTAATATTTTTAAGAGCGGCCTCTCTGTCGGTTTTTTTGAATGAAACTAGGAGCACGTGTAAGCGGTGAAGGCATTGGGGCCTCTCTGTTTCAGCTCCTTTGAATTGAAACTACCGAAAGTGCTTTATTTTTCTTTTTAATCGAAATGTCTTTCTGCGTTTTTCTTGAAAACTAGCAAATAAAAATTTAAGGTTTTTTCATAAAAATAGTTTATATAATATGTGGTTGAATTTATCCTCAAAATATTTGCAGTTGATAAAATGTGACCTTGTGTGATATATAGGAATAGCAAAGCCGTTGAAAGTTAATGTGCATCTCAATCCCTTACTAAAGGTGTTCTCTCATTGTTACAGGCCTACAGTTGCGGAGCATCGAGGAGCCGGCGGGCGGCGCGGGCGCCGGCATGCCCGCGCCAGCCTGCTACGACGCCGAGTGCGCGCGCACCGAGGCCTGGCTCGACGAGAACCAGGAGTTCGTGCACGACTACTTTTTAAGGTAAAACATATACCCTCCGTAGCCGAGATAAGATTGCCACTGACTGGGTTCCATGATGATGGACACCGGAGACGAGGCAGGCCAAAGCGGAGATGGGGGGACGACGTGACCACTTTTTTGCCGGAGTGGTATGAGGTGGCCGATGATTGAGAAGAGTGGAGCTGTAGAGGGGAGGCTTTTGCCCAAAATAGGCTAATAAAAAAAAAACTAAAAAACACGCTAACTCTGAGTTCCCGAGTTCGACTCCCGGTCGGGTCACTGTCGAAAACGAACTTTTCGATATTGTGTCGAGTCTGGGCGGTTGTAGTACCGTCGCCGTTGTATCCGATTTCCATATAACGAGTGCGAGTGAGAGGTTTTTTTAGAGGGTATGGCATCATTGGCAACCCGCACTTGTGCATGTCCCCGGTTCCTAGGTACTAGATTTTCCGAGGGGTTCTGTGGCTAGCAGAGGTTACGATATAAAATCATAAATTAGTTGTGCAAGAAACGAGAATAACTGCATATTAAATATAAAGTATTCCTTCAATTACGAAAACGTTTGCAACAAACATTTATCTAAGTACATTTGTTAATGTACCTACTACATACCACAGTACAAAGCGATTTTGGACAAATGCATAATAATGAGTGCCTTAATTCTTTGTATTATGATTCAAATTGCGTTATTGTTGACACAGAGAATATAAAGGAAATCTCCATTTGAAAGGAAGGCGCGGAATATTAAAACTACAACACAATGGGGTTGAAAGGTTGCATATTTATTGTATAAAAATTATTTATTTGGGGAACTTACACTGGAACGCATGGTATGGTTTGTAGATTTTCTTTTTGTATGTTTGTTATGTATTTTAAATCCTGTACTCACAAAGAAATAAAATTAAAACTCACTCTACACTGAACATATTATAAAAAGGTGAGCTTACTTCTAAAAGAGATCTCTTCCAACCAAGCCAGTCTGTGGGAATAATAAACTGTAAATTGTGTAACTGTAATGTATAGACACATTACTTCTCATATACTCGTATCTATATATATATAAATCAATTGCTGTTCGTTAGTCTCGCTAAAAACTCGAGAATGGCTGGACCGATTTGGCTGATTTTGATTTTAAAATATTAGTGGAAGTTCAGGGAAGGTCTAAGCGGTGGGAATCATAAATAATAAGTAACGGAAAATACTAAAAACGACAATTTAATTTTCCAATACAAAATGATTTGTTTGTTTTGTTGTCATGGAAACACGAAGTCCGCCGGGTCAACAAAATGTTCGTAGCTGTGAAACATTTGATGTCTTTTGTCACTTGGTTGTCAAATATTAATAGGTGCGTTCAGAAATTGTTTCATAGCTATACGGCAGTATAAGGTCCGATCTCTTTGATCTGTTTTGTTGGAATACAAAACAATTCTGTTCCAGAAATAAAAAAAGTGTAAAAGTATACAACGACAACCATGTCGTAGCTTGGCGGGAAAGTGAAGAGTCATATCTGCGGTTTTGTTTTATTTTCTAAAATTTGTGTTGTGTCGAATATTAATGTGAAATAATGGTGGATTATTAACCGTTAAGTGTTCGTGAGTGTGCATGAGTGTTGGCAAATGAAACAAAACAGTGCAACGTCACTTTTCAAATTCTCTCAAGAAGTCCGCCCGAGGACTTAGTAAAGCCCCACATCTTTACTGAGATACTCGAGGGGTTGGGTGGTATATCATTTCTCATTTCTATTATCATTCATTATCATCATACAGAAAAGAAATATTGCTAATTTATGTATTACTTGTTAGAAAAATTACTTTGACACTGGCTAAATGTGCTAATCGCACGAAGCCATCAACAAAATGAAAAAAAAAAAAAAAAACCATGTCGTAAAAAGAAAATCTATACATATAAAATGCTTTGTCCTGAATGACTTACTGACGGATCAACGCACAGCTGATCGTAGATACCTGAAACTTGGAGGGTGTGTTCTTTGTATGACGTAGGCATCCGATCCGATAAGAAAGAATTTTACAAAATTCTACCCCTAAAGGGGTGAAAAAGAGGGGCAAAGTTTGTATGGGACAATGTGATTCCTTGGTCCAATCTACTTAAAATTTAGCATAAATCTTTTTTAACAGAATTGATGGAAGACGTGTTTCGTATTTTATTGAAATTCATCCCCTAAGGGGGTTGAGAAGGGGTAGAAAGTTATTTTGGCGGTGATTTGCTTCGAAGTTGATATCAATACTATTCAATCGATCAACATGAACATATTATTAAAAAAGTGAGTTTGTTAACTTCGTGTGTCATGTAGGTATTAACCTCCATGACCCACGGGCCTCGTGCAGTGGGAGCGCTGTTATTATGACAGGGCTCGAAGAGGTAGACGAGACTGCGACGGACGACAAGAAAAAAAGTTATCAAACATCTTTTCTTTACATACTACAAAGTCGCTCCCGCTGCTGTACGAGTACGCTTAGAGCTTTTAAACTGCGCAACGGATTTAATGCAGTTTTCAGCAATAGATAGAATGGTTCAAGAGGAACGTTTATATGTATGCATATAATTTGACCCGGTAGTGGCGCTGCTATAGGATATGGGTGTCCTAGGGTTCTATAGGATATGGGTGTTCACTCAAGCGGACGAAGTCGCGAGCAGACCGCTAGTTACAAAATAAAATTATAATAGTAAAGTACAATCCTAAATAACCTCTTCGTAATCGAACATAGCATTTCGCTGTGATCGCTAATGTTACGCAAAATGTGTAAACGTTAGAATTTCAGCGCTTCTCCAGATTAGTGCGAGAAAACATCCGGTCCGTGCGTTCCGGCAATCGACGTTCGGCGACCCAGCCCAGTACGTCATATTGACGTCATTTAAAATCACATTATTTTTTTATGGAAATGGGTGTTTTTGTCTACCATTAATAGATCAGTGGCTATTTTATAGTTTATCCTAGGTCCGTCTGGCTAGCAACTGCCATCTTATGTAAGTCAGTCGCCATAATAATAAAAGTCAGTAGCATTGTGCTATGTTGCTAGCATTGAGGAGTTCGATGATGCAGTGGTTAACGCGCTCGGTGTGCGAGTGCTGAGGTTAAGCAAGTTTCGCAAAGGCCGGTCATCGGATGGGTGGCCAAAATTAATATCTCAAGCTCCTCCATGCTTCGGAAGGCACGTAAAGCCGTTGGTCCCGGCTGAATTAGCAGGCGTTATCACTCACCAATCCGCACTGGGCCCGCGTGGTGGTTAATGGCCCGTTCTCCTTATCCATCCATAGGAAAGGCTCGTGCCCCAGCAGTGGGGACATAAAATGAGCTGGTGATGACAATGATGATGATGATGTCGTTAGCTAGAAATTTAGGATACAGGTTACAGGTGAAGTGCGCTTCCTTTATCGGCCAAGAGTCATTTACCGTCAGAGTTTTGATTTTGCTACTTCAAAATGTCTATAATCTTGTCTCAGTTGCTTGATACTGATTTTTTTCTAATTGTCCAAATGTCAGGCCTTTAATACAGATGGCGATATAAGAGCTAAGCGCTACCCCGCCCTTTGTTAATATAAAAAAGAAAGTAGTTATCACGGTTACTAATAAATTAGTGGGCGCGAAAATCAACATGAAATACTTACTGCTAACAACTTAAAGCTGTTACTGTTTGTTCGAGATTCTTAATCGGGGGGCGGGTGTTTGCCAATCCCTTCTGGCTTTACCTTGCTGAGAGCACAAAATAAGGAGACAGAAGGTAACCTTAGTACATACCGCTTTTTTTTTGGAGAGAATTTGCTGATTACCTCAGACGGCATTTTCAGCTTCACCGGGCTTGTTTGTTCCTCAAGCCGTGTGAAACGAATCACCTTCGGGGGTTTTCTAGAGGGAATGGCATCGCGCACTGTGCGCGTCCCCGTGCCCTACTAGATTCTGCGAAGGGTTCGGATCATCGGAGTACATACCGCGCTCGAGCAACGCGCAGACCTTTTAGGAACACGTAACATCGGACCATCCCAAACACTAGTCGGACTACCGAGCGCAGCTGTTGTGAGATTTCGTGTCCGTGAGAGGTGTAATGAATGACGTTTTATAAATAAACGCGTCATACGCCTACATTTATGTAATACAAAACAGCTTAAATTTTACTTTATCTACATACCTCTACATACGATTATGCAATACGTACAAAAGGGACAAAATAAAGAAGCCAATATGTCCTATGCCTGTGGTTAAAAAGAGATGAATGCATTTTTTCTCGCAATAAAATCGTTTTTGCTACAAATATGTTGCCATGAACTGAACGCAACACGAGACAATTGTCTTACAAATGCGGGACCATTGTAAGGCGCGTATAAGCATCTATTTTTTATAATGTCATTAGGTGTAATGTTGTTTTTACGAGATATCAGTAATTAATAATAAATGGTGACAAGTGACAGTGACAGGTGTCAGTGGTTGTCGATAAGTAAATGGCCTCCCCTAGGGTTTATACATTCTTTAATAGCCCTTACCCTATTCTTTTACTACTACGCTTCAGGGCACTTGGACGGAGCAACAGTCTCCACCAAGCAACTGAAGCTGGAGCCGCTGAAAATAGGGACGAGCTTGTTGCATTGAGGAAGAAACTAGCCTGACGATGTAACGCAGTCCGGACTTATCAACGACAGATTCCGTACCTTTTGGCCCCCAGACTCATTAGAGGTATTCTGTACGAACAACAAGGATCCGTGCCTAACATTACAGATATTTATCTATGATTATTTACATATAATTTTACGCAAATATTGTTTTTTTCAACACTTTGTCTTTTTACCCGACTGCGTCAGAAGGAGGGTTATGTTTTTCAAGTGTATGTATGTATGGAAATTATGCATGGAACATTATTAAAAAGGTTACGTTCCATTGAACCGGTTTTTGAACCGGTTTACAAAAAATGGGTTTTTTTAATAAACCGGTTGAAATTTAAAATGATAAATACTTAATTTACGTTTTCAACCCATATTGATAGGATGCGTGCAACTATCAAGAGATGGCGATAAGATAGCGCTCGCGACGCAACACTGTGCGCGCCGCGCGGGTATTTTGTCTAACAAGCTACAACGAGTCGCAGCCAGCGATCGCTAGAAATAAACCGGTTTATTTAGGTTCGAAATATCGCTCCTATTTGGTTACACTCCGGAACGGTACTTTACGATAGTGCAGGTAAATTGTTTAAACGAATTACAACGTCTACGGAATTTAAAAGATATATGGCCAATTTTTCTATGGACGTAGATGTAGTTAATAATTTTTTTTTTTTTTATTACATACTCATATACCAAAAAGACGGAACATCGCAATCACCAATTTTGAAAAACCACGCCGTTTTTTCAAATTGTAATTTGTTCGCAACAATATTTGCGTATAATTATATGCAAATAATCATAAATATAGCTTGCTTATTCTTAACTGATCTTTCAATATTTGTAAAAATATTAAGATCGTATGTTGATGACGTAGTTGTCGACATTGAATAGGGCTGCTTTGGCTTATAAAGTAAAAAGTAGACAGTGTTGATTAATTTCGACGAGTTGGATTGAGCCACGATAGCATAGTTGGCAGTGCACCTGACCCGGCATGTCATGGGGTGCGGGTTCGAATCCCGCTCGAGGAATTTTTTCAACGCTGTCTTTTTTTCAGATATTTATCTTACATACAAACCAACCCTTTTTATTTACCCATCACTCACACACTTTTGTCGACCAAACCGACCTCGGGACTCCTTATTATTATTATTATATATAATATTCATATCTTCAAGAATTTAAGTCAATAATCTTGTAAATCCACAACCTTTTACTGTTTAATTTTATCTTCTATACTAATATTATAAAGAGGAAACCTTTGTGTTTTTGTATGACCGATTTAAAAAATTCTTTCACCGTTAGCATTAGCTCTGAGTAACATAGGCTAAATAAAAAAAAATAAAAAAATGTCCACCCGTGCGAAGCAGGGACGGGCCGCTACGCTAGTATTTAATAAAATACCTTATTTTGTTAAGTGTGGAGCATTTTTTTTTGTAGCCTCCTCACAGGAGAAGGAGAAGATTAGGGTTGCCAATTTTTATTAGAAGAAATAGAGTATATCTGATTTCAAAGGAGATAAATAAAGAGTACGGACTTACAAAAAAGAGTATCATTTATTTATTTAAAGGTATTTTTTGTACATTTTGCAGCACATAACAATTTTTCATGGTTTTTAAAAGAATTGCATGAGTCCAAACATTCTAACTCTAAATTTATATAGATCAAGAGCTCTATTATACTTTTTTGGTTCTGATAATGGGTTTGCATAATATTACATGACTGGCACTAGTATGGTAAACATTGTGTAAAAACTCTTTTTATGAAAAGAGTATTTAGCATACTCTATTAGTGTTATAGATTATAGAGTACGCCTACATGATATAGAGTACAATACTCTATTTTAAAGTACGGTTGGCAACCCTAGAGAAGATCCACATTACAGAGGTTGTCCTAAGTGTGCGTTGCTCGACCGTGTTTGTATGGAGCTTACCTTCTGCAGTCTCCTTATTTTGTGGTGAGAGCGTCTCTCGAGTAGCCGCTATTGACTGTGGTGTCAGCTTCGCGACCCTCGTATCTGAACTAATCTGGGTAAGCAGAAATATTACACCTACGCACGCGGCAAAATCACAGTTGTGTACTCAGGCTACTTTTCCACCAGAGCTCTGTGACGTAGCTAAGCGGTGCTTGAGGAAAGAATCCACTAATAGGATGACTCCATTTTACACCGCAAGGAAAAGGATGAAACGCTATTGGTGGATTTTTAGCAGACCGCTCCTTCTTTCATTTTAAGACGTTAATTAGGGCTTAATAAGAAGTAATAAGGTTTTTTAAATGATGACGACAATTAATACTTAGTTTGGAACACTTATATTAGTGGACTGCCGACTGTGAGAACACTGAAAATTTTCCGCAGTCCTTCCGTGAAAGATTCCGTATCTTTATTTTAGTACTTTAGTGTCAATAAAATCGAAGGTGGAAGCTGCGTGGATAGAATATTAAATGTCAGTATCGCATTCGTTAAGACTTAAAGGTAGGTATTTAAAGTTTTAGTGGCGAATTTGAGATGTGGATCATCGTTTTGTATTCTATAGGTGCTCCACACTTTACAAGTATAATTTTAGCGTTTTATTCAACTGTTAAGAAGGCTCGTATTTTTGTAGGAAAGAAAATAATTTTAGTTACATTAATATTATCATGACCACAGAAAAGATATTCATAGCGTATGAAGCTATGCCGAAATATGGGATATTGAAGAACTACAAATACATGGAATAATCTTGCTAATATTTACATTATTATAAGTTAACATTATTAAACTTAAAAACTTATGCATTTTAAATTTTACCACAAATTGTGCTTACCTGTATTAATAAAGTCATATTCAAAGTCAATTTTTTTAATTCAAATTAACTTAAGAAAACTGTTTTTGAATCGTCCTGAAAACTGTTTTTTGCTTACTACCCATTCAGGACGTCTAGTTTTTAGCTGTGGAGAAGAATGGGCGCAAGTAACTCCACAGCTTTAACAGATGTAATGACATTAACTAAAAAAAAGTACGTCGAAATTATGTCGAGTTATTAGCAAATATTTAACGTGTTTTTCAATTGGTTGGCAGAAAGGCGACGCGGCAAGTGGTGGACGCGTGGCTGGTCTCCCACGCGACGCCGCCAAGCGCCGAGCTTGCGTCGCCGTCGCGCGCCGGCTCCGGCTCCGGGGCGACCACGCCTGTCAGGTGAGACGAGAGCGGCGTCACACACATTAAAGAGGTTACACATCTAGCGCTAAGCACCGTTGCCGTTGCGCGCTGGCTCCGTCTCCGGGGCGACCACGCCTGTCAGGTGAGACGAGAGCGGCGTCACACACACTAAAGAGGTTACACATCTAGCGCTAAGCACCGTTGCCGTTGCGCGCTGGCTCCGTCTCCGGGGCGACCACGCCTGTCAGGTGAGACAAGAGAGACATCACACACACTAAAGAGGTTACACATCTAGCGCTGAGCACCGTCGCCATTGCGCGCCAGCTCCGGCTCCGGGGCGACCACGCCTGTCAGGTGAGACGAGAGCGGCGTCACACACATTAAAGAGGTTACACATCTAGCGCTAAGCACCGTTGCCGTTGCGCGCTGGCTCCGGCTCCGGGGCGACCACGCCTGTCAGGTGAGACAAGAGAGACATCACACACACTAAAGAGGTTACACAGCTAGCGCTGAGCACCGTCGCCATTGCGCGCCAACTCCGGCTCCGGGGCGACCACGCCTGTCAGGTGAAACGAGAGTGACGTTCACATAGACTACAGAACGCATCTATCACCGAGCTCGGGTCGCCGCGCTGCCGTTCCGGCTCCCGTGCGACCACACTTGTCAGGTGAGACGAGAGTCACGTCACGTCAGACGTCACACACGCTAAAGAGGCTACACATCTATCACCGAGCTCGTGTCGACGTCGCGCGCTAGCATCTAATTAACGAATTGCTTTGGACGATACAGCCTTATTAACTTCTTTTTTGCTATTTTCCATATTCTCGGTGACATTTTAGATAGTCTCACAATTAGTATTTGAAGGTGAGTTAAATCAACAATTTTCTATCCATTATTTACCAGCTTTATTTATTTCGTTTCAATTTTAATCTTGAGATTTTCCGTTTCTTAAGCCATGTTTGTCGATGTTCGAGTGTGTGCGGAGTAAATAAATTTCGGCATACATTATTCAAACATTCGGCTTAGTCCGCGGAAACCAGCCGGCACATCCTTCCGCCATCAATCTTGTGACATCGACACTACTCCAGGTAGGCAACTACGTAACCTGATAATAAATAACCTGCTACGTTCTCTTTGAGAAGTTTTTTTGTCTCATAGTTGTATAGGTCGAATGCTTTAGATTTTTTTAAATATTTTTTTATACTCCACAACGTGGTAACGCCCGCCTTTATCTCACTCACCTGAATGTCTAGTTTTAGTTCTATTTGCTATTATTAATTATTTATTCACTGTATAAATAATTACTTACGCAGATTGGGACGGCAAAAGATTTAAATTGTTACCAATGGACATTCAAACATATTGAAATATAAATAAGACATAAATTCCCATGCTTTAAAATGATCCCGCGGCATCGATGCCACGGGCTCCCACGGCGAGATGCCGCGGCATGCCGTGGCGTACTGCGGTAGGCAAGGGCATGCTGAAGGATGCCGGCGCACGCCGTGACGTGTCGAAGGTAGTGTGTAAAGAACTCGAGTCTTAAGAAAGTTATACAAAGTAGTATTCAAATATTTGAAAGGTAGCAAGCTCTGTTCCATCAAAACGACTTTTCTCAAAAGCCGCACAGGTTTTACCTCAGCAGAGAAGCAGGCTGCAAGCCAAAAGAGTAAATAAATTTTTGTTTTTGCAAGGTCTAGACAAAAAATACTGGATTTATAAATAAAGTAACAAAATATACTGTGATTTATAAATAAATAAAGTTGATTTGTTTCTTCAGCCTAGCTGTTTTAATTCATATTAACCTGATCCCTGTCTAATATTTATTATTATAGACTAGTCACATACAATCAAATTACTTACGATATATCGAAAATATTGATACATTTTTTACATGAACATCCCTAAGCCGAAGTTGCCGAGACATGTTTCGACGTGACGCGGCATGCCGTGGCATGCCACAACATCCCTCGGCGGCAAAATACTTTGCCATACTTTGCCATGCCGCCGTCCCGGTCTGCGTAGGCCTTTACTTATTTACTATTCGAACATGTTTTTTTTTGTTTTTTTTATAGGTAGCTCGGCAAAATGACTCCATCCCACCTGATGTTAAGTGGAAATGTAGTCCAGACGCGAAGATAACTGGTACAGTGTGAAAACAAACAGCATCACTCTGCCGGCCCACAAGGTGCTTCTTCACGCCTCTTTTGAAGGACCCCATATCATAGGAAGGAGGGAAAATGTGTGCTGGTAGACTATTCCATCTTTTGGAGGTGCGACAAAGAAACGAGTCACCATATCTCTATGTGCGCGATGGGATATATATATTGAGACAGTGAAGCGGTGACTCCGAAGAGCACCACGTGTACTCCTTATAAAGGAAGGGGGAAGGTGGGATGAGTTCAAAATGCTCTTCAGAGCACTCGCCATGTTAACGAAAACTAGAATTTTCATAGTGAAAATTAACTCTATTACCTATTCTACCAGGGTTTGCTGCTTCTGTCTTCTTCAATGTCTTACAAAGTCGGTTTTTTTAAGATGTTCGAAAAGCAAATATAACTCAGATTACACACCCTGATGACAGATGAAGATAATGTCGAAGATTATAGTCATTAGGAATACATGCTTTATTAGGAAAATAAGACAAGGATGCCGAGTTTAAAGATTAAACATACTAAAAGGGTTGTAGCCCTATCTCTCCGTGTGCTATTTTTTGTTTAGCAAGTATAAACCGCCCAACAGTGGGATGGTTATAGATGATGATGATTATGGATATAGCTTATACTTCGTTCTCTTCTATGCCCTTCTTCCGTTCTTTCCATTGGTAGCTTTCTGTACATAGAAGGGTATCACCCCGTTAACTGTTTAGCAGTGGCTAGGAAACGTTACGAGAACGACTTTAAATTAAAAGTACGCCCCTCAAGAAAAGGCGGTCAATTGCTTTCCTTAATGCGTGTTCGACACGTACTTGACCGACTTATTAAACTTAGCAACAGTGAAAAGTATTGAGTCTATAAGCACAGGGTACATGGAGATGAAGGGATTTTGGCCGTGTAAAAAAATCGATGAGAAAGGTAAAACTTTCCTCCCTTCGTTATCTCGCAAAGTTGGCCGTCCGCTCACGAGAAGCTATCTCACGGGACGCTGTGTTCGATAAGAATGAAATTTGTGTTTCTGTACGATTGGCTAGCATAGCCTTGTATCTGGGTTAACTTGACGCTTTTTATTTTGATTGTTCCAGTGAATAATGGCTTTGTTTTAAAAATTTAAGTTTCTTTATATTTTTGCAACAGATGTAGGTACTTACTTACTTACTCCGATGGCTCAGCGACCCAAAGTGAGTCTTGGCCTCCGACACAAGGTAAGTCTTGGCCTCCGTCACAAGGTGACGCCACTGCTCCCTGTTTTGCGCGATCTCTTGCCAGTCGCTGGTTTCCAGGAGCCCATGTAGGTCCTTGGCGACTTCTTCCATCCAGCGGTACTTGGGGCGTCCAACTGGTCGTACCCCCAAGTAAGCACGCTTTGTCGCCCGATCTCCCCCATGCGCTCAACGTGTCCGAGCCACTGCAGTCTGTGTGCCTTAGTCTCACCCGATATATTGGGGATAGCTACCAGCTGTCTACCGGCCACTAGATGTAGTTTTTGTAAATGTTACTACGTACATTATATCGGTCTACGTACATTATATAGCTCTATGGTGGAGACTTCGTTTGAGAACTGGAATGAAACTCTGTAAAGGCTTCTTCTTCTTTTCTTTTGTATGTCTTTCTTTTACAGTGGTCACTAATTTGTATTTATTCCTATTGAAAGGAAATGTTGACTAAGCAACATTATGCTAACTTTACAAGTGAGTAGTATTTTTGAAAGTGTGAGTAGCAGTGTTCTGTTTCTATTTTTAGTTTAGTTTTAGTCTGGGCATCTATAGTGCTATAGTACGTGCTATGACATATATGCTGAGAAGATGCCCCCCTTTCAGTATCATAATGCTGTTAAATTTCTTTCAAGCGTCGATATTTCATATATATATATATATACAGTACATAAACATATACATAAATATATGTCTATGTACTTGTACTGACACTTATGACATATGACATATGATTACGACATATACAGTGGTGGACATATAATTAGAAACACTACCAACGGAAGTTAACATTATGCAAGATATTTGACACTTTTTATTTGGAAATAAAACAACAAATAGCATAAAATATGTTCAACAACTTATCATTTACAAAAAACAACAAAATATCAAGTAAACAAGTACCGATTCAATATTAAATTTTGTAAAAATATAAAAAAGTTGCATGATTACTAAATATTGAATCTATAAATTTTTTACGAATATTGTATGTGGACTTCAAACTTTCATAATTCATATGTAGTGTTTCTAATTATAAGTCTACCACTGTACATAAGTATATGTCATAAGTGTATGTATATGTCATTAGTTAAGCTAAATGCTACAAACGTTATAAACAGAAGGCTGTGAATGAGGATAGGATGATTTTGATACTTGGCACAGTGTTCATTAGCTGAAGATCACCATCATATGCTCTGTACTGTTATAAAAACAAGTTGGATCTTCGTCGTAATGAAATTGCAATCCTTTAAGTACAGTTTTTATTAGAATCGTAAAAGAAAATTTAGTACCAACAAGTTTATTTTAAACTGATAAAACTTAATGCGCTATGCCAATTTTATATCTCATTTCCGCAGGATAAACGAGTAGCTTTTTTAAATTTAACTTTATTGTGAGTGAATTCCGAAATTGTTTTTAGATAACGAGCAGTAATTAAGTCAAGTATTATTAGTAGCGCTCGAATGTAGTGCTTCATAATTATGTACTATTTACTGGTCGTATGGCAAAGGCAGAGCAACTGATTTAATATTAAGCCCTCCTAATTTCACTAATTTTATTTTTTATTTTATTTAAGTACTAACACTCAATGCCAGAAAACTAAAAATAATCCGAAAACCTTGTAAACTTTGAATGCTTCTATACATTTTCCACTACTCAGTTACTGTTACTCAGTTAAAACCTAATTTATATAGCTATTATTTTCCCACTGCGTCACTGCAGAAGACGGTGACGACGGTGACGGCATACGCCAAAACCCTTAATATACTCAAAGACCGACCCTTAACATCAATCATGAGACCCATCACTTTATATGCTTGAACTCATTATCAGACTATGGGGTGTACATTCCTACCACATGAGCTTTAGGTGATTGAGATAAAAGTCAAAAGCTGTCAAAAAGTAAAAAAAAAACAAGATATTTTTTTCTAAAAAAATCATCCAGCTTTAGGGAGCTCGAGTGGGAATCGAACCCACGACCATTGGATAGCCGGTCCAATGCTCTGAACGCTGAACTACTGAGGAAAGTTTTTTATTTAAATAATTTTAAGAAAAGTGCTTTTGAATCGACCAAAATTTTTTTACCTACATCGTTAAGGATATCTATTTTTTAGCCGCGGAAAAGAATAGGCTCATGAAACTCCATAGCTTTAATAGAATTTAATAGAAGAAATGAGATTAAAATTGAAGTAATTATTCTACTGTTAAAAGTGTTGTCTCCTATTGTTGACAGGAAGATCTCAGCCCACGAGTTCGAGCGGGGTGGGCTGCTGAAGCCGCTGGTGACGACCGTCGACGGCACCCCCACCTTCCTCGGAGACCAGCCCCCCCACGCGACGCCGTCGCGGCCGCAGCGGCGGTCGCGCCACGAACTGCGGCAGCTAGACGAAAAGGAGCTTATATTTGAATTAGTGAGTACTCTTTATATTTCTCCATGGGAAAGCGCTTCGCCGTCATCTCTCCTGATGGCAAGCTTAAGGCGAAGGGTTAAGGCACAATAGCGTCGCTAATGGATTTTATTTGATAACTGCTAAACTGGATTCTTTTTTAAACATTGCGGACGTCTTAATACATGCCGCGCTCAAGCATCGCACACATAGACCTCTTGCACGGACACGAATCTCGAAACAGCTCGGGACGGCCCGAGAGCAGCTGTTGCACGATTTCGTTCTGCGTCCGTAAGGCTATAAGACGCACGCGACGCAGCTCCGCGCAGCGCAGAGCAGATTTTGTAATGTACGGATGTCCCGAGAGCTGCGTACGCTGCGGCGCAGGCACGTGCGTCGCTGACATGTGTCTGCCCTGCCCTGCCCTGCGCCTCGTTGTAGTGCTGGCACAGATTTCTGCGCGACGCGTGCGTGTCGACGTCATGTTTTTTACCATTTTATTATAATTTTGTAACAATGACAGAATAATTAATAGAACTCTCTCGATAGTACAAATTATCCATTAGTAGAACGTTTTTTCGCATAATCACTTTAGTTTTTCTATGCTTTGTCTAACTGTAATGTAGCAACAACTCACATTATCAGACTCTGACATTGACATTGACAACTCATGTGTGCTGTGTCACTTACCTGCGTCGCAGCATGCGTTCGCGGCCTATGTCTGCCCCAACTGCCCTGCCTCGCTAAATCTGCACTGTGCTGTGCTGCGTCACCTGCGTCTCAGCATACGCTTAGCCTTAGAGGTTGTCTGTAGTTTGCAAGAACGCGTTTGTATGCTGCTCGCCTTTTGTAGTCTCTTTATTTTGTGCCTGATGGTAAGAAACGATGAAGCCGAAAGTTGTAGGTAGCTAATTTTACTCGAAATCCTCAGCTAGCTGTATGCACGGGTTTTGTTATCTCTAACAGCCGGAAAGAACAAAACAGTGTTATGTTATCATGCCGACAGACAGGTGGTAGCTACCCAGATGGGTCAAAAAAGGCTTACCACAACTAATTGTAGTATAATATTACCACCACCCAACTGGGAATCGTACCTGAGACCGGTATATATAACCCTTAGACCTCAGAGGATGGTTAAAAAACAAACCGAATACTTTTAGAATTTTACAACATAAACTAACTACTATCTTTTACAGTTTTGTTAAACTAAAGTTTTGTATAAACTAATTGTATATGCAATCGGATTATTGCAAGCGTTCAAGATGAAGTAACAGTATATAGAAAGCTACGATCAAAGTCGCCACACAGTTTATTACGGAAAAAAACCATGTCTAAGGCCGCGTCTTCGACGTCCACGGTGAGCGGGGCGGGAGCGGTGGCGGGGCGGAGAGCGGGAAAAGCGGGCGGGAACATCGGAATTACCTCAGCGGTAAAAAAAGAGTCACTACGCTCTCTCAGGTACGCGGTCGCCACTCAAGGACTGTTCTGCCCCAGCGGCCATCAGTCCAGCAAACAATGTGCCCTGCCCACTGCCACTTGAGCTTAGCAACTCTTCGGGCTATGTCGGTAACCTTTATTCCTCTGCGGATCTCTTCATTTCTGATTCGATCACGAAGATAAACCCTCCAACAAGGTGGACCGACGATCTAGTAAAGGTCGCGAGAAGCCGCTGGATGCGAGCAGCACAAAACTGGTCTTTGTGAAGATCCTTGGGGGAGGCCGCTCGTGCCGCTCCCGTTGTCGTCGAGAACGGTCCCTTGTCATTGTACGCGTGGAGTGTCACCGCTCTCCGCTCCGCTACCGCTTCCGCCCTTATCACCGCAAACATCGAGGACGCGGCCTCACGAGAAGAAGTACCGAGTGCCTGTCTAGATTTTATAGTGGTTAAAGTCATAAAAAGTGTTGAGGTTCCAGAGGCACATAAAGTTACGCCGAGAGTCGGGGATGATGGTATCGTGAAGCGTGTATAATGTAGCACTTAGTATTTCATTTGTTGCGTGCTGTTAAACGAACATAAAGATGAGAAATAACAAGTTGCACGCGTAGGGTAGGAAAGAATAATAAAAATTACTATAAACAAATGAAAGCGCGGTGAGAGTCAACAATAGTTTGTTTCGAAAAGTTTAAGGCATTTTGAGTTTTTATTTTTGCTGTATTCATGTTTATTAGAAAATGGTTTGGTATTGTAGAGTAGGATACGATATTTTGCAAATTCACAATCCGTGCGATCACTCTTCCATTTGAGCTATCGTCAATCGGTATTATAGTTACTCTACCAATTTATAGAGTGCTTGTTTTTTACTTTGTAGATATCTCTGTTTCAATGTTTCACTTTGGACATCCGAAAGGAAACAAATTAACAAGTGTTGTTCGTCATTCTGGAGAAAGACAAGTTTGGTTTATTTATTAATTTTTCCACAAATAAGTTCCTGTGATTTTGACTTGTTACACGGGCGTATCTCTCATACATATCTATCTATTCGTCATGCTAAGAACAAAAACAGGATACGGCAGTCACATATCATACAGTCATCATAATCATCATTAGCTCATTTTATGTTCCCACTGCTGGGGCACGAGCCTTCCCTATAGATAGATGGATAAGGTGTACGGGCCATAAACCACCACGCAGGCCCAGTGCGGATTGGTGCAAATTGGATTATTTACATTACCTAATGCAGGACACAAGACACTGCTGCAGAATAAACCAACAGTTTCAAATTACATTTCGCTGAGTATCTACATGGAATAATTTAGAGCTAAATTATGTTAGTCGGAAATGTAAATTTACCCTTACCGCAGAAAACAAAAGGCATAAAGTATTTTATGCTTCTCCAGAAGCCTCTACTGGAAACGTTTCTGAATCTTTACAGAAGTCAGTAGCGGAACTCGTAAAATATAAGTTGTAACATAGATGCTTAAGTAATGCAAATACTGGGAATCTACATAGAATGTCAATTACCGGAGACAACTGTCTCCGGTAATTGACATGTAGTTACTTAGCATATAAAGCTATACTTAAGTTTTCTTTTATCCCCTACTTATTTTATTATTAGAAGTTTTATTTATGATGAGACACAATGGGAACAATTCATATTAGAAAGTATTTAGGTCTGTAGTGTAAGTGACTTCGCTTAGAATTATTTTAGGAGACAGAAACTATACTGAGCAGAGAGACAGCTGATGTCACCAGAATGGCGTATTTGTTGAAAAGGTGCATTTGTCACCAGAATGGCTGCAGTGTAATGTCATAAATTCCTCGTTTCAGTTAGGTTGATCGAATGATGAATGACACTCGCTTGGCAGTCTTGGCACGCTGGGAAAATGAAAACAAATCACCATTAAAAACCTGTTAACACATCACAAATGTCATGTGCGCCCAATAAAACACGTTGTAATGAATCCCCAACAGAATTTTCAAACAGCATCTAATCTAAGAGGTCCCACATCACTGTCGCGAGGGTATTTGTTTAATTTGCCACAGCAATTTATCCACGTCCCCATCCGATACCCACACAAAATGATTAATTATCGGCGATTTGGGTCGAACGTGACGCTCCAATAATCAGCAGGGATGCCTTAAGCCAACAGTTAGGTTATGTTAGAACCTCATTTCGCAAGTCCATACAATTCAATTGAATGTGAATGGAGTAGCCTAGGTGGTCGAGCGGCAAAGGATTGAGGCCCGACATCTAGATCCAGATATCCTATTTTCAATTCCTAAGTCGGTCAAAGTGTGTTTCGATTATTTTTATGCATATGGCATAAGAAATAAGCCTCCGAGTTGCCAGCTCTTCTCAGTCGAAAGCTCTCAAAAAATCCGAACTGGTGGTAGATTCAGTAGTTTAGTCTAAACTAATATTTTATTTTTGTAAAAAAAAAAGTCAAAAAATTCCACGAGCGGGATTCGAACCCGCACCCCATGACATGCCGGGTCAGGTGCACTGCCAACTATGCTATGCTATGCTATGCAACTATTTGTAAAAATATTAAGATCGGATGTTGATCACGTAGTTGTCGACATTGAATCGGGCTCCTTTCGCTTATAAAGTAAAAATAGAGAGTGTTGATTAATTTCGGCGAGTTGGATTGAGCCACGATAGCATAGTTGGTAGTGCACCTGATCCGGCATGTCATGGGGTGTGAGTTCGAATCTCGCTTGTGGATTTTTTTCAACACTGTCTTTTTTCAAATTGTAATTTGTTCGCAACAATATTTGCGTAAAATTATATTTTTTGTTTTTTTATTATTATTTGCTTTTTTAGTTTTAACGTCCATAAGTGCCTGTGAAGGCTTATATTGAATAAACTTACTTTGAATTTGGTCCGGGTTTTGTAGCATATTTGGTAAGGGTGGCGATTGAGCCAATGCCCATGATAGATTGTAGCGATGCCTTGGTTTCAATGATGATTGCCATTGCTTAGCAGTTAAATAGTATGTAGGCTATTTACTTTATTATCTTAGTGTAATCTAATAACTCAATTAAAAAAAAGTACTGCATCTAGGGGTGACTGGCGCTGCGTTGTTTTCACGCTGCACCAGTTGTATTCGCTTCTGGACTCCACTCCAAAAAACTCAACTCAAATGTTTGTTTAATCAAGCAGTGTTTAAATAATTGACAATAATTGTCTAAAGCAATACCTAATTAGTCTTAGCATACTTACAATAGGGAATCATATCAATAATCTAAATTAAATCATGTTCTTGGAAAAGCTAACTTGGCAAATTCAATTTATAAAGCAAAGTGTCTGGAGTTAATAGAAATTCCCAGTTTAGCTTATGTTGGATAACGTTTATGGCTTTTCTAGGTCGAGATGGGATGAAGTCAATGGATATTCTATGTAGTCTCCAAGAGAAATGTAAACGCAACATGCACTCAAGATAGAATTCTAAAGTTTCAACGGATCCAAGCATCCAAACAATCAACATAATACTCAAGACCAGTACAAATTACTTGGGCATTTGGAATACGATGATAGATAGCTGTTACACCGAACTTATGGAGGCTTAGCTCAAGTCCTCAGAGTCTTGCATGCGTCGCTAATGAATTCACTCCGCAACTATGCTGTGGTATGAGTATGCTAAATATAATCTCGCTTTGTTGGAAAGGTTTCAACTTTTAACAATTTAACTTGAAAGTGGAAAGCTTTCTGCGTATTCTCTTAGGTCTTAATAGGTTGCCATTTTTGATGTCAGGATCAGCGACTTAAATGTACCTTCCGATTACGAACTTTTAATAGTATTACGAAAAGTCTTTTTAATAGTGTAGGTAGAGTTAGGTTCGGTTAGTGGTTAGTAGGTTAGTAGGTTAGTAAATTTGTGGTATTTAGGGAAAAATATATTATCGCTTTTTATTCAGTTTGTTATATTCATAAGTCTACGCCAGGGAAGGGGAAACTTTTTCTGTCGCGTGCCAATATTTACTAACGAAATATATAAAACGGGCCAAGTTGTTGCATTTTGACTAAGTATATTATTTACTGAAATAAAAATATTTGTTGTCTTTTCAGAAACACAAATTTATTGTGCAATATTATAAAATAACTATTGAAATATGAAAGAAATTGCAATTAAATTAAGCTTTTAGGTTAGCTGCGAAGTAAAAGGTTGAGGAGCGCTGGTCTTTGTGGGGACATGTGACATGTGGAACTGTTTTTGTTTCTGTATGATTTCATCATAAGCCGGCTCTATTTGTGTTGCGGCAATTTTTGTTTGATGGTCGCGGGCGGGATTTCAACGCTTCGCGGGCCGGAGATGGCCCGCTGGCCGTAGTTTCCCCATCCCTGGTCTACGCAGACACTACACATTGACCAACACATAAATCTCCCTATGACCAGAGACTTTGTACAATTTCGTGATGATGCTGACCATCAACACGAAACTGTACAAGGTCTCTCTGATAAAATCAAAAAATATTAAAAAAATATCGCAAGCAGTGTTTTGTTTCAATTCCATTTATTTTCAAAAGAATCTCTACAAATGATTCATTTGTTTCGCATAAATGACAATGCATCGTATCGTCAGCTTTTCAATCGCTCGTTTCGTTTCACCCGTTTTTTTCACGGCGCACCAGGCAGCAGTTTGCAAACATTCCGGTTCGAATAGCGGCGACCGGCGACCGTGACTTTTTTTGCGAAACCCCTACCAAAAGTGGAAGTGATCTTGCCGCTCGCTCGGAAAGCGATGAAAACGATTAAATGATGCGCGTCTACGCAAAAATGAAATGGAAAAGGTGAACACGAACAAACTCTATTTATAAATCTGCGGGAGATTCACGTTTTACAGTACACTTCATAACACAATACACAATATTCGATGACGTAGCGGTTAGTTGCTGTTATATTGCGATTGTGTATGTTAAGCAACTTTCGCACTGTTAAGTTCTCAGATCATCATCATCATCATCATCATCATCATCATCATCATCATCATCATCATCAGCTCATTTCATATGTCCCCACTGCCGAGGCACGAGCCTTCCCTATGGATGGATAGAGAGAACGGGCCGTAAACCACCACGCGGGCCCAGTGCGGATTGGTGGTTGTTAACGACTGCTAATGCAGCCGGGACCAACGGCTTTACGTGCCTTCCGAAGCACGGAGGAGCTCGAAATGATACACATTTGGTTCTCAGATAATTTACCAAATTTCAAAATCTCGAAAATACGGAGTACCATACGAAGTATACGGAAGGGAATCCATTCGGAAGAATAATTGAGAAAAACGATTCATACAGAATAATTACACTATTATATATTCTCCGCGTACTAAAATTTTAAGTCAAACATGAATTAAAATTTTAAGCCCATTAAAAACATAAATGGGAAATGAGAGCCAAGTTCAATATAATGATATATGCCTTGGTTGTTGATTTCAACGACAAAAGAAGTAGAATCTAAATGGGTGCCAAGTTCAATGGTCAGTCCTGAAACTTATTTATAACAACATAAAATATCATTTCTTCTTATAACTTAGGGTAATATATTGAAGCCTAAGCACAAAATACCTAATAGTACAAGTGTCTAACTTGGCTAGTTCTCATATGCGAATTATTATTAAGTACCTACTAAAACAGTCATGGAGAGCCCTATGTTCGATGACTACCAGCCAGCCAAATTTCCGGAAGAATAAAATAAGAACTTACAGCTTTAGAACTTGCGAAGGCTATAATATAAAATATAAAAACATAAAATCTTTTATGTTTTAAACAAATAGATTGACTTGACCATCGCATGAAAACACAATGTATCTCACAAGTAATACATATATATTACATTAGATTGTTTAGTGCGATTGCCAAGTCAATCTATTTATTTAAAACAAAAGATTTTTAATATTGATATGATCACTATAAGATGTTGTTAGGTTAGCTAATTACGTAATAACTTAAGACAGAAGGTCCCTTAAGTAGGGACTGAATAAATTAACCGACTTTGTATTACATGGATCTCACAACTTTTTACGGTAGAAGAACTGAGTTGCGAAACTTGTAAGAGTTGGTTTTATCATTTCTTTATGTAGATAGTCTTACTTTTTTCCTTTCTGGTTGGTACCGGTGTAGGTGTAGGTGTAGATGTACCTAGAACCATCTAAGTACCTATCTACCCCTATTATTCCATTACATTAGACATAAACAGGTACACTGATTCATTAACTGCAAATGTAACTTTGTAATCCTATATATTTGTGTGGAATTACAAAGTTATTTATGCAGTTAGTGTATCTAGAAAACTGGACCGCAATTGCAAAATATTTTAGTTTTTCCTTGATTTATACACTAAACACATACATAGAAGCTTCAAATTTAGAATACAATTACCCCTTATTCATAAAAACTATTTAAGCATAATTTAGTTAATCATTATTTTGTCTCTTTTTCAAAATGACGTTTGTGTGACGTTGACAAAACAATATTTAACTAAATAATGCTTAAGGGGGTGCAGCGTGGAATTTAAAAATTTACGTGTTTTTAAGTCAACTGGTGCTAGGCGCTGAATAGGTCTTATACATTAAAACGACTAGTGTAGGTTAGCTTGATCCTTTCACAAGGTCATGGTTGTCTTGGAATTTGAAAGAAATAACCAGAAACTGCATAAACAATACGTAAAATAATGATATCTAAAAACTTAATTTCTTCGGAAACTTTGTAAATATAGTACAAATGAAACAATGATCCGACATCAAAATGTTGGTATTGATATTCCGCAGGTCACTGTTGTCTTATTTTTCAATTAAAAAACATGAATATGAAAATATTAAGACTTATTATTTTTTACCCAAACGCCTATGATTTTACGAAAGTAAACATTGCTCTAATTAAATCACCAGCCTACTCCGTACAGATATTGGTGTGCGTGCGTATTCGTAGTCGTGCGCCGTTGTCACACCACTGCCACGCGCCGCTCGCGAGCTATCATAAAGAAACTTGAAACTCGCAGTTTTGCGTCCGCGCTGCACCCCCTTAAATAGTTTTTATGGATAAGGGGGTAATTGTATTCTAAATTTGAAGCTTCTATGTCTGCTAGAAGTGCCTTATGGGGGTTAGAGTTTTGATGATCGGTCACTCAGTCACTACGTGAGTGAGTGAATGACAAAATTAAGAAACTTTGACTAGTTATATGTTTGCCTGCTTGGTTACTGAATGTTCAGGCTTCTAGTTTTATCTACAACGAAGTTATAGGGGGTCGAAAATGGCCTGAACTGTTTCGAGAAAAGGATGGTACGGCCGCGGCCGTGCCGCTTTTTTGCTCGACTTTGAAATAATAAAACCACTATATCTATATCTTTACTATTACTAAAGAGGTAACGTTTGTAACTTTGTTTGTTTGTTTGTTTGTATTTCGGGGCTAATCTCGGGAACTACTAGTCCAATTCCAAAAATTCTTTCATTGATAGAATGCTGCATCTATCGTGCCCTAGCGAGAAAATAAAATAGGCTTTATTTTATTTTAAATCCTTACTTGCGAGGAAGGACAGTGCTAGTGTTTTTATATTTTAGTAGAATCAACAAAATTTCTTTAATGTTGTGAGTTTGACGGCTTAAGCCGATACTGTCAGAATGAATGCCCTACGAGTATTGTGGTCTGGCATAAAGTTTTCTATTAAACCTGAAGTTATTTATACACGTAACAAATTCAAATCAAA
Organism: Eudonia mercurella; assembly: GCA_963082485.1. NCBI lineage: Eukaryota > Metazoa > Arthropoda > Insecta > Lepidoptera > Crambidae > Eudonia > Eudonia mercurella. The sequence goes on from OY720038.1 coordinate 10,716,006, forward strand.
AATATATATCCACAAAACAAATGCTCCACAGAATGCATCTATCAACAAATAGCTTGTGTAGGGCATGTGGAGAGGAAACGGAGTCAATGCAGCACCTACTGTGTGACTGCGACTCTCTGGCTAGAAAAAGAATGGGACTCGGCTTATCGGAAACCGGAGGACTTCAGGCTCTTCGCTCTTAAAGACGTGGCCAAACTTATGGCATTCATCTTTACAGAGGAAGGAGAGTGAAAGGACGGGGTTGCACAAAAGATCCCGATGGGTCGAAGTGTCACTGCAAGAGGGAAACCTCAGCAGGGCCCACTAAGATAAGATAAGATAAATCAAAAATATTTGTTGTCTGTCACAGATGTTATAAAAACAGAAGTTACATTAAAAATAGTTATAATGCTACATATCGTTAGGTGTATAACATTGTTGGTAGTAAATACATTACTTTACTAAAGTAAGTATTCATTTTACTCAAACTAAAATAATTTAAGTTGAGTGAGGTAAGTACAGAATTTTAAAACCAAACTTTACAGTTGCCATTCGGGTTAGTTACAACTAGGGTTGCCAACTTTTATTAGAAGAAATAGTATAATAGTATATCTGATTTCAACGGAGTTAAATAAAGAGTACGGACTTACAAAAAAGAGTATCATTTATTTTATATTTTAAAAAAGGTATTTTTTGTACATTTTGCAGCACATAATTTTTTTTCATAATTTTTAAAAGAATTGTATGAGTCCAAACATTATAACTCTAAATTTATATAGATCAAGAGCTCTTTTGGACTCTTTTGGTTCTGATAACGGGTTTGCATAATACTGCATGACTGGCACTAGTGTAGTAAACATTGTGTAAAAAAGAGTATTTTAGCATACTCTATTAGTGTTATAGATTATAGAGTATGCCTACATGATGTAGAGTACAATACTCTATTTTAGAGTACGGTTGGCAACCCTAGTTACAACGTCAAACTGATAGATAAAATTATTAATAAAATATGTCGGTAATTCCGTAAAAGAATCTTATAACTTAGTACGTAAGTAAATAAAGTTGTTATTAAGAGATAATTGATAATTGAACATTAGATATCTACCTACAAATATTAGAAATTTACGAAATTATTTATCAAATTATATATTTTCGCGACTAGAATTTTCCTTAATGAAACTCTGAAAATGTTTATTGCTTTATTTTCTTTAATATAGCCGAGTTTCTTATTAAAGGTTTTAATTGCTAAACAGAAGATAAGTACTTACTTTTATTTTATTTAAAAGTCCTACTTTATTCTATTACCAATTTAATGTGCCTACCTACAATTAGTAATAGCAATAAAGGAAGCTTTAGTCCAACATGCAGTTTAAAAAATAAGGAGTAGTGAGCGAAATTGGTATCTTTAAATTTTTAGTTTTTATAAGCACTCTCGATTGTTACAAAACAAAAGCAAAACGTCTCGCTCGAATCAACAAGTTTCAAGTCTCAAAACAAACAACACTCCACAAAAACAAAACAGAAGCGCACGGCCAATCAGTGGCCGCGTATCAGTGGCAAGGTTACTCCAGCGTACACGGACCGCTCAATGAGTCGCCATGAATCATGCCGCGCGGCGCGCGTGGCCCGCGCCGAGCGACGACCTCAAGTTACTATGGCTGAGTTGGCGAGAGCTATCGATGTCGACCGATAAACCAATTTGGCTGTACGGGCTGTACCAAATCGAATACGAGTATACGAGAGGAGCTCGATGGCGCAGTGGTTAACGCGCCCGGTCTGCTATTGCTGAGGTTAAGCAACTTTCGCAAAGGCCGGTCATCGGATGGGTGACCAAAAATTTATCATATCGAGCTCCTCCGTGCTTCGGAAGGCACGTAAAGCCGTTGGTCCCGGCTGCATTAGCAGTCGTTATTAACCACCAATCCGCACTGGGCCCGCGTGGTGGTTCATGGCCCGTTCTCCCTATCCATCCATAGGGAAGGCTCGTGCCCCAGCAGTGGGGACATAATATGAGCTGATGATGATGATGACAGCGACACAGAAAGGGAAACTGATAGACATCACTGACACTAAACCAACAGGTATAACTAAAGAGGAGTTTAGTTTGTAAGGAGTTTGTTTGTTTATAACAAACGTGCAAATAGAATTTCCGAGTGACTAGGAAAGTAAACGGACAGCATGTAATAAAGAAGTCAAAAAGAGTTTCCACGAAATTCCGTCAAACGTCAAAAAGTTTCATCTCGGTATAACAAGGTAAAAGCAAATTCAAAAGGGGTAACTTCAATTTTAATGATCTGTCCTGTTTTGAATTACGCCATCTATTAATAATGCAAAGCATTGAGTTAGTACGTTTTCATTAGCTTTATTTATTATTGACTACAAGCATTTCAAAGTTTATGTTGGACTTGTGGCACTTTTACTGACAGAAGGTGCCGATGTTATTTATTTAATTCTATAAATTTGTTGTCTTTAATTTGGAGATAGGAAATTAGACGCGTCTCTTTCGCCATTCATAACTAAAATAACCTTAAATTAGCTTATTGTTTGTATAAGCTAAATGAGCTAAAGGATCCACACAACCTTCTAATAATTTCCATGTTTTTTGTTTCCGTCAATTCTAAAAATAAGTTTTCTGAGGATTACTTCTATCTAAATCTGCACAGTTCTCGTCGACAACAGACTTTAAAACCCATTTAGCGAATTGTCACAAAGGTACTTACCGTCTTGGCGAGATACGTACCTACCTAAGGTACGTATCTCGCGGTAGCAAATGGACCATAATTGAGTAATGGAACAGCCGGTGCGGGCAGACACGTGGACCGACAAATGCGATGGAATTCTTTGCGAGCCAGTTGATGTCACTTCGTTCGTTATTTAACCAGTTTTATATAATACCACTAAAGCTATCAGGCATAAGGCTCATGATGTTAAAGCGGTTAACTTACGTAATCTATGAACTGAAGTTGGCAACACTAGAGATATCACTCACATGTTGTCGACCGACCGTCGTCTGCTGTGAATATAGACACAATAGAATTTTAATTGTGTAGGGCACTGGTCAGTGCTCGCCGCATATGAGCGGTTAAACCAGATAATAGTGTAATTTTTAGGGTTCCGTAGCCAAATGGCAAAAAACGGAACTCTTATGGATTCGTCATGTCTGTCTGTCTGTTCGTCCGTATGTCACAGCCACTTTTTTCCGAAACTATAAGAACTATACTGTTGAAACTTGGTAAGTAGATGTATTCTGTGAACCGAAAAAATAGAAAAAAACAATAAATTTTGGGGGTTCCCCATACTTAGAACTAAAACTCAAATTTTTTTTTTATCAAACCCGTACGTGTGGGGTATCTATGGATAGGTCTTCAAAAATGATATTGAGATTTCTAATATCATTTTTTTCTAAACTGAATAGTTTACGCGAGAGACACTTCCAAAGTGGTAAAATGTGTGTGTGCACATGTGCTGATAATATGAATATTAAGATGGTTTAATTTAATTGCAAATATGTTAGCGTAACATAAAATGTGTTAAAAACATCTAACTATAGCTTCAAAAATTGATTAAATCCAAAACCGGTGAATTCTCACGTATTCAATTTTACTTATCTTGTTTTACGGTTGCGATTCGTAATCGTATTGAACATACCAGGAAGTGCCGTAAAATGTGTACATCAGAAGCAAGGTGAAAGAACGGTGTTAAACATGTTCATGACTTTCATTTTATTTTAAACGTAAGCGTTGGTGCAGTCCTTTGGTATTTTTTATATTAAAGATAAGACTGTGTCGTCATCTTTTTTGTACCTTACATGTATATCGTTAAAGAGTATTTTGTATCATATATCGTTAAAAAGTTTTTTAAATATATATTTGGCTGGAGTCCAGAATAAGATTTGTAACGTTAACGTTACTTACATTATCATTGAGGCTGACGTTTTGTTTTCGATAACGCTTTCGATAAAGTAGATATTTTTCATCATCATCCTCGTCATCATCATCATCTTAGCCAAAAAGACGTCCATTGTTGGACATAGGCCTCCCCCGAGGATCTATATTTATGCTTCCGCGATAAATATTTCCAATTGAATCTAATCATCTATTCTTGAACAAGAGTAGGTCTTACATCGCACATCACTAAAACTGTTTTTTTTTGTAACGGTTTAGGTTCAAAATAGTTAACGCTGCTGGTATTTCCCAATCAGACGGGTCGACAGTCTGCTACTTTTTCTGACTCTGACGGTTTGTTTTGTACATTTAGTTCACGGAGGCAATCAGAACTTCTGATATTTTTGGCTAAGTTCTTGTAGCGTTTATTAAGTGTTTGAGCTTTTTTTTATTGTAAACGGAACTGTTTTAATCATTATTTTTCGCTCGTATTTGAATTTTTTTTAATATAGAAAATCGTGTAGGTACTGTTATTGTCGTATACGTGTGATTCGATTCGACAAAATCGGTTTCCAGGAGCCGTAAAGGACAAAAGTGTTAAATTCCGATCGATTTCGAATCTTTCATATGAAGTGTAGGTAGCGTTTATATATTTCGTACAAAAGCACGCATTTACATAACCATGTAGACGATATACGCAGTAACATTTTACCGTTTGCTCCGATTTCTCATTTCCCGGAAAGAGCTTTGCTCTGTTTGGCCCTCGCTCAAGCATGTTACGCTGAGCGACAGTAACACAGTAAGGCGATCATAGTCCTGCTTTTTTTTCTAGGTTGCCGCAAATTTTCCTTTCAATGCTTTTAAGAGACACCACGCTGATATTAGTGTGGAGCAGGTTGCTTGTATTTTTATTTCAATTAGTCTGTATGTATTTGATTTTTTTAAATATATTTTACGGGTAAGCACAGTGACATGATCTCACCTGATATTAAGTGATGATAAGGCCAATGATGGAAGCGCACTTCACCCGGGATCCTCAACTAGTGAAGCACTGGCTATCTTATCTCTAGCTGACGGAACACAACAATGCTACAAACATTGATGTTATGGCGACTTATTTAGATAGCATCAACCAAACCGATTACACAAATATGTACCCCCCGCTGGGAATCGAACCCGAGACTTCTGGGTCTAAACCGGTGGTCTTAGCCACTAGACCACAGCGGCGGTAATTATTATTAGTATTAGTATTTTTTGGAATGGGAAGTGACTTTCAAAATGGCTCCTTGTTATTGCTTACATCGCACCATCATCATTGTCTTAGTCATAAGCCTATTATAAAGGTTCCACTGCTGGCATCAAGATATGGATATGGAGATGGGGATATGGGGCATAATAACCTATCAAGCTAGCCCAATGCGGGTTGGTGAGTTCAACGGAAGAAATCTTATGAAAACAACCGTAACTTCCGAAGCACGGAGGAACTCGAAATATTGTTAACTGGACACCAAACCGGTGATCCGACATTACGAATGTTGTTTAATTTGAAAGATTGGTGCCCGCAGGCTTATTACAGAAAAAAGCAATCAGAAAATACAGTGAAAAAATTAAACGCTCACCCGACTGTGTGTGTGTTTTTCACTGTATTTTTCACTTAATTTTTTTTCCCATTGTATTTTATAAATATTTAATTCAGCTTTAGTGCAGCAATTAGCACTTAAAAATAAAAAGTAAAAACCAGTTGCTTGTACAATAGCAACGTGACTGCTACTAGTTGCTGTTGCTACAATCGGTCGGTTTATTTTAGAGCGCCGTCATGCATTTTTAGTTCGTCAATCGCTCGCTTATAGCGTTATCGGAGCGTTCTACGTTCCATATTACGAAATATGTGTTTTGGTAGTGAAATATTGCCAATTGTTGCGATTATGACTGTCACCTAAAGATCGGTAATAAGTCTGCCGGACGTGTTGGCCGCTGCGCCGCCGGGGCGCCGTCCGTCGACCTGTAATAGAGAAGCGGCCTAATTAGCAATTAGCAACGTCGCGAGGTAAGTGCGCTCGCACTGGCTTGGCACCAGTTCCTCGACGCACCTGGCGACACAAACATACACACGTAAACGTGAGATTATACATACGGTGGTGTCAAATTAGTAAGCGCGTAAATTTTTCAAGAGACGGATGAGCGACATTGTCTGTCTACCATATTATATTTGAGCTGATACTTTATGCATTCACGATTCTATAAATTGAGTACACATATTAATTAAGAAAAAGTTGGTTTCTGGGTACCTACCTGATAAACGGAAAACGGACTATTTTTATAAGGAATAGGTGGAAAACCGCCAACTACCGAGACGCATGGAAAAACTTGGGTGTTACAAATTGCCCAGCAGTGGGATGAGTTTGTAGTAAATAATACAGAATAATTGTTTTTTGTTTCAGTTTAAATACCCATTTTTTTTCTTGCTACTATTATATACTTAGATTTTGTACTACGCAGCATGTAAAACTATTGAATAGTATGAGATGAGACATTTTCAGAAAAAGTACCTTATTAACCATATGATACACCATAGTTTCGCTTACAACTGTAAAATCATTGTTTTAAATACTGACAAAGAATATCCGGCCTTGGTACATAGAATTGGCGTTACAAAAAAATGTGAACAATACTAAACTTTACAGTCGAACGATGTCAGTAAACCTGTAGCAATAACACATAAAACAACTTCCATTTCCTTTACCATCTTATGGTACCAACTAGGTAGATTTCCTACGCTAAAGATTAAACATTCCATATTGTAAAAAAAAAGTATATTATAGTCTGTTCAATATAGCTTGATACCCGTGACAGATGTCAAATTGGCATGCCGAGGGTTGAGACAATACTGAGGTAATTGCATCAAATGATAATTTAAGTTATTAATTGAATATCATTATCCTAATAAAGTACTGACTGTTCCAATTTAATGTGCCAATTCATTTTCTTTTCTAATTTTTAGAAGTTCTGTAAAAACGTTATTTACTTAATAAAAACTAACAAATTAATGAATACAGCTAGGATGAAAAATATGAAGTTAAATTTTAATCGATTGGTTATTGAATATCAATTGAACTTCACTTGGTGTCCTATCCCAACACTAGTATTTATTTGTATTGAAATGACCTTGTAAATGAGTACGTTTATTTTATTGTAATGTTTTAAAATTATGATAAATGTGTTTTTTGCGGGAGTTTATTGGGACAAATCTAATCTAACATATAAAATAGAATCACAAAAGTAAATGTCGTATATTAAGTGACGGATTATAAATAATAATGTTATTTTAATATAGTCAAATAATTACATACGCTTTTACAAAGTCACGTCTTCGATTTTGATGACTTCTGTCATACACAGGTATCAAGCTATAATGAACAAACTTTAATAAATTTCTGCCTTGGTGACAAAGCTCAGGTTCAATCTTCAGGTCGGCTTCAGTGTGTTTTGAATTTTCCGATGCTTAACCAGCGTTTATACCAACCCGCATTTGGCAAGCATGTTAATAAAGCGAATTGCCAACCAATCAATTGTAGCGATGACTCGTTTTAAAACTTTACTTTTACTTTTCATTAGTTTAAATTGTGGTGTTACGTTTAATATAAAACATTATATCACTTTTAAAAAAATACTGCTTTACCAAGGATTCCACTCACGACACATTATGACTGCTTTTCCACTCGAATTAGTCTTGTTATACAATGTTCTATGCTTAGTATTGATTTAAAAACTAGTCGAAAAAAGAACATTAAAGTCAATTGTAACGCAACGCTTCTAACAAAGAAACAACAACAAAGTTTCGGACTGGAGCGTTCAAACTGTTTTCTGTTGTTTGTATTTCAATAAACCTCTGCCCCGATGGTGTTGTGCGTCCGCCCTAACAATTAACTGTGAAATCCGGCATCGAAACTTTGTAGACTGTTAGAAGTAAAACATACAAAATGTGATATCAATTTTCGTTTTCAATGTTCACTCGGCCGCCCCGGTTTTGCAAATAAATCTGTAATTAATAAAGGGATTGAGTGCGTACTTGGTCTTATTTGTAATTTAAAAAGAGACCTATTTAATTTCAGCTGTTTATTAAAAAATTCGCTCGTGTGGTGCTTGCCCGTAGAAAACCCCTGGGGTTTGATTCTAGAAGTGTGTCAGGTTTTTACGCTATGAAGGCCATAGGCGACCAATAGCAAACTCTTTTCAAATACATACAAACTATTTTCTTAACACAAGATACCTATTACAAAGATGCAAAAAAGAATTGACCTGACTCACATACTTACTGACTCATTAACACCTAGCCTAAACCCTTGAAACAACAAAGCTAACATTTTGCACTGAAGTTCCCTCTATGAGGAGTTCGATGGCGCAGTGGTTAACGCGTCCGGTCTACGAGTGCGGAGGTTAAGCAACTTTCGCAAAGGCCGGTCATTGGATGGGTGACCAAAAATGTATCATCTCGAGCTCCTCCGTGCTTCGGAAGGCACGTAAAGCCGTTGGTCCCAGCTGCATTAGCAGTCGTTAACAACCACCAATCCGCACTGGACCCGCGTGGTGGTTTATGGCCCGTTCTCCCTATCCATCCGTAGAGAAGGCTCGTGTCCCAGCAGTGGGGACATTAAATGAGCTGATGATGATGATGATGATGATGATGATGATGTTCAAGGTGTTAAAGGCATTTTCCAATATTATGACGCTACAAGGGAGAGAAAAAATGCCCTAGCTGAGTTTCTTGCCGGTTCTTCTCAGTACAAGGTCTCACGCGTGTAGACTACAAACCGATGGCACAGTGACTTTCATCAGAGCTAATTTGTAGTTTAAACTGAGTAAATGATTTTGAATTTTGAAATTTATAATTTCTAAAGAATCATGGGACGAAGTCGCAGGCTGTCGCTAGATAGCTATAAAGAGAGCTATCGACAGTTTTAAAGCGTAAAGTGTTATTGTAAACAAGATGAATCACTAACAGGATGTTGGCACAAGTTATTGAGGTTATCAGAAAGTTTGTTAAACGAAATCTGCAAATTGTTTATATTTTTAGCGAAACTTAATATTTATTTTGTCATGGTAAAGTGGGATTGCCAGCAAATACATTATATGTTCGGCAAGAAAATAGCCTCTAGTCACCAGTTTATTTTTATCTCAGTATTTACATACACTCGAGTACTTCAATCGGATGAATTGGATCAAATAAAGCTACGCCGTCAAGTACTGAAACTGCGGATTTTATGTCTTTGGATTCAGGGATGAATTATTTAAGATAAGATGAGTATTTAAGATAATACAAAGGAGGAAGACTTATGTATGTGGTACAAACAGTAAGAGCTTTTTTGAGCGACTTATTATTATTTATTTTTTTCAAGTTGTTCAATATATATATTAATATACTAACTAGATAATTAAAAGTAAATAATTATTTGAACCATTCTTTGGTGACCTTTAAATGGCAAACGTTAAGTTGATAAAAGTTTTTTTAATGTTATCCTAATTATTAACACTTTAACAGCCGATCACGTACTGGGTACGTGTAGGTGGGATCATCTCAGGACGCTCATCACGTCTTCTGTACGGCATTGACTTTCTTAAAGTTTGTTTTAAAATGACGTCCGTGGTACATGATTTGCGTGTAACCCCGGTGTACAGTAACACTTTAGCTACGCATACATGTACGATTCACCGATGAGAGATGCGGGGTGTAGGCGGGGCAAGCGATCTTATCGCCGCGCGGTGCAGTGCTCCCCTCACGCCGCCAACGCGAGAGCACGTCCACATTTTTATTTGAGATTTTGAAATAAAAATAAATAATATACATATGTTTTTTATTCTTATCCTAAAAATATAGAAGACCATTGTATAAATTTAAAAAAATATATAGATGTATTACAGATAGTTTTTATTTTATAAATCTTACAATATCGCCAAAAATTGCCGGCGTACCAGGAAAGGCGCGCTTTAAAATAGTCGGCATTAAAGTGTTAAATCCCTCTATTTTCACCTTAAGTATAAGAGCTTATTAGAATTGCCAATTCATTTGAAAGATATTGAACTTTCAAGTTGGTATGGAATACCGAATCAAGAGCCTTTTTACAGGCTTTTAAGATGAAACCTTTGATCAATAATAATTATAGTACTAGATTCCCGATAGGCGCTCCAAAAAGGCCGAGAAATAGAGCAATAAATACTTATTTCAAATTAGAATGGTTGATTACGCTATCTATACATATAAAATGTTTTGTCCTGAATGACTGACTGACGGATCAACGCACAGCCTAAACCGCTAATCGTAGAGACCTGAAACTTGGAGGGTGTGTTCTTTGTATGACGTAGGCATCCGATAAGAAAGGATTTTCCGAAATATTACCCCTAAGGGGGTGAAAAAGGAGGCAAAGTTTGTATGGGACAATATGATTCCTTGGTCCAATCTACTTAAAATTTAGCATAAACCTTTTTTAACAGAATTGCGCGTTTCGTATTTTATTGAAATTCATTCCCTAACGGGGTTAAAAAGGGGTAAAAAGTTATTTTGGCGGTGATTTGCTGCAAAGTTGATATCAATACTCCTTAGTGCTTTTGATTTAAATTACAGCACCTGGATGACCGAACTTTGCTTGGTATTTTTCACACATAAAGCGACGTTTTCTAAAAATGAAACCTAGCTAGATCGACTTATCGCCCCCGAAACCCCCTGCATACTAAATTTCATGAAAATCGTTGGAGCCGTTTCCGAGATTCAGATTATATGTGTATATACATTTAAACAAGAATTGCTCGTTTAAAGGTATTAGATTTTATTTTGACACATGTTTAAAAACTCAATCCGATTTTATTCAAAAAAGGTTGAATCAATTTACAAAATAAAAAATGATTTCGCTGATAAGGTCAAACATTTTTAGGGAAGAGTTTGCTGTTATCTGTAAGCGGCCTTCACAGCGTCACTGGACTTTTTTGGAGGCGGCGAGAAACTTAAAGGGTTCCTCAAGCCACACTGCTTGATCACGATCAAAACAACGTCAGAAGGTTTCTCGAGGGAATGGCATCCCCCGTTTAGAAGGAGTTCAATAACATACACACGCACAGAAGATTTATATATATAAAGATTAATTAACTCAGCTACACACGCTTACACATTAGACTATTACAAACTGTCAAATTTGCTCAGTCGACTTTGAACTTTATGTTTATGGCTTATGGTTGATTATTTATTGAAGAAATTTGACAGTTTTTGATAGGTGGATGTGTGTGATCAACATGTCTTTTCAAATCTAATTTGCTTCCGGACGTGTGTCGCGCCAACCCTGGGCTAAAGACAAGATCCCCGCATAATTTTGAACGCAATCACCCTCATAATTAGAATTTGGGTCGCCTAATCGTCTTACTTTTTTTTGTGTCGTCTGAAGGGAGGTAATAATTCGTTTATTACCTAATTTACTACCTTTGAACTCTACGAAATAGATTTCTTTTATTTATACAGTATTAACTGAATTTTGATTAAGCTTGTGATTGCGAAGGAAGAAATTCAGTGTCTTGTGGTGTAACCTATATTTTATTTAAATATTTATAATATAAGTAAAAAACTTTTTATACCACAACCTGAATAGTTTGACCTTGTCTTGATAGTTAGTTAAGGTAATTAGTAAGTTTAATTTATATAAGAATTTATATTTTGAACACCTAAATTGGGGCCGAAATGTAAGTCTACTTAATATGTAATTTTAGAAGCAATCCGCTTTTAACTACCCTTAGTTTCTCGCCGCCCCCAAAAAAGCCCGGTGAAGCTGTAAACGAATAGTGTCAATCTGCAAACTCTCAAAAAATAATTGAGGATACGACAACAGCGACTTAACTCTACCATTTTCTTTTGTACCAGGTTAAAGACATTTGCAACGAGTTAGAGGTCAGAGTCCTATGCCACAAGATCCTTCAGAACGTGTCGATACTCCTGGACGCGGACCGAGGGTCCCTGTTCCTCGTCCAAGGGGAACGCGCTGCATCTCCGCACCCACAAAATGGCAGGTAAGTTTGTGTAATTTTAGTTTTTAATATCTCAGTTGTAAAGTCGTTTTTCATTTGATTGAACAAACCCTATAACCGCTTCGCTACGAGCACTGGCGTTTGGCGACGCGGCGAGCGGATTTCTATTCCATTATGTACTTTTTATCAATGTTGACTGTGACTGTTGTAGTATAACGCGCAATGAACCAGAAAACGCTCGCAGCGTCTCAAAACGCCCGTGCTCTTGGCTGAGGACTAAGGCTGACCGCAAATTGGCTACTATCGTATAAGCAACTGTTTGCACAATTATCAGAAGCACATAGAAGCGGCGCTGTTACTATTCCTTGAGCGACGTATTAGCGAATGCCCTGTCTATTAAGCGTACGAGCGGCTTTTCCTTCCACGTAGCAGATCTAATTAGTTGTCGTCGTCGTAAAGAGTCAGTAGCCAAACGGATAAATGTCGCGTTAAATCCAAGATATTGTGTTTCGATCCTCATAGCTTCGGTAGACATTAACCCATACTTAACCCAAACAGCTTTTCTTATAGGAAAAGGAACAGGATAGGACTACGGGTATTATCGATGTGTTAATAAATGCATTAATAATACAATTGTAAAACTCAATTGCAATAGAATGTTAACGAAATTTAACATCTTCAAAAAATCTGCTGCTGTACCGTCGAAAAAGAATGCACGCACGTTGTTTTGGCAGCGAAAGCCACAAGTAAGTATGTGAAGGCTGAACAACATTAAAGTTGCTCTTTTAGACCCCATCTGGTCGTGGACGCGTGGGCGTATATTCCCATTTGGGAACAGATGAGAACTTTCGTCGTGCATCCCCAAATTTATAAATGGGGACCAATACTATCAGATGTAAGATACAAATTGATAAAGCTTTCTTTTTGCTCAAACTATAGTAGTCAATGTGTAGCCGGCCTAAAAGGTAGCGTGCACCAAAACTCATCAATCAAGATTTCCTTACCTGTTTATATCTGCTCTAAACGATTTACAGAAATACTGTGATGTGTTAATTTATGTTTTAAGCGATTATTAATGAATTAGCAAGTTGCTAGCCTCCCCAAATATTTTTTTTGAAGAGAGCGTTGCTTTGTGTTTTATAGTATCTTTAGTAGTCTCTTATAGTGTCTTTTACAGGTTTAGATAGAGTTTTGGTTTTGATTGATCACTCTGCATATTATAAGCTTAAATCTGCTCGAGGTATTCTGAGTAGTTGCTTTTGATCTTTCAGATAAACTAACTAGCTAGACAATCGGCGGGGTAGGTTTTGTAGTGATTTTCCGCCATTATAATATTGTCTTTGTACAGCTATTGCTCACGCCCCCTCTCTCTTTCTCTCTCTGTAAAAGTACACGATGCAAGTGATTACAATTATACACGCAAAATTGTCAAGTTGGTATCAAATTCTTATAATTGTAAACACTACGGTTTATATTATGATGTTACAATAAACTTTTTAGGAGTTTCTTAATAATTCAATGTGACTTGCGTTTTATTTCCGAAATTCATTAACAACTTAATACATTACGACCATTGTATTTTCTAATAATCTCCAACTTAATTCTCGTTTTGTTATTCAAAACAATAAGCGAGTTATCACCTCTCAGTCAATTTATTGAGGCATAGGAAATATTCCAAGGAATAAATTCAGCGAGAGTCTAATAGGTATTGCGCTATATAATTTTTGAAATTACTTGGTCCTAATTGCTCGAGACCCCAGCGCCACAAAATAAAGAGACTGCAGAACGTAAGCTTCACGCAAACGCGCTAGAGCAACGCACATATACATAGATCTTCTCACGGGCACGGAATCTCACAGCAGCTCAAAACAGTACGAGTGCAGCTGTTCCGAGATTCCGTGTCTATGAGAACTATGCGTGCGTTGCTTAACACTAACAGCCGATCACGTACTGGATACGGGTGGGTGGGTCGTCTCAGGACGCTGATCACGTCTTGTGTACGGCATTTACTTTCTTAGCGTTTGTTTTAAAATGACGTCCGTGATACGTGATTTGTGTGTAACCCCGGTGTAATGAATAAAAAAAATATAGATGTATTACAAATAGTTTTTATTTTATAAATCTTACAATATCGGCAAAAATTGCCGGCGTACCAGGAAAGGCGCGCTTTAAACTAGTCGGCTGCTAGTGTTAAGCTCGGTATGTCTTAAGCTTACCTTCTGGGTCTTATTTTGTCCCAGAGCCCTTACGAAACGGTCGAACGGTTCGGAATAAAATAAAAAATGCGCCAGGCCTGGCATTGGGATGTCAAAATTCAAAATTCAAAATCATTTATTCAGTTTAGGCTACAAGTAGCTCTTGTAAATGTCACTATGCCATTCGTTTCGTAAGTCTACTCTGGGCGGACGATCTTGTACTGAGAGGAACCGGCAAGAAACTCAGCAAGTATTCAGCTCTTTTCTCCTTTACAGCGTCAAAAGTATTAGGAAATGCCCTATCATAGCAGGACACTTCTCATTACAAATAAACACAAAAAATATAGAAGACAACCACAACATGTAAAAAAAAAACAAAATAAAAAATATAAATGTTCAAATAATTTTAACGCAAATTTGCGAACAAATTACAAAAACACAAATGTTGAAAAAATCCTGCTTGTGGAAATTTTTTCAACATTTGTATTTTTGTAAAAAATATAAGTTAACAAATTTACATCAGGTAAAAGTTATACCCATGTTAGATTCCCCGTGGGGGTACATGTTTGTGTACTCGGTTTGGTTGGTGGTAGGGCTTGTTTATCCACCTGGCTAGCTAGCCACCACTATCTTATCTAAATATATTACCATAACATCAATGTTTGTAACATTGTTGTGTTCCAGCAGCTAGAGGTAAGATAGCCAGTGCCTCAGTTGTTGGAGTATCCTTAATACCGGGTGAAGTGCGCTTTCATCTTCTGCCTTATCGTCACTTAACATCAGGCCAAGTGCTTACCTGTAGCATCCCATAGGCAATAAAAAAAATAGTTAACTATGTTTCGGATCATGTAATCACATTATTAACTACAAAATTTCAGCTCTGCTTTTTATTGACATTTATGTATAATTTTGTAGATCAAATTGCAGTTTAACTCTTCTTGCACTTCAAAATAGCTGCTAGCTGCTTGTCAATAGCTTAGCTTAGCGCCCTATATCTGTTCCAGGCTTTTCCGTAAGTTGTACGTTGTTCACTCGTTTCATTTTTCTGATCACATAACTCCGAAATCGCGTTAAAGTTCAACGTTCCAATTAAAATTTGCAAACGACCTTTACCCAGCAGTGAGACGAAATCGGTTAATTAAAAAAACTGTAAAGATTGCTGCGCAATGGATTCCTAGAGATTGACGACGCCGCTTAGATTGGTCCAGAGATGGTCAGGTGATTTGGACGCGCACGAGACCTGGCCTCATGGCTGGTCTGGCATGAAGTTGCTTGGGAAGGAGATACATGAATGGTCTTGGAGGAGGCCATTGTCTAGCAATAGGACAGCATAGGTTTATAAAAAATTCGATTGTATTAAAGCCTTTACATCAAACAGCTTTACGGTTTAAGTTTTTAATTTCAGTTTGTATTAAGTTGTAACGTAACGATTAAAAATATATATTTAATATTATATTGGTACAAATTACACAACCTGCCTGATTAAACGAGTGCAATATCGAGGAAGAGTTAATGTTATAGTACTTTCTTTGTTCTTATGATGTATTAGTTTCTATTGCGATAGCAAGCCTTTATAGTCGCTGACACATAAACACTTATAAAAGCAAGAAGGCACGCAATCAGTTTCAAAAATAAAATATTACTATCTAATGTTATTTGACATGGTTTGGCTACTAAATAAAGATTATAAAAAAGACAGGTAGGTATATAAGATGGTGTTAGATTCCAGTTTGAATTAGAGTAGCTCCTAAGTACCACCAATCGAACATAATCTGCTGAGAATCGATCCTGTCTCGAGTGTGACATGAATGGTATACCCCACTAATAACGAAGAGCATCTATTGCTATCCATATGGGCTAACTGCATCCATCGTAACCTGTGATAACCGTCATTGGTAACGTTAGCAGGTATTAATGTAGATAAGCCCTTACCGTTTTCCAGTCACGTGCGTCTAGTACCTGATCCCTTGGTGATGTCACCTCCATGATGACGCTATCGTGTGTGTATTCGCGATTGTAATTCTCAAACTACACCTACATGTTTTATGTTAAGTGGGTTTCATTTTTATTATTCTGTTTTATTCAATTGAGCCGATAAACTGGCACACGTTTAGCTAGTAAACTGGCGCACATTCGTCTAAGCTAACCTTATTTTCTTTGAAATGGAACACTTTACGCGTTTAATTTCATATATCCATGGGAAGAGAGCGATGGCGGGACGAGTTGGATTCATTTTTGAAGGATTGGTCCCAGAAAGCTACAGACCGTGAATATTGGAAAAAGGGAAGGGAGGCCTTGCCCTGCAGTGGGACGATATAGGCTGGAAATAAAATAAAATAAAATATATATATATCTGATAGTTTATCCTGATATGGATATCACTCAAAGAGCAATGGAGAGGGCTATGCTCGGGGTTTCTTTGCGTGATCGAATCAGAAATGAGGAGATCCGCAGAAGAACAAAGGTAACCAACATAGCCCGAAGAGTTGCTAAGCTCAAGTGGCAGTGGGCAGGGCACATTTCTCGCAGTCGCAGGACTGATGGCCGCTGGGGCGGAATAGTCCTTGAGTGGCGACCGCGTACCGGAAAGCGCAGTGTGGGCAGGCCTCCAACAAGGTGGACCGACGATCTGGTGAAGGTCGCGGGAAGCCGCTCGATGCGAGCAGTACAAAACCGGTCGTTGTGGAGATCCTTGGGGATGGCCTTTGTTCAGCAGTGGACGTCTTTTGGCTGAGATGATGATGAGATGATGATCCTGATATGTCTTGCCCTTTACAAAATCCGTAGTCACAAGAAGACTGAGGCTTTAGTTTTTCACAATTAATTTTAAACTTGCGTACCGTCAATTATTTCACAGTTTAAAATATGATTCTTTTAATCATTTTCAACTTCAAAAAGTTTACAGTGAAATGGCATAATCAGTCAGGCAAACATGTACTCAAAGTTAACGTAATATGACGTATTTATGTGTTGTGTAATGCTATTTTGGCTATTTGGTAAGTTTTGACTGTGCCACGTTAGAACTAAATACGTTCCAACTAACTCGATGTATAGCGTAAGTTGATAATGCGGTGCAAATTGGTTTGCTAAATTGCCTCCTACAAATTGCAGGAACAGCAATCAAACTTACTAATTGAATACCGTAATAAACATATATAAAGCCCACGGCGCTTTCTATCGACTGCGCCACGGCGAGTATTCCGAAGAACTTTTTTCTTTAAATGTTAATGGGATATTAGTAACCCGTAAAATTTTGTCATACCCTTAAAGTGTTGGGTGTTGTTAATCTTATTTATATAAATACCTATATACTCAAGTACCACCGCAGACATGCTATTTTTAGCATCGGCGATCGGCGATTCAGTCTCTTTTTAGAAGCTGAATGCAGCGACCACACATTCCACACCGCACACTTAAAAACGCCAATCGCGGCGATTCAGTCGCTTTTCGGAAGCTCGATACAGCTTCTGATCGTTACACTCCGCACACATTCGGATGCACGGTCGCATCGATTTGCATTAAGTTGCCGATCCAGCATCGGAGCAGTCGCTAAAACGCGCGATTACGATACCGCGTCCGAACCGAACGCATGAAGTCGCGAAATCGCGATGCTGCATCGATAAGAATCTCACGATTTTACTGCGATCGAACGCAGAGAGTCGCCAAAACGTGATTCAGCACCGATACAGTCGCAAAATCGCCCATCGCCGATGCTAAAAGTAGCATGTCTGCGGTGGCGCTTAACCAGAAAGTCAATGTCAAAATAGTGTCAGTTTTAATGTGCCCACTGCTGTGGCCTTCCCTATGGATTTTTTTTGGAGAAAGTTTGCTGATTGTTTCTGACAGCATTTACAGCTTCACCGGACTTTTTTTGGGGGCGGCGTAAAACTTAAAGGGTTCCTCAAACCGAGTGAAACGAAGCACCGGAAACGATTGGATCGGGTTCCCTATAGATGAATAGGGAGAACGGGCTATAAACCACCACGGTGGCCAGTGCAGATTGGTAGTTGTTAACGACTGCTAATGCGGCCGGGACCAAAGGCTTTACGTGCCCTTCCGAAGCACGGAGAACAAAAATACCAAAAGCTACCCTAATAAAGTAATAATTACACATACAGCTCCCATCAATAACGTATACCGATATATGAACTCCATCGAAGAGCCGTCGTAAATTAAATTTCGTAATTAAATTTCCCCTTTCAGGCTAATTGCGTCTGGGCGCCGGACGCGGCCTACAGCCGTACCATGAGCTCTAAAGCGCTCCGCGGCAGACAGAGCCACTTTACTTTTTATTTATTAAGTGCTATTGCTACACTGCTGAATTAAATATTTATAAAATACAGTGAAAAAAATTGATGCCTACCCGACCCAGCCAGGAATCGCATCTGGGTCTTTGCAGTCAAAAAACAAAAAGCATTGAAAAATTTCAGTGCTTACGTTAGCCTTCCCGGTAGCATAATGGTCAGTGCAGCCGCCCGGATTGCGGAAGACCCAGGTTCGATTCCTGGCTGGGTCGGATAGGCATATTTTAATTTTCTAACTGTATTTTATATATATTTAGAGCAACTTTAGTTGCAGAAATTAACAACATAGTTAAAGGAACTAGCAACTTTTTAAAAGTTTTTGTCAAAGGTTGCCAGTTGCAGCAACTGTTTACGGTAGCCGCAATTCTAAATAAACTTTTCAAATCCATAGTCAATAGTCAGTGTTTGTCAGTTGGAGAAACCATTTACTTGACAGGATCACTACAAATTTAACAGTTGCTATTTGCGGTAAGTTAAAACGGCTTGTGTTTAAACGCCTACCAAAAATGTATCAATTCTACTACCAATAAAATTCGAAACGCTTACCAATACGGATAAATTCTCACCAAATTGTGTTTCCTAAAATATTATATAAAGGATACAATTTATATTTTTATTAAATGCAATAAAAATATATGAATACTTTTTAACTGCATTTCAGACCAAATATGTTATTTTGTCACCAAATAGATAACACCAATATTTTATGCCTCGAGTTTCAATTTGGTAATTTTTGCTTTCTGTTGTCTAATAAAAAAATAACCTCGAAATTCAAGAAGTCTTAAATTTCTGACCTATCACGTGACCTACAAGAGTAGGGCAGTATCCTCAATAATTTGAATAATAATGTAAAAATTTGGTGAGCATTTATCCATTTTGGGAAGCAAAAATAATATTTGTACAGTCATTAAATTTATTTGGTACTTAGGCTTAGGGTCTAAAAATATTTCTGGTGAGTGTTTGAATTATACCCATTTAAAACTGATTCATTCATTGTGTGTATGTAGCCACTGAAATCTGTAGTTGATCATCAAAAATCGCAACTAGAATTGCTATGTCTGCGTAGTTTCTTTAGTTAGGGTGACACTATTGATTTGAAGCTGAGCTGAGCTAAGAGGAGCGGAACTGTGTGGAAAACTGGAAATGAGCCAATACTGGAGCAGAGTTGAGAAGAGCCGTTAAAATAAAGGGACTCGATTTGTTGATTTCAACACAGCTCGGCTCAGCTCAGCTCAGCCAGCTTCAATGGAGTGTCACCCTTAAGTTATATGGAAACAGCTAATTGCGAGTTGCCCGTTGCCGCAACACGGAGATCAAAGTTGCTCTGCCTGCGGAGCGCCAAGCAGTACTTATACGAGTGTTATTGCAGTTGTGAAAACGAGACGCGTGTATAGACGCCGCTACACGCGTCTTGCTTACACAAGCGCAACAACACTCCTACAATACTGCTTTGAAAGCTCATAGTAACGCTTGACGCCCTACCATTAGGGATGGGTAAGGCAGTAAAAACTGAGTCGAGTAAAAACTCGATTTTAGTAAATACTGAGTATTTACTTTTTTGTATGAGTATTTACTCATCGGACACAGTAAAAACGATTTATTAAATATTTTAAGTGATTACACTTAAACGAATACAGAATATTACAGAACAATGAAGCATACTTATTAAAAAGACATAATTGAACAGATTCATAATTTTAAGTACCTAAAATTACTAAGACAATGTATTTTCATGTTGAAGGTTATCAATATGTTGTCCCTTCGCAGCTCTTAAATATCGTAGAATTTCTTCATAGCACCTTGTTCGCGCACATGGCAGAATGTATTTAAATTCTTCAGCAACCAATAGACCAAACGATTCGTTTCTCTTGTCTTCTCCATATAATGAACATTCAGTACAGTTAGACTTTTTTTCTTCTTTTGTAGGGGATTCTTTAATTTTTTTAGGTGCTGGTAAATCATCTGAGCATTGAGTTTCATCGCCGAAAATATTCGGTGAAAAGTTAACAGACCGCTTTTTTTCTAAATTAAAACAAATTACATAATTAAACGAACAGCTTTATAATTCGAATATGCAAAAAAAAGAAATAAAAGAGTTTATACTTACGTATTTTTTCTTTGACTAGTTTCTTTACAGTTTCGTCCATTTGGATTTAATTTGGCAAGTTAAATAAAATTATACAAATTCAATGTAATAAATTCAAGAGAAAAAAAAAACACAGACTCGAAAAGAAACGCAACGTTTTATGATGCGTTTAATCCTAAATAGACTCATACGATCGACACACACATACAAGACCGTGAACTAGGGACTTCCCCGTTACCTTAGTCTATAGTCTATGGTTTGAAATATAGATACCGTAAAGAGGCCCCGAGACGGTCAAACGGTTTGATTCAAACCTTATGTGTTTGATGAAACCACTTGATGTTGGTTTGAACGGTTGTCAAACTAAGCCGAGTTTGTTCAAAATGGTTTGAGTCAAACTAAAATTTACGTGTTCGAATCAAACCTTTTGACCGTCTCGGGGCCCCTTAAATGTCAATAGATATGCATGCAGACTATCGGACGCGAATGATTTGTCTCTGGTGAATGAAAATTTTCTGTTTCGGGCGGTATATTCAAAGTTCAAAAAATCATTAAAGCCCTGCGCAGGCGACGGAGCGCAGCGGAGAAAAAAATACGCTCAGCTACGCTCCGGCCCGCTCCGCGGCCGTGGCGTGGCGGAAGCGTATTTTTTTCTCCGCTCTACCTCGTTCGCGTTACTCGATACAGTTGCAAGCGATCTATTTTGGCGGAGAAAAAAGTCCGCTAGAAAAAATCCCTCGTCTGCGCAGGCTTTAAAACTTAAACGTGATCTTCAAATTGGCAGTCTATGCCATATATTTTATATAGCACTTTCGGTCGAAAATACGTATGCCTAAATATTAAAACATTTTCCTCTGTCTATATATATGTGTATGTGTCTGTCTATATATATGTCTGTCTATTCCGGTTGACTGTTAGAGAATGCTCCCTAGCATTAAGTCCGCCATTTGTATTTTTTTTTTGCAATAAAGTTTAAATAAATAAATATATCGAGAAATCATTAATATGTTTGAAATGTGCCGCCTCAAACTCATATCAGAAATATCTATAACTCAGATAATTTTCATTCACCAGAGACAATCCATTTTCGTTCTCGGACGTTTTGTCCGATAGTCTGTGTTGAGCTTAATGACGGGGATTCCCTGACTGAAATATCGTGATTTTGACGGAACGGAGGGAAACAAATTCGTGATTGGTCTCCCACAGTTCGGACGTCAGTTTGCGTAGTTTTACTTCATATAATAATAATAATAATAATAAATAGCTTAAAGCCTTCCTCTATGAATGGACTATCCAACAAAAAAAAGAATCTTTCAAATCGGACCAGTAGTTTCTGAGATTAGCGCGTTTAAACAAACAAACCTTTCCGCTTTATAATATTAGTATAGATTAAATTCCTAGTTCTTACGATTTCGGGCTTCAGTAACTTATTTTTTGATATATTATACACATATGTTTTTTGTATCTATTCAAAACTTAAAATGATAAGTGGGACATTATGTTTTAGTTATACCTACTCGTATAACAATTTATTTCAACGATTACATTATTTTTATCAATTTCCCTTTGTAGATGGGAAGACCAAGAAATGAACGAGTGTGGAATCAGTATCGAAAAGGCGCTGACAAATCAGTTACGTGTAAACATTGTGGTATAATCTACAAGTCTGCAAATATTAATAGGATGTTAACTCGTTTAAAAAAGTGTTCTGTATGTCCATCTGATATAAAAGAGCAGTTTGATCAGCCTCAGTCACAAACAATTTTATTTCGTGTATCTACACCTAGTAATAATGATGAAGGTCCCTCAAATGAAACAGTTATCGAAGTTGTATCCAAAGAAGAAATAGATAAACAACTAACTAATGCAATTTTGGTAACCGGTACTCCATTTTCTGTGGTAGAGCATCCGTTGTGGAAAAAATTATTTAAACTTCTACATCCTACTTACCGACCACCAACAAGAAAAACACTGTCTACCACATTATTAGATAAAAGTTACAACGACATGAACAAAATTGTTCAATCCAAAATAAAAGAATCACCGTGTCTGCATTTACAGTGTGACGGCTGGAGCAACCTTCGCAATGAAGGCATTATAAATTTTTTGTTTTCTACACCAGAACCAATTTTTATTAAAAGTCTTGACACCAGTACAAATCGACACACTGGAGAATATATCGCAGAACAAATAAAAGATTTAATAAATGCTTATAACAGTCACAAATTTTTAGTATTGATTGGTGATAACGCTGCCAATATGCAAAAGGCTTTTCGTCTAATAAAGATGCAGTATCCTCATGTTGTGCCTTTGGGTTGTGTTGCCCACACTTTGAATCTGTTATGTAATGACTTTTTGCAAAATCAAAGCATAATCACTGTTATAAATATTGTTATTAAGATTATAAAAAAAATACGATTGAGTCAAATTTTGCGTGCACTTTTTGTACAAATTATGCACGATAAAAACTGCAATGAAGAATTAAAACTGCCATGCAAAACCCGCTGGGGCAGCTACTTTAAGTCATTTCAAAGTATAAAAAATAGCAAATCTACACTACAAACTTTGGTTGTTCATGAAGATGCTGACTTTGATTTGGAAACTAAACAAGTTTTGCTCGGTGACGACTTTTGGACGTGGATTGACCAAATTCTTGATATTTTAGACCCAATCACTACATGGATTTTCAAATTAGAAGGGGATGATAGCAGCATTCATCGTGTACATTCTGCATTCAGAGACATAAGAATAAAATTGCATATGGCTCTACCTTTGAACACCATTATAGAAGAGTCAGAAAAACAAAATTTGTTGTCGTCTTTTGAAGCTAGAGTGCAGAATGCTGTAAAGCCAATACATTTAGCAGCATGTTTGTTAAATCCATATTCACAAGGGAATCATTTGACCGAATCAGAAATTGCAGATGCTATGGAATTTATATTCGAACTGTCTCAGCAAATGAATTTAGAGGTTTTATCAGAGCTGGCAAACTACAGAGCTAAACATGGATTGTGGGCCAAAAGATTTATTTGGGAGAGCCTTAAAGAAGAAAAAATTAGCGCAGTCACATGGTGGAAAGGCTTGTGTGGTTCGACGGGACTAAGCGTAGTTGCTATAAGAATTCTTACAGCTCCATGCACAACCGCAGCTACTGAACGGTCCTTCAGTGTTCAAAGTTTTATTCATTCTAAAGTCCGAAATCGACTCGCGACGCAACGAGCTGCTAAGAGTACATTTGTATCGTATAATTGGAAATTGATTAATAAATATATTGATCGAGATGACAATCAAGAAGAAGATGAAAACGTAACCACCGAATCAGATCCATTAAATATCAATGAGCCCTCTACAAGTGCAATGACATCTGAACTAAATTTTACAGAACCTGGGAGTGAATCAGATTAAAAGCACATCTATTTCGGATAAGTGTTAAATCAATATAATTTTTTTCTTGTGTTTGACGTAAACCTACATTTAAATATTATAGTATTTTATAGTTAAAACCCGTGTTTAATTGGCATATCATATAAAAAATAAAGAAAAACCTTACATATTTCAATTCTGGTTAGTAAAACAAATACTCACTTAAAAGTAAATACTATGTCCTTAAATTAGTTTTTACTGAGTATTTACTCTGGCCTGAGTAAATACTACAGTGCTTACCCATCCCTACCTACCATTCCTGGGCACTCAAATCTCAAACCGGTGCACTTATATTTACTGCGAGCATGATTTAC
Organism: Eudonia mercurella; assembly: GCA_963082485.1. Taxonomy (NCBI): domain Eukaryota; kingdom Metazoa; phylum Arthropoda; class Insecta; order Lepidoptera; family Crambidae; genus Eudonia; species Eudonia mercurella. The sequence goes on from OY720038.1 coordinate 10,740,195, forward strand.
GGAGATTTGTCGGGAACGGAGGGAGCTAAGAACCAAGTTTAGAACCGTCTATTTGTTCTAGTTGTTAGAACTACCGGTTTAAGGTACAGGAGCCCGGGTTCGATTATGAATAGTTCGATTTTAGGGTATTCAAATGTCGTAACTTTAAGGGTGCTCCGTCCGTAAGTGACAAGTGTTATATATTTTATTTGAGATATCTTCGTCCATATTTATTTGATGCCGCGCGGCCATACAAATTTTGTATGGGGAATATTTAACGTGTTAGTTTGAAAAATAATAATTTAAATAACCGCTTGATAAATCGAAAATGTGAGACGGACGATTTGTAGTCTAGTTAACCATTGGTGATTGTTTAGACAAAATCAGAGGTACAATAATTTAGTTTAACTATGAGAAATCAACTAAACGCCGCCACTCGTTGTCATGATTTTTGCCCAACTTTAAATGATATTGTAGAAAAAACTATAGTGTTTTTAATTTATTTTAAATATATGGATCGGACTAATTGTAAACACGTTCCTTTTGATATTAAATGTATATATATATATATTTTGTTTATGTAATACGATAGTATTTTCAATTATATCTACTTAACCGTGACTGCACTTTTGGCATTTTTTGCCCTTATTATATTATATTATATATATATTATATTTTATTCTCAAAAATAAAAATCTCTTAGTAATAATAATCTTGTCCAGCAGTTTACGTCTTTTGGGTAAAATGATGATGGTGATGATGGTGATGATGAAATAATCTCACGAGTTGAAAGAGTTCGATAGTTCGATATACGTTACAGATTTTAATAGTGCTGTGAAACTGTAGCTTCTAAAATCTAATAATCTAAATTATTCACTTCAAGTTGCATCTTGGGAACTTAGTAACTTTTTGAGAAACGCATTAACATGTAATGAAATTGAAACATACATCTTTTGTACCTGTTTCGCAAATGGCAAAGTCGGTTCAAGTAGTCGCGGGTACACGCTCAAATGCTCACAGATCTAATTGTGCAGTTTGTATTCAAAGCTTCGACGACACACTTGACAATTGACATAAACAATATTTCAATACAATATTGCTGTTATTGTTGTATGAAGATGGGTGTGCTGCGCATTACGTTAAATGGTGCGTAAAGTTTTAGTGCGTATTGTTGAGGAACCGCGGGTTATGGATGGACCACACGCGTTTATCTGTGGTCTCTTGTAGGAGAAGAATGGGGGGGGGGGGGATTCTGTGCTTGCTGTTCGTGATATCCTATCCCCGGAGAAGGGATAGTACTAGGTTTTTTAGTGGGTACGCTTCCCCTCTTCTCTCTCGTCTCTACTTCTAGTAGATGTACGAGTGAAGCAAGGAAGAGTCCCACATTACTCTAAGTGGCCCTAGCTGTACTTATATAGTTTAAAAAAAGAAAAAAATATCGTGTTACTTTAGTGTAACACTTTTTTTTGATCATGATGTTTATACTAATAATTATAAAAATACACTACCACCACCATTTTATATAATCATGCTATCCATTTAAAATCCATTAATAATAATTGAATGTGAATGTCATAAATTTTATATGGCTTTCTGGTTTTATGGCTCTAATAAAGCTAGGTTGGACAGATTACAATATTATTTTCCTGTTATGCTTCTAATTATTGTCGTGTGGGCAACATCGATACTAAATCCGATTCACAATATGAATTCAATAAGATTCATAATAATGAAATAATATTTTACAAAAGTTAAAAGAAACTACTAAGAATCTGCGATGTTCATATCATTAAAAAAAAGTGTTAAATAATTTTTTTGTTGTAACAATACAACTAAAACAATGTCAAAATTCAATCAAAAAAGAAAAGAAAAAAAAATAGTTTTAATCGCCTCTGGTCTATTGGTAAAGACCACCGGTCTAAACCCAGAGGTCCCGGTTTCGATTCCTAGCGGGGGGTACATGTTTGTGTACTCGGTTTGTTTGGTGGTAGGGCTTATTTGCCCGCCTGGCTAGCTACCACCATCTTATCTAAATAGGTCGCCATAACATCAATAGCATTGTTGTGTTCCGACAGCTAGAGATAAGGTAGCCAGTGCCTCAGTAGTTGAGGATTCCGGGTAAAGTGCGCTTTCACCTTCGGCCTTATCATCACTTAACATCAGGTGTGATGAAGGCAAAGTGCTTACCCGTATCGTATGATATACAACATGTCACAGAATGAACGCACATCCTCAGACACCCCAATTAGAATATTTAATTATAATTAAAAAACATGCAAAATAATTTTACTTTTATTCAATTAAATTGGTTTATTTAAGTTATTAGTTATACTCGTACTCATCGAGGGCAAACAGTATGGGCATATTAGCGCTTTAGCCTACCGACCTACCGCATTTTAAAAAGCCCATTATTGCATTGACTTACGTTTTATTTTCGTTTGTTTTAACTATTTAACGAAGGAGTGACTGTAATTTCAATAAGTTTTAATAATTTTGGAAAAAAAAATACCTATATTTTTAATATTTTTAATCGATTGAGAAGCCGATTTATAACAAACTACTTTCTGCGTGTACGCTTAACCTGTTACACGTTGTATAAAACAAAAGTCTCGTTCAAAAAAAAAAAAAGTTAAAAAAAATTCGTTGCGGTAACATTTCGAAAAATGGCATTTTTAGACTAGCTGGGCCCACGTTCTTACCTTCACGAACTTTATGAATATTTAATACGTAATGTGCTAAGCTGGTGAACGCGTCAGTCATATTTCATTAATAATACGCCGAGTGACGATTCAACTCGACTCGCTGAAATACCCTGGACTCTACCGGCGCCGACGTTCCTTTGAAGTTTCGCCCGGGTAACGTTTCGTGTTGGAATATTTTTGTTTAACATTTGCAACGTTGCTCTTGGGTTTTGGTTTGGACCTTTTTGTTTCCTTTTGTGGCACCGCGCGATTCAAATGAGTGGAGTGCGTTGTTTCAATTGAGATGAATAGCACGAATATTTCGAATTCCGTCAAGATTGTTTTGAACCCTTTAAACGTTAGCTACGTACGTTGTGCGCCTATGTTGTATGACCGATTTTTTAATAAGGGACTTTTCATAGATTTTAGACGGACCTCATTATTTATTCTGTGTGGACGTTTCAAGAAACTGTATATAAAGTGCTTTCCCTATGATGACCCCCTTTTTGTTTTACACTAAACTATTTAGATTTTTCGTGCGGAAGGCCAGAGCTCAGCAACTCTCAGACTGATGATGATGACGATGATACATTTTCGTTCGTGTTGTTTTTGCAATGTGAATAATTGTAATTAATATTTGTTTTCTTATTTACATTATTTTTTAATTTAGAGTACTCCAGTTGTTGTTTTCTAGTAGATATCCGAATAAAGGCTAGGCGGACCACATCGCACAGTAATACCGGATAAAAAATAAATATTAAATGCGGTGGCTCCCCGAGGAGTTATCGCCGGCACTAAATCGTGTATTGAGGACACATTAACGTCCTGTAACTATCGTATTTCACAGTTCCAGTGCTCGGGGAATATTATTAAAGTTAACTGGCGCGGCTTGGCCAATATCGGCAACTGAATTTCCACACTGCAGAATGCTCGTTTATAGTAAGTACAGCCGCCTGCATATCAGACTATCCAAAACTGTTATATTTCTTTATTAAATATTCAACCGTATGCCATAGACATAAAGTTCAAAGTGTATAGAGGAAATTTGACAGTTTGTAGTAGTGTGTGTAGGCGTGTGTACGAATGAAGTTATAAGGGTAGTAACGTTACATGCATACAAAACAACCGTAGCAAGTGCTTCGAATTTTTTCGTTCGAATTTCGCGCACGCAGCGAACGCAGCGGTAGCTCAAATACACATTTTTTAATTCAACTTTATTTCAATATTGTCAAATGATGTAAGAGGATAGCGTAATTGAAGCAATAAGAAAGGAAAACGTAGCTAATGTTTGTTTCTGGCATTATTCTAACGAAAATAAAATCTCAATATGGGATTTTGTTACCGGAACTGTCAGCTGACTCAGTTGTCTGTGCCTGTGCCTGCGACTGAGGCCAAAGGATACGGCAGCCTTATTTTGTTCGGCTGGTATCGGCGCGCTAGTAACGTATCGACTGTGTCGATCAGTGTCGAAATTTTTACGCACAAAGATCTACAAAAACACGCTCAAAAGAGCCTCAAAAACCAACATATTTTGATATTGCATTGTTTACTAACATGCAAGTACTCCAAAGTTTTATTTAGTTAATTTTTATTGCACAATATGAATAAGGCCAAGGTCGTAATTAATGCCAAATAATAGATTCATACACAAGCACCCTGTGTGGTGCCGAGGATAAAGAATTGCACCACCCCATCTCTTCCCGTAGGTGTCGTAAAAGCCGACTAAGGGACCATTCCAGAGGATGGGCTGCAGCATCTCTCTGAGGTTACCCTCAACCTACTGCGATCGCCAACCCACCTGCCAAGCGTGGCGATTACGGCAAATACCCCTCATATTCTTGAGGGAGGCCTTTGTCCAGCAGTGGACGTCTTTTGGCTGAGATGATGATGATGATGATACAAGTATGATTATCTCTCTTGAAATTGTAGAAAGATTTGTGGGTGGTGAAACAAAACGCATATTAACCATCACATTTCCTACACATACACATACATAATAATATATTTCAAATGATAAAATTATAATTATAAAACTCGGTTCTCATTGTTATAACAAAAGAGGTGTACTGTCTACTCTCCTGCAACTCGACTTGGTCGTGTCAAGATATTACTGAGTTTAAACACTGTACTACTTAATTAGACAACGACGAAACTAAACTGCTATTTTATAATTAAAACTCGGGGCAAGTCGAGTGTCTATAATTTCGAAGTTTGTCCTTTGAAATAGTTAGCAAAGTAATTTTCACTAGCCGTGTCCAGGTTACCTTTTGTTTAATGGTCAATAAAATAGACACGTAATTCTATTCTACTTTGTATTAGAAACTCAAAGCACAGAGAATAAGTGAAATATAATTTTCGGTATAAATTTACAACTTCCTCTGTCTTTTTTGTAACAATCCAATAACGGAGAATGCCAAAAATAGACTAAGAAAGATAGGCAAACGAAGGAAAAAAGATAATATAAGGGGAAAAAATAAGGTTGATTAAATAAAATGTCTAATAAATTTATTGCAACGTAATTTGAGTCCGGTTGGGTTAGCCAATAACTAGTCAAGAGAGGTGGAATACCTCTGTTGACTAGTTATTGGTTAGAGCACCAGTCTCAGATACAAAGGTCCCGGGTGCAATTCCTAGCAGCGAGGGAAAATAGTGCTCGATCTGGTTTGTGGTATAATTTCTTCTTAGTCCACTTGGCTAGCTACCACCATCTTGTCTGACTCTATCGCCATAATAATAATATTAGTAGCACTGTTCCAGTTATAGTGCACTTCCATCTCCGGCCTTTTCACCATCTACCCTTAACCCTTCCTGAAACCTAACCATTGTGAAATAGCAAATCAACAAGCTTTTACTATGGGCGTGTTTTGTGTTGTGTTGTGTGGCCTAACTAATGGCTTACAACAATTTCATAAGTTAGCGGCATCTTCTTGTTAACGATCGTCATCATCATCTAGCAGTTTTTTGCTGGATTTAGGCATTTACTCGTCAATCGAGGCTACAGCTTTCGTCGTAATTATTGCGTTTAGCTAGTTTTCTAAGATAGTCTCTCCACCTGCCTGAACTGAGGACACCCTACACCTTGTTTACTAAAGCGCGGTTTTAGCTCAAGAAAACGTCTACCCCAACGATCGTCCGGCTAATATGACCTACCCATTGCCATTTCATCTATTCGAAGAGCTGTGTCGATAACCTATAATGATTCTTGCGAAGTAATTAGCCTTTAGCTTACAGTATCTACGGAGAAATAGTCGGAAACTAAGGCACAGTTTCGATGGCAAGATAGATTTAGACTTATTAAGATCCTAGTTCCAAAAGATACCTTCTATTACTACATATCAAATAACACTAACGATATCAAAAGATATGTGTAACACTTTTTATACCAATTAAGTCTCATTTTATTTTACATATTATTTTATCCTGAAGTTTCGAACCATCTAGGAGTACAGGGTCAGTGGTCACAGAGAGACTGAACTTTTAGTTGTCTCATGATTAATTTGTCACTTGCATCCCGCCTTTTTTGAATCGGGTACGTTATACTAGGGCAAAACGACAACAATTATCAGCAACAGAAAATTGATTCAACAATTTTCTTTAGACTAATTAGCTAAATTTTACGTGAATTATCATACGTATAAGCGACTTATAACTATAGCGATAAAAATTTAAAAAAAATTGAAGTGAAATCATATGAGGACAATTTGTCAAAACAAATACACAGTTTACATGTGACAATGGATCCTGTGTCACAGATTAGGTTATAGTTTCCTACCTGTGTTTTGACACAAGAGTCCATTGTCAATGACAAATGACTGACAAAGCTGACATATTGGCAATATGTGTTAGCTTTAAGCGAAACGAAAACATAATGAGGACAACTTGTCCATTAGTAATATATACACAGCGGGTGTGCCTTAAATTGTATAATATTAATAATCCTATTTTGAAAATCCATAACAGACTTGACATAATTTTAATAATACACAACTTACATGTGACAACGGATATTACCATCCGTTTCTTAATCAAAGTAATTTAAAAAAAGCAAAAGCAGTCACGGCGTTTGCACCATTATTCGTGTATTTTATTAAGTATAGTCCAAACTAAACCAATCTCATATTTTTATGACAAGTAATTTAATCATATTAGAACTGCCTCTTATCTTGGTTGTCAGAGTCACAGCATAGCTGCATTTCGTGGCAGTTTTCGGGAAAAACTTCCCTCTACTGATTCTAATATAATCTAATAATTTAGCTGTGGAGGTATTGATATTTATTTATTTATTATATTAATTACATTTATTTGTATAATTTTTAAAACATGTATTAAAAATAGTTTGCCATGTAACAAAAAATAATTGATTAAATGTACACAAAGATATGATATGATCTATCATTTAGGTGGTGTGAGTAGCAGTGTTTTATTTTTATTTCTATTCTTAGTTTTAGTTTAGTTTTAGTCTGGGCATCTTCGGAAGACCAGCCATCCAACCATCCAGCCAACCATCAGCCCAGTAGTTTTTTTCAATCAAGGAATGACACAACCAGAGGTGACTATTGCTATTAATGTTCCACGCTCGTCGATGCAATATGCCTTGAAACGATACCAGAAGACAAGCGGCTACTCCCGCAGGCCAGGTAGTGGAGGTGTAAGATGCACTTCAGCTAGGGATGATTGGTTCATTATTTTAGAAATTTTAAGAAATTGCTTCCTCATTGCCGTCAACTCTCTCAACGAGCTCCGAAATGCAGCGTTGGCTGCTTGAGACACTCTTTCGCAAGTCGATGTACGAAACATCATTCACAGCATGCCAGATCGCATGCAGGCGGTTATCAGGATACGACGAGAGAACACCCGATATTAAAAAGGATAAAAGACCAATAAATTGTATTACTTTTTAAAACAGAACGTTAATTTATTTGAGTGATTTAGAATAAACAATATTTTCTCACCAAAAACTTTATTAGAGACAATAAGAAAACCCTGAAAACAACAAAAAAACACACTGAACCTGATAATATAATTTTTTTTGTGACAAAAAAATCATGAATGTGTATTACATGAAAAATTTAAGGTGGCCAAGTTTCCGTGCCGGTGAGTGTATATTCTATAAGAGTTAAAAATGTCAGGATAAAATAATATGTAAATGTAGCTGCCGATGCCGCTTGTGTTGAATACGGTCTTGTCACAAAAAGTCATTATCGCGTGCCCCCGGGATCATTGTTTTTGACCGGGATAAAAAGTTGCTTATGACACTCTGGGGCCTTCCAACTGTGTCTGTATTATCTCCGCACAAAACTCACTTTCGTATCTGTTGTACAGATTATAGTGGTTTGCTTTTAAGCAACCATTAAATTACTTACAATTTAAGTTAAAATTCGTTATAAATTGATTAAATTTTAATTCTTTCTTTTATTTTTGTTCTATGGGTATTTTTATCTATATCTATACTATTAATAAAGAGTTTGTGACTGTTTGTATGTTTGTCTGGGCTAATCTCGGGAACTACTGATCCAAATCCAAATTTATTTTTCACTGTCAGCCCAAGCTATATTTTAATTTGATAAAAAATAAGTATATTTTTTTGTGCGGAAAAATGCGAAATCAACGCGAACGAAGTCGTAGGCATAGTGCTAGTTAAGTATATATTTAAGAAATTAGCTTTTTAATTTACGTATTAATAACGGGCGACTTTCTGCTTGAACGTAAGTGAATTTGAACTGAAAACTTTTTATTATTAAAATAAAATGGGCCTTTGTTACTCTCGGTTAGTCCATGTTTATGGTTAGTGTAGCTTTCGATAAGAGAATTTTTTGAATCGTTTCATTTGTTTCAGAGATTAATTACCCTTTACATGCGAACAAACAAATTTAATTTCTTTGCAATTTTTCCTTACTGGCATTACTTACGAAAAACGTACTTATATCGAGAGGAGATCTCCTTACCTAATATAATTATGAAGCCGTTCTGGAATAAAATAAGATGCCAATTAAGCTGATATGTGAGTATTTTGAGTAAAATAACTGCTCAGCTTTCAAAGATAAGATTTATACCGAACCGTTTGGTGAAGTTTATCCAAATTGTGAATAACTGTTGACTGCGTACAACCACAGCCCACACGTGCTTCGGATATGTAACCTCTTTCTCTCGCATGTCAAGTCATTTGTTATTGTTGTTAGGGCCCTTTTATATCCTGATTTATATTCGGCAATGTGTACGTTTCTTTACAGCAGCCCTAAGGGACTGGTGAAATGTGAGTTGCCGTCTCGCGATATCTCGAGAACGTCACGCAACGAGAAGTAACGCACAATTTGCTTTGTTCTGTTAGGTTTGTTGTATTTAAGACAATACTCTTGTATTTATTTTGTTTGCATACGCTTCTTAAGATGTACTATCTACTGAATTGTGTGTTTCGATCAATTTGGGTGACGTAATTTACCACATAATGGAAATGTTAATTTCTGTTTGTAGTAGAGTACCTGCTTAATGAGTTAGTTTTCGTGTTTTACATACATAAAACTTTTCGCAATGTATTTCGATTTATAATGAAGTTTATCGAGTTCATACAGTATACTGTAAATAAAAAAATTAAAAAATTATTATCTGAGAATTTTTAATTGAGAAATTAAAACCTAAACTTTTTCTTGTTATTCGATGAGTAACAAGCCAGACGAGCAAATATCGGCATTTGTTTCAATTACACCCAATATAAAATTCCCGCAGTTCATGCCACGTTATTAATCAGTATTCTATGGCACATTCTGTGGTCCCCAACCACCATCACCGTTATGGTCGCCGCTGATAACAATTCCAATTTACGGCAACGCCGACCTTCCGACAGTTAATAACTTATTTTATTGGACACAACTAGTGAAATTTGTTTTTATTACTTTGGCGTTAATCCAAGGCACATAACATATTCTAGGTCTGTACATAGCGTGCAATATATCTTCCCTTTCGGTTGGGCCAGACAGCGAGTCGGCGATTGGTATTACATATATGTACACACTTGATTTAGTCCGTTGACGTCAAAAATGTGGTCGTAAATATTCACGCAAGAGGCTCTTAAGAGTTGTTGTCGGTTAACTGTACTGAATAACGTCAGGGGTTTGGTCACCGGTCTAAGATCCAGAGGTGTCGGCTTGTATTCCCAGATAGAGTAATTTATGTCTTCCGTCCGTTTCATGGTGGAGTAGGGCTTGTTTTATATCTGTCTGGCTAGTTCAGCACTATGCAGCAGCGTTGTTGTGTTCCGATCATCATCATCAGCTCATTTTATGTCTCCACTGCTGGGGCACGAGCTTACCCTATGGATGGATAGGGAGAACGGTCCATAAACTACTACGCGGGCCCGGTGCGGATTGGTGGTAGTTAACAACTGCTAATGCAGCCGGGACCAACGGCTTTACGTGCCTTCTAGAGCACAGAGGAGCTCGAGATGATACATTTTTGGTCACCTATCCGATGAGCGGCCTTTACGATAGCTTAACCTCAGCTCCTCCTTATGTTCCGATAATTGGTAATTAAGGTTTGGTAGGTAATTCCTCAGTGGTTGATGATTCTGATTGAAGTGTGCTACCGTCTTCAACCTTAACGTCAATTATCATCAAGTAAGCGCTATCCCGTTGATATCCCGTCCCGTCCGCATGATAGCTTAGTCTTTATTACCTGTTTTATAAAATATACATAATACCATGCAAAAGATATGAAAATATTATGTACATCCCTATCACCAAAATGTACACGTACATGCCGTACACTAGTACGCACATTGCACGACAAAAGTACCGATATTAAATTCATCGATTCCACGTTGCGGTAAATACGGTGTCATAAAAAATAACGATTCCCATTTGTACAGAAAAATGTGCATTGAAAATTTCACGGAGACACTAACCCGACATATTTGGATCGGAAAGAGTGAGCTTTATAGTGAGGTTTAATAGCAGATATCAGAGACTTTTTATTGGCAACCCTTTAAGCTTCAGCTTCAGCTTTATGGTTGTCAGACATATGGTTAACGTAATGGGGTAGTTCACTGCTTAGTCTATAAATAAACTTTTTAGCACCTGTCAAAACTATGTTCACTCCTGATTTTACTTATGATGATGCTGTTATCGCTCTGCGTTCAATAAAAAATTAATTTGTTATTTATTGCGTTAAGTTTTCATGAAGTAAAACTTTTATAGCGTTAAGAAACACTACAACACGGTTTAGTATAGTGTACTATTTTGCTTTTACTCACTTTTACTTGTACGGTTGGAAATATGTGTGTTACTATTTCAAATCGATGGCTATTACTATACAAATAAACACGAACGATTTAGTTAACAAAACTCCATCGAAATACAATGAAAAGTAAAAAGAGAGAAATAAGAACGAAAGAGAGAAATAAGTTTGGCTGAACACCGAAGTTAAAGGCATTTCACCATTTAAACTTTTCCTTCTCGCTCATGAAATGTAACCTCTTGAGAAACTATATCAATTTTGTAATACTGTCCCCCATCTAGGACTACTGTCCTCCATCTACTGTAAATTTAATCCATCTAAAACTAAGTTCGTTATTGAAATTCTGGCGCTCTCCAGGCAATTATGCCTACGAGTCGCTTAACTTTATTTATTGGCGTATGCCGTTTAATTGAAACTTTGCTTTAGCTTAGCTTGTGCAAGAAAAAAAGTTTGCTAAAAAAGAATTTAATTCGAATATAATCACAGTATTTCTTTTTGTACACCCATTGGAAAAACTACTAGGTACATGTCTCGTATCTTTGCTTTTACGACCAGAAAAAACGAATACATTGCTATTCACTCGACAATGATCCGATATATTCGTATCGCAAGCATACCAGACTGTCTCATGAATATTAGGATGTATAGAATACTATCGTACAACATTTGCTTACACATAATCCTATTGCTATTATTTATGGGTGTTTCGACCTTACGTATATACAATCTGAAAAACGTTTCACAAGGAACGATATTGGACAATGCCAAGGCCAAGGACACGACATCGGGAATTCAACTTGCCATGCGTTACTTTATTTATATAATAGTGATCATTCTGGAAACGGGCGCGAGGTGCTTACAGAAGATGATGGCAAATTTGTTACAGTAGAGTACCTAGTCGATCTTGCAGTTGATTGATAGTTCGATGCTATATTGGATTTGCTCGCTGTTTGAAACTCTGCTGTCTTTTCAGCGTGGAGCTCTGAAAATGAGATAACTTGGAATGTTTGAGTTGTAATTAAGTATAACTTGGGCATAAGTTTAAAGAGCCTATTTACTGAAATAAATACCTGTTATTTATCATTAGAAATTAATTGAACAGCAAATCCTTAGCTCCTAGATATGGGCACCTCAGTTTATGTTGCTCATAGTTTTGCTTTATCATTTTTCGTCTTGATTAAGCTCATTCATAGCAATTTTCTAGGTACGTGATCCTAATTCACCACAAGCTTCGTAGCCGGCAAAGCTGGCATACACAATTCTGTAAATAATTCACAGATACACCCACGTCCAATGGCTAGTTAGTTCCGTGTAACCTGTATACGGCGCCCTGCTAACTCAGGTGATTCCACTTTATTATCTTTGTTAAGCCGCGTAATTTCGTAGTCCGGCATGCAATTTGTTTGCTGAAGCTAAAATGTAGAGACGTTGTGCTTGCCTGCTTGCAATCTGGCCGGCTATGTGAACACTATATTATTTACATGATTCAACTCGGTTAGTTGTATAGTGAGTATGCCACTGGTCAGCGGTACCGGGTTACTTAATATTTCACTGTTCAATGAGTTTCAGAGAAAGGCACAATGTAAGAATTAGAGTTACTGAATCTATATTGAGTAGCCCACCTTAGCTTATAAAGCCGTGTTTTAACAGGGTTATCATTTTGCCACCTATTTCCTTCGTCCTAAATATTTCTGTCAATATACCTAATTTGCAATATGTTCGAGAGGAAAGTGATTATAGGCTTCCGGATCTGGATATGTCATTCCCATAAGCCTTGTCATTATTTATCTAATAAATAAGCACAAACATAATAGGGTACTGTGTGCACAAGGCGGTTGTTGATAGAACCACACCATGAAGCATTTGAGTCGATAATGTAACAGGAACAGATAAAAATGCATAAAATGTAGAAAAATCGTTCGAGTATAAGAAAAAAAAAAATGATCTCCAAACTTCAATATGAATAGGGCTAAATGATAATGATGATGATGATGTTGTTCATAACTTGGCTTAAAAATTTAGTTGCGCTATATATTGTAATCATATGAAAGGAGAATTATCCACGAGCTTTGTGTTTGTCTCTAAAAAAAGGAATACATGTAGGTATAATAAGCGTATCAATTCGAATGTATGCCAAACTGATACTTTCATAATAGCAAGACTATAAAGTTACCGTAAAAATAATAAATTACTTTACGACAAGTTGTAACAACCGAACGCTTTACGCTTAATAGGAGTTCGTCATTCTGTAACAATGGTTCTTCTGCGTCGCGTAAATCGTGGCTATCCATCTGGATGTGTCGGAAGGTAGTAGCGCCTTCTCGCGGTTAAGGTCACGGGCGACGGGAAGGGCGAAAACGGGAATCATAACGAAATGAAAGGCTCCCAAAGGGCGCGGGGAGTTTGGATCGAGTTAGAGAGCCCGATAGCCCGAGTAAAGTGATCACGATGATTAACCAAATGAATTACTCGGAGATTACTTGGAACGCTTTCGGCGATTGCTTTAGAAAATATATTCGATGGATTAAAGTATAACTGGGGAGTTTCGGCCGCGTGTTTTGAGTGCTGCTATTTTTTTAAATAAGAAACGTCAATTCAACTAGTCGAGAAACTCTAAATGAAAATAAACATTACTACCGATTGTAACGATGTAAACTTGTTTGTGGAAATCTACATAAAAAAGTAGATATTTATTTTATAGAAGACTTAAGATATAATACATACAAATAGAAAAATATATATTATCATTGATCATAATAAACATTTAAACTACATTGAAGTTTTCTCTTAATTATTTAATCCAGCAGTTATTTTTCTTCATTCGTAGAAACATAACAAAACATAAATGCTGTAGGAAAGGCAAGCATTCATCATCATCATTTTCAGCCCGTATCTACCCATAGCTGGGCATATGCCTCCTCCATATTACGCCATTCACTTCTGTTTTGAGCTAATCGAATCCATGTTTTTCCAGCGATCAGCTCTATATCTCTGGCCCATTATGAAGCAAGGCAAACATTACGCATGCAATATTGGCTATTAAACGAGAGAACCAAACAAAAATAAAAATATGAGCACTGAGCACACCTAGCAGCCCTATATCCATGTAGGCGCTGGAATGAAGTTACAACATGTGTAGTCGTCACTTAAGCCTCTCGCCTGAGGGATTTTATTGAGTTTCGGAGAGCTCTTAAAGGCGTGGAGTCCGAGGAGCTTTATGCTTTCTTCGCTTGAAAGTATGTTTATACGTCTTTTGAGTGTTGAAAGCCAATGCTCGCTATTAGTCAATTCTCATCCTGCTTGTAAATTTTTGACTTTTAATGCAACAGACCACTAGCTGACATATTTAATACCTATTTTGATTTAAGTGAACACCCAACTAACTTTGATCTTATAATAATGTTCGGGGCTAACATCTGTACGTTTTTTAACAAAGTATGAAGGTGTAAGTAAAATAAAAAAAAGTATAGAAAGACTTTTATGCTAGGGTATGCATTTTCTCATATACCACATACAGCTGTAAAAGAGGAAAAAGTAAAATGCATTTGCTGAGTTTCTTGTCGGTTCTCCCATTTTGGTTAGCGTAGTGGCATAAGTAGCTCAAATGAAAGCAAAATTGATGCAAAGTAACCTTTTGACTACGAGCCGACATAATCTTGACTAATATCCAATGAGAAAATTGTGGACTAAACTGTGTTCTTAAAAGTTTTTAAAGAACTAGCACTCTAATTGGTTATATTTTGGTTAGCGTAGTGGCATAAGTAGCTCAAATGAAAGCAAAATTGATGCAAAGTAACCTTTTGACCACGAGCCGACATAATCTTGACTAATATCCAATGAGAAAATTGTGGACTAAACTGTGTTCTTAAAAGTTTTTAAAGAACTAGCACTCTAATTGGTTATTTTAGTTTCATTTTGAACATATTATTGTAAATACGTTTTAGGTCCTGTTAATAATTCTGTGGTAATGTCTCCAAAATTGCTAACTCCCGGCGGCAGGTAATGTGGGGTTAAGTGAGTTTGTCTGTTTAAAACTTGGAAATAGATGGTACTCACATTAAAGCTTGCGCAACCCCGGCATCAGTAGGCGATGTAAATTGACTCCAAAGGCAATAATCTGGAAGATTTGTTACTGGTTGTGGGTAAGTATTAACATTAGAACAGTAGTGAACATAGTCGCACTGTTACTTCACTAGATTTTTCTTGTTGACTTGGTAATATAATTTTCTTATTATAAATGAAACGAAAACCTCGTATGTACGAAGTCGACATTAAAATAGGGCTTTACCTTAATTTTAGTAGTTATTTTATTTAGCTGTCATGTCTAGGGGTTTGTACATTGAATAACATAGTGGCTGACCCGAATATGTCTACTTACAAGGGTGTGTGTGTCCTGCGAATTTGAATAATAATAAATCTGCGGGCGCCGGACGTGATAGAAATAGGATCCCTTTTTGCCGCGGAATTTCGTATTCCCGTGAGCTTACGCATGTAAGTCTGATAAATTACGGGCTATTTAAATTTATTCTGATAACAGCGTAAACAGATGGAGATGATTCTATGAAACTACAGACGATTCTTAACCAAGAACGAATTCAACGGAGGTATCCAAAAACGCTCTGTAATAAAAATGGACGAAAGGATTGAAAGGAAAACTTCGACTTGTAAAATCGTTATTTCGTTACAGAGACCGCGTTTTAAGAGATTTATCTATCAAATATCTTTAGTCGGTACGGTTTTACAAAGCTAGATGTATAGCTAGATGCCTCTAACATAAAAAAACCTAAATACTGGCAGAATTATGCCAATCGGTTTACAGATTTCGATAGCTCAATGATTTGAGCGAACTGTTTGATGAAGCGGAATAATTTGCAGTGAAATAAAATCTTTGTAGGAATGGTTGCTTTTATTAACCTTAGACTTACCTTACCTTTGGCATTAAATAAGTTTTTGTTGTTATCATAAACATGTAAAATTTTTGTTTAAAAAAAAAATTTAGTTAGGACAGTAATAGGTCTGAAAATTTTATTCTTTACCTCTTACACTCGTAGTACATAGACATTAAATATGACTTAATTATATGCAGTGTATGTTTTGAAACTATATGCTTCAACTATAAACAAAAACTTCTGCTCGGTCGGCTACTATAATAAATAATTTACGTTCTTGCTTCAGTCAATAGCATACTCAAGAGAATAGTATCCAAACAATGTATGCTTATGTATTTGATACTAAGTTGTTCGCAGAATCCCTGAAGACTTGGTTAAACTTCAGACATAACAATCGTCGTCTTTGTGACGTTTTCAGCAATCGTACCTATCTTGTATTTTATCTAGTGGATAGTTTTTTTAAACTATTCTCGAGAGTAAGTCCTGGTGTAAATCTCCGGCAGTCTTCTGTCACAGTTGTCATAGTATTTATCTAATTAGTCACCACAATCATTATCATACACACAACTTAAAGTCAAGTTATGTTAATCAATGAGCGTTGTAATTTTATTGTATGTTTGAGACGAATAAACGAAAGATCTCAGTTAAACCAACCCTCGCAGTCTATAAGCAGTCTATTGTATCACATTGCACCTATCTATTTACTAACCAGATGCTCTCCTAGACGAGGAGTGGCTCGTTTTATTAAACGAATTCTTCCTACTTGTGTGTCGATTGGAAAATTCCCCGGGCGGCCAGCGAATTCGATTATGCCTGTCCTGTGCCTGTCCCGTTCTGCTGTTGGCTTGTAATGAAATGTGGCTGTTGTTGTAATTTGTTTTTCCCTGAGATCTTAAGATTACGCCACTTAGCGTCCTGACGTGGCGAATTGGAAATTTCAATGAAAATTATTCATTGGGTTATTGTTTCAAAGTGTGACCGACCTTGCATTCTGAGAGATGGTTTTGAGTACATTTGGCAATTGTTTTATCGGTAACTAGCTGTGCCCCGCGGTTTCACCCGCGTTAAAAATATTTTCCCGGTTTTGCAACATTTTTCATTGCTGCTCCACTTCTAATAGTCATAGCGTGATGTAATATAGCCTATAGCCTTCCTCAATAAATGGACTATTCAACACAAAAATAATTTTTCAATTCGAACCAGTAGTTCCTGAGATTAGCGCGTTCAAACAAACAAACAAACAAACAAACTCTTCAGCTTTATAATATTAGTATAGATTTAACTCTGACTTGCTTGATACCGTTAAATTACTATTTCTACCATTAACCCGCAATGAGACAAAAGTGGCTCAAGGCCCGATCTCCATTGCTTTTGTTGATGTGATAAGGCCAGAATTTAAATGTCTGTAGGCTGATGATGATTGTCCTTCTGATTTGCCTTTTTCTGTTGTCCTCAGATGTTTGGTGTCAAAATTGTTTGACGTCTGCTCAAAATCCACGCCCGAACAAATGGAACACCTTGAAGAAATCAGAATTCCTTGGGGAAGTGGAATCGTTGGCTATGTGGCTGAAAGTGGCGAGCCGGTCAACATACCTGACGCTTATAAAGTGAGTACATAATCTTAAATGAACACCTAAAAATTAACGTTCTTGATAATACTTAAAGTTGCTTATACCTTATGAATGTCTCTAACAAAGTGTAAGTGTTCTTCAAATCAAAACTTCAGATTTAGAACAACAAAAGTAGAATGAAAATAAGATCATATGCAGATGTTATGGAGATATTTCTACTCGATAAACCCTCCATTCAAACCATTCAATTACGCGAATCAGACAACTTGAAGTACTCATAAAGTATGTTTATGAGAGCCAATCTTTATGCAAAGAGGTCTATTCCGATTGTGCCGGTCATCAGCAAGTTACACGGCAGATGTTTCCAACTTTTCTAATAAAAATACTTCGGCTATTCGCATCATGTACATTATTCGAAAAAACGTAGCATATTATGATCGCATTGGGGTAATTTGTCAAGCGATACTTGGCGGGACATAAAGTGATATAGTTAATACACGTGGAAACAGTCCCGCGAGCAAAGCTATGTTTGTTAACTATTAAATAGCTATAGGTACATTTAAATACCATTATATATCAAACAGCATTGTAAAGCCTTTGTTTTCTTAACACTTAATCAAGATAAATTATGAATTTTGAGACGATGATAAAGTTGCTGTCAAAATAAAGTTACGGGATTATAAATGGTTTCCAGAGCGAAGTATTCAAAGTTATGTACTAGCTGAAACGCGAAATTGTACTGTTTTGGTCCGTAGCTGCGCACAATGTTAAAGTGATGGAAGTTTCTATTCAGAACACAACAATACGTAATCAAAAACGTAGAGCGGATAGACAGGCTTCGAAATTCCGAATGACAAAATGTCAAACTTTAGCAAATTGCTTTGTAAACTTTGGTACGAGGATCTTATAAGTAAATCAACCGTCAATTTATTTTATGTAATTTTTTAATCAAAAGCCGCATATCAGATGTATCTTTACAGTGTATATCTAGTTAATAAGTTTTCTTTGAAAACGGTTTGAACGTAAGAAATTGTTTGTTAAACTTTGCTGGAAGCTATCAAAGTACCTATTTGTATAAATCTAAACTGGTCTCGGAGAGAAGTAAAACCTTTTTTTCGATTCAGATTTAAGAGGGTTTGAGAGTATTCTCGAGAGATGTAAACGGTATATCTAATATTGATTGACTGTAGTATTCTGTTTGTTATTCAAATAACAACAGGCAAACTAAAAGTGGGATGGAGTCATTTGCCGAGCTATCTATATAAAAAAAAAATGTAAGTCCTGTAAAATAAAAATTACTTGACGTTTAAAAGCAGTTAAAAGAGATACAATTAGAAAATTTATGTATGTCTAATGATTGGTTTTTAAACAAACATTTTGGTATGTAAAAACAAGTTGTAACATATTTTGAGTTAAAATAATTCGTTTGTATATAGGTAAGTTGTTTGCCAAAATATTAGCGAACCATGTGTTGCATACCAACACAAATTTAATTTTTATTAAAACTCCTTGGTGTTTATGTTTTATTGTCAGTGGTTTTCCCACCAACTTTGTATGTATTAAAAAGAAGAAAATGAGTCGCAATAAAATTACTGTAAAAACAGGGCGTGCATTTCATGCCGCCAATAAAATAAAATTATTTATCCCAAAAGAAATTAGTTTTCTTCTGTCTCGCACATCATTAACAGATGTACGTACCTATGTAGGTATGCTATGTAGCTATGTATGTAGCTGAATGCATGTTTTGTAATCGTTCGAAAAACTAAAGAGCTTTTTTTGCTTCCGCAAGTTGTGTGCAGAAATGTATATGGGGGCGTTAAAGTACTTAAAAAGGCCACGGCTACGGCACTTAAATCTGCATTGCTTAAAATACCGCTCCTAATGAAAATCCACATTTAAGATCGTTTTAAACGTTAGCAACTTTAAAGAGCAATTCTGGTGTGTTTCTAAATTTCTAGCTTCACTTTAAATATTGTAAACGTCAATTTTATAAATTCATCATAATACTTTTATACCTTGGTACCTAAGTAGCAATTAAAGTTAACTAAGATACTAATAATTATCTAAGTGTTAGATTGACAGGATTTTATTATCTATATATTAATAATACGTAAAGTCCGTTTTTACGCTAATGGCGCGGACGGAGAAGTATGAAATTTCGCACACTTTTAGTTTATATAGAGAAGATTATCCGAATATATTTTTTTTTAAATTATGCATGAAAATACATTAAATCAACAAAAACAACATTACACACACTACCATGTATTTGACACACACGTATATGTATTTGATACACACGTATTGTTTGTCTTTAATGCGGCCGACATCTGTCAATGCCAATCCAAACTCACATTCTATCTTTTTTAATTTTTCATTGCTTAGGATACAATCTGTGCAGCCTTAATAAAATTACGGACGAATTTCGACCACTAGTATATAATAAAATTATGATATCAAAATGTAAAAAAATATCTGAGAGTCAGTACGTAATCCACGCGTGCAGGACGCGAACTTTTCGCAAACTGGCAAATTCAAAGAGCATTCGCCAGAGGTAGACATACCCTAAGAGTTCTATGACATCAGTTAATAGAAATTAAGTGTCTGACTGGCCAGGACAATGGTTTGTCTGCAGCAGAATCATTTGTAACTTTCAAAGAAAGAATAAATTATATTATAGAAATGTTAAAGAGAACAGCAATATATCAAGGGAACACAAGAGAACAAAAAATATAATATGAAATTAAATGACTAAAGAATGTTAATTATTAAATGAAAAAGAACAACCAAAGAAAATTAATTATTAGTCCCATGACAAAGCGGGTAGTGCAGAGAAATAAATTCAAAGAAAAACGCCTTCGCAAAAGTAATCTGGCAATTGAAAGTTGTGTAGAATCTGTCCGATTTGAAATTTCAAAGTAAATACAAATGTAAGTTTGTTCTTGCCGAGTTCGTTCATTGTTTAGAAGCTTGATCAATGTTGTTTTTGAATGAATAAAGTTGCTGTTGTCAATCCGAAGATTGCAACGCTTTTAGGAGATATTTCATTTAATGTCCATGTTTGAATTAGTACATGATGTAAATTTACAAAATTAGGTACCCTTAGTCTCTCGTATCGACAAGTAATTGACACGAGCCGTCAATGACACCCATAATTAGAGCTTCTTTTCGTCCTGTAGATATATACAGAACATTTTACGAGCATTTTACATACATTACATTTTAATGTCTTAGATAATATTCCCACTATTTGTTATAAATTTCAATTTTGATATAAGAAAATAAGGTTTTAATGATTAATTTCAATGATTAATGAAAATCACTGCGCTGGCTAAAGAAATACCTGCTGCTAAGGCTGTACTACAATACAATTTTAAATTTATTACAATAATATTAAAATATTCGATTTTATAAATGCTGTATTGCATATAATTAATATGTTTTGTTTCATAAAATGTACGCGAAATGCACATTAAAATATTTTAATTAAAAAAATTTAATAAAGCTGATGATTTAAAATTGATGCCATCAAAAACATACTTGTAAAAAAACCAAGTCTCGCAACTCAGTTCTTTTACCGTAATAAGTTGTGAGATACATGTAATACCAAGTCGGTTAATTTATTCAGTCCCTACTTAAGGGACCTTCTGTCTTAAGTTATTACGTAATTAGCTAACCTAACAACATCTTATAGTGACCATATCAATATTAAAAATCTTTTATGTTTTAAATAAACAGATTGACTTGGCTATCGCACTAACGAGACTTCGAGAAAAGTATACTACGGCCGTGCCGCTTTTTTGCACGACTTGGCGGGGGCACTGCCGTGCCCCCAGATCCAACCGATATTACAACAAACGTTTCTTTTTTATTCAAGTCTATTCTACTCGTTCTCTACAATACAGCAAAAAATGAAAAGATTATACTCCTTTACGACTTGCCATTAAACAATGACAGTGCCAGGCTTAAACCCCTCCCTGCTATTACGAGAACCGTTTGCGACCTCCCCGAATGCCGTGAGAGGAGTTTTTCCACATAAACTTTTTACAGGTTGGATAGTAGGTACCATGTTATATTCTAATGGACTCATCATAATACGCTGCGTACCCAGATTACCCAGCAACCTCCTCTAACGACACACATTTTTTTAAAGGTCGATTGGGAGTAATTTGGGACATGACCAGAAACTTTCTTATTTTATTAAAGTTAAATAATGTCTTGCATTAAATACTCGACCTATATCATTTACTTTGAAAAATTCTCATTTTTATCCAAACAAATCTTTTATGCGTTTACCATAGACATATCTTCTGCAAAGGCGTGTCCCAATCGTAAAAATCTGTATGCTGCTGTAACTCTTGAAACTATAACTGTAAGTGACCACGTTATAATATTGGAAAAAAACATGGAAAAGATCCCATTAATAATAAATAATAAATGTTCTACAAATTACCGTTGAAGTTATGAATGTCAAAGCAATATTTTAGTATGAGAACGGGATGTGGAGAGGATTTTATTCGTTGCGCGTACTGTCGCGTGATCTTTGCTCCATCGCCTCCGTCCCACTTTTATGATTCAACTTATCGTAAATTTTTGGACGTGCCTAGTCTGTGGAAGCTCACTTGACTCTGCATACGAGTCTGTGGAAACCTCATTCGGGTAATAGAAATGTGTGATTTTGAGGCCTCTTTCTTGTTTATGTTTATGTCGCCGATGGGTGAGAATGGAATAAATAAAACCTTTTTTGTTGAGTACGCTGATCGTGGTCATTCTAGCTTTTGTAGGATGAAGTTGAAGGATGCTAACACCGATTCTCAAATGTGTGAATAAAATATGTATGATTAATGTAATACCATGTCCACGTTTTATTTTATATATTGTAACGATGTTATCAGTAAATGCTTTTTACTCTCTTCTTTCAAAATATATTGGATCTACTTGAAGTTAATTAATTATTATTTTATCAATACATTATAGTTATTTTGCTGGTTCCGTGGTTGTGCAAGTGTCTTTAGGATTGTTGAGAGGTAAAGCCACAAAGTTTTAGGATCACATTGTTTTCTGAAGTTTACACGAAGTTGTTTCATTTAAAAGTTTTAGGAATTGTCAAATTGATATTATTTAACAAAAATCGTTTTATAATAGGGAATTTCTTCATCAATAATACTTTAAAATCTCTATGTTTTATTAACAAACATTTCAGTGTTTATTAATATACTTTCAATTAACAAAAAGTCGGGCTGTTATTTCGTATGATTTTGGTATTTATATTTCCAACATTCATATAGTTTGAAATATATTTTATTTTTTAGGTACGTTTACGCATTCTAAAGTAAATCGTGTGATTTAAAAAATGCTATAAAATTTTGTTATATGTGATAATTTTCAAATATATAAAAGGACATGAGGAATGTTAAACTCAATGACAGTGTAAATACCGTTGCACTCAATGTCTTGATTTTGCATATATTCCAAGGGAAACATATCGTTCGCTTGAACATCTAGTATAACTTGAGATACGTACACTCAGGGGCTTATCTAACCGCCCACCTCATTATTTTTATACAAACAGACTCACTTTGCATATACATAAAGATGTCAATATATTTCTGCAAAGATCTGTATGCTATTGTTTAGGTTAAGCGTTCGTCCAATTAGCACTTTGAACAGTTTTAAAAATGTTTTCCCGTTTCCAAACCTTCGTTTAAGCAAAGCATTACTTTATTGACATATCACATTGTATTATGATGAAGCATTCATTGTTTCTGCCTCTATGGACAAATGCAATGGTCTCGGTACTCTTTCTCCTTAAACATTAGCATACAGATCTTTGCAGAAATGTATTGTCATTTTTATGTATAGAGTCGCAAAGTGAGCATGTTTGTATGAAAATAACGGGGTGGGCGGTTAGATGTGCCCCAGAGTGTATTTTTAGGATTTTATTTAAGCTTTACAATTTTCAGTGCGTCAGATATAACTAAATATTGTGCTCGGCGGCATGAAATAGTAAAGACTTATTTTTAGCTAAGTTGATTGTTTATCGCCATAACAATAAGTTTATAATTCTTTCTGAAATATACACCTCCAGCCTTATCTTATTGTCATGTATATACAATCAGGTAAGATAAAGGTTCACGGTTAACGGTTAAAGCGCTTCCCCATTGTATAATAAAACAAAACCGCAAATACTGTCACATTCATAAATAACTGACTACAAAAACTAAATCCAGACGATATTTCAGAACAAAGTATTATTTACTTAGTAAGTCAACATTGTGTCTGAAAATGGAAAAATGTTACTTCCTGATCTAATTGAGGAGCTCGATGGCGCAGTGGTTAACGCGCCCGGTCTGCGAGTGCTAAAGTTTCGCAAAGGCCGGTCATCGGATAGGTGGTGACCAAAAATTTATCATCTCGAGCTGCTCCGTGCTTCGGAAGGCATGTAAAGCCGTTGGTCCCGGCTGCATTAGCAGTCGTTAATAACCCGCGTGGTGGTTTATGGCCCGTTCTCCCTATCCAGATAGAGAAGGTTCGTGCCCCAGCAGTGGGGACATAAAATGAGCTGATGATGATGATGATCTAAATAAGCCTGTAGGGAAGCGTGAAACATGTTTTGTCGAAACTATAATATTCCATGCATTAACTAAAGCAATAAATCAAGGCGCGGTACATTACCCGATTTAATACAGAGGATAGGCAATAAAAACTGTGTCGGACTCGGTAGCATATAAGGCAGAAACTTGGAAATGTTGGATCAATAAATTACTATTGTCTTTTTGTGGTAGTAAAATAACTGTAGTTCCAAGTAATATGTCAGTCTTTTTTTCGTCCATTTCGTATTAGATTTTTGTTTTTAGTCCACTCATGAAATTACACAAGTGTAATATATAGCTTGTAAAGCATGAATATTTTCTTCGATGTTCTATGTGAGATAACATAAATTACCGTATTCAGTTTATTTTCTTAGTTTCATTATCATTTCACTTCGCGATATATCGCATATTATATCAATTATTTTCAATATTAATCGCTAGAATTGATAGTCCTTTAGTTTGCAATAGATTATCTTTTGTATTTATGTGCCCTTCGTTGTTTTATCTATATCCTTGTGTTTTTCGTCTAACGTCAGCTTCCGTTCAAGCGCGCCACTTTGTCTTATTCTGTATACATCTCTGTGGACTACCGGTTTCAGACCCTAGAGGTTTCGGGTTTTATTTCCAGTGGTAGGTGTTAAGGGCTCGTAAGTTTAAGTTAAGGATAAGTTTAGATTTCGTTCGAAGTGCGCTTTTAAGCTTTAGAACATAAATTGGAATACGTTGCGTCGTTGCCATTTTTCGTTTGCCGTCGTTTCATTCTCATTTACATTTAAAACCGTTCATTATACAACCTTTGAACGCATTGTGCAATCATTTTCCATGTGCCGCGCCATCCGAAAAGCCGACGCGATTAAATCTGACCTGCATTTTAATCCAGATCGATGGTTTACAAATCCTCGCCGCAAACTTTTGGCGCCCACCGTCGATTTTTCACTCAATATGCACAAAATAAGGAGATTGTAGAAGGTAAGCTTTATACAAACGTGCTTGAGCAAGGCACAGATAGACCCTCTTGCGGACACGGATCTCGAAACAGCTCGGAACAGTCCGAGCGCCGTTGTTGCGAGATTCCGTGTCCTTAATTGTGTCGTTCCCTGCGTTGCTCGAGCGCGGTATGTATTAAGCTTACCTTCTGGGTTAAATACTTATAAAATACAGTGAAAAAATTAAACCCGACCCAGCCAGGAATCGAATCTGGGTCTTCCGCAATCCGGGCGGCTGCACTGACCGCTATGCTACCGGGGGGAGCCTTCCCCGGTAGCATAGCAGTCAGTGCAGTAACGTAAGCGCTGAATTTTGTCATTGCTTTTTAATTTTTTGAATGCTCTTTTAGCAGCAGATTGCCATCTATCCAACGGTCATTGCAACCGATGGTCATGTAGATTCATCTTTACAGATGAAATACCACAAATTTGATAACACAACGCTATAGTAAATTTTACTTTTTTATTTTATTTGCTGCACTAAATCTGAATTACTTAAATACTTATGTATAAAATACAGTGAAAAATTAAACGCCTACCCGACTCAGCCAGGAATCGAACCTGGGTCTTCCGCAATCCGGACGGCTGCACTGACCGCTATACTACCGGGAAGGCTGACGTAAGCGCTGAATTTTGTCACTGCTTTTTAATTTTTTAAATGTTTTTTTAGCAGCAGAGTGCCATCTATCCAACGGTCATTGCAACCGATAGCAATGTAGATTCATCCATCATCATTTTCACTGTATTTTATGAGTATTTAATTCAGCTCCGTGCAGCAATTAGCACTTAAAATAAAAAAGTAAAATTTGCCTTCTGGGTCTCCTTATTTTGTGCCATATGCCTCAACATCAATCAAGCGGAGCTGACGTGGAACCTTTGGTAGGGAGGTGAGGTGTGCAATTTGAAATTAACATGACTCATCGACATTGTTTTAAACGTGCAATGTTCGTTCATGAATCTCTGTTTTCTTCTTGTTGCGATCGAGACGTCAATTTCTCATACAATGTTGTGATTAGAGAATTTTATTATGATAAATCATTGCTGTTTATTTACCATTAACGTTAATTGACGTCTCAGTGTGAAGTCTTGTCACGGTAATATTATCGTGGTCTTGTGAAGAATAGTCTATGCGTAACTGTACGTACAATGAATTAAGTTAAGTAATAAAGTAATTTAGTTCTGAATTATGTTATAAACAAGTGTTTCTATTTGTAAAGAAAATATTATAATATTTGAAATTGTGTAGCATTAATTTAAAAATTTACTGCTTCAAGTAGAGTTCTGATCGATTTACTTCATGCAATTCTCGGAGTGACTGAACTAACGAGACATAAAGACCGACATCATTTAGTTAAATAATTTAATATAAAAAAAACTACGACGCAAATATAAGAATTTTAAAACAATATTATCCTTTGTTAATATTATTTCTATATTTAAGAGGACTTCGCTGGTTCTAGTATAAAAACGACTCGAACTTGACGGGTATTTATTAAAACGGCTAAGTTCATAATAGAGGCGAGTTCGTTTGTGCCGACTCACCCCCTATCTCGATTACTTCGCAAGTTTTTTCTTTCGAAAGAGATCATTAAATAATAAGTGAGTATTTGTTTGATAGGAGAATTGTATTACCTACTCATTGAATCTGGTAAGTTGAGCGTTTCTTTCGACTCGATGGGTTTTAGGCAGCGAATCGCTGGGTTTCTTCATATTTTAACGTTGCTGCTTCAAGATATCATTCATGACTCGCCGAGAAACCTTGGATCTTAGTAAAGAAGGAGGCAGTAACGACAAATTATTTTACTCCAAAAAATATGAAAATTAAATTAGTAAGGCAGCTTCAGTAGTTACTGTTTGCTATTATTTTAAATTAGATGTACTAATGGTTCCCTTTAGCAAACGTTAAGTGCGTTACCTTCTTTATAGAGGTATGGAAATATCTGTAAAAAGTGAAAGCTCTATTCTAAACATTTGCCCCGAATTACTCGAGGAAAACAACTGGAATTTTGAACTGTTAAATAATTTCATTTAACCTGAACGGTGGAATTTTACCGTGTAATCCGCAAAACACCGCTCTCCCGGCGCGCAGGACTTGCTTAATCACTGCGGTAACGTTTTTGTGCGCGAGAATACTTCTCCACCGTAAAATATTCAACTACCTGCAAAAATTCTCAATTATTTAATTCATTTGTTTTTTTACGCAGCTGTTTCCGTGTCCTTTCTGTAAAATCACCTTAATCTGACGGGTTTACAGCATAGGAGGCAGCATTGTTGTGGTAATGATCTTGGAGTTCTGGAAGTTATCCACGTAAACGAAAGATTCACGATAAATTTGTTTTTGTACTTTAGCTTATCATTAGATGAAGAGAAGCAGCACGGCCAAGCATTTCCTCACTCGCCAAACAGCAGTTCCATGGCTGACTGAGTCTGGTTTAAAGTATATGAGATACAGTAAAGTTGCATAGAGGCATTATAAATGCGACATGGTTGGCAACGCGCAAGTTGTGTTATAAGTCGTCATCATCAGCTCATTTTATGTCCACGCTCTGCTGGGTCAAGAGCGTTTCCTTTATATGGATGGATAGGGAACGGGCGCACGCGCGCCCAGTGCGGATTGGTAGTTGTTGACGACTGCCAATGCAGCCTGGACCAACGTCTTTAGGTACCTTCTGGAGCACGGAGGAGCTTGAAATGAGAAATTTTTTGGTCCCCATCCGATGACCGGCCTTTGCGAAAGTGACTTAACCTCAGCACGCGCAGACCGGGCGCGTTGAACACTGCGCCATCCAGTTCCCCAGTGTTTTAAGTATCCATATATAAAACGCGGAATGTAACATAGTTTGGTGACTCAGTAAAGAATGATAGAATGTATTTTTTATGCGGACATCTGCTCTATTGCTCCTTTCGTTCGTATCAGAAAACAGTTCGCCAGAAAGCTATGATATCAAACAAATGGATGAAGGATTTATATGCAAGACACTTCTCAACCGTAGAGTACTGGTGCTGCCAATTTAAATGCACATTTACAAAATGGCGGTTCCCGCTCGTATGCCCCATTCCCGGCTCAGCCGAGATTCGTCAGTACGAGTGAACATAAATTATTCCCGGCTACTACGTCCAGGATAAATGGTGTGCTTAAAAATGCTATCCCTCTTTAGTCACCTCATGAATCCGCTGATGTCGGCTAGATTTATTAGTTCCACAGCCATTCAGCCGTTACAGATTGGCTGTGGTATGACGGCGGGTGTAGCGTGGTAAGGTTCGCTGAATCCTTTGTTCTTAAATGCGCGTCTGTTTTGTCAGATTCTACATGCATGAATACAAAACAATTTGCTTGCTAACTCAAAGCAGTTTGCGCTCTCGCTGTATCAGATATTTGGTAAATGAATTGTTACCAAAACAAAAGAAATCAGTTCTAAATTTTGGCGTTTTAGATTTCCCAACGTTATGGTATTCGTTTTCACTTTACTGCGAGTTAAACAAAAAGTAAAACAGCTCCTCCTACGTCATGAATATTCTATTGGGAAGTCAGTTTTCTTACTCCAGTTAAATTATGAACATCATTAATTTGTCCTCAGCGCTTTACATCTACCCACACCGCTGTTCGTAATTCCCTGTTCTCTTTTCAGTTTTTATAGCATTTTGTTCTCTTATTTTCAAAGATATTGCTGATTTAAAGGTCAAGGCCAGATTCGACTATACATTTTCATGGCTAATCTATCGCGTATTCAAGATGACTGTCAAGATACATTTTGGCTTGCCTCCAAAGCCGTGACCTTGCCAAGATTGGTAGTTCATGCGTGCTCACGTATCCACGGTTTATGAAAACGATTTGCATATAAACGCCTGAGGGATCATACTATACTGATAGTGCATAGAGGAACTTATGCTCCGCTGACAACAAACCAATTTAAACCCTACGCCTTTGATATACCGAGTAGAACTCGTATTTCTTTGTGAATAGTTTGCTCCGTAGGGTGTTGCTAAACATCGCTATAAGTCCGCGTATTGTGGAGTCACTTGACTGGAAAATTGACATTTACGTGTCAAACGTTGCCTTCCCTTATTTCACGGTCGATTAGTATATGCAATAGGCAAAAAATGTGTACTAATGTCCCGTGATAAGGAATGCTTTCATAGTCGAGCAGTTGCCAAGAGGGGCGGAGGGCGTCCTTTGCGAAAAATGTGAAAAGAAACAACATTTTCATCTCGCATTTTGCAGCTTTGAGTTAAGCGATACAGCAGATTCAGCCGATTACTAGTATGCTCATTTTGTTTTCAGTACTACCTTATTAAGTGTTTTGTGCTTTTGAATGATATTACCATTAAGCAGGTAGAATACTAATATCTCATTAACAATAAATAAATAAAATCTCAAAAAGAAAGCGTTCTTGTGGCATTGGAAATTAAGATTTACATTAAAAAGTTAGTTATTTTGACGATATCCATAGAGAAAGAAATAAAGTGCACAGTTAGTTAGTTAGTTACTGATGAAGTGAATTTAAATATATCAAACGATGTTGCGAGAGAAAACCCAATGAGTAGAAGACAAATGAAAATTCACTGGAACCTATCGTTTATACATTCAACTTCAAACTTCTAAATTGGCTCATTGCTTTGAAGATATTTTGCCTTTTGCGTTGCTGGAACATCCGTGCATTATTTATTATGTAAAATATTATAAATTACTTTCTAGATGGCTTTCCTTTGCCAAGCAACATATTTATTTTCAAAACCACGAAAGCGATTCATTTTATGGAAAGCGGTTACTCATAACAGTGATGGTGCGTTACTGGTTACTGGCAAAGTCTGCAAGGTGTGCAGTTAGTAGCAATATCCGGGCAGTGTTTGACATTGCACAGATCCATTGGGTAGAGTTCACCAACATCGATTACTAGCGACTACCCGTGACTTTATTCGCATAAACACCTGTGTTCGATAATTCCGAGATGATCACCTGTATTCCGGAATTTCGATAAATCCCGCCTTATCTCTTGCCTACGTCTTTAAAAAGACTTGCCTGCAAATTTCCGCTTTCTAGGTTCACTACTCACTAGTACACTACTACACACACATTAGTGTTTAAACTGGAAGTCAATGGATGTCAGTGAGGAAGTCAGGACATTACTTTTTCAAAATTAAAAAAATTAATATATTTAAGTATATTATAATATCAAATTTAGATCTACGAGTAGTTGACGAAGCCTCCTTTTAAGCACAAAAATGCCTGTACCGGAAGACTCCGCTCTTTTACAACACTAGTCGCAGGCTGGTGAACACTATCAACACTATATAATATGAAATGCGGGTCAATTTGAAACAATGTATTAAAAAAAACATTTGCAGAAACAAATGGTTCAGACATAAAGATTTTTCGAAAAAGTTTGTACGTTTTATAGTATTTCACATACAATACGACTGGTTTCCGAGCAGAGTTCGGCAATCGTAAATGAAATTTACTAGTTACCTGTGCACATGAGTGAGAACCGAAATGAGTTTCGATTACCTGTTTTCATTTCTTGTTTGGTCTGCGGCAAACTTCGCTCCCCTTCTGTTCCCCTTTATAAATAGTTGACCCGACCTCTAGTATTGACAGTGAATGTATTTATGTCTATTTCAAATTAGATTTATGTACCTAGTCTAGGTTTAAATTTAGTATATTGCAGTGCATGCATGTCTATTTCAAACTAGATTTATTGGTTGAGAGGTAGTTGGTATTTTTATTGGTGAATTCGCTTTTACTTTTAACTACTTTTTTTACTTTGTTGTCTTGCCTGCAGACTGTAGGCAAAAAATAAAAAGTCTGTAGAAGGCAAGCTTCGTAGGTACTAACGCGCTCGAGCAACGCACACACAGACAACCTCTCACAGTCACGGAATCTCGCAACAACTGCGCTCTGGTTTGAGATGGTCCGAGATTTCTTGTTTGAGACGGTCTACGGGTTCGTTGCTAGAACACTGCCGAGTATAGGCCTCCTTTCGTATCTGCTACTCGTCTCTGTCCAAAGACATATGCACGCAGACTTTCTCGATATCCTGGTAATGTCGTCAGTCCACCTTGCCAATCGCTTATGAATTAAAAATACCATTTACCTATTGCCTAGACCAAATACACTAAAAACACAAAATAAAAAAAATAAACTATTCGCATGTGTTGAACTTTTCCATTCGCTGCGAAATAGGAAACAACGTTTAGAGCAAGTAAATATTTCAGAATGTCGACTTGACGCATTTATCGATGTAGCTCGGTCGAACGGACCGCAAAAGATTGAGAATCATATTTTCCATGAAGCTACGACTCGCTGAAATGGAAAAGTGTGCGTTTCGGTGTATATTATAGCCAGTGTACCATAGAGGCACATGAGGCAGTCTCTTCATTTTAAGTTGTAATGCATTTCTCACAGAACTCTCAACCATTGAGGACTGGCTATCTTCATACTTAGATGAGATGGCGGTACCCAGCCAAGCGGTCTTGTTACCAATTCTGGTACCAACCAAATTGATTACAATAATATCTAGTCCCCGCCGGGTCCCGAGATTTCTTTGGAATTAATTGAAGAAACCGGTGGATTAATCACTACATTACACCTACATGCTTTAAGTTTCAATAGATGAGAGCTTAAAGAGAATCTAGAGCCAGTGAATGGTTCAATTTGGTCAGATGTCAGTGA
This sequence comes from Eudonia mercurella, assembly GCA_963082485.1. NCBI lineage: Eukaryota > Metazoa > Arthropoda > Insecta > Lepidoptera > Crambidae > Eudonia > Eudonia mercurella. The sequence continues at coordinate 10,771,793 of OY720038.1, forward strand.
AACGATAATGAACTGATGAACGAACCCCTAGCATTTAAAATTGTTCTTGGCTTTCAGCCATACGTTCGATTGTGGATCTAAACTCCACGTTCACACAATTTATGGTCTTAAAGGAATACTGCCAAGACCCAATTTTGTTAACTGTCTTTGTCGCGTTATAAAACTGTTACTATAATTAATAGTTATATTCATCCAACGGGCGACTACTAGTCATAGTAGTCGCCCAGTGGTCGAAATTCGACCGTAAGGCTGCACTGATTGTATCCTAAGCAATGAAAAATGAAAAAAGATAGAATGTGAGTTTGGATTGGCATTGACAGATGTCGACCGCATTAAAGACAAACAATATGTGTGTGTCAAATACATGGTAGTGTGCGTAATGTTGTTTTTGTTGATTTAATGTATTGTTTATGCATAATTTAAAAAAAATAATAACTTTCGGATAACCTTCTCTACATAAACTATAATTGTGCGAAATTTCATACTCCTTCCGTCTGCGCAATTTTCGTAAAAACGGGTACAAAGTTTTTGTTTCACGTATTAATATATAGACAATAGTTCAACCCCTAGAGGCTCACGATTAACATAAGCGTTTTATAAGAATTTAGGTGCCTTACAAATAAACAAAGAATAAGGTTCGAATAGTTATTCTGTTTTGTTACTGTCATTTAAACGTCATTTCAAATTAGAGTAAAAGAGACAAAACACGGAATAACTATTCGGACCTTATTCTTTGTTTATTTGTAAAGCACTTAAATGTATCCGTAGGTAAAAGATGTGGTACTGTAATTTTTTTTGATTATTTATGTTATTATCGATAGTTGGGCACGTGTTTCGGAAGGCACGTTAAGCCGTGTTGTTATTTGCCCTCGGACAAACAGATCGACGTAGACGCCTAGATCGTAGTTCAACTCTTCGATTTAAGTAATAGACCCCTTGAGCATGTATCAAGTCGTAAATTCAAGTAAGTACAATGCATTCGTCAAATTGACATTTGACGAATGCATTGTACTTGAATTTGAAACAAAGAAGTAATTCTTTGTTCACGAAATGCTGGTGCCACGTTATGTGATCGTTGGTGGTGGTGGAAGCTCTTGGAATGTCGCCATAATGGCCAATTCATATTGCTTTCGAAATTGAGCAATGCACTCTTGCATACTTGAGGTTACAAAGCTAATCTAACAATTTAAGCAAACCGCTGTGCAGATCTACAAGACTCTTGAAAACTTGCAATAAGTGTCATTTTTGCAGTTCAGATGCTACTTTCGCGTTGTCGTCAACTGTACGAGTATTAGCACTAACGCTAATCGACAAAGTTAATTTACTTGTGTTTATGAACACACATTCGCATATTTCATTAACTTTCGCGTAGACGGTTATCGCAAATTGATTTCTATGGCCATTGTTAATAATTGAAGACTGATGTGCAAGGTTTGGATCTTGATAATGAGAAGTAACTTTTAAACGAACATAATGTATAATCTAATTTCTTTGAAACTTTACGTAGATTAAATATTCAGAAACGTGCAAAACAACTTCACTAGCTGCAGATTTTGAACCCAGCACCTTCGGAAAAACGTTCAGTTTTAACGGTCCCCGTTCTTAAGAACATTTTCAACACTCTTTGCATTCAATAAAATTTGCGTAAAATTTTCGTTTTTTTATGAATAGATTAAATGTTCTAAACTTTGTGCAATAGTAAAATTTTCCAGACGCGATATCAAGTTTTCATTTTACGTGCAAAGTTGTACTAAATTGTAAGTAGCCAACTTAGGAAATGTAATAAAACAAGTTGCAACTAACATTACAAAGTCGTATTATAAAGGCGCATGCCCTCTTGAGCCGAGCGTGCCGTTTGGAGCAGCAATTGGAATATACGAGAGGTCTCTGCAGGCAAGGACGGCGGTCTGCGGTCCGCCGCGCTTCTCTGATTACGCACTTAGCCCAGTTCCTATTATGGAACTTCATTTAGAAGTTGCTAGAAACATAATAATAGCTCAATTAGAGTTGGCTGCCTGGTCGGCTGCTGCTGGCGCGATTTTGTGTAAAAAGTCGGCCGCAAAATCAGGACCGAGCCGATTTGGAAATAAACATTTTAAACTTTGTAATCGCTAGGTTGATTCACGAGTTACGTATGAACAAGAAGAAGTACTTACAGATTTTAAAAGAACCTTTAAAAAATATATATTGTCTGTGTTATAAGCCAGTGATTAATCTACTAGCAATGGTTTCTGTTTGTCTATCGTAAGCATACAGTCCTTACTGTGTTGTTATATAGGTCAGATAACAAAGGATACTTATATACTATCTGAAGACGGGATCAGAGAGTACTTACAATAGGAAAACCCTGAGACATCCACGTGCTTCCCGTGACATACTTATTTAAAGTAATAATTGCGTAGAGGGCCATATTGCTCATGCGTGAGTTAAATCTGCACACATGAATTGTCTAATTGTGTGTCTGGTATCTGATTCTTTAGTCTCAATTGTTATATAAATCTTTCGAAAATACATTATCCCAAAACATTTGTATGTCGCGATTCTTAGTTAATAGCATAGTGTCTACGTACTCTCCATTCCTCTCCATGTAAAGCGATAAATAAGTTCGTAGTTCTAAATGATTTCTTCAATGTTAATTTTTTTTTATGCATCCCGTTTGGTAAACTTCATTTTAAAAAGCCTTTTTCAACTTCACACACATTTTATCCTGTTTACCAAAATAGGAGTTTTACCAAAAGAGAGGTAGCTGTTTTTCTTGTGTTCCACTAAAAGTACCTATTAATCTATATGCCTTTTGTGCAGAACCTATATTTTTGACAAAGCGATATGCCCCCGATGTTCTGTTCACCGTGACATTGACCGGTTTCCATTGTTGCAGGACGAACGGTTCAACCACGACATTGACCAGCAGACGGGCTACAAAACGAGGTCGCTCCTCTGCATGCCGATCAAGGATATCAACGGGGAGGTCATCGGCGTCGCTCAGGTAATTCCTATGTTTTAGTTTTGTTTATCAACCGTCTTATCGTTTGCTCGGAAATATATTAACGTTTAGATAACGTTTTCCGAGTATTGTAGAGTTTAATGTTTAAAAGTAAATATTAATTGTAAACTCTTCGTCAAACGAAAAATTCTCTGACATCGGAAAAATCAAAACGCATAAACATCCATCAAAAACCATCATAATGATTGTTCTCTTTTTATAATGATTGTTTATAAAGCAGAAATCCCGGAAATAATGCTAAGATTTATATATTATTAATTTAAGCACTTAGATTTTTTATTTATTATTATTAGTTCTCGTTTTGGTACCACCGTTTTCGATTTTGTCACTTTTGATTTTGGATCGAAGCAATGATGATCCTATTTTAGCCATGTTATCAATGATGCAAATATTTTTTATTAGGTTTATTTGAATTATGTTATTTGGTTGATTTCGTATATGTACATATAAACAGTAGCGCCATATTAAATATCATAGGACGTACTTTTCAATATAACAGCAAAAATCAAAAACCGAAAACATTATTGCCGTTGCTTTTCAACACTTATCATATTTGATCGATGTCCTCTGACATTTTCGAGAAAAGATGAGGTTGGAAATCCTGAACACCCTTATCACGTCAAGTTATGAAATATGACGTGATATTGAAATAGCCTCTGAAATGGCCAAACTTCAAAATATAACTCAACATGATAACATTTCTTTCGTACGTATTTCTATCAAATTATTATTTTATAGCAGAAGTAAGTACCGTTATTAGAAACAACAGCAGATTGTTGTTTTTTTTTTTATCAATGTCTAATAAAATCCTTTTTTAATTTCTAAAGTCTGTCAATGGTACTTGCAGGATGTTAGAAAGATATGAGAGTAGCATTTAACGGTTTTTTTTTGTAAATTATTGTTAATATCAATTGAAAAGGACAAAGAGCCTGCGTGGTTTAATGTACAGTCGAAAGGCATAAATATATATACGTTCCCAAGGCGTCAAAAATATCTATACAGTTGATTAGCCAGAAATATCTGTACGGTAATCCGGTCAAAAATATGTGATCATTTTATTAGTCAAAAAGATCTAGACATTTACATGGCCATAAATGAATGTATAGTGTCAGTCAAATATATGTAGGCAAATAGGAAGCCATAAATATCTATACACGCAACTCTCACATACATAAGAACAAAACCCAAGCCAAAAATATCTATACATCAGTCAAAAATATCTAAACAAACAAGTTTTCTAATTTTGAATTATGACAATCACCGAAAAGAGTACCGTTCTGTCATGATCGCTTTGTCCTTTTCATTTTGAGCGTGACGTCATTGACGTGTCATTTGTTTTACCTTTCACCTTATTATTTTACATTCTGCTTCACATCCATATACCATACAAGATTTTCATGTGGCTTTTCTCGTAAATATTACGTTACCGTTTGTCCGATGCTGAATTTTGTTTGTAACATATTAATACTAGACGTTGGTTATAATAATAAAGTTATTTCTATTTCGTAATTTATCTGATTTCGTAAAATCACACACGTGGTTAAAAAGAACACTTAGATTTTTATTGCATAATATAAAAAATCACATTTTCAATTTTATGAGCTAGTATTTCTTAGCTCATAAGAGCCACTTTGTTATGAATTGTGCCTTCAGAAGCACAAAATGTTATATTTTTACCCGACTGTCCGAAGAAAAGAAGGGTTATGTTTTCAAAGCGTATGTATGTATGTATGTCTGTTTTGTTGACACCCTCCGTAGCCTAAAACGGCTGGACGGATTTTAACCTATGAGGTACCATTAGATTTGTTCTTAACTGCCGGTGTGACATAGTGTAGGTATATAATAATTATTTCAATACAGCAGCCGTGAAAAAAAATATGTAGGTCTAGAAATATCATTTTATATTGCAACAATATGGGTATGAAATAAAAGCTAATATTTAGCCTATTCTGAATATATGCGTAGGTATTATAACACTTTTAAGCTATCATTTTATATAAACATCACAAAGAAGTAGATACATACATAAATTTTAAAGTAGGTGTCGACCTAAGTACTTAATTTAGGTCACTTTTAGAAGCCGTCGGGTTTTTTAATTAATTTATACTTGTAAAGAATCGTTATGACGTTTGTGCACACCGGAGTTTATTTTTGATACTTAGCAACAAATAAAACAAATTACTAAAAACTACATTTTTTTATTTGAAAAACTTAGGTAAATTACTTTCATCATTAAAAAAGGCTACACATCTTATTTTTTTAAACTTAAATTACCTACTTTCATCATAAAAACTCCATATTTTCTTCATATTAACAACCTAATATTTTGTATACCCTCCGTCTGCATCTTTCACCGCTTGCAAACGGTCTTTCATCGAGTTAACCATATTTGCAGATACGTCAAAAATATCTATACACTTTTATACCACTGGCAATAAGGTCCGTATATAAATGCCCTTAACTGTATAGATATTTTTGGCTTGGGTTTGTTCTTATGTATGTGAGAATTGCGTGTATAGATATTATTGCCCTTGACTGTATAGATATTATTGCCCTTGACTGTATAGATATTATTGCCCTTGACTGTATAGATATTATTGCCCTTGACTGTATAGATATTATTGCCCTTGACTGTATAGATATTAATGCCCTTGACTGTATAGATATTAATGCCCTTGACTGTATAGATATTTTTGGCTTGGGTTTTGTTTTTATGTATGTGAGAGTTGCGTGTATAGATATTTATGACTTCCTATTTGCCTACATATATTTGACTGACACTATACATTTATTTATGGCCATGTAAATGTCTAGATCTTTTTGACTAATAAAATGATCACATATTTTTGACCGGATTACCGTACAGATATTTCTGGCTAATCAACTGCACAGATATTTTTGACGCCTTGGGAACGTATATATATTTATGCCCTTGACTGTACTGTACCTCTGTGCTCTTTGTGACTTGTTTGGTAGTTAATTGTCTTTCTAATAAGTTGCATTAAATCTCATGGGTTGCGTCTTCGATCCTATAGCTTGGATTTTCTTCTTTTATTCATTTTGGGTGTATTATTTTGGAATACTTTACATTATTTAATTAATTAATACTTATTAAAAAAAAATTTTTATCTAAATGTTTTAGATAAGTTAAAGTTAGCTAGATTTTGTTTGTGATTGTTATTGATAAGTTTATTTAAATATCCCCTACTATTGTTCAATATGTGTTTTGAAAGTGACTCCTTTAAAAATACATATTGATCAATAGTTATATCTAAGAAAATGTTTTCTGATAATTTGATGCATGTAGTATTTACCTGTAAGTGTTTGTTACATTTAGTAATGTATTTACCTAAGTATTATCTGTTTGGAAACGATGTAAACAAACGTTGGTAAATCTAATACATAAAATAAAAAAATACAAACTTCATAGAAACCTATAATAATTTCCAAAAATGGAGTTTTAAATTGCTGTGATAAACATTAATGAAAAGCGGCCCTAGCTCTTCGGGCAGATGGAATTCAACCCTCCTCAAACCATCTGCCTAAAGGCAATAGCTCTCTTGGGCATCTGAATTGATACGTCATTCATGAATAAATCATGAGCTGTGATTCATTTTTTATTTAACATCTCCGCACACATCTACGCACTGTAGAAGACATTTAATAAGAACTTGGTTATGATAATATTGAATGTCTTCAAAGGAGTTTTGCTTTATAGACTTTTGTTTTGAAAGGAACTTTATTTAGTTCTCTTGTGAGGAATTGTGTGTTATATTTATGGGCATATGCATGTTACCACATGTTTATAAAGTTGCAAATACCTAATTCAGCCTTTCTACAGCATCTCCGGAAGATAAATTATATCTGTTGGTTTCAATAGTATTAATTAATTGATTAATTAATTTATAACCATTAAATTGAATTCATGAGTATTAACGTTGAAATAAATGAATTCCGTTTTAGATCCCCTTGAAGTAGTCTCTTTTTCTACATTTTTTTGTTACAATCACTGTGCTGCATATCTGTAATAACTATTCAAGAAGGTGTACACTCATTATCACGTGAAGCCCGGTTAAGTACAATGCGGTATAGAAAGGACACACTGTGCCGAAATTACGTGACGAAAGTTCTGCGTGATAACGCATGTAATGCTTTTTAAATGACCGACAACACATTGTGCACAAAGTCGGAGTACGCTGAAAGTCGGTCCCGTAATTTCGGTGGTATGCCTAGATACGATCGGTAAGGCTACCAAACTTATTTGACTATCTCGAGCTCCTACGGCATTATAAGCCGTTGGTCCCGGTTGTTGTAAGATTAAAGGTGGCCATACACAGGCAGCTTGAAGCCGTCAAGATCGACTGCTTCTAGCTGCGACTGCATAAGTGAACTACAGTATTCTAAAACACAAATGTTGAAAAAAAAATATTTTTTTTTCACGAGCAGGGTTTGAATTTTTTCAACATTTGTGTTTTTGTAATTTGTTTGCAACAAAATTTGCGTTATAAATTATTTAAACATTTACAGTATTCTATCTAGACACTCGGTAGCGTATCAAGCCAAGTTTCAGGTAACTGAACTGGCGAGCAGCACCGTGTGTAATGTTACACGAACCATTTGGAGCCACTTTTGACCCCCTCATAACTCAAAAACTATTTCACATAAACATGTCAAATTTGGCTCATATATTGAGACTTGCGAGATACATATGTGTTCCAAATTTCATAAGCACTCCTCAAACGGTTATTTTAATATTAACGTCCAAAAATCGTCATTTTTATCACTGATCTATAGATAGATCAAAACTCTAACCCAGTTCCAAGTGACCTAGAAAGTTCAACATCCAGATAGGTAGTTGGGCAAATACAAAGGAATAAATCGGAAATTAGTAAATTTTTATCAATTTATTAAGTATATTTTTCAATTAATTGATTTTATTAGGCACACTTACTTATAGATGTGATACCTGTAATGTAAGAATCAGCAATCAAAATTGATGACAGCCGGTCTTTATGTGGATTTTAAGGTCTTCACTTGAATATACAGGTTGACTTTTTTATCACCGTCCAAACCTTCTGAGATGACTCTCGTCTCCCGTCTGATACATAAACGAACAACTCTTACTATTGGACCAACTCCCTAACTCGAAAATAAAATTCAGCTGTTCCATACAAAATATCAACATTCATTCGACTAAAATGTATAAAAAGGAATACCTCCTATTAGCGCACATCGATAGTGTAAGATTATTAGTTATAAATAATTAAATAATACCACGGACCACGGCGCACGGTGCGGCGGCTGTGGAGCAGCGGGGTGGGGAGCCGTGCAATAATTTTATTATGAATAAGTACTTACACCTACTAATAATTTCTGTACAAAAGTAATGATATCCCATCAAAAACATAAATGTGAAATGAGAGCCAAGTTCAATATTATGATATATGCCTTGGTTGTTGACTTCAACGACAAAAGAAGTGAGATCTAATGGGTGCCAAGTTCAATGGTCAGTCCTGAAATTTATTATAACAACAAAATATTTTATAACAACTTAAAATATCATTTCTTCTTATCATCATCATTGCCAGCTCATATACGTCCCCACTGCAAGGTCACGAGCCTTACCTATGGATGGATAGGAAGAACGGGCCATAAACCACCACGCGAGCCCAGTGCGGATTGGTGGTTGTTAACGACTGCTAATGCAGCCGGGACCAACGACTTTACGTGCCTTCCGAAGCACGGAGGAACTCTAGATTTTGGTCACCCATCCGATGACCGGCCTTTGCGAAAGTTGCTTAACCTCAGCACTTGCAGCCCAGGCGCGTTAACCACTGCACCATCGAGCTCCTCGAGCTTATAATTTAGGATAATATATTGAAGCCTAAGGTCTGACTTGGCTAGTTTTCATAAACAAATTATATTATAGCCTTCGCAAGTTCTAAAGCTGTAAGTTCTTATTTTATTGTTCCGGAAATTTGGCTGGCTGGTTTCTACCAGCCAGCCAAATTTCCGGACTAGCCATCGAAAATAGGGCTCTTCCATGACTGTTTTAGTAGGTACTTAATAATAATTCGTATAGGAGAACTAACCAAGTCAGACCTTAGGCTTCAATATATTATCCTAAGTTATAAAGAAGAAATGATAGGTATTTTAAGTTGTTACAAAATATTATATATTGTTATAAATAAATTTCAGGACTGACCTTTGTACTTGGCACCCATTTAGATCTCACTTTTGTCGTTGAAGTCAACAACAAAGGCATATATCATAATATTGAACTTGGCTCTCATTTCACATTTATGGGATTTACAAACATACATGGAACCGCTTAAGCAGTTGCGACTGCTCCAAGCGGTCAGCAGCCCGGTGAAATGGCAGTTTCACTACGACTGCTCAAGCGATCCGTATATTAATCACCGGCTAACTGCTCAAACAACCCGTGTATGTACACCCTAAGACGATAGTCGTTAACTCCCACTTACCCGCATAAGGCCGGCAGCATCTTGGATAGGGATTCTCTTCCGTATCAACCCGCATCTTATCTTAATAGGGTTTGATGAGGTCTCCCCCTCCCCCAGAGCACTTCGACCGTTTGGGATCTTTTGCGGCGTGGATACATATTACTGCGCAAAAAGGCAGCCTTCCGGAAATGTTGCGTTTGCGATATAGTCTATGATGCGCTATGAATAGGTAATCCGTTTTTCTAGACCCTATTTTACCGATGCCGAGTCCGCGGCGAAGGCTTAATTTATTTAGACAGATATGGATATGGTTAATTTAGTTTTATTATAGGAGACGTAAATATGGACGACACGTTGTTTCATGGGCTTATGTTTAAAAAGGAATAAATTTTATTGTGAACATAAATTATGACTACAAGTTGTTTTATAGCCTAGCTGTTAGATGAACATATCTAATAAGCAGTGATTGGATTAGGTGTGCAATTTAGGGTTAACGTCCTCAAACATTATATTAGTATGGATACGCCCGCGGTATTGCGGGATTTCGGAAATATTCTATACGTGTAAAATACATTTTCTCTTGTTGGAAATTATAAAAGAAAACAAGTATTTAATTAAGTAATACATTTTAAATGAGAAACATTGGCTCTGTAACTACTTTTTTATTATTTTAAAATGTGCAAGCAATCAATATAGAAAAAAAATGTTTACACAACATAGACAAAAGGCTAAAATAACCATTTGTTTAATAACAACACAATCAAAAGTAAAAGATTGTGACTTATACAACAATACTTAAAGATAAAGATTAAAATATTTGACATTGTTGAAACAACAAATATGGCGGCCAATTCAGCCGTGTAAAAATAGCATAACAATGTACAATAACATTTCGTCTTTAGTGTGACCAGCTTCCCCGTGTGGTGCCGGGGATAAAGAATTGCACCACCCCATCTCTTCCTGTGGGTGTCGTAAAAGCCGACAAAAGGACCATACCAGAGGATGGGCAGCAGCATTTCTCTGAGGTTACCCTCAACCTACTGCGATCGCCAACCCGCCTGCCAAGCGTGGCGATTACGGCAAATACCCCCCATGATATGCACACCAGTAAACCGGTCGTTGTAGAGATCCTTGGGGGAGGTCTTTGTCCACCAGTGGACGTCTTCTGGCTGAGATGATGATGATACCAGCTCTTATCGAAATTGTAATCCCGCGCGGTTGGCATGTCCATGTTAAAATTTCGTCATGAATCCCGCAAAATTGCATTACCAATCCGATTACTGCTAATTAATACGTTATCTTTAAGTTTAATCGCTCTGATCCCACAAGCATTTAGTTACCTCGTAAATAATTATTTCTATATCCGTTTTCTTTTTAAAACGCAAGACGTTATGTTGAAGTTATCGCAACTAGAATGGTTTCGGACGTCCAAACTCCAAACGATTGTAAACTCACTACTAACTCATACCCTGTGTGCGAACTCCCAAAGTCCATACAGGGATCTGATTATTTGTGCGTTTCTGAAAATACTATATTTCAATGAAAAAATCTGTGCCCATAAAGCGGACGTTAATTGTCTGCTGATGATAACGATAACGATGGTTCAAGTTGTGTTAACTTGTGTTCTTAACGTTTGTTAACTTGTGTATTATAAAGTTAATCCCCTTTTTTTTAATAGACTTATAAACTAGTATGTATGTGCTCATATTTATGTTTATGTCACTGTACTGTTAAATAATGTTATGTACAGCGCGACGCTGCGCACATTCACACAAACCTGGGGTCTCCACGGAAGATCAGCGTTGTAGTTTTTGTCCGCTGCAACGAATGCTGAGTGAAGTCCTTTTAGAACACCTAAATATGATATGCTTGTTTTGTTTTAAGTATATAAGTTTATACTGTGTTCTTATAAATATATTTCATTTCATGGAAATATGACACCACCTACGGGTGACGGTTGTACACCAAAACTGCACCATGCTCGGAGACCAAGCAGTAATACGCAAATCTACGCAACAAACAGAAATCGCACATACGTGCTAATGAATGTCTGATGTTTTGCACGTTCGTTTTGATTGATTACACGCGATAATGGAACGAAAACACTTTGATTGAGAGATTTTGGTATTTACGCATTTTAAATCATTGCTATTACTATATACGATTATTTCATTAAATGACCTAGTATTTAGTTATGTAACGTTAGTACTTTTCCGTTACCTTATAGTTATTTGTTATACAAGAGTGCAAAGTTGCTTTTTAACCGCGTGCTCAATTTTGATGACCGAGCAAGCGAAGGATTCTAAAATTGAATCACGAGCGCAGCAAGTGATTCAAAAATTGAGCGTTAGCGAGGGAATCAAAAGAGCACGAGGTGAAAAATCTTTGCACTCGAGTGCAACACGTAACTTTTCATCCCACCTCAGCGAGGAAATGACTAAATGCAAAAAAAAACATTTACAATCACAAGATACTTTTATTTCAGTTTAGGTATTAACTACTACATTATGATAGGTAGGTAAGTATTAGGTACAGAATAATCTTTAAATTATAACAAATAATACTTAGGTATAATTAAGAAAAATTGAAATTAACGTTGCTACAGTTACTTAAGTTGAGTGTAATATTTTTGTTGTAGGTACTGTAATGTTGGTGTTAGTAACTTGTGTACTGATAAATTCGGCACCATTAAGGTAGAAGTAAATAGGTTTAATGATGTTTTAAATTCACAAACTTAGTGCACACGATGTTCTAAATTCAATTTACTTTATCCTCTAGCGGATAAAAACGGCTTTTGCACTCAGATATCGAAGAGCAAAAATACTCTTTCCGAGATGGGGGGATGAAAAAGTTTTTTAATCATTGTATATTTGCTACTAGCTGTGCCCCGCGGTTTCACCCGCGTTAATTAGCGAACAATACAAATTTTTTCCCATTTTTGCAACATTTTTCATTGCTGCTCCACTCCTATTAGTCATAGCGTGATGTGAGAGTATATACCCTATAGCCTCAATAAATAAATGGACTATTCAACACAAAAATATATTTTCAATTCGAACCAGTAGTTCCTGAGATTAGCGCGTTCAACCAACCAAACAAACAAACAAACTCTTCAGCTTTATAATATTAAGTATAGATTTATCATTTGTATTGGTATGTTGAAACTATAGAAAGCTTATTATAGGTGCGATGTTGCCCCTATCATGTTTGGAAATAAAACTTTGCAAAAATTGCATCCTTTATCTGGTAGATATAGTTGTAAGCTCTATCATGTCGACTTAAAGCGGGCGCCAAATATAATCTAACTACATCCACAGTTCCTTCAAAAAATACTAACGCAATGATTACCGTGACCATCACCAGATATCAATTGCAGGTGATAAACAAGCAGAGCGACGGCCCCTTCACTGTGTACGACGAGAAGGTGTTCTCCGCCTACCTCCAGTTCTGCGGTATTGGACTCCGGAACGCGCAGCTGTACGAGCGATCGCAGCTCGAGGTGAAGAGGAATCAGGTGTTGCTGGACCTGGCCAGGATGGTGTTTGAGGAGCAGAGCACTATAGAGCATATGGTGCTGAGGATATTGACGCACACGCAGAGTCTCATCCGCTGTCAGCGAGTACAGGTGAGATTTTATTTTGATTTTCAACTTGACGTAAAGAACAGATGTTGCTGCAATTGATCAGGATGATGTTTGAGAAGCATACTACCATTAAACGTTAGTTTTCCTCAGTGGTTGAGGATTCCAGGCGAGATGCGCTTCCACTTTCGGCCTTATCGTCACCTTCCATCAGAAGCGCCTTTCAAATAAAAGCCAAATAAGAGTTCCAGGAAAAATTTAAAACGATTAATTAAAGAGAGCAACGTTATTATAAAAGGTTTCTTTTTTCAGATAAAAAAAATCTATGTGGTTAAAAGATTTCTTTTGTTTGATGTATGATGTATTTGTTTATTGACTATTTCATGCATGCACTTATCCGCATGTAAATAGTCCGTTCTAAACACGTGGGAGTACAGTTATTGGAAACAGATTTCTGCTTAGACTGTTTCTATATTGACAACTCGAGTGTTTTTTTTTTTTTTTTTTTAATAATGGCTTTGCACAAGCATTTAGCCAATGAAAAAGTCTTACAATACTTAAACAATAATAATTTCTTTCATGTATGATGATGATGATGAATGAATAGAAATGAGAAGTGAGAAATGATATACCCCCCAACCCCTCGAGTATCTCAGTAAAGATGTGGGGCTTTATTAAGTCCTCGGGTGGACTTCTTGAGAGAATTTGAAAAGTGACGTTGCACTGTTTTGTTTCATTTGCAACACTCATGCACACTCACGAACACTTAACGGTTAATAATCCACCATTATTTCACATTAATATTCGACATAACACAAATTTTAGAAAATAAAACAAAACCGCAGACATGACTCTTCACTTTCCCGCCAAGAAGTCCAACTCGAGTGTTAAATATAGAAATTCTCCGTTATAATAGTCGTACTGCGTAGGTTCTTAGATAAGTAAAGTTTCCAATGCAATATAGTTTTTTCTACATTTTAATACATACTGTGTTTAGACTGATTTTTCTATTTCTCAATTTTCAACATCCAATCGTAAAACAAACAAAAGACCGTCGCCTTCAATCTTCATGAAGATAATGTCGCAGTCGCTTTCAACGATTCCAAATATTCCCATTTTCTGTTTGCCATTTCCGATGAGTGATCACGACAAGTTACAACGTGGGCGATTCCGTTTATAGCGATAAGGTTTTACTAATTGATTCCGTGTTAAATCGACCACGGCACAGAGAAAAGGCTTGGACCGTTCGTGTTAATTGAATAACCTTTTCAAATGTTCGCGTCGCGTTATGGACGAATGCTAATTAATACTATTCCAATAGATTGGGTGGCTTTCAATAAATATAGGGAGGTGTTAAATTTACATAATAATGGTTTCAAGGGATTATATGACTTTTGTTGACTTAAATAAGCCCAATTTAGCTCGATTTTAAATTCATAAGCGTACGTACTCGAGTAATGCTTTGGTTTATTTGCTGTGTCTGTTGCTAGGTTAACGTTATTTTTCTACTGCCTTAGTAGGTAATTTATGAAGTGATCAATATATTTATATATATAACGATTTTATTATTTTGTAGTTGGGCTTGTATGTCTGGCAGCTAGAGATAAGATAGCCAGTGTCTCAGTAGTTGAAGATTCCGGGTAAAGTGCGCTTTCACCTGAAGCCTTATCATCACTTAACATCAGGTGAGATAAGGCCAAGTGCTTATCCGTAAGGAATAAAAATAAGGAAAACCATACAATGCCCCAAACATTAAAAAAAACTAAACTTGCGTCTTTGTTATCGCTAATTGAAATTCACATTGGATATTACTGTTGGTAAATTAATTACGATGTCAAAGGAGTTCCTATTATACACTGCGCTGCCTTGGCTTGGGGCTTACCAAATTAATTTACTTTTGGAAAGTGCCTCAATAATGGCAGTGCCACATTATAATTACGGCGCTTGTGTTTATTAACGTATTACTGTGATTACTTTGTATGGCACGAGTTGTTGTTTCTATTCTAGTTTTGTTAACGAAGCTAAAGCGTTTATACAGCTTAAACGGTAATGTTAGAAAAATCTTTTCATGTTAGTATCTTTTGTGTCAGGCTTTACGGATTTCCGACATTTAATATTAAAGACCTATAATAGAAAATCAGTCATTTTGGGAAAAGTTCTTTTTAAAGTTTGTGGATTATGTAGATCTGAACAATTTGATATTCAGTCCAAATCAACCGGAAGGGCTAGCCTTTCCTAGCTAGCATTTGCCCTTTGGCTAGCATTTCTAGAAATGTTTGCGTTAGAAAAATCTTTTCAAATTAGTATGTAAATAATTATCGACCCACTGCAAAAATTTAAACAAACATAATTATTTCAAGGGAAATTTTCTTTTTATACTTACCATAATTGTCTTTCAACATAAAAAAAACACATAGACAGATCAACAATAATTAACTCACGCACGTAATGAAAATATATTTAAAAAAAAGTGTATGAACTTTCATTGTATCATATATTTAATCCTTGTTAAATTGACAGAAGCACGACAGTTATACAGAGAAATGCCTGATGCTACGCAAATCTTACGATTTATGGACCCCCATTATGGGTCAGACCAAGCATCAGAACAATATTTATGAAGGTTATGCAAAGGACACCAGACGCTAAAGATATTAATTACATTTAATACATTATTAATTATTCTCTTTGCCAGTCTAGGAAGCAAACAGTATAATAAAAACATATCAAACTCCTTGCCGATTTCATGTAAACTTAGTTAGACCTTTTTGTAAAGATGATAACAGAGAGAGAGTGGGAAAATACAATTAAATAACATGAAACAATATTTCTCAAATATAGTGACAGGTCGAACACAAAATGACAACATGAAAAAACCAAAAACAAAAGAAAAGTAGAAGATACTTACATCAAAAAGATTAGTAAGGAGTTCGCGACATTGTCTGTGAACGCTTTTCGTTCTCAGTCACGACAATACATTAAAGGACGATAGCGCAGTGAACTTAGCGACAATTTTCTCGTTTCTCTTAAAGAATCAACGCTGTTGATTTATACGGGCAGTCGTCGGTCGCCTATCTGTCGCCAGTAATCTCTATTTAATCGACACCATCGGGGCAAAGACTAAGGAAATCCAGAAGTATAACCTTTTTACAAATATATTGGCTGAGCCGCCGGACTTCGTACTGCTTTGACAGTTTCTAATATGACAACAAAACAAACAAATCGTTAAATTATTAGTAGTAATGGTTAGATGAGCTCGATGGCGCAGTGGTTAACGTAGACCAGGCCTGCGAGTGCTGAGGTTAAGCAACTTTCGCAAAGGCCAGTCATCGGATAGGTGATCCAAAAGTATCATCTCGAACTCCTCCGTGCTTCGGAAGGCACGTAAAGCCGTTGGTCCCGGCTGCTTTAGTAGTCGTAAACAACCACCAATCCGCACGAGGCCCGCGTGGTGGTTTATGGCCCGTTCTCCCTATCCATCCATAGGGAAGACTCGTGCCCCAGCAGTGGGGACATAAAAATAAGCTGATGAGGAAACGTAAAAACATAACAAACAACAAATACACAAACACAAACAACAAATACACAAACAAACAAACTCACTGTCGCATTTACAATATTAGAAGATTTCTTTCGATTGATGTTAAGCAGCCAGCGTTAAAAATATGTACCTATCCATTTTTGACAGTTTGTGGTTTTTATTAAAAGGAAATAAGGTCTGTTGTAATGCCTATCAAAAATGTAATCATATTTTTGATGCTGATTTTATGTACAGTTCTTTTATGGAAACTGCACCATGGCTGTTAGTTTTTCTGTAACGGTACTAACGGATAGTAAGTGGTCTATTATTTTGTGTGTGTGAGTCGGTGCCAAGCAAAGTACGTCTGTACTTTGCTTGGCACTGCACATTAACTTATACAAAACTGTCAAATTTCTTCAATACATTTTCAACCATATAGTTATGTCATAAAGTTCAAAGTCTTTTGACGAAATTTGACATTTTGTGGTAGTCTGATGTGAAGGTGTGTACCTTCAATATGTCACCTTAAAGTATAGTAAAATGTATAGTGAGCTAGCTATTTTCCTAACACACTACACATATATATATATTGGAAAGGGAAGAACGGTTAATACCCTATTGCCCTAACAGCCCTAGCACCCTAACAGCCCTAGCCCTAACCATAAGTTAATAAATACACATATAAATAAATAAGGATGCTTGCAACGTGCGACCTAAGGTAACAAGCGGATAGTGGAAGGAATAAGGTATAAGGATGGATTTTCTCACTGCCAGTCAAGCAGGCTCACAGGACTGATCAGATATCTGACGGCTAAAGGTGTCTTGACCGCAGTGAGAGGTGACGATCGGTACACAGAATCACAACACGTCTGAAGTCTGGTTACCAATGACACCTTAAAGTATGAGATTTGCAATTGTTTTGGCATATAAGTATTTTCCGCTCAAGAGCACGGCTTCAATGTCATACAACTTCTCGTTTTCTTCTCGGAAAACTGTGAGAGAGAAAGCTTTCGTGCGACCAGTACCTACTTGTCTCTTTCTAGAAATCTGCTTTCCCCTCTCGGTACGTTGTAATGCTTCTGTTAACGCTTACTCTGTGATGCGGTGATGACTGAAGGCACCCGGCGTTGGATGGCGCCTAAGTCTTATCGCGGTCATTGAGCCACCTCAAGCGGAATGCTAATTCTCTATCAACTGTCACATAACGATCAATTACACTGAATGAGAACGATGGAGCATCTGACTGGTTAATATAATAATTGTTGTTAGTTAGATCTTTTTTTAATGAAAGACCGAAGTTTAATCTGTTGTTTTTATTTACAACACTGACAGCTATTACTATTTGTTTAGGACAGTTCTCTTGACACAGTAGTGTTGACAATCTATTATTTTCAACCCGTTTAAATGGCTGTTTTTTCATGTTACGATACAGCGGTTTCTTATTAGCTTTCTTTACTTAATATGTATTGTTAAATATTTAATGGAATCGGGCGTTATTTTGCGGAAATCCATGGTACAAAAAATTGCGTACACTGTTTTTTCTCATCATCATCATCGTCAGCTCATTTTATGTCCCCACTGCTGGGGCACGATTCCCTATGGATGTATAGGGAGAACGGGCCATAAACCACCACGCGGGCTCAGTGCGGATTGGTGATTGTTAACGACTGCTAATGCAGCCGGGATCAAGGGCTTTACATGGCTTCCGAAGCAAGGAGGAGGCCGGCCTTTGCGAAAGTTGCTTAACTTCAGCTCTCGCAGACCGGGTGCGATAACCACTGCGCCATCGAGCTCCTCGAGATCATCGAGAGTGTTTCTTCTGCATGTGCATATTTTTTGCGGGCGGTTTCAATTACATTTTTTACATTTTTTTATATTATGCTGCGTGTACTGAGCTGTGCACATCATCACATAACATCGCGCAGCGCAATGTCAATTGTTATTATTTTTTAATCTTTTTGTTACATGTTGTATGTTTAATTGTGTGTTTTGTTATGTGATATGTCTCTTTTATTCTTTATTCTTATTCTTATTATTAAATTACTAAAAGATAACCATTACACGATTAATTTGCACCTTTGAGCCTCTCTCTCAGTATCGTTTTCTCTTTTAAGAGCCAATTGACAAAAGTATTACAAATGAAATCAGCTATCCAAAGAGACTGTTCGCTATAATAATAAAAAGAACATTATACAGAATAGACGTTGATAAAATTGGCCCTTTCGTGACCGTCGTAGTGCGAAGACAGATAACAAAAGTGTTTATAAGTAAATCCTTTTGGCAATTATCCTTTTCGACTTTTTGGATGGCCTTGGTGAGACGAACAATGTATCAACATTGTATCAGATTTCTGGAATAACGCCAAAACAATGTCTTTTATAACATTCGATTACATTTACGATGTGAAAACAAAGTCTGATACCGAAACTGTATATGGAGAGGAAAATGCAAAGCTTGCAATAATGAGAAACAGAGGGACGTGTTTGTATGTGTCAAAGTTGAGAATAAAGATTTACAAAGTTATTAATATGTGTTTTCATAAAGAAACTTTTTTCGAAGGTTTACCATATATAGTAGTTTCGAATAATCAGTTACTTTACGGTTAATCTTCGCTATGGTTTATGCCATTATTATTACGTAATTTGTATCAATAAAGAGGTTTTTTCAATTGTGATATATTAGTATTTTTTGGGGAGAAATAAAACATTAAACTAAAATGTTATATAATAAAAAACAAGACAACTTGCACAGGATATCGAATCGGAATAGAATAACTGTCCCCGTTCACCCGTTAGTGAATTTAACTCGAGCTTTATTTCGAAAACCTTTTATTCGCTAGTAGAATAGCTGTAGAAATTCTTTGTCATAAAGATTGGCGAGGCGCCATAGCTGGAATGCATGGTGCTTATTCAACGCCAAGCAATATTTGAAATGCTTTTACATTCGGAGCGGCGTCTGCGGTATTGAGTGCCTATCTACAATAGTTGGTATTTTATTCATTTACCATCTCAGTTATAGTTGAAATAGACAATAGCGATAAACCATCCAGCACTTATTTTATTCGACTGCGTAATAAACTCCAAAACCAAATATGAGCTACAATGCAAAGTGGATAGTTTAGTCAACCAGAAAAAATTTAAATGAGACGTCTTTTACGGATCTACTCGCGTTTATTTTGCACATTACTTTTTAATGTTTATCCTGCGTTTCGGTACAAAGTTTTTGCTTCATGAATTAATATATAGATCTCTCGTAATTTTTTTTATTTGTTTCGTGACATCATACTGGCCTGTGAACGACACACGTGCGAATATTTTGTGCAAAACCAGGTGCATATCAATTTTAATCTTCGCAAATCCGATGTGTATTCCAACGTCGATAGCGTTGAACGTTTATTTCCAACGACAGCTTTATATTATCTTTTTATAGTTTTTGTGAGTGTGTATGTTACACTTTAATTAGTAAATCACGTAAACGGAAATCGTGTGGGCGGCTTAGCGTTATATTTATGGTATCTTTTTCTTTTCTTTCTTTTTCTTTTATCTGTATCAGCAATGCATCCAAGTCGCTAGTTGTAAGTTGTTGGTGCAGATGTAACTACTCGTATAATACATGATTATCATTATCATCATTACTGAGTCAAAACACATCTACTGCTGGACAAAGGATCTCCCAAGTATAGAGATCCTCTACTAGGACCAGTTTTGTGCTTTAATACAATAATAATATTCAGAAAACCTTTCTATATATAGGTTTTTGCTGTCTGAAACTCTTAATCGTTCTGTCCACACTCCACACATATCATATTCGTCACCATTTTACACAATCAATTGCTAGGTAGGTACGGTCAACAACGCAAGTCGCTGACCACTTTAGTACCTACCATACATGACATGTCATAATAGTTTTCTAGAAGTTGACAAACGCATGTGCAATTATTTAGTTGCAAACTACTATTATATTAAATGCGCACATTAGATCGCTTTCACCTGAAATGTCTACGAAAAATCTTGAACATCAGATGGTCTGACTGTGTGCGAAATACCGAAGTTTTGCGACGAGCCAATGTTGGTGGCATTGAGGCTTATATAATGCGTCGACAGCTTCGGTGGTGCGGTCATGTATCCCGTATGTCGGATGAGAGAGTGGCGAAGCGCATCTTTTATTCTGAACTTGAGGAGGGCAAGCGGAAAATCGGCGGACAACTCCTCCGATATAAAGACGTTCAGAAGCGTCATATGAAGAGATGCAGCATTGACCACTCTCTTTGGGAGGATTTGGCAGCACAACGGTCTGAATGGCGCGGGCATGTGCAGCGGCAAGTACGCAATTTCGAGGAGGAGCGTCAAGCTGACCTCGACGTGAAACGCGACCAGCTTAAAGCGCGTACACCCGCAGCTATTGCCTACAATATTGTAAACGGCAAATTGAAATGCCCACATTGTGCACGAGAGTTTGCTGCGAAGATTGGCTATGTAAGTCATCTTCGTGCGCATCAGCGCAGACCCGACTAGGAGTCGAAGAGGTCGCCATGGCCGAAACCGGTCGGAATCCTATACTATTATATTCAACGAGCTTTGTGGCCGACTGTCCTTTAAGATAATTGAAACTCCATAAACACAAACTAATGGCACACAGGGAATTCTTGGCAAAGTCATGTCTGCGGTTTTGTTTTATTTTCTAAAATTTGTGTTATGTCGAATATTAATGTGAAATAATGGTGGATTCGTGAGTGTGCAAATGAAACAAAACAGTGCAACGGCACTTTTCAAATTCTCTCAAAAAATCCGCTTGAGGACTTAGTAAAGCCCCACATCTTTACTGAGATACTCGAAGGGTTGGGGGTATATCATTTCTCACTTCTCATTTCTATTATCATTCATCATCATCATACAGAAAAGAAATATCGTTTATTTATGTATTACTTGTTAGAAAAATTACTTTGACACTGGCTAAATGTGCTAATCGCACGAAGCCATCAACTAAAAGAAAAAAAAACGATACACAGAATCATAACAAAGCACATAAACGTAACGCACTAGTCATTCTAACCATTAATTATCATTATTCTTGAATAAGAATCAATTTTTGAATGTACCCGTTAGTCTTGTTAATTGTATTGAGATAAATCGTCTTTCTCAACGCCTGCATCCAGCCACCAGATAATCAGACAGCGATCCGTAGTATCGCATGTCTTGATCGATCGCCCCCATCTCTCAAATAACTCGACTTGAAATATAAGGCACAAAATAAGGAGGCTACAGAAGCTTATTTTATTTTTTGAGAGTTCACCGGGCTTTTTTGGGGGCGGCGAGAAACTTAAAGGGTTCCTCAAGCCGTGTGAACGAAACACCTTCGGAGTTTTTCTGGAGGGAACGGCATCACTAGTGCGTGTCCTCGTGCCCTACTAGATTCACAGAGGTTCGGATCGGATCGGGGAGCGGAACAAACCGAGGGCGCCTCTAAAGGCTCGGATCTCGGCTCGGGTTGACCAAGCCGTGCTGGTGGAGAAAAGCGCCCAGGTACATGTCTGTACCTGGTTATAGCGCGTGTGAACCGGCTCGTCGTACCCTTGCCTTGCTCTACGAATACAGTGTCTTGGGCCTAAATTAGTGTGCATGTTTAGTGTATCAGTGGTCGGCAAGCGGTAATAATTCGAAGATTGGAAGGTTCTATTTCATTAAAATTACCATAGTAGCTTTATTTAGTATAGTTATGGAACTAAAATCACAAAAAAATTTAATTCCATAACTATACTAAATAAATAAATTTTGTTTTATTTGAAAAAAAGCCTCATAAGTTGGTAAAACACGAAACATATTATTTAAGCGTAGTTTTTATGGTCGGATGGATACGAATGTATTTCATAAGATATTAATGATATTTACAATATTTTTATTGCTTTTATGAAGCATTGTTTATTTACATCAATTGAATATTGGATTGATATTAATTTGAATATTAATTTGAACTAAACTACTTAATTAATTTGAACATTGAATATTAATTCTTATTCTTATTTTTAGAATATATTTTAAATTACTGTTTTCGTCATGCCGTTCTTAACGTATATAAAAGCAACGTGCTTATCTTTAAAAAAAATGTATTTCTTGGATCATAACTTTTTTGCTTTCTGGATCCTATTGCGAGTCTATGTCTCAAAAGATTCCTTAGTCCTTCTAGTAATTAGCCCACTAAATATCAGCCGCTAATATCGGCTACCCTTGATATACGATTCATTTATCTAATGAGGATGAGTGATTGTGTGCAAATAGCCATTGTTAACAAATTACTTAAATGAGGGTATTTTGATAAGAAATATATTGATATTGATTACAAATGGCTCAAAATCAGCAAAAAACATTTAGATCTAAACCAAGAAGTGTTAGACCTGATAAAAGAGTGAAATTATTTTTTATTTTATTTTCGTTAAATTAATATACCTACACATTACTAATACAACATTTTTTTATTATTTAAAAACAATGTTATGCAGTGAAACATACATAACACTTACAGATGTAATTATTTCCGCTCTTCTATATAAAGCCGACCACTGTGCGTAGTGACATTTAGAGGATCGGGCAGGGCGCAGAAGGTATGCTCCAAACTAGCGAGCGCGTTGCTCGAGCAACGCACACATACATAGACAACATCTCTCGGACACGGAATCTCGCAACAGCTGCGCTTCGACTGTTCCGAGATTCCGTGTCTTGAGAAGGTATATAGATATGTGCGTTGCTCGAGAGCGGTATGTATAAAGATTTTGTGTATGACTATCACACTAATATTATAAATGCGAAAGTTTGTGTGTATGTATATGTGTGTAAATATTTATTGCTTCTTCACGCTGCAACGGATGGATGGATTTGGATGAAATTCGGCATAAAGTTAGTTTATAACCAGGATTAACACATAGGATAGTTTTTATCCCGATATTCCAACGGAAATGAAACTCATACCTTTTCTCTATATATGGTGATTTGATGTTGGGAATAGAACCTATTTGGTAGTTTTTTATACTTTTTTATTGAAATTTTGACGGACTTTTGAAACTGTCAGAGCGGTCCGAAGTCCGCCGGGTCCACTAGTGATAATATAGGACAAATAAAATAAAAAAGCTTACCTTCTGGGATCTCCTTATTTTGTGTATAAGGTGCCAGGGAATAAAAATTACGACGATTTATCTTGGACGAAAATGTAATTACTTTTGTACGCATGAGGAGTTTAATAATAATGTCATTGGAATTTTTGTGACTTTGTGGTCATGCTACGGCGCGTTTTTTAATAACGTGGTAACGTATTTAGTCGTTATATAATTGTGAATAAAGCTCTCCAGGAAAATGAGGCTTAAAATTATGTAGTTAAATACAAATCTAATTTTTTTTTTATATGATGACTAAAATATGTTAACGGCACCGACGAAAAGCGACATGTTTAGTTTTGCGTGCATCCAGCCCCGAGTAACTTCTACTATGTCTAAATAAATACCAAAAGTGACATATACTTACCTAGCGTCAGAATTCACATATTCCACTTTATAGTGTTTAATTTAAGGAATGTTTTCAATTGTTGATTTCGTAAGGGTTTCGCTTCGAAAACTGATTGTTTTCTGAATTTAAAGCGTAATGACTAATGAAACTCTTTAAAAGGATCTCCATCTGTTTCTGTTATTATTATTTTTTGTCTCCTACTTTTTATTTCGTGTTGACAACATGGCTCCAAAGTATTTTGTCTTTCTTTCCCACTGTAAACAGGTCTAACTTTTCCGAGTAAAGATATGATATTGCTTACCTGATATAAAAAGATATTTAGTTAGTCATCCGTTAACATCCCAAATATTGCATTATACTGTTCACCTAGTTGACATTGCAGTCTGGATGTAAGCGTGTAATTAGCTAACGATTTGTTTACCGAAGCTTAACGGTTAAATAGCCAGATTAATATTTATGGCACGCTATCCCGGTGTTCTCTATACATTGCATTGCAAACATTTGGCCCGGGTAAACAATGCGAAATGAAATACCTGGCCGTGTGTGGGGCGGTGCTGCGTCATGATGATGAGCAATTTGCAGCGTTCTATTCAAATGCCGTAAGTCTCAATTCCAATTGAACTTGAATGACTGATTTAAAAATCGTTACCTTGATGATCCCTTGTTGCAAGTTGCATTTCACAGTTCTATGAATAGTGTTTTATTTAATACTAGAATTGCATTGCTGCATCAGCTAGCAGTCGTTATCGACCACCAATCCGCACTGAGCTTGCGTGGTATGCCTCGTTCTTCCTGTGGTGTTTTATCCACACGAAAGACTCATGCCCCAACAGTGGGGACATAACAAGAGCTGGTGAGATGACTAGATTAGCTTGACCTTTGTCTCATTTAGTGGTAAGTGGCGATAAGGCTGGGTGGAAGGAAGCGCACCTCACCCGAAATTAGCGTTCATGTTTAAAGGTATCTCCTGGAAAAATGTTTATTTATTTATTTTATTTAAAAACGTTAGCAACATAAATTACATGGCGGATTTAATGCCTGAGGCATTCTCTATCAGTCAACTATAGGGTGGTGCAGAGATAACATGGTAGGTGCAATTAGGTTAAAACAAAAAGTAATTTGCATGGAGTCTTCAACTATTAACGATCGGCCTAATTTTCGCGGTTGTCGGCCCGCAACAATACTGTAGCCTACCTCTGACTGAACAGAGTAATATCAATATGCAACCCGACTGGAAATTGAACTCTGAACCCCTGGGTCTGGCACTAGTGGTATAACCACTAGACGTCAAAGGTGGTTAAAATAATTTTATGCAAAGCTCCGAACCGAAACTCACTTTCAGGTAGGTAACTGCCTACGAAGATATTTTTGTTGGGACAATATTTACCCCTGTTAATTGTTACCCGCGGTACGATTTACACTAAAATTTGCATTCAAATTCTCGGGCCCCGGGAAATTAGATTAAATCGGTCTGCAGGTCAATGTAAACCGTGAAAAGAAAATTTCTGTTACAACACCAAATTACCGTTGTTTGCGCGGCGTTATTGAAAACGAAATAAATTTTACTCCAGCCAGCCTATTCCCTAGGTTGGAGAGCGTTTTGGCAAGTGCCAACGCAAATTTATGACGCTCTGCTCAATATTTACGGCTAGCCTAGCTTACATTCGATGTTATTTTACGCTTCTGGAAAAAAAACATGTCTAAGAGAGGCGTTAAATAAATTACGAATTGGCGCAGCGGTCATGCGCTCTTTGCAATGATCGGAAAAGTTATGTTGTATTTTACGCTGTCTGTACCAGGCTGTCCGTACAAACTAAAAAGTAATGACTAGCCCAGTGTAGAGTGGTTGTGTTTGCACAACAATCAATTTGCAGTCGATAGCTCGGAGGAACTCAAGATGTTTTAATTTGTCACCCATCTGGTGACGTGGCTTTGCAAAAGTGCTTTAAAAGCTTTACTTGCACGATTGCAACCCTCGCGAGCTCCTTTCTTCACTCACACGCAAATTCATTCAAAGATACATTAGGTAACTCCTTTCTTCAAGTATATGTGAACAAATTCAAAGACAAATTAACTTTGGGAGCAGACATGCGGTCGAATGAATTTCATCACAGTCGAATATTTTATGCGTACCGAGTCCGCATTACCACAAAATAAGGAGACCTCAGAAGGTAAGCTTTACCGCTCGGGCAACGCACACAGACCCATTCACACGACACACCCATTCAGACAGCGACCCGCTCGCTGGCGCTCACTGGGCCTCGACCAACGTTGTCTCACCCGGGGAGCTTCGCAGGAGAAGGGAAAGGCGTTCAGCACCACCAAAGAGCTAAGGCTCAAGGCAAAAAGAAAAAAACAGAAAAAAATATGGAACAAAAAAATATACCCCTGCCGTGCCACCCAGACAGACCCGGTCCGACTGATGTCGGCCGTGAGGAGATCCCGGGCAATAAGGCTGAGACTTCGACGCCCGAACCAGCCCCAAAGTAGGGGCTGAAGACTACAACATAAATACATTACCATTCAGACACGGAATCTCGGACCATCTTTAACCAGCCCGAGCGCAGCTGTTGCAAGATTCTGTCTCGTGAGAGGTTGTCTGTGGGCCTTGCGCGAGCGCGTTAGTAGAAGGCTCACCTTCTGCAGTCTCCTTGTTATGTGGCATTACGCACACAACTGACTTTTTAAGTCCCCAAGGAGTCATAAAAAGGATCGAATGTTATTAACAGTAGTCAATGGGAGGCGATAAAGTTTTTGTGGCGGTCTTTATGTGGGTAATGATTTCACAATCGTCTTTCTTTGCCAGTTTGCTCTTTAGACCGCACGAGTTTCATATAGCATTTTTCTTTCATACATTTTTTTAACAAGTATGGTCTTATCAAATGATATGCACTGACCCTGCAAAGGATGAGAAACGTCAGACTTCACAGCGTCACCGGCTTTGTTTGGGGGCGGCGAGAAACTTAAAGGGTTTCTCAAGCCGTGTAATCGAATCATCGCCAGTAGAAAAAATAGCATTACGCATGCGTATCTCCGTTCCCTACTAGATTGTCCGAGAGGTCCGGATCGAATCGAGAGCGGAACAATCCGAGGGCTCCTCTAAAGACCCCTCTTAAAGACCTCTGCTAGGAGCGTGTGTGAACTTGGTCTTCGTACTCTAGTTCTACAAGTACGGTGTATTGGACCTTTATTCAGGATAACATGATGTGAAATGGAAGTAAGTAGCGATTCATTTTAATGTGCATTGGTCGCGTGAACTATAGAAAACAATATGAAAAATAGTCAATCAAAGAGAACCGTTTCGGGGTACAAACCTATTGTTTTTTCTGTTTGTTGGTTGTAGTTTGTAATTTGTTAAATGAGAAAAATACCAAGATGTCATTTCATAATTACTCGTGTTGAGGTATGGTAATGTATGAATTTTGTTAACAATTTTGGTAGCGTTTCGGTAAAGTTAAATGAAGACTTCCAAGACTTCCAATGTTGTTGGAAACCAATTTACATTTAAATGGATCAGTAATAAACGCATGATACTGAATTAAAGAAGATTAATTATATTATTGTCTTAAGGGTTGGTTCGCCTTCTAAGAAAGAGTCGATGACTTGTTGCAGATAGGTAAGGCAAAGCGTACTTTTTTAAAGTTTATTTGAAGGAGGTTTGACTTATAAGAAAAACAGACAATTTGTCGTTTTTCGCTCGTGAAAAGAAAGGTTTATTGGCTTTTTTTGACATTAAAACAAAGATAACAACAAGGGTTTACAATATAAATAATTAAGGCTGGATCCTTCCATTTTTCCATTTCTTAGTGGTACAAATATCTATATATTAATACGTGAAGCAAAAACTTTGTACCCGTTTTTACGAAAACTGCGCGTATGGAGGAGTATGAAATTTCGCACACCTATAGTTTATATAAGTAGAGAAGTTTATCCGAAGGTTAATTTTTTTTTAAATTACGCATAAAAAATACATTAAATCAACAAAAACAACATTACACACACTACCATGTATTTGACACACACGTATTGTTTGTCTTTAATGCGGCCGACATCTGTCAATGCCAATCCAAACTTACATTCTATCTTTTTTAATTTTTCATTGCTTAGGATACAATCCGTGCAGCCTTAATAAAATTACGGTCGACTTTCGACCACTGGGCGACCACTAGTTTTATTTAATAAGTATATTTTTTACATACCAAATTAGCCGAAACAGCTATATGCTAGAATGGCCATATTTGTTTAAAGTTAGTTTGTTCTTTGTTTCATCTTGACTCCGCTTTCACCTAACATAGGGTAAAGCGGATCAAAAGCTATTCAGACGACTTTTTTGCAGAAATCCTACCACCACAGACCGGCTTACCAGTTTTACTTTCAAATTGGTCGAAAGACGTTGTTTGAAACGAAAGTAACTTTATTTTTGCTTCCCACAGGTGCTTCTGGTTCACGAGGCTTCAAAGGGCAGCTTCTCCCGAGTGTTCGACCTGGAGGCGGGCGATGAGGCGGAGCCTGGGACGCCCAGGACTTCGCCCTACGAAAGCCGGTTTCCCATCAACATTGGTATCACGGGCTACGTCGCTACTACAGGCGAGGTGAGTGGGCGACTCAATTTATCATCATTTAAATGAAAAAATTAAGTCATAAAAAGAGTAAACTGTTAGGAACTGACAAAATCCTATAAATTTCTAACGCCTCCTCCGACTCTATGGTCTCAGATCAAGGGATGATCTTGGTTACATATTGTGCTCGGTATGGTTGGCGGTAAGATTTGTTTTATGTCCGCCTTTCCAGTTAGGTACCACCAACTTACGGAAACCCTTGATTCGCATAATTTTTCATTCCTAATCTACTTTGGTATAACCAGTTAGGTGTAACTTTAATACATTCATTGCTGAAGTTAAGCAAATTTCGCAAAGGCAGATGGGTGGCCAAAAATGTATCATCTCAAGCTTCTTCGCGCTTCTTATGGCATGAGTCGTTTGTCCGAGCTGCATTCGCAGTCTTTAACAAAGGCAATTCAACATTCTGCTCATACGCTCATCCATGTATCGATTTGAAATAGAAACAGAAAAAATCTTGTTGCAATACATCACTCATAAAAATTCAAAACACAGGAAAATCACTTATGCATACTCGTATATTAAATTGGTTTTCGCTCAGCATAATATATCCTGGTGTTAACCACCTGGTGAGATTCATAGAGAAGGTTCGTGCGAGGTTCGTGCGTTCGTCGTAGGAAGTGGGGACATAAAATGAGCTGGTGATGATGATGATGATGATGATGATGATGATGATGATGATGATGATGATGATGATGATGATGATGATGATGATGATGATGATGATGATGATGACTACAACGTATAATGCGTGTAAATTTTGTTCCCAGACAGTGAACATTGCGGACTCGTACTTGGACCCGCGCTTCGACCCGTCAGTGGACGAGGGCACCGGCTTCAAGCACAACACGATACTCTGCATGGCGATCAAGAACTCGGAAGGCAGAATTATTGGGGTCATTCAGGTAAATTGGTTTGCAATAATCTTTCGCGCGGCGTTTTATTACGAAGGTTTTATATATTTTGAAATTTATTACAATCATGTATTATAAATTTCTATAAGTAACTTATAATTTAGAATTCAAAAGTTAACTTATTATTTTAAGTTAAAATATTCTGGATTCAATAATGGGCTTTAGTTTTCAATCTATATTAACGTTAAGCGTAGGCCTTTCCTTTGAGCATTTCAAATAGCATTTCAGCAAACGGATGTTGAGAAATAATTAGTTATAGATTTTTTTTGCGTCATTGACAATGAAAAGAAAGGAACACAATTTGTTGAAAATTTGTTCCCATCCAACCCATGCCTAAAACTTCTTCATCTTTACAGAAAACGTTATTAAATATCTGTCACATACTTCTTAGCGTATAATTTCCCACTAAATAATTAAGTCTGACGTAATCATTATACCCCCTGCGTGCACGACACTGCCTAATACAACGTAATATATGGCATCCCGATGATGAGAAATGGCGTTTTGACGTTTGAGTTATAAAAGCCATTTGTAATCTCCCCGGGCGCGTCCAAATCAAGCCTTTAAGATTTATTGATATTCCCCGCAATATATTGAGATTGAGACCTTTGGCAGCCCCCGAACGATCTTCCCAGTCTTAAGTAATCCGTTGTTAAGCGTGAAATTGTGATCACTGTCTGCATTTGGGAATGAAAAGTTATTTGTGCGGCCATTTTTTCGTTTAATGCTTATATATTATTTCGTCTTACAATGTGTTTTTTATGCTCATAATTTTCCTTTATTATATTTTACGGGTAAGCACAGTGCCTTGATCTCACCTGATGTTTAGTGATGATAAGGCCAATGATGGAAGCGCACTTCACCCGGGATCCTCAACTAGTGAGGCAATGCTGAACACGACAATGCTAGAAACATTGATGTTTTAGATAAGGTGGTGGTAGCTAGCTAGCCCTACCACCAACCAAACCGAGTACACACACATGTACCCCCCTCCGGGAACCGAACCCGGGACCTCTGGGTCTTAACCGGTGGTCTTAACCACTAGACCACAGAGGCGGTTATATTAAATTCCTATGAATAAGAAGAGCTTAATAACGCAGTGGTAAACGAGCTCGGTCTGCGATTGCTGAAGTTCAGCATCTTTCGCAAATACATCATTCATCATCATCAACAAAGGCATCTTTATCACAATACTTATCGTCTTAGAGTGATTATTATTGGCATCTTACCATGTTTATTATTTGTGAGTGTCCGATATTTCGGCACGTGCAACTGTTTTCCCTTGGAAAAGCCAGGTGTATACAAGATCGATTGCAGCTGCGGTAGCTCCTATATTGGCCAAACGAAACGTACAGTCGCCTGCCGAATTAAGGAGGACATCAAAGCTGTCAAGAACAACGATAAAATCGGCCATTGCTGAACATCTGATCCAGTGGGGTCCTAATCACTGGATTGAGTTTTACAACCCCCAGATAATTTCGACAGAACGCCACTACGTACGTACCTAATACAAAAATTTCAATCGTAAAGATGGGTTCAAACTGTCGCGTGTCTGGAATCCAGTGATTGATTAGTCATGTTAAAAACCGCAAAAACAACAATAAAGCCGTTTCGCTTTTCGATAGGTACTGTGAGTGTAAGTGTGTCGTGAGCAATTTCGAGTGAATAGTGACTTAGAAACCAGTGGTACGGGCATCGAGCGCAAAAAATGTCTATGGAAGAGGGTCGATCGTTTTGTCTGCTCATAAAAAACTCACCCGCATTAACTTCAGTAATTCCGTGATCATGGCGCATGCAACTGTGCCGAAATATCGGATACTCATAAATAATAAACATGGTAAGAATCCCGTTAATAATTACTCTATTGCAAGTCACCATGATAGTTTAAATAGATACTTATAGTATTGCTTCGGAAAGCAATTGGAACTGCTAATGCCGGGACCAAAGGCTTGACGTAAGCCTTTGGTATCGGCATTAGCAGTCGTTAACAACCACCAACCAACTTGCACTAAGCTAGGACGGCGCCGCGTGTTTTTTAAAAATAATTATACAGCATATATGACCCGTTCTCTCTGGTATTGGGGACATAAAATGAGCTGATGATGGTGTTTCCTATGAAAAGCTAAAAAAATCAGAGGTCATTACTGTGTGAACTGCACGGAACGCTCTATAGTGAGCTGTGGCTTTTGACTGGGCAAATTTGTTTCTTATTTTATTCGGTCAACATTGAGACTGAAATTCCGCCCCCAGAATTTCTGCTCTTCAGATTTTTAAAGCGTTGTGTAAATTTCATCTTTGGCTCGATGCGTAATGTAATGTATGTAATCGATGTGGAACGAAGATTTGATTGCTAATATGATTATCCCCCTATTGAATTATGAATCCGAATCTGGGATATATAACGCGATTTTTAAAACTTATTAAGTTAGATTTGTCGTTCGTACGTTATCCGTACAGAAAATAAATGAATGCTCACGTAGGTACTAGTGTTCACAATAAAGTTATGAAAAAAGCGCAATGCGGGCGGGCGTATGCGAAGGTTTGGAGAGATGTTTCCATACAGTCATATAGTGTAAATCTTTGTTTACGGTGACATTCCTTATACCTATGTGAAAGCTTATTATACGCTAACAAATATTCCAAGTTTTATTTTAATTTTTGGTACTTAAGCACTTTACTTTCATTTCACCTGATTAAGTTATGATAAAGCCGAAGGAGGAAGCATACTTACTCGGAATCCTTATCTACTGAGACACTGGCTATCTTGTCCCTAGCTGCCAGAACAGATGCTACCGAAACGAAAGT
Organism: Eudonia mercurella; assembly: GCA_963082485.1. NCBI lineage: Eukaryota > Metazoa > Arthropoda > Insecta > Lepidoptera > Crambidae > Eudonia > Eudonia mercurella. The sequence goes on from OY720038.1 coordinate 10,804,192, forward strand.
TCAGAAAATCTAGCAAAATTGCGAATGGACTTTTTACTTAATCGCATTTTGTGCAGGCAACATAGCTTCTAGCCTATATGCTTGCTGTTAATATGCGAATATTGGTTCCTAACTTTACGGAAAAATCAAAACAATAAATTTTTTATCAACTTTTCGTAGAACAAACTAAAATAATAATAATAAATAATGATGATAGCTGTTTTTATTTGCATATTGCAAAGATTATATCGTTCTATTCATTTCGTAGCCACTGAAATAGGAAGTAACGACTCCAGTTTTCGGTCCGGTCCAAAATTGCAATGTGAAAATTTTCCGTTGAAAAAATAGTTTTTGGCTTAATTCTATTTTACAACTTATTCGGAGAGCTTAGGAACGTTGCGCACTGCGACAAATTTGTCCGACAACCGAAGTTCCAAGCTGATCTGTTTTTTGGAGGATATAAGCGCTTTTGTGGTCTATACCATCAGTCTCAAATTCCGTAGAACGGGGTGTGATTCCCAGCGGGACTATTTATGGATTATGTTTAGCTATTTAAAGTCAAAATTATTTGAAAAATTAAATGATCAAAGTCCTAGTTTTTTAATATAAATCTTTATTAATAATGTCGGTGAAACGACTATTTAATAAAATCTGAAGATTTAAAGGTACTTAATACTCGTACTCTATAAATTTTAATTTATATTCATGTAACATGCATAGTAAGTACGATCAAGGAAGAGCGAGGTGCCCAGTAACAAGTATTTATTAATACTTAAAAGGGGGACTTCTATGTGCTGATAATTAATTGTAAAATTGTTACTGAATAAACATTTTTGATTTTTTGATTTTTTAATATAAAATGTAATTATGGTGATTTTAAATACCTAATAAGTAAATGATAAATATAGGTATCTACTCAAATATTTACAGCATTGATAACAAAATAATTAAACATTAAAATATTGCAATTAACGTGCAAAATCACAGATCCTAAAAAAAAAATCACAGTTAAATATTTCGATGATTTACATAATCATACCTACATAATCCTACTATGCAACAGAAATTGAGGATTCCAGGTAAAGCGCGCGTTCACCTTGGGCCATATCAATATTTACAATCAGATGAGAAAAAGTCAAGTGCTGAACTAAAATTAAAATAACTGCAATAAACTCACCTTTCCCACATCTAGCCCGATCTTTCATGCAATAGCTGTTACTAGCTCTAATTAAATGTCGTTTAGCGCTCTGAAACATTATGTTAGTGAGCTTTTACGGGGCAGTTTCCTTCCTTTAATACCGTCGGAGTTATGCCTACAACAGTATCGCGGAAAATGTTTATCTTTTATTTTCCTTCGTACACGTTACAGAAATTTCTGTTTCTAAAAATAACAGAGACCATTGAAAGCCGTAAAAAAGCTTAACTTTCATAACATTAATATTATTTCGAATAAGAACGGAACGAAATAACATTAGATAAGTGAGCGTTAGACTTAATGTGCTATGGTATGGACCATTAAACTCTTAGCTTATCGTTGAGTTCAGTATTTTTATGGCCGATATAATTTTGTTGTTTTTATTTTGCAACGCTTTTGTGGTGAGGTAGTGAAATGATTTAATTGGAGTGTTCAATATTGATTACCTGAATTCAGTCTGGCTTTTGTTTTGATGTAATTATTGTGTAATCTCCACTATGTAGTTATAGATTTTATGTATATTATATTATATAACAAGGTATTTATTATGGGTTTATTTATATACACACAAACAAAATCCTAATGTCGGTATCTTGTTGGACGGGCCGTCTCTATACGCAATATCCGTCTCTATACTCTAATACGCAAACCTAGGTCGAAATTATTTATTTGTTCCGTTTGCGGTGGAAACAATGGGTCCATGGGGGCCGGAGGCAAAGCAGCTGGTCAAAGAGTTAAGTGCTCGCCTTATTGAGGCCTCCGGTGACAAGAAGGCTGGCAGCTACCTTTGCCAGCGTATTAGTTTGGCAATCCAAAGGGGCAATGTTGCCAGCATTCTTGGGACCGTTGCGTTCCCATGAGCCCACAGTTGGAGGACGTCTTTTATTTATAGGTCTTTAGTTTTTAATTTTCTAATTATTTTTTTGTTTTTTTTTTTCAAGTTAAGTTCTGTATTTATTATGTAGTTTCTTTTGACTTTTTAATTTGATATTACACGATTATGAAAGTGGGCTTAGCTAAGATTAAGAAATAGTAGAATTTAACACATCAGTATTGTAACTTGTAGCGATCATTTTTATTATTTTTTTATTTATTTTGCATTCACAATGCTATATACGGGCTGACTTTTTTATCACCGTCCAAAACTTCTGAGATGAGTCCCGTGATACAACGAACAACTCTTACTATTGAACCAATTCCCTAACTCGAAAATAAAATTAGCTGTTCCATACATTTTGGTCGAATGAATATTGATGTTTTGTATGGAACAGCTGAATATTATTTTCGAGTCAGGGAATATACCTTTCAACTAATGTTACCAATTTCGTTCAATCGGTCATTTTTTTTTCATTTACTGGTTTAAGGCGAAAGGTAAGGCACACTAGCGCCATCAATTGATAATTTGACAATTACTAACGGACCGGATCTTTTTTTAAACATTGCGTACCGTCCGACAACAGGAAAGCATCCATAGTATTTATTTAATAATTGTGCACTACTTTTTGTTGCGTGGTTTATTCATAAACAATGGCCACTGTTGGTGTTAGCGAATGAATACAAAAACAAACCTAAAAGTAGTGCACAATTATTCAATAATAGATGTTTGCCTAGTGTCGGAAGGTCCGCAATGTTTAAAAAAAAACCAGTTTAGCAGTCATCAAATTAAATCCATTAGCGGCGCTAGTGTGCCTTATGAAATCACCCTTAATATATTATGTAACGGGATAAAACTGAGTGGCAACTATTTTGGTTCCATGTATTCCATATTATATACATTCCATACATTGTAACATTGTATTATATTATTTATTATGTCATGTCCAAATACTTTACTTAGCTCCTAATCATTATTTCAAATCCCTAACTTTGTTATAAACAATATTCATAACAAGTACCATAAGCTAGAACATTGATAAAGTTTTATAATTTACTTATGAAAGATACGCATTAAATTAATTAAATACCAATGGCTGATATAATAAATTCGGATCTTATGCGAGTTTGTACTCCCAGGGATCGTCGCGAACCAACTTCTGCAACTTGTTTTCTTAATTTCGTTATTATAACACTTTGGTTGCGGTTAGGGTTGGCATATTGTAAGATTGTAAAATTAGAGCTATATTTTTTTGTTTTTTATAAAACAAGCTGTCAGAGCGTATCTCCTATAGAGATGCGCTCCCTTTGTATATGTCTTGTGTAACGCGTGTTCAAATGTACTTATGTTTTATATGTAAATATTGTTAGACTTAATTTTAATAGTAGATTTTGTTTTAAGTTTGATTTGTTCATAGCAATATTATACTGTTTGCTCGTGATTGTGTACATTCCAGTAAGAATTGCGCTCTTTTTATGTCGCAATTCCTTTAATTAAAACCAGCTGGAAGAGATATCTTCACTCATAATCTCATCTTTGTACATGTCTTGTGTAATGTGTGTTTCTATGAGTGTTTCCTATGTATATAGGAACATCACACAAGACATGTACAAAGGTGAGATTATGAGCGAAGATATCTCTTCCAGCTTATTATGCTTGTTATCCTATATACTTAGGAAACACTCATAGAAACTCACATTACATACAGTACATACGTACTTCACAATAAAGGATTAGTATTGTTGTCGATTTGTTTTAGTCTTAATGTTAATAGATCTGCCGTGCGATTCTGAAACAAAATCACCGCCGAACTCAATACAGAATTCACTCAAGACGTGCCTATAACAATGGACAAATTCTGTATCGAGTTCGGCGGTGATTTTGTTTCAGAATCGCTCGGCAGTTTTTTGTCCATAGCAACTATGTCAGTCCGGTAATATCGCGCGATTAGTGACCCTAGCTCCGGGGAACTTTCGCACTGGCACGTTACACGGTGCGGGACGCATTATCAGTTCCACCGAGACGGTTGTTCCTCGTCGCAAATTGCCCGACTTTGTTTAACTTGGACGACGCTTATTGTTCTTTGCGACATAATAACGCTGTTATTGAATTTAGTTATTAAATGTTGGTAGCGACGACAACGGCTACGCCAGGAAAGTTTGGCCTTTGGACTTTTGGACTTTGGCCGCCCTTTAATTTACCGTTATGCAGACAACGGCGAACAGATGGGGTGGAGAGTCAGAACTTATTGGTCTTTCTGTCAACAGTTTGGACTAGTGTTTGTTTGTTCATGTTTTGTTTCGACTATTATATGTGTAAACTTTTTTGTTCTGATTCTTGTTTTGTATAAGGAGCTTGCGTTTGCGGATAACGCGTTTTTGTTACAATATGGCAAGTTAGGCAACTTAATTAATGATGAGGCACCTGATGGTTAAAGTATCTCGAGCTCCTTTTTATTTTGGGAAGCATGATATAATAAGTCGTTGGTCTTGGTTGTTGCAGTAGAAGTTTATACTCACTCACATTGAGCCAGCGTTTGTGGGTTAAGGCTTGTTTTGCCATGCTAATATTGTTAATGTGGGAAGGCCGAGCCCAGCCGTGGGAAGTTTATAGGCTGATGAAGACTTTGTTTTTATATATAAAATAAAGACTTCACGAATAATAGTTTTCGCTTATTAAGTGCAAATGGCGATTTTGGTCACCATTCCAAATGTCTTATTTTTCTTCTACACACAAGATCCTTTGAAATCGTGTATTTATTAGGCGTAGCACGGAAAATACAAATTCGAATTCTAGTCGTAAATCTTGTTAGCATCAAAGAGAAGCGTTAATTTTTGTATGGAAATTGGTACAGTGCTACAACGTCCGTAACTGGAATTCATTTCATAGAACAGAATAAATTTTCGTTTACATTCCCATTTCCGTAGTAAATTCGTGCCGGACCACAGTCGCTAATTTGAAATAAAATAATAAACTATCATAGTCACTAAAATTAGAATTATTTCAAAAAAGAGTTGAGAATGGCTGTCAGAAACTATAATTGTTTAAAAATTTATTATGACAATGTTTTTTGTTGTATTCGAGCATCCGATATTTTGTCACGAGATACTTAGATGCTTTTGAGCAACACCAATGCAACATCAGCAAAAATACATTGCTTACATAAATGGTAATACAAGCTTACAGCTTTACCTTCGTCCTCCTCTGTTGTATCAGATGGTGGTTGTATCTGTGCGCATTCTAACCCATTGAGGAATGGACCGATTTGTTTAGGAAAGCTTCTTTGCAAGCTTGCGCTTGATAATAAAGGTTTTGTGAGCTGACATTCTGACATATGCCCACATAAAACATTATAAAAATCTCTTTAACAAACTATAATAAAGTCCATAAAAATACCAAGTTTTTTTTCTTATCGCCACCACGTTATGAAATGTATAAAAGCTATAAACCAATATCAGTGTCATTTCTCACCCTCACCTTTTCATTACATTACAGTTAGTGAACAAATTTGACGAGTTGCTGTTCACGAAGAACGACGAGAACTTCGTGGAAGCATTCGCCATATTCTGCGGGATGGGCATCCACAACACGCACATGTATGAGAAGGCCATCACGGCGATGGCGAAGCAGAGCGTCACCTTAGATGTAAGTCACTTCTGTAAGACCCTTGTACCCCCCTAAACAGAGTAAAAGCTTGGAATAGATATTCCGTGTTTTGTTCCTATCATGTAAACTTTACTTAAAATTGAGTAAAGAGAAAGGGTCAAAACATGACGTAAGGGCTTTTTTAAATTTAGACGTTTAGTGTTTGAAGACTGCCACACAAATGTACTGCGTTCCAAATTAAAACACAGACACAAGGAGACCCAGAAGTTACACAGAATTTCACAATAGCTAGCAGCTGCGCTCGGATTGTTTCGTGCCGTCCGCTCCGTGTTCCGAGATTCCGTGTACGTGAGAGTAGTGTTGTAAAAAACTTAAAGTCTTTTAGTCTTCATTTCGAGACTTGAGTAGATTTTCAAGACTAGGGCTCGTTAGTTACATGAGTTCGAGTCCTTTGAGTCCTAAAGACTAACTCCTTTCGAGTCTTTTAAGTTCTTTGAGCTAGACTGAGTCATGAACTTGAGTTGGTGTATTATAATAGGTAATACTGGGTGATTTTATATCGTCATCCATATTAATTTACTAATCTGATTGAAAATAAATCGTACAATAAAAATTAGTAAGAATTTAATTGCATTAACGCAAATAACCTAATCAAAAATCCACCTGAAGACTCAAGTCTTTGAGTTCTTTTTGGCAGGACTCAAGTCTTTTTACAAAAGACTCCAAATTCTGAAGGACTTAAGCTCTAAGTATCATTTATAAGACTCGAGTCTTCAAAAATAGCTCAAGTTTTATAAAATAAGACTCCAAGACTCGAGTTTCTTACAACACTACGTGAGAGGCTGTTTATGTGTGCGTTGGGCGCATTTGTATGAAGCTTACCTTCTGCAATCTCCTTATTCTGTGCCTATCTATTCGTAGCACTCTGTTTATTAGTAAGAAACACTTCCTATTCAGTGACCAGAGGTAGAGTTTTAGCAAAGTAACGATTTTTTTACTTGAAAGGTCGCAAACCATTACCTTATTATTTTAATTGTTTTTTAATTGTCTTTAATTTACTAATGTGTGACACCGAATAAGTTATTTTCATTATATTTACATAGGTAATAAGTATAATAAATTATGTATTTATTTATTTCAGGTTTTAAGTTACCACGCATCCGCATCGACGGATGACGCTCATCGGCTAAGGGTGAGTCTCTAGCTATAGCCATTTATATACAATACAATACAATATACCTACTAGTAGTGGGCGTTCACGAATTTCCTGAACAAAGTTATTAATATTGTTCTCGAAGTTATTACCGAATGTCATGAAACTCGTTTGTAATAACGAAGTTGACCGCAATGCCGTTTAAACGAGGGTCGTTCTTGATAATCCGACTTATATTGTATTCATGAAACTATTGTAGCCACTCAGGCCGAAATGTTTATTATATGGCCAATACAAAGCGGTGTTGATATATGTTATTAACATATTCGGGATACGTTAATTAATGCTTGATATTTATCAATATATAAATATTACAGAAAAGCCGTTGAAACGTTTTCACGAGCAGAAATTTTGGCCTGTTGCAAGTTCATTTTACGTAGTTTTTGAGAATCAGTAAAATTAATTTCTACTTATTTATCTATCTAATACCTTTAAACGAGCAATTCTTGTATATATGTATATATATATAATCCGAATCTCGGAAACGGCTTCAACGATTTTCATGAAATTTAGTATGCAGGGGGTTTCGGGGGCGATAAATCGATTTAACTAGGTTTAATTTTTAGAAAACGTCGTTTTGTCCGTATAAAAAAATACCGTGCAAAGCTCGGTCATTCAGGTACTAAGTATTTATTACACACGTCTTGCAAAAGTTAATCCAGGCACAATGGTTATAATTTTTCATTGTCTTTCAACTTATTTCAAAGTTCAATATAATTGCTAACCTATCCTAACTTCCAATGCCATCTATGGGGTTTTAGTGTCGGGAAAGTCTGCTAAAATGTGTCAACGGGCTATTTACAAATAACTACGCAATATAATTCGAGAAGAAGTGTCACATAAAAAAAACACACCTCAGTATCTTTACGAAGCTCTAAAAGTTTACGACGGTGATAAGGATAACCCGGTTTCAATTTATTCACTGCTTTTTGTCGTAATCATAAAGGTGGTGATAGTTCACTTTTTTATTGCTTTCGAGCGTTATAAACTTTTCACGCAACGTTTATATGTTTGCACAGTGACTGTCGCTCGGTACATACGGAAAATCTTATGTGTGCTACCCGTACTTACCTATTTACGTTTTAGGTAACTTTTGGGGATAACAAATCTGGTGTAAGTACTCGAAAATTCAGCAACAGTTTACGGTTGCCGCAATTTTTAATAAACTTTTCAAATCTATAGTGTATGCCAGTTGGGGAAACAGTGGTCGATCATCGAAACTCGCAAGGAGTTGCTATGAATGTGCAGTTTCTTTAGGTTATATGGAAATAGCTAGTTGCTGGTTGAGTTGCCTGTTGCCGCAACACGGAGATCAAAGTTGCTCTGTCTACGAAGCGCCTTACAGCCGAAATTAATAACCTATCTCTGGTAAGAGATAGGCTTATCTTTGTTTAGTTACCTAGCAACCGCTGTTATTTTCCGATAAATGACAGGAATAACTAAGCAACAAATCTCTAGTAGACCTATCTCTTGCTGAAGATAGGTTATTAATTTTGCCTGTTAGTCGCTGAAGTTACTATCCTTGTAAATAAATACTAGGTAGGCACTAAGTACATCAGCATTTTATGACAGCTGTTTAAAATTAGAAGACTGGAAATGGGCTGTCCTAGAAAAACTTTGTTTAAAGTTAAACAAGAGTCGATAACGTGTTTAGAATAATTTATATTTCTGTCCAAATAATATTGGGGGAAAAGTGGCACTGTCTAACTTTAGACATCGTTTTGTGACGTGTTTCGAATACTTTACAACTCGGTCTAAAAATATTTGGAAGAAAGCGGCACTGTATATGTTTAGGGCTTCAACAAGGGCGGGTACGCGCTGACGCAAGCTTGCGGGCGTCTATGTTTTGCAAAATTATGTCAGCAGCGTTAAACAACTTTTGCAAGAATATATTTTTGAACGTCAAATTAAACTTATGACTTATATCGTAACCTTACGGTGGAGACATTGTACTCAACCTACAAACTGTCAAATTTCCTCAATAGATTTTGAACTTTATGCCTCTTATTTATGGTTGAAAATGCATTGAAGAAATATTACAGTTTTGGATAGGTTGCTGTGTGCAGGCGTCTGTACCGAGATTAGCCTAGATAAGTTCTAGCCGTCGCCCTTAGACAGACATCGTGTGTTTTATCGTAGTGGCACCAGTTTTCGACATAGTAAGACCAGTGTTCAACATAGTAAGACCAGTGTTCAACACCAGCTTTCGTCGCCAAAAATGATCTAGAAATTCATTGAAATTTTACTTAATGACACCTAGGAAGCAGGTGGTCTATATTTAATTATGGCTAAAGTAAAAGACCAGTTTCTGACCCCTTCGTTTAATAATTAAAGGATAAAAGTGTCGATTATTGGTGCCTGTCGAAAACTGGTGCTACTGCCACTACTTTATATTGTGTTGTCTCTAAACAAATACTCATTAGTTATCATTTTAAAGCTTCATTCTTTGCAGACGTTAAGGATACCCTCGTCCGTCCACTTCAGCCTGCACGAGTTGGATTTCGACGACATCGACATGACCGATGACGACACGCTCACCGCCTGCCTCCGCATGTTCCTGGACCTCGACTTTGTCGAACGCTTCCACATAGACTACGCGGTGCTGTGCCGCTGGCTGCTCAGCGTCAAGAAGAATTACCGCAATGTAACTTACCATAACTGGAGGCACGCTTTCAACGTGGCGCAGATGATGTTCGCGATACTGACGGTGAGTTGAGAAGTGTGGATTAGGCTTTTCATTACTAGTGATAAATTGCACTCAGATTTTACTATTGATAAAGTCACACTCAAAAATTTACTTTATATTAATGATACATTTTATTAGCAATTATTCTTTAGTAGCACTAATCTTACGTCTTATAAACGTACCCAAAACTTTACTAGGTATAATACTTTGTATAACGGCAGTACAAGCCTGAAAAATGAATGACGTTATAATCAACAAAAACATTATTTTATTTAAAATATGTTTATACAAAAAATTATGAAAGTTATACAGAAAACTATACAAAAAATTATGTAAGGAATCTCGTTACCTTGTAACTGGTAGTGTGAAAATTCTTCACATTCATAACCAATAATCTGACGACCTCTATAGTCGAGTGGTTAGCGCGCCGGTCCTGGCGTCACGCCATCTCAGGTCCCGGGTTCAATTCCCGGTCGAGTCAATTTAGAGAAAAAAATGTTTTTCTGAATTGATTTCGGGTCTGGGTGTTTTTCTATGTTTATGTATTTTTATCAGTTATCTAGTTCAACCATATTAACGAGTTTCAATAGAAGCTTATCTTGGGCTAGATAATTTGTGTGAGCGTAAAACAAATTTTATTAAATTTTAATTATTAATGTATTTATTAATGTCTTGAGCATTATTTTTGTCTATGTGTATGCCTTCTATCTTATAGCCTTTCACACCTTTACTTATGACCAGTGATCGGAAGGAACGGGGCTAATTTACCTATCAAATCTAGGATTATTTTATTTTTAAATAGTAGTTTTAACTACTTAGTCATATCTTGTCGACAACTTTACGTAAATTAGCTCTCTTTATTCCGATCACGGCTTATGAAGGTTTATTTGATAAATACATTGTATGCTCAATTTTGTTGTTACACATTTTAAAGGCATAAAAGTCTTTTGCAAAATTGCAGGAGACGCAGTGGTGGAAGATATTCGGCGAGCTGGAGTGCCTCGCGCTGATCATCGGCTGCCTGTGCCACGACCTGGACCACCGGGGGACCAACAACTCCTTTCAGATCAAGTAAGTTAGGAAGAAAATCTTGTCCCTAAGACACGACTGTAGATCATCTTCATCGTCATTTTAGCCCGTAAGCATCCACTGCTGGGCATAGACCTCCCCTTAACACGCCAATGTATCCGGTCCTATACGAGCCTCATCAACTGCCTTTCGGCCACCCCGATGATATCGTCTGACTATTTTTTTAAATTTCTTACTGGTAAATACAGATCGCACCAAACTTCTAGTCGCCTCTGAAGTTGGCGCGATTCGCGTCGCAGTAGTAAAAAATAGGCGTCAGTAGGACGACGGCGGGGACGAGCGGCAGGGCTTGACTGTGTACAGCTGCGCGAAGCAACTTCAGAGGGGACTAAAATTGGGCGCGATCTATACTTGGCCTTTGTTTTACGTGTTGTTAATTGATGACAAGGCCGAAGGTGGAAACTCATTTCACCCGGAATTCTCAACTACTGAGGCACTGGCTATCTTATCCCTAGCTGCCGGAACACAACAATGCTACAAACATTGATGTTATGGCGACATATTTAGATAAGATAGTGGTAGCTAGCCAAGCGGGCAATCGAGCCCTACCGCCAACCAAACCGAGTACAGAATAATGTACCCACTAGATCACAGAGGCGGTTAAAAACTAACAGGGTACAATATGTTATACCCGCTGGGTATCTCCGGTTTCGATCTAAGTCTGTCGCCGTAACAACAATATCAATAGCATATTTATATAAAATACAGTGAAAAAATTAAACGCCCACCCGACCCAGCCAGGAATCGAACCTGGGTCTTCCGCAATCCGGGCGGCTGCACTGACCATTATGCTACCGGGAAGGCTGATGTAAGCGCTGAATTTTGTCACTGCTTTTTGATTTTCCAATTTGTGGTATTCATCTGCAAAGATGAATCTGCATGTCCATCGGTTACAAATACCTTTGGATAGATGGCACTAATGTCGCTCTAAAGCATTTCAAAAAATCAAAAAGCAGTGACAAAATTCAGCGCTTACGTCAGCCTTCCCGGTAGCATAATGGTCAGTGCAGCCGCCCGGATTGCGGAAGATCCAGGTTCGATTCCTGGCTGGGTCGGGTGGGCATTTAATTTTTTCATTGTATTTTATATAGATATTTAATTCAGCTTAAGTGTAGCAATTAACACTTAAAAAATAAAAGTAAAAATATCAATAGCATTTATAATTGACCGACAATGAGCGATCCAATTTCTCATTAGTTGAGGTTTTCGGGTGAAGCTTGCTTCCAACTCTAGAAATAGTAGTTTCAAATTGAAATTAATCTTTATTCAAGTAAACTTATTAAGCGCTTTTTAAACCGTCTCACAATATTTTACCTACCACTCATTCAGGTTTTGTAGCAGTGTTTAGTAGCAGTTAAAGTCTAAAATTGATTATCAACTACTTTCAGGGCATCCTCACCGCTAGCGCAGCTGTACTCGACGTCCACTATGGAGCACCACCACTTCGACCAGTGCCTCATGATCCTCAACTCGCCCGGAAATCAGATCCTGGCGAACCTTTCCTCCGACGACTACGAGCGGGTCGTCAAGGTGCTGGAGGACGCGATACTGTCCACCGATCTGGCTGTTTATTTCAGGTACTATTTTTGATATCAATATCAGTGGGGACATAAAATGAGCTGGTGATGGTGTTAATAGCAATGTCCTTGGAAACTAGACCGTGACCGATCAAACCACGAAAGTTTTCAAGCACTTTAATCTACCGTAATTAAATTCGTATTAAATGTTTGTAAGGTCACAAATCGAGAGGGACCGTAAGGAAGGGTTTGTTTGTTTTGTATTGTAGGACTTACTTTAATATTTATTTGTTAATATAATTATCGAACTTGTCCACACAATGCATGCTGTGTTCACTTTAATAAGACGTTATGTATATTTTTTTCTTAGTATGTAATTGTTAAAGCTAGGCTAACGTTACAATTCATTTGTGAACCGAAAAAAAACAAAAAAAAGGGGAAATCAAAAGAAAAAAACAAAAGATAAGGACGCCCAGACACATGTCTGACATGTTTGTATGTGGGTATGTAGTGTAGTGGCATTGGAAGAAACGGGAGAGGGAAACATTCACGTACACCAAAGAAACCAATTTACAACAACCGTAATCATATTGATCGATTTAACAGACAGCAGCTAATGTTGGCGACTTCGCTATGAACCTGATATTTTTTGAATGCAATCTTTCTCACAAAACTTTAAAATAAGTTTGATCTGGTTTTTGTATTTTTACTTGTTTTTTTAAAAAATAATGTCATCAAATCAAATTAATCAAATTTGGATATATTTGATTCAAGTCTAGCTTTATTTAATAAATCCGTATCTGACCATTGGTTCCAGTCGGTTCCATTGAAGTGAATCGCAGTAATTCCATTATAACTAAATTAATTTAAGTTTTTCTTTTCAAATAAATTCAACTTTTAGATTAGCTAGCGTGAACTTTAGATATTACGAAATGTGAAAACTTATAACTGGTTTTAGTTATATATATTTTTTTAAGTTTTAGTAATAATATAGCTGTTTGTTTTCCGAATAAAACAAAAAAAAAATGACAACCTTTTTTTACCATTTTCATTTTTATCCTCAACTTGAGCGTTACCCTGTTTCAGCAAACGAAAGCCGTTCATCGAGCTAGTAAGCAGCGAGCGAAGCGTCACCACCGCGTGGGGAGAGTGCGAGGATCGGCGCGGGCTGCTGCGGGCGATGCTGATGACGGCGTGCGACTTGGCTGCGATTACCAAACCGTGGCCCGTGGAGCGTCGCGTGGCCGCACTAGTGGCTGGGGAGTTCTTCCGACAGGGCGATCTGGAACGGCAGAACCTCAACCTCACGCCTATAGTAAGTAGCAACATCGATAACTATCGATAGTCGACTATCGATAGCAACAATATCGATACTTCTATCATCGATAGGTCGTAACGTGAAGATACTATTAACGGAAAACTATAGTGTCGATTGCGCGATGCTGATAACAGCGTGCGACCTCGAGAAGCAGAACCTGAATGTCACGTCTATAGTAAGTGCGAAATATGAAACATCAACATCAACATCATCAACAGACGATGAAACCATAGTAGAATGAAACAAGTAAGGCGACTCGGCCCCCGAGCAAGCGATAATCACCTAAACTTGTAGGGCTGTCGCTTTTAATTAGAATGAGGTAGGTATCTACATATAAAATAAGAACATACTTAGAAATATGAATTCATGGATTCCAGAGAACCCCCGATCTACCTAAACGTAGTTTATCAACTGTACAACACAACAACTTACAATAGGTAAGTAGGTACGGTCAACAGCACATCACGGTAAACACTTGCAGTTCGATATTAGTACTTATGCCCACAGCATAACAGCGGTACAAAGTCCAAAGTGTTTCGTCTGACTGTTCCTAATTAGTCCCTTGTTTTTTTTTGTAACCATCGTTGACCTTGACTTACGTTTAACAAATTATAATCTACGTGCGTGCGGCAATACGTACGGCTCAGCCGCGACTGGTGCATCATTAGCATCAATAAACTTTGTCAGTGTATGCGTGCAACGATGCGTACGGACGGGTTGGCTCGGCCGCGCTCACATACAAGCCGCGCTCGGTGCGTATGTATGAAGATACCATACTTGTTTCATTCTACTATGATGAAACTTCCCAGTCTCTTGCTCGTTGCTGTTCTTGCGATGCTGATGACGGCGTGCGACCTCGCTGCGATCACCAAGCCGTGGCCCGTGGAGCGCCGCGTGGCTGCATTAGTGGGTAGGGAGTTCTTCCACCAGGGCGATCTGGAACGGCAGAACCTCAACCTCACGCCTATAATTGTAAAATTTGTAACACTATGCCGACAACCGATGAATCCTCTGACTTGTGCTGACGAATCGATAGTCGGCAATAATAGTTTATCGATAGCCGATAGCAGGCTGATAGCAAAAATATCTATACTTCTATGAGGAATAGTATTCCGAATTTAGTATTTGTTTAAAGTTACTTCTGTTTTTTAAAAACCTGTAATGTGGTAATAAAAATAACATTCTAATAAATACTTCTTTTTTTTCAGGATATAATGAACAGAGATAAAGAAGATGAACTCCCTGCTATGCAAGTCAAATTCATAGACACGATATGCCTACCTATTTATGAGGTAAAACTGTTTTTTTCTATTCTTGTAGTATAGTAATCTTTGTGTTTACGTTCAAAACTCTATAAATTTTTTAATGCTCTTTAGTTTTAAAATTCAACAAAATACTGGAGGTTGTATGTAATTACCGTTATTATTGTGTTGCTACAAGCAAAAGGGCTCCGTTTTGCATTTTCTCTTTCTTTCTTTTATGTTCAGCCCAACGGTAATTGCGAAAGATATTATTTGGTCACTTATCTGTCGATCGGGCACAGCGAAAGTGGCATAGTTTCACGATCGCAGCCCAAATACGAACGAGCACGTGTACGTGTACGTTCGCACGAACAAGCTGCTTCTTGACTATCATATTTTTTTTATATTTATCCAATGAGTTGTTAAAATAATTTCTTTTCCATTTCAGGCATTCGCAGTCCTATCATCGGCTTTACAGCCGCTACTCGACCGGGTGAAGAGCAATCGTGCGCACTGGATCGACCTTGCGAACAACGACAAGAGCGGCGGCGAGAAATTCGATTACGGGCCCGACAAGAACCACGTCCAGGACAAGACTGACAAATCTAGCATCAGCTCGCAGAACGTCGACGACACGGAGATCACGTACGAGGGAGACAGCAGCGGCGCCGTCAGCCTCTCCTCGGAAACCAACTCCAAGTACGAACTCATGGAAAACCCGGTGGTAGGGCTGCTCGCGAACACCTCGCTCGCGCTACCGAGGGACCCCAAATTATGTCAACTGAACGACCTAAATAATTAACCGCCGCTTGAGTTGAAAATGGACCATTGTGAAATAGTGTAACGCATTTTTTGCGTCCAGAACCTCATTTCGAAGGCCCAAATGGAATGTAAATCGTCCTAAATGGTTTTGTAGTTTCTAGTTTTAATATGACTTAGTACCTTGACAGCACAATTTCG
Source organism: Eudonia mercurella (assembly GCA_963082485.1). Taxonomy (NCBI): domain Eukaryota; kingdom Metazoa; phylum Arthropoda; class Insecta; order Lepidoptera; family Crambidae; genus Eudonia; species Eudonia mercurella. Next base: position 10,819,870 of record OY720038.1, read on the forward strand.
GAGTTTGAGCTACTAGCTACAGTAGCGGCTGTTTGCATTTTAGAGAAATGAATTTATTTTTATTTTTAAACCGACGACGACGTCGCAGACCGTCGTTTGTTTTTTCCCAATTTCCGAGATGGGAGTACAATCTCGGGATTCGAAAGTGACCGGATCCGCCATATTGTTTCAATGATTGTTCCTATGGGTCCGTTTGGAATCGAGGTCCGTTGCGGTGTGAACGATGTACTTGCGCTGCAAACTGAGAGTTGTGTGATATTCGTGTATGTAATGTAGTAATTGTAATGTTTTAGTCGAATTTCAAATTCATGTGACGCAAGGCGTGTATTCGGTAAGTTGGGATTCTCACACTATTTTTGTACACATTAATTATTTAGCTATACATTCTTAGTACCTACTTGTAAGTATGAAGTATGTACCTAAATGTTATGATTTACCTCATTGTGTCTATTCCTACGTATTGCATGAAGTCATTCGTGTTGCTAGTTATCGTTTGGATTACATTAGTTTCTATATTTCATATTGAAGATTAATTTTCTAAAATATTCTAAACTTATAAAGAGCAGGGCCTAACCGTCGTGTCTAACTTAGGTTTATTGAAGTGAATGACCAATATACCAAAAATTTTGAATAGTTTATTGTGCTAAATTGTTAATTTTGTATAATCATTACTTGTTGAAAGTGTACTATCAAGCTTCGAGTATTATGATGTATGATGATAGGAATTGACATTAAGTTCTCGTAAAACTTTTATTACGTATCGTGTTTAGAATGTCGATCGGACACCATTATGTTTTATTGCATATCGGAGGATGTATGGGTGAGCAAACCAATGCTATTTATTTAGGAATAGTAGTTTTTAAAGAGTATAGGCACACGTTTATAGCAAGGCGTCAGTAAACATGAAATGAGTTAAAAAAAACTATGTTCTGATAAACGTGTAACAACCCTACCTACTCTTTTTTTGTCATCCGCACATTGCTGTGTAAATATATTTTAAATTATTAACAATTTATAATTATTTGGTAAGTACTTATTATGATTTCGGGTTCTGAAAAAATATATTTAAAACTTACTTCACTGTTTTAGTTTCTTATGTACGGAACACCCGCCTCGCAATAATTATTTTACAACTGACAGTTATGGCAGTATAGATTCATTCCAGTTTGTTTGTTTCATCTAGACAAAACTTTGTTCGTTGTGTCGAGCGTTTACATTATGTAATAAATCACAAAACAAATCATGTGTCAATTAAAAAGCCATTAACGCTTCTTGTCTTAAAAATAATTCGAATAATAAATAACGTTATACGCTTTGAGAAATAGCATACCTATCAATTAAAAGAAAAGTAACTTACAAGTTACAACCATTATGTCCTTTCTCGCTTATCGTGGTATCTTGTTTTTAGAAGTTTATTACTTGAAAACCATAACTTTCTCTATTGATCAACAATTATGTAGACCTTTTCAAGAACCGGATTTTGTATAATTCTGGCTAATTTAATTTTAAAACGAACTTATAAATTATAACTATCAACGCTCTGTTATTTAAATTATAATAAAATTTACGTTTTGAGTGTCTCAACTCATTCATATTCTTTTGCTTTAAAACTTTCATACATTAATTTCAATTATCTTGTATATTTAGGGTAATCTTCATTATTTTTGCAGTCACTCAAAACGCTTTTCTAAAAGTTACTAATTCAATCAACTAACTAACGATTTATTAGGGATATCTTCATAAAACCTCTTAAAACCCGTAAATAAACGCATTGTGACCAATCTACATAAAACAATATAAATACATTATGTAATATTTTTTAATTGGAATAATTCTCTCTATAAGCGTTAGATATTTACTTGAAAAAAAATCTCAAATTAATTGTGGTAATAAAATATGTACAACCTTAATAATAAGATCGCTGTAAGTATTATTAGACAGTAATTAGGTAAATAATAATTGTAATTCACAAAATGACGAGTTGTATGGTGTGTGAATAAATATGGAGGTTGTTTTGTTCCAAACAAAAACTGTTATTTATTTATGATTAAAGAAATTTTGAAATATTTATCTTTTTGATTTCAAATTGCTGCGTCACTTCACTTCACCAGCTCATTTTATCTCCCAACTACTGGAGCACGAGCCTTCCTTATGGATGGATAGGGGGAACGGGCCATAAACCACCACGCGGGCCCAGTGCGGATTGGTGGTTGTCAACGACTGTAAATGCAGCCGGGACCAACGTCTTTACATGCCTTCCGAAGCATGGAGGAGTTCGAGATGATATTGTTTTGGTCACCCATCCGATGACTGGTCTTTACGAAAATTCCTTAACCTTAACAATTGCATACCGGGCGCGTTAGCCACTGCATCATCGAGCTTGTCATTTGATGAGTACTACTACTGAACTTTTGCTCTCTGTTATAACTTTGTCATCAATTCACAAAATGTATTGTTAGAAAAGTGGTTTATTAAACTTGCTGCAAGTCATTCTTCTTCAAGGAACTTCGGTGAAAATTATTATCCTGCTCACTTTATTTGTCGTGAACTGCGAATTAGTATAAAAAAATAATTAGTTGGTCCATAATAGCTTTATATTGTGTTTATATTGATAAATGAAAGTTTCATACATAGTCCAGTCGGTACCAGCTAGTCGAAAAAATAAACATTTAATCTATCTACTTGAGCATTATGAAAAAAAAGAAAAGAACGTTCTTTCTAGTGTGAGCGAAACTTAGAATATAATATAGGAGTGAAGTAATAAGTATTTTCTTCGTTCCGAGTCAGCGGGTTCAGCTATATTTTGTCGGACCAATAAGTAGCCACGGCTATTGCTACTCAGCCAATAAGTATTTTAAAAGTATGATAAAAAAGGTATCTTTCATAGTATTCACTGAACTTTCTCAGAAAGAACAGTACCTACCAAAAATTAAATACAACATGTACATGTCGCCTTGGACCATACCTTGGACCTTTAGGCTTGTTTCACAAGTACCACAACCACACCACACCGTCGCGACAAAAGGTGGTCAAGCTGTGGCTACGTGTGAATAGTGTCGCTGCGGCTTTTTACGGTTGCGTTGTGGTTGCGCTGCCGCTAGTGGTCGATGGCAGGGTCGTCGCATCAACGCAACGTTGTGTTTGCGATATGGCCGGCCGTGATATAGCGTTGTCGCTGGTGATTGCGTTGTGGTTGCGACGTAACTGCGATGTAGTCGGTATCAAACACGCGTACCATATTGACGGCAATATGTGGCCCGTATGAATTCAACTAGGTATTAATTTTCATACAAATTAGCGCCCGCCCACGTGTGTGGTTGTGGTTGTGGTGTAGTTGTGATACGTGTGAAAGAGGCCTTAGATTCCGTTGTTTTGTGATCTGCTAAGCTTACTAAGGGTCTGAGGCATCGCGATGCCGATGATCGACGATGGTAAAATCTTCATGGTTACAATAAGGCAACTGTTTCTGCCTTTATTTACTTATACCACAGTATACTTACTTACTCTATGCTTATTCCATGGTGACCATGACATAGGCTCATCTTAGAGGTTGTATGGTCTAAGAGGCTCATAGGTTTAATTATTTTTTTACTAAATGTCATGATGACGAGTGACCGTCGTCGTGCATTTACTGTCAATTTTAGAGTTTTATATTCAAGGGACTTAAAAATATTGTTCCAGCGGAAAGAGTAAGTCATAAATAAACTTGTATTGGAGTAAGTTGACGGCAAAGCAGCAACAATGCCGTTATTAGACATAACCAATCCCGCTGTGATAATATTCCTAAAAGAGAACTATGAAAAGGAGAATCGGTTACGGCTAAATTGGATTAACAAAAATCGCGAAGCCATCCAACAAGCTGCCACTTTAACGAGAGAGCCTACAAACTACTATGAGTCTAATGTGATAGCATATAACATGTCAGAGGGCATAGCAACCATAACAAGGGATCACTTCGAAGCCAGGTATAATAGAAGGAAAGTCCCCATACGCGACGCGACATTCATACCGGGAGCAGCAAATCTGCGTCACGGCCATTCCCTTGTGGACGTCGGTCTCGGCGACCCGAAAGAGGATCCAAGGCTTATACGCCCTGACACCGATTTGAACATAAACCCTGTGATGCGGCCCGTCGACCCCGAACTGACTGAAGTAGTTTATAAGTCGAAACCCGAGTTCGGGAGGGAGGAGTATTTGACTAGGCGATCGAAAATATGGCCGGAGAATAGATACTATTTCTCTGAATGTAGCAACTGGGATTATGGGTGGCGAATGAGTGATAGCAGATTCCGCCAGCGGCCGATGTTTGGCAGGTGCTGGCGTCTTACCAAAACTTTGAGGACTCGAGTGGGACCGCAGCCCGACCCACCCCATTACAAGTCGTCAGACCCCCCTGGTCCTTCCAAATGTGTTGCCATGTAATAACGATAAAATATGATGATAATTAACGTGTAGCCAGCTAGATGACAGTACAGCCCTTAATGTTTACTCAGTTTTAGTATTATTCTTTAGTTTTATAGGATATTTCTAGTTTACTTTGTAATTTAATTTCAAGTTTTTTTTTAGTTTTTAATTTTAATATTACCTACCAGTATTGTTGTTATATGTGTTTTATTTTTAGTATTTTATTTCATATTATTAAGTAAAAATAATAATAAAAAAACATTAGGTAAATGAAAACATACACTGCTCAGTCAAATAACCCTCCCCGCGCCATTCCAGGTTCAAAGGTGTCCAAGAAACTGCCGCGTTACCACATTGAACATCAAAACCTAAGTCCAGTCTAAAATCTTACTGGTCTTACCTACGCAGAATTTCCCAACTTTACGTTTTATTTTGTGCTTTGGTAAAACAGTCGAGGAGTTCGATGGCGCAGTGGTTAACGTGCCCGGTCTGCGAGTGCTGAGGTGAAGCAACTTTCGCAAAGGCCGGTCATCGGATGGGTGACCAAAACTTTATCATCTCGAGCTCCTCCGTGCTTCGGAAGGCACGTGAAGCCGTTGGTCTCGGCTGCATTAGCAGTCGTTAACAACCACCAATCCGCACTGGGCCCGCGTGGTGGTTTATGGCCCGTTCTCCCTATCCATCCAAAGGGAAGGCTCGTGCCCCAACAGTGGGAACACATTAATGAGCTGATAATAAAACAGTCCAGGGTGCCAAGTGCGAGTTTCATTCGCCATTCGATCACGTTATCGAAAACGAGAATTTGTATAGCAAGTTTTTAACTCCTCTCGTATGCCGCCAGGAGGCGCATACGAGAGGCTTCAATGCCCTACTAATTTTCGTTTTCGTTAACGTAATCGAATGGATACGGATAGAAACAAAACTCACCCTAGGCACCCCGTTCTACCGGCAATCGATCGCGTTTAGGGCCACCGCAGACATGCTACTTTTAGCATCGGCGATCAGCGATTCAGCCGCTTTTTAGAAGCTGAATGCAGCGACCACATATTCCACACCGCACACTTAAAAACGCCAAACGCGGCGATTGAGTCGCTTTTTGGAAGCTCGACACAGCTTCTGAACGTTACACTCCGCACACATTCGATCCAGCATCGGAGCAGTTGCTAAAACGCGTGATTCCGATACCGCATCCGAACCGAACGCATGAAGTCGCGAAATCGCGATGCTGCATCGATAAGAATCTCACGATTTTACTGCGATCGAACGCAGAGAGTCGCCAAAACGTGATTCAGCATCGATACAGTCGCAAAATCGCCGATCGCCGATGCTAAAAGTAGCATGTCTGCGGTGGCGCTTACACCTAGGGTAGTGGTAGTGAGGAGCTCGATAGCGCAGTAATTTACTCGCCTGGTCTACGAGTGCAACTTTCGCAAGGGCCGGTCATCGGCTGCTCGATCTCGAGCTTCTCCGTGCTTCGGAAGGCACGTAAAGCCGTTGGTCCCGGCTGCATTAGCAGTCGTTAACAACCACCAATCCGCACCGGGCCCGCGTGGTGGTTTATGGCCCGTTCTCCCTTTCCATCCATAGGGAAAGCTCGTGCCCCAGCAGTGGGGACATAAAATGAGCTGATGATGATGATGAGTGATACTGTCTTTCTTCTGTGGTTAGTGGCACCAGTGTTCGACAGGAACCAGTGATCGAAATGTTTTGCTTTAATCATTAAAATAGGGATCAGCAACAGATTTCAATATTTAGCATTAACTGAATGCAGGCCCCAGACCCTCCGTTTGCTAACTGTCATCGTCACATTTTAATGAATTTTGAATTTCAATGAATAGGTAAGTATATCTATTACTTTCTCATGTCATAGGTATTTTACGAGCTCGAGCGCGGGAATACCAGACACAATAGAATTTTAATTGTTATCGGCCACCTGGTGGTCGCTCGACGCTTGAGGGGTTATTAGTGTATTGAGCATTGTTTAATAAAAAGACGTGGGTTTATTCTTCCACTGTCTGAACAAGTTTCGCAGCGTTCCCGCTACTTTTATACGGTGACTGGCACTTGACCTGCGACTCTGATTTGAGATTTTTTTTATCAAAATAAAATACTTATAGCTGTTACCCACAAGTGTGGGTACCTACCACAATATAGCATTCTATCGTTGAAAGATTTTTTTGGAATTGGACCAGTAGTACCAGAGATTAGCCCCGACAAACAAACAAATAATCAAAAACGTTATCACTTTATTAATTTTCATACGGTGAAGCTGTGCCCCGTGGTTTCACTCACGTAAATTGTGTGCCTGTGATAAATAACTTATTTATTTGGATAAGGATTAATATCATGTTTATTAAAATACCTTCGCAAATAATGTATTAATTTAGAACTAATTTGATTACCATAAAAAAATATTGTGAGTCAAGCTTAAAAGCTTTTAAGCTTGACTCACTATATTTTTTTTCATACATACATACAGACATATGCTGTCGCGGATTTTTTTTAAAACTTTTAAAGGGGAACCATTTTGTTATACATGATTTTTGCGTAACGCTAACGTGCGCTGCGTAAACGGTGGAGCCATTTACGCAGCGCACGCAAGGAAAGCTCTCAAAAATAGTTATTTGTTATACAAGAGTGCAAAGTTGCTTTTTAACCGCGTGCTCAATTTTGATGAATGAGCAAGCGAAGGATTCTAAAATTGAATCACGAGCGCAGCGAGTGATTCATAAATTAGAATCCTGAGCGTTAGCGAGGGAATCAAAAGAGCACAAGGTGAAAAATCTTTGCACTCGAGTACAACACGTAACTTTTCACCCCACCTCAGCGAAGAAATGACTAAAGCAAAAACAAACATTTACAATCATAAGATACTTTTATTTCAGTTTTGGTATTAACTACTACATTACGATAGGTAAGTATTACAGAATAATCTTTAAATTATAACAAATAATACTACTTAGGTATAATTAAGAAAAAATTAAAGTAACGTTGCTACAGTTACTTAAGTTAAGTGTAATATTTTTGTTAGGTACTGTGATGTTGGTGTTAGTGACTTGTGTACTGATAAATTCGGCACCATGGAGGTAAAAGTAAATAGGTTTAATGATGTTTTGAATTCACAAACTTAGTGCACACGATGTTCTAAATTCAATTTACTTTATCCTCTAGCGGATAAAAACGGCTTTTGCACTCAGATATCGAAGAGCAAAAATACTCTTTCCGAGATGGGGGGATGAAAAAATATTTTTCCATTTTTGCAACATTTTTCATTGCTGCTCCACTCTAATTAGCCATAGCGTGAGGTTATATAGCCTATAGCCTTTTTCAATAAATGGACTATTCAACACAAAAACAATTTTTCAGTTCGAACTAATAAATAGTTCCTGAGATTAGCGCATTCAACCAAACAAACAAACAAACAGCAAACTCTTCAGCTTTATAATACTAGTATAGATAATCTAAACACATGTGCATGCAGCTCCGAAGCTTCAGCGACAGCCTTCCTTCCGTCAGAGGGCCTTCATGAAGCGCGGCGTGCATGATGTAGCGATGCTAGTGCCACGTTGCCGCTCCGACAGCAGTTTCGTAGTTTTATGTAAACAATAAGCTTGCAGCATGTAGGCTAAAAGATGTACACCAGACTTTTTATACATTATACCTTCTGTCTTCATGAAATTAGGTAACCCTCTTACAGCCGAAATTAATAACCTATCCTCAGCAAGAGATAGGCGGACTAGAGATTTGTTGCTTAGTTATTTCTGTTAAATATTGGAAAATAACAGCGGTTGCTTGGTAACTAAACTAAGATAGGCCTAATTTAATAACCTATCTCTTACCAGAGATAAGTTATTAATTTCGGCTGTTAGTGAGTACGTAAAAGGTTAAGCGATTTTAACAGTTCGGTATGGATTAATCTTCGGAAGAGATTAATCTTTAGAGGTATAAATAAGTACTTTATAAACTTATTTTTACCTAGATCGGAAAAGTTGTTTCTCGATTAGGTACCTGCCTATATAAAGTTAAGTACAACTGCATGGAATAATACGCATTCGCTCATATCTCCTAAAATTATTGCAAGTTGCTTTATTTATTATAGTAGGTACCTAGTTGATAGTATGGATGTTATGAATACATTTTGATTGCAATCTTGCCCAAAACAAAAAAATCATTTTCTTAATTTGTTTTAATATTGCATAGAAAAATAATACTGAAACGCTTTGTTAGAGCTATACCTACATATTAATAAATAGCGCGTAGGAAGATTAGGTCTTTATTAACCCACCACTACGCAATGCGGTTCGGTGTTTTGGAGGGTTTCAACGACCCTGACTTACGACAAATAACGGTCCCAAAGGCTCAAAATGCTTTCCAAATCACAGAGGAATTAAGGTAAGTATAAGACTTTATTCTCAGAAACGCCAGAATAATTCGGGATATTTTATAAGTCACCCATCCGCTGTCTCGGCATTGCGAAAGATGTTTAAAATGCAAGATCCAAATCATTAGAAAATTTTTATCTGACTGTACAAAGCAGCTATTTTTATTGGTGTCCGAATCGTCAGTGAAAAATAATAATAATTAAAAAGTGTCAATTCGGACACTGTCCGAATATAATGTGTCCGAAACGTCACCTAGCCGCCCAAACGCGCTAGCCGCTGCGCCACAAGATCCACACCTACCTCAACTCACCTCACGTCCTTTTATTATGTATTGTGTTCTTCTTTCTCTATCTAACACTATCTTTCTGTCAATTAAGAAATTGAAAAAATTGTTGTCTACCAGTATAAAACGATAAGATCTGTTTTTACTCCTAAAGTCTCAACAATAAATTGATAATATTATTATCTATTTTTTTTTTTTTTTTCCTTTAGTTGATGGCTTCGTGCGGTTAGCACATTTAGCCAGTGTCAAAGTAATTTTTCTTACAAGTTATAAATAAATAAACAATATTTCCATCTTGTATGATGATGATGAATGATAATAGAAATGAGAAGTGAGAAATGATATACCCCCCAACCCCTCGAGTATCTTAGTAAAGATGTGGAGCTTTACTAAGTCCTCGGGCGGACTTCTTGAGAGAATTTGAAAAGTGACGTTGCACTGTTTTGTTTCATTTGCCAACAATCATGCACACTCACGAACACTTAACGGTTAATAATCCACCATTAATTCACATTAATATTCGACATAACACAAATTTTAGAAAATAAAACAAAACCGCAGACATGACTCTTCACTTTCCCGCCAAGAAGTCCTATTATCTATTCGTCATAATCTTTTTGAAAAAAGACAAAGTGTTGAAACCCACACCCCATGACATGCCTTGTCAGGTGCACTGCCAACTATGCTATCGTGGCTCTATAGTGGGGTGCGGGTGGGGTGTGGGTTCGAATCCCGCTCGTGGATTTTTTCAACACTAAGTCTTTTTTCAAATTGTAATTTGTTCGCAACATTATTTGCGTTAAAATTATATGTAAATCGTCATAATCTTTTTACCGTTGATTGTACAGACTAATAATCTAAAATTAGTCTAAAGGTAGTCACATTTCAAATAGAAACCCAAAAAAGAAAACATAAACAAACAAGCAAACACTTCGATAAGTACTAAAATCTTTAAAGAAGCAAACGATAATGTATGACGATACACCTATTACGCGCTCAATAAACCCTGATAAAACTTGTTCCGTACAGACAACGCAACGCAATGTTAAGCGAACGATATTTGCAATCAACCCCATACGTCTCCATTCCCGCCAAAGATTCCATCAATAAGACTGCGCATGTTACTCAGATAGACGCCTATCTCTTTCTTTTGAAAAGCGACAAGGGAGAGAGAAAATAACCTCAAATTCCACGCACATGCGCAAAACAAACTTTAATGAGTAAAGCGGCCGCACCGCACGTTTAGGCAGTGCGTACAGTGAAAATTGAAACATGTAATACCTAATCATAAAATATATCAAATGTTTATCTGTTAAACTATGTGAACTATTTTAAACGAATAACTAGCAAATAACTGTACATAGAATGTAACGTCGTAACTATCCGTAAAATTAAAAGTGATTTAGTTGTTTAGGTAGTTTTATACCAAATGGAACTTTTCAGCTAGTTTTTATAAACAAATGGTGTGGAGATAAAGTTCGCTTATTACCTTCGTAATTGGAAGTAAGTATCTGCCTACTACAATAACATGTCTTTAGTGTACGGTGTCAATACAGCGGAAATTCCGCGTTTCATATTGTGTGAGAATGAACATTGTGCGATCTGATCGATAAAGCGTTAGAATTATTAACTAACTACCTAGTAGTCCAGTCGTTAATTGCAGTTTCCGTGACGTGACGTACCTACTAACAGAATTAGCAAAGTTTAAATACGTACACACAGATACAGCGAAAAAATTTCGATACGTGTTTGACGACCTAAAATAGATTTTATTACGCTTGACGTAAGGTTGCAAAGATAAATGTATATATTCGCCCTGCCCCGCGGCTTCAATAGACGACTGACTTTGTATTTATCAACACACGAACAGTTTTCTTTTGATTTTGATTGAACCCGTGACCGCTGCAAAGGTAAACGACAGTTTTCTAATTCTAAACGCTTCCATTCTCATTCAGGAACCGTACGAGCCATTAACTACTGATAAATTCTAATCAACTCGACACGTGATTTGTATTGTTTCAATCCAATCAATCTAATATCGCACTAGGTACCTACATATTTACAGTCAAATTCACAGATATTGTGGTCTAATCAAAACACTTTTAAGTATAGATAAACCTTTATTGCAGTTCGGTTAAAACTGTTGAAATGTGTACAGCTAGCTATAAATAGGTACCTACGTAAGTACCTACCTATTGGGAGAAAAACCTGATGAAAAGGTTAGAAATTGAAAAGCCGAAATTCTAAATGCGTACTTCGGAATATAAAAAAGTAATCTTTAGGCAAGTAGGTAGGCTACGTAAACGTGAACTTAATCTATATACATATAATGACTTGTCCTGACTGATTCATCATCGCCGAGCCGAAACCGCTAGAGCTAATTAGATGAAATTTTGACTGTAGGTTAATTGAGTGACGTAACCAGCCACTAAGAAAGGATTTTACAGAAATCATACCCTAAGGGGGTCCAAGTGTGAAAGTTTTTATAAAAGTCCGTCAGTTTTGAAGTAAAATACATGAAAATTCGTATTGACTTTTTGAAAAGAAATAAAGAATGACGTGTCTCATATTTTCCTGTAAAGAAGTAAAAAAGGGACGAAGGTTTTTTTTTAGGGAAATTGTTATTTTTAAAGTATTATCTATAAAAATGAATATTTTAATCGATCTATAGATTTTTCAATAAAAATAAAAAATAATGTGTTTTTTCATTTTTCAAAAAATCTCCCCTAGAGGGGTGAAATAAGGGTGGAAAGTTTGTATGGCATTTCATTCCTTAAATTTCGGTATTTGGCCATGAAGTGATGATCCCTTAGGTAGGGGATGACAATTTGTACAGGAGGCTTCAAAACGGACCAAAATTACTTATACAAAGCGATCTTAATTAGGTTATTTTGTGTTGGACACTTTTTATGCATGGATGGGCTTTTTAATGATAAAAAATGAAAATCTTAATGTTGAATGAATATTTTCGAAACTTTTTTAGTCTAAGCTATGTTTTTGAAACTTTTGAAGTATTAAAACGCGTGAAACGAAACGCCAATCCGCCATTTTGAACGTAGTTTTGACATTTTTGACAGCGATAAGCTGCGTCATTCCGTTGCTTTCGAGTTAATGTGAATGTGCCCTGCTCTTTCTTTTTGTTTATTTTCTACATTTTCTGAACACTGATTTTATTAATGACAAACAGTGACAGAACCGAATTTGTCAACCCCGAGTTCACGTGGTATTAGTCTGCCCTACCCTTAGAGTGTATATAAAAAGCCGGAGGCACGGAAGGTGGGCAGCCCCCGCCCGCTGTGACAAACCATAGGCACCAAGCGAGAGCAGAGCAGCTGGCGACCAGCAATCCGAAGCTGCGGAGGCGAGCTTGAAGTGCCTGCGGTTTGCCACGCAAGGGCGAAGGGGCTGCACTTCCCGCAGTGCCGGAGACACTTTGTTTTAATTCTCTTAGTGCAAAATACATTTTGAGGTTATGTAGAAATTTTTTTTTATAAAAAAGATATGCATTTCCGGCAGAGGAAACTAGTGGGAGGTTACTCCCACATACCTCCCCCCTCAACCACCAAAAAAGGCGACCGATTTCTAAATTTTAACCGATTTTTATTTTGGGTCTGGAAAAATGTTTCCAAATAGGTATTTAGGCACTGATAACGTAACAATATTTTAAAAAATCTGTATTAAAATATGTATTTATTAAAAAAAAAAAAATTGACAACACTATGCGTTATGTAGGTACTAAAGTAATTCTTAAATACTTTTTGGGTGTCATATGTACATAAAATTAATCGAATATAAAAACAATAGACAAACTATTTAGAGTAAAATACTTCATACGATCCTCTTGGCATAGTGTACTTCATGAACTCTTTGACTACCGGCAACTGGCAGTTTTTTTTAGGGGAACTGGAAACTCATCCAGTCATCAGGTGAATGGTCTTCTTCGACAGCTAAATCAGAATCTGCATCGTTTTGTTCTACTTCCTGCGAATCTTCTAATTCTTGTATCAGATCTTGTACATTAGGGTAGTAATCTATTTCTTTCTCATCGCTTATACACTCTTCATCTTTAGAAATGTCTCCATTTTCGAGAGCTGATAACATATCTCCAATATCTTATTCTTGCAATCGTTTAGCCATCCTAAAAAGCAAAGCAAAATAAGCTAATAGCGCAAACACAATGATATAATATGCATACGCATAATGAGCAACAAACGTATAATGTAGACATTTGGCAACATACTGTTGGGGACATGAGTGCTCTCGCCTAAAACCGAACTGTTCGTTGATTATAATAACGTTTCCGAAAAGGTGCTCTCTCATACGAGCGAGTATGACCTTTTCGAAAAGCTTCCCCATCGCCTTGAGGAGGCTGATGGGGCGGTGACTAGTAGGCAAGTTGAGATTGAGATGAGGTTTGCCCGGTTTGGGAATCCCTATTACGATTGCTTCTTTCCAGCCGGCTGGAAAGTAGCATTGATCGAAACAGGCGTTGAAGATAAGGGCTAGCAAGGTAAGTACTTGAGCGCTTTGTTAGAGATGCCGTCGGCACCCGGAGCCTTATGCTGCTTTAAGCCCTTTATAATTGTTTGGATTTCATCGGTCGAAATCGGTGGGGGTCGGGGTCGGTAGGAGGGTGGGAGCTTCTGTCAAGGAGGTCCTTCTCCACCGCGCGGATGTGCGCCGGGTCGTACTCTTGGGTACTGACAGAGCATTGAGAAGCAATGCTGTCAGCGAAGCAGTCGGCCTTTTCCTCGTCCTCAAAGGCTACGGTCCATCGGGCCGGGAGAGAGGTGTGTGTTTCACCGCGACTATACGAAGGGCTCTCGCCACTTTGTAGTACGCGACGTGGGAAAGTGATATTACCTCCATTAGGTCACTCCACACGTCGTTTCTCCACTCGGAAAGGCGGGAACTAAGTGCGCGCTGAGCGCGGTTTGCGGCGAGCCCAAAATGTACCAAGCTAGGGAGAGAATCCACCGCACTATCAATCTTCTCCGTACTATCGAAATAATCCGGAGAGTACCGAGCGCACGGTGAATCGGGCGCGTCTACGGTAGAGGCGAGAGCGGACTTAAAACCTTCCCAGTTGGTGAAAGTTTTAGTCGAAGTAGAGTTAGATGTTGAGCGGGGGGGCCTGAGGTCCGGACACTAACGAGACTGGACGGTGATCGGAACCTAGGTCATCTAGTATTCGATAGAACTCAGGTTCAGCGCGACGTCTTTCACTAAAGCGAAATCTAAGACGTCGGGCCTGTGGTCAACGTTATCCGGATAATGAGTGGGAGAGAAGGGGCACAAGACGTCCAAACTTCGCTCTTCCGTTATCCATCATAGTTAGGGCCATTGGTGTTAGATGCGACACGTCCAGTCCGTGTGCTTAGAATTGAAGTCTCCGAACAAGAGCAAGGAGGGCCCCAACGAGAGGAGCGCTTCGAAATCACTGCACAGATGGGGCGTGCCGGCCTTTCTGTAGACGGACGCTATGATTAGGGAACGATGTCCCGTCATGGCTATCCGGCATACAGGAGCTTCCATGTTTGCGAGTGGAGGGGTAGATAGGGGGGGGGAGCAATGCAATCTCTTCCTAAAATATGGCAGTGCCGCCACTAGGTCGGCCAGAGGGCCGCTAGGGCGGTCATTGCAAATGCGGACTAATGAGAATTTAGGGATCGACAACCCCTTAGTGGCTGTTCATAAATAGTTTTTGATAAAACCTCTTTGTTAAAATTATATTAGAAACCTCAATATCATTTTTGAAGACCTATCCATATAGTATATACGTACTTATGGGTTTGATGAAAAAAAAAAATTGCGTTTTAGTTCTTAGTATGGGGAACCCCCAAAATTCATTGTTTTTTTTTTCTATTTTTGTGTGAAAATCTTAATGCGGTTCACTGAATACATCTTCTTACCAAGTTTCAACAGTATAGTTCTTATAGTTTCGGAAAAAAGTGGCTGTGACATACGGACGGACGGACAGACAGACAGACATGACGAATCCATAAGGGTTCCGTTTTATGCCATTTGGCTACGGAACCCTAAAAAGATAGAATGTGAGTTTGGATTGACATTGACAGATGTCGGCCGCATTAAAGACAAACAATATGTGTATGTCAAATACATGGTAGTGTGTGTAATGTTGTTTTTGCTGATTTCATGTATTTTTATGCATAATTTTTTTTAAATATTAACATTCGGATAACCTTCTCTGTATAAACTACAAGTGTGCGAAATTTTATACTCCTCCGTACGCGCAATTTTCGTAAAAACGGGTACAAAGTTTTTGCTTCACGTATTAATATATAGATGAATATAAATCTCTGAACATTTAAAAACCACATATTATTATGTATGTATACCTACGAGTAATAACTAAAGATAAACTGAATAGTTTGCACGAGAGACACTTCCAAAGTGGAAAAATATGTTCCCCCCCTTTACTTTCTAAAAAAAGAGAATGATAAAACTAAAAAAATATATGATGTACATTAAAATATATAATAAATTACCATCTTCACTAATTAACGAAAATAAATATTCTTTGTTTATAAACCAATTGGAAAAATTCCTAATAAGTAAATGCTATTACAGTTTTCATGAATACTTCAATGACGCTAATAAATAAAAATTACTTTTTAAATCTCTCACCTAAAATTACTTTTATTACTTTTATGTCATATTTGAATATATACATTTTTTTTTTTTTTAAATATGCTATCATCATAGCGCCTTCTCTCTTCTAAACCATATTGCGTGCCCGTCAGGGTCCATGATGATCTCTTATTTATGTTCACCATCTATTATTTACATTGTGGAATGCAATAAAGAATTGAATTGAATTGAATTGAATTACTATGCAAACTTCCACCAAAAGTTGGTTTGAACGAGATCTAGTAAGTAGTTTTTTTTAATACGTCATAAATCGTAAACCGCAATTTACCTTTCATTCAATCAACTCAAATAAAAAAAAAACATTTAATTTCATAAATACAACGAGCTACAAGAACTTTTACATTATGTTACTTGCTGCTACGGATCCCTTCATGGGCGAGTCCGACTCGCACTTGGCCGCTTTTTTATTTTATCATTGCTTAGGATACAATGCGTGCAACCTTGATAAAATTACGGTCGAATTTCGACCACTGGGCGACCACTAGTAAGTAAGTACCAAATAGGTAGTTCTGTATAAAAACTCCAAGGATGCCAACCTTAGACATTTTTAGTAAAGCCTTCTTTAAGAGCACAGTTTAGCAACTGTAGCAATGTTTGAAAGAATTTTACTGTCCAAATTGACACAAATGGCGCGATAGCTACCAGGTACTAAAATAAATTGCATTTACAAAGGAACATTAATTGATCAGGTTATTGTACTTTTGCGAGTGTTGTTTTAATACTGTGTGTTTAATCGAGTTTTAAGCTTCAACCAATATGTTTTGAAACGTGGCGATAAACGTAAGTTAGATTGTAAAAATAGCTACATTGCTAGACTGATAGATTAATTAAAAATATATTGTATATTTTTGCCAAAGGCTGCAACATTAATTCATTAACAACAAATTATGATAGTAGTGAACATAGAATTTCATGAAAATTACCTACTGGATGACAGAATAAGAAGCAGGTGGGATAAAGACTAAAATCAGTTAAACATTGACACCTATATTTAATGACTAGTGGACCCGGCGGACTTCGCACCTACTGCTTTGACTGTTTCCATTCACTCCCGTGGGAATATCGGGATAAAAACTATCCTATGTGTAAATCCAGGTTATAAACTAGGTATCTGTATGTGCCTAATTTCATCCAATCCCAAATCCATCCATCCGTTGCAGCATGAAGAAGCAACAAATATACACACACATACACACAAACTTTCGCATTTATAATATTAGTGTGATTATTGTAATTAACATGGGAATTGTGATTAACGTAAAATTGTTCTCCCTATTTATCCATAGGGAAGGCTCGTGCCCCAGCAGTGGGGACATAAAAATGAGCTGATGATGATAATGATGATGTGTCGATAACTGGTAGGGCTATTGAACACTGGTACTACTACCTTAGTTCCTTATTTAACCTTATAATGTAATTGAGGAACTCGATGGTGCAGTGGTTAACACGCTCGGTCTGCGATTGCTAACATTAAGCAACTTTCGCAAAGGCCGGTCATCGGATGGGTGACCAAAAATGTATCATCTCGAGCTCCTCCGTGCTTCGGAAGGCACGTAAAGCCGTTGCTCCCGCGGCTGCATTAGCAGTTGTTAAAAACCACCATCCGCACTGGTATCGTCGTGGTATAGGGCCCGTTCTCCCTATCCATCCATAATCATATCATACATACATACATACATACATCACGCCTTTTTCCCGGAGGGGTAGGCAGAGACCACCTCTTTCCACTTGCTGCGATCCTTACAGACTTCTTTCGCTTCATCCACATTCATTAGTCTCTTCATACACGCTCGTCGGTTTAGGGTACTCTTGACCTGACCTTTTTTAAGGACTTCCCCGATTTGATCCAGGTACTTGCGTCGAGGCCTTCCCCTACCAACATTTCCATCCATACTCGCCCTATATATACTTTTAGTCAGCCTGCTTTCCTTCATCCTCTCAACATGTCCGAACCATTTAAGCATTCCTTTTTCAACCCTAGTCACTATATCTTCTTTTACACCACAACGTTCCCTAATCACACTATTCTTTATCCTGTCACTTAGCTTGACTCCAATCATACTTCTTAACGCTCTCATTTCTACTGCATTTACTTTGCTTTCATGCTTCCTCTGCCATACATCAGTGTTGGAACCAACACCCCTCCAGTCGGGCCTTACCGGAAACCTTCTGACTGTTCATGACGTGCAACGCTCCATTCACCATGTTACCTGTTGTTTAATCATATCATATCATATCGACGGTCAGCAACTCAATTGGCGTAAGGGACATAGGGCTAAAAAAAAATGTATTTGAATTAAGTGTTCTTTATGACACAACGTTGAAGATTATCATCAAAATATTGCGTGGTGTAAGGGACCTTTTTAAAGAGATTGCTAAAAATTAAATATACAGAATGATAGAGGAGAAAATGTTGAGTAGTATGGTGCAATAACTTTTTTTTAGCCCTATGTCCCTTACGCCAATTGAGTTTCTGACCGTCGATATTGTATAATGAGCCGGTGATGATGAATGTAATTACAACATATTCAATACTATTGTATCTATATAGGCCACCATTGAGCAATACCTACATACCTACCTACGAATGAACGTTTACCTATCTATCAAGTGTACAGAACATCATATCCTTGAGCGAATAACACGCATTTAACGTCAGGATAAGTTTATTTTGTAAACTAATAATTAGTTCTATAAAAACAAAATTAGTTTTTTATAAACGTGTTTGAGGTTGTAAAATTGTTGTCTCTAATCATTATACCTAACATAGTTTAGTTTTCGGATAAAGCTATGTAACTTTTTAAAATTATGGTGCATTATGTCCAATTATACTTTCTCATAGTAGGTAGGTAGTACCTACCTACACAGCACAATTCTACCACGGTAATAATATCTTACCGTGATTCTACTGTTTAACAAATGTTTTGGGGTGCAATTTGTTCAATCAATTATGATGTGTGTGCACATAAACAGCTCGATGCTCTTATCATAAACGTCTGTTTCACAATACATTGTGGACGTATGTTGCTCAATTTAAAAATAAATAAAAGAAGTTTCGGGGCCCGCGAAAAACTCGCAGTGTTTAACTTGTTCAGAGTGGTTTTTTTTTTTTGAAGGTACCAAACTGAACGCGATTGGGATACTGGCCAGGCGAAATGTCAAAATGTAAGTCGTTACTCTTTGTTTTTTAGTTACGCATTAGAAACTCCTTACGTGCCTATTAGGCTAGAGGTGCGTAAGTACCTACTCTATTATTTTTCTATACATACCTACAACATTTTTGATATATTCTGTTTCTGAATTTTGAACGATACCGTATCGCATTCGATTAGCCGTTGGGACCGACTTTAATCATTCGTTACGATGCCAATGGGGTTTATTTTTATCTTCCATCAACTGTCGCTCGGTATACCGTAAAAATATCAGTCTTTTTTAACAGTAGGTAAAGAACCAGACACAGGTTGGACAGAAAAAGTTTTTTTCCCCCAATATAACA
This sequence comes from Eudonia mercurella, assembly GCA_963082485.1. Lineage (NCBI taxonomy): Eukaryota > Metazoa > Arthropoda > Insecta > Lepidoptera > Crambidae > Eudonia > Eudonia mercurella. The sequence continues at coordinate 10,839,107 of OY720038.1, forward strand.
ATATACCTATTACCTATATGATATTTTTATTTAAACAGTGTTTTTGAAATCATCATTAGTAGATTTCGGAATGATGTAATGTATTAAATACAGATTTTGTACTATGGTAATTTACAAAACCACCAATTTGCTCGCTCACTGATCTGATATGATCGCTGATAAGTATCATATTTCCTCATAACACAGCCACGTCATGCAATATGCGTATATTTGATAAATTATTTGGTAAGTTATTAGTGCGCAAATATTACTTATATTTTTATTTATTTGGAAAACTACATTTAAAAACATAAGTACTCTTTCTCAAAGTTTTAACAATAGAAATAAACTTTTGCTTGTTTGAATGCAAAATTGTAATAAGAAGGTAGGTAATTAATTGTTTATACATTTTTTTCGGTGATTAGAAAAATCATTAATAAGTAGTAAAAATTTGTAAGTAATCAGCCTATAACTGAGTCCCACTGCTGGGCAAAGGCTTCCATCATTGAAATCAAGTCGTCACTACTAGAATAAGTTAAGAAAGGAAATAATAATACATTACGCCCTGTTGTGTGATGCCAATAATACAACAATGACAACAAATTAAGAAACAAGTCTAAAAAAATATTAAAATAATATTTGCTATGATATCCGAAGGTACCTATAGCTAAAACAAGTGATCGTAGATACTACCGCCATCAAATGGATCAAAACACCATTGTGGTCAAAAATATCTATGCCTAACAACACCAAGACCCTTATTTTTTATGAGGTCCCGAGTACTCTATATTTTGGGCAAGCATTGTCAAAGTTTTTGGCTCAAGCAAAAACAAACTGAAAACTGTGTTAAGACATTTTTAACCGTTAAGTGGTTATTTAATTGTTACGTCAGATTTTAAAAAAAATTATTTATATACCTAATCAAAGTTATTCAACACACTTTTCAGATAACAAAAATAGCAGAACTTTAATAAAAAAAACACAAAACCACTATTACTTGAATAGATAGGATTCAGTGTTATTTTGACGTACACATTTTAAAAAAAACAGTGTTTTACTAACGCTGTACTTTAGGCAACCAATTAAAAAGATAGGTAAATCAAACTGCACCGCATTTGGTAGGTAGGTACCTAGTTTTCATACAGTTTCTATAATTAGCAGAATCTACATTCGCCTTGCCTTGTTAACCTCTAGACTGCGTTCCAAATGAAGGTTGCATTAAACATGTAAAAAAAGTATCGGTTTTGATTAGGGTTACCAGATGGAAAATTGAAAAGTCCTGAGAAAAAGTATGATTTCAATAAAAAAGTCCTGAGATTTTGTCTTAAACGTAATTCGCAACTCTGCGGATAAAAGTAACTAATAATCTCATATTGTAACTGATATTTTGCTGTTACTAGGAAACAAAGTTAAAAATGGTAAGTAAGTACCTACTATAATGAAAAATCGAAAAATCCTGAGATTTCCAAAATCCGGCCGCAATCCTGTCAGGAGCCTTAAAATCCTGAGATCTCAGGTTAAATCCCTCCGGATTTTTAGGTATAGTAACCCTAGTTAGTTGTGATAGGAAACTCGCTAGCAACTGCGCCTTGCGAGAGCATACCTTTGTTGTTAGTAGTTATGTTCAGAGTACCTATATTAATATATAAATGGATATTGTAAATACGTAAGCTATATGTAACTATATGTATCTATTTATAATACACACGCTAGCCCATATGAATATAAAATATATTAGCCTTGCACAAATGCATAAATAGTTTACAGTGTTTTCTCTCACCTATTTTAGAGTGTATATAGTATCCGATTGGTGGCCTGAATTCGCTTTCGAATTCGCTGAATTGGCCTCCATTTCACCTGATGGTAAGTGAGGATACGGCCAAAGGCCAATACACTTCACTGCGAGTCATCTACTAAGGATCTGGTTATCTTGTCTCTTTACTGTCAAATTGAAACACAACAATTCTTTTAATCATCTGCTGCTGTTAGTTTGTCAAACCGACTTAGATATAAAGATGGTAGCTAGCCAGATGGAATTAAAACGGGCCCTACCACAATCGAAACCGAACCCTAGCATCTGAGACCGTTCGGCGGTCTAATTACTAGACTACAGAGAAAGTATTAACTTTTCGATTTTTTTATCTGGGTCTGGGCCTTGATTCTTTTGACCTTATAGGCCACAGAATTATGATTAAACTTCTGATTAATAAGTAATGCGACTCTCCTCAGTATTACCCCCTGTTCATGCTCATAGTGTCATTCTTGAACTTTAAAAATGTTATGGTAAATACTTAACAAGGGGAGTGAAATGTCAGTACACCCTTGACTTTAACCTTTGTTTATTGTCAAATCATTTTAATCACACTAAATAAATGCATTAACTACTACCGTTTTCGAAGAAAAACTACTTCTTTTCGATGGTATACGATGCGTACAAGCGCCCCATACCGAAATAATATCGTAAAGTTACCATTTCTTGTAGATAGAAGCGTGGCCGGGCTGGGCCGCATACGCTGTAGCCTGGCCACAAAAAAATTTCTATAACCGGTGAAATACTGCGGTACAATTTTTATCCTCTCGAGTACAGAAAAGTACGCATCCGCACAGCTTACAGACATTACCACGGCCTTTTTGGCGCCGTGGCCGGGCCAAATCGTTACATACTATTAATTTTGAGTATAGGTAATTTACGTCTGAATAAAATAAATGTAAAATATACGCTAGTTTACGCGATATTGAAGACTGAGTAACTAACCCTGTACCAGCTGATTATACCACTACTGGGCGTATCGTTCTGTGATGGATGAATGATGAGGTATGATTATTTCGAGTCGTAGATAGTTTTTCCACCGTAAATGATAATAATAGTAATTTGTTCAAGTACATGACTGTGAGTAGACTGCGAAGTAAACAGTATAATTCATTATACTTGATTTTTAAACCGAGTCATATAATTAGCAGAGGACAATGATAAAAACTTCATGGTTAATATCTTTTGCTATCTTGCTTTTTTGGTATTACGCACTTGAGAAGTGCTTAATTTTTCTCTTTCTAGATTAATGGTGACAATAAATCCAAAGCTGAAAGTGCACATCCTTCACTCAGATTCGACATCCACTGGAGGGGATCCTCAGGCGTTACAGTCAGTCGTGATCACCTCTTAAGTAACGGAACATTAAACGCTACAAGTCTGTTTTTTTTTTTGAACTGGTGGTAGCTAGGTAGCCATTTAGAATAACCCTTAATACTAAGCAAACGGTACAGTATAATATGCTCTCCCACTGGGAATCGAACCAGTGACCTCTGGGTCTGAATATGTAGACATAACTAGACCACGGAGGCGGTTAACCTTCTTTGTAAAAGGCAAAGAACTCGAAACCTCTGGATCTATAGCCGGCGGTCTAACCTAGACCACAGTGTCAGTTTAAAGGACTGTCAAGGTCCAGTAGGCACCTTTAGTAGGTGCTTAATGACAATAGTTAATGAGAAGTAGACCATATTTAGAATCTTGTCGTAATATTATACGATGCCAAAGTACCTAAGGACTTTCATCAAATCAATATTAAGAAAACGTAGGTGCAATTGATCGTGTGCTGTAGGCATCTGATCACATTTTAAAATTGAATGTTTTAAAAATCACTCAAACAATGTAAACAATAAAACCTCTTTGATCTTATGCTTGTTGACTTTAAAACTCATTATTATACGTTAAGGATTTTATAAATTGCCGTAAGTAGTATCTTTTAACTAGGGCTGAGATTTTAGTTTCGGTGTTTTATCCGGAATCATAATTCTGTGTTTGTTGCTATAAATAAAAAAATAAAAAAATGTACGCACATTATCGTTCTAATTGTGTGTATACATTGCTGCTATACTGGATGTAAGGATTCCTCCCTTTTTTCTATTTTTCAAATATATAAAACAAAACCTTTTCTGTTAAATACCTATAGATTTAAATGAATAATGACAACAACAAATTTTAATGTCTAACGTAGATTTTATAATTTAGATTATTCTTATTTAACCAGTTATGCCTTTATGGTAAATAAAAAAATTGTTTTAACACCAGTTTCAGCGAAACTTATTTTTTTTTACTATAATGTTACAAGTACAAGTTATGCCTCGGTAACTGAGTGGCAAAGCGCTCGATCCAATACCTGAAAGTCCTAGGTTTAAATCCCAGATCGGGCACTGTGTTTCGGATTTTTCGATGATTACTCACGTTAGCAAGCATAGTGATTAAGTCAATACCCATCAATTGTAGCGATGACTTGATTTTAACGATGGAGGCCTATGCCCAGCTGTGGGACAGTTTATAGGCTTTTTACTTTACTACAATACAATTATTGTTAACCGGCATTACCGGTATTATTCAACATTGGTTGCAAGCACTGATTGCCGACTCGCAGCCGGACTTGCTTGCATCTCCCGGTCACCTACTTAAGGTTACGAATGTGTGCATCTGTGCATGCGAGGAAAACTAAGAGTCAAGTGATGCAGATTGATACACTCCATTTCCATAAATGTATAGGAAAGAATCTTAAAGGCGTGTCGCAAGGACTATTTGAATGTCAGATATAGAAAAGGATTTTCCAAGTTTATACAATCTTTAGCAGTGTGGAGATACAATATTTTTGATCATAAAGTTTCCATGCTATATTTTTTGTGTTATAGCTTATGTTGTTACTTATTTTATTAGGAGTACATGTGGCGTTTTGTTCTATCTAAACTTAGGAAAGCGAGCCTGTTTAATGCTGTGAACGTCTAATTTTCTGGGAATGTCTTAGCGTCATAGATCAGCGCATACATTTCCTAATATTGAGCAATAAAAGTATATTTGTAAATTTTTGTAATATTATAAAAAGGTAAAGTTAAAAGTACTATAAAAAAGTTAAAGTAAAAGTAAGTTAATTGCACAAGTTTTCAAGTTTACTTTTAACTAAATGATATAATATTTTTCTAAACCGTTGAATCTTTGCTTTAGGACATGTTTTAGTATTGCATTTTTGACAATCATCTAGTCATTAAAATAATGGTACCTTAGAGATTTCATCATGTCGCTGCAATATAGACCTTAAATGGTTCAAAATGGAAGCCGATGGCCCCAACCGGGGTCACAGCAGCACTTACCCGCACGACCGACTCGAGACTGCTGATAATAATTAATTATGAACCGTATACGGACGGTGAATAGGCTCGTTCTAGAAGCATATTCCTCTGTACTCCACATCAGCGCCTAATGCCATTCAATCACGTTAACAAAAACATAAATATGTCTGGCAAAATTTTTGGTGCTGCTTCAATGTTTTAAAAAATCTCGTTTCTGTTAACTTGACCGATTGGTGAATAAAACTCACAATCAGCACTCTTCTTCTTTTTCTTCTCTAGGCTGTCGCCATCCAATGCTGATTGTCGGCTTCTCCCTATGCACGCCATCTCTCTCTCTGTTGGTTGCCATTCCATACTAGTTCTTTCTGGTGGCTATCGACTTCGTCTCTCCATCAAGCCAGTTGCCATTTTACGTTTCTGCGGCCACTTCTTGGTCACCATGTTAGGAACAGTTTTTATTTTTTTGGGAGAGTTTGCTGATTGCCTCTGGGCATTTTCAGCGTCACCAGACTTTTGGGGGCGGCGAGAATCTTAAAGGGAGCCTCAAGCTGTCTGAAACGAAGCACTCTCAGAGGTTTTCTAGAGGGAACGGCATCACGCACTAGTGCGTGTCCCCGTACCCTACTAGATTCTCCGAGGGGTTCGGGTCGGATCGGGAGTGGAACAATCCGAGGGCGCCTCTAAAGGCTAGGACCTAGGCTTGGGTTGGCCGGGTCGTGGGGACATAGGAACTTGACCATCGACATGTCTAACCTAACTCCACTTCAGGACGCTTACGCGCTTTGCTACGTCTACGTTGGTTAGCCTTGTACGCCTGTGGAATTTAGCACTCTATGCAGCTGTGAATTCTAGAACCGGACTGGCTCTGGTGACGAATAAATACGTCACCGACTTTTTTGACAACCAGCAACCGTGTCCTAACATGTCTAAGGGTAGAGGTTCGCTTAAACTTAGGGATCTCCGAGATAAAGGGGATAAGTATCGTTTAGCAGCTCAAGTGGCCAAGTGTTTTGTGAACGAACATGTCATTTTACAGAGAGATATTGTGAATAGAGTTGAAGTTATTTAATTATCATTTACAGTCTTGTCTCATCAAAGACTTATTCATACTAACGTTTAAACACTCACCAATTTTGGTGGTTATTGCTCTATGACGTGACAATTCATATAACAGTAAAGTTACAATTAAGTGATTGCCACTTCGTGTAGATTCTAGTTCCATAAAAAGACTACTAAAGGCACGAGACGCGGACGTTAACCCCTCTCTCGGCCGGGCCTACCTCAAAAGAGATATGATTCGATAGATAACTGTTCTGGCGTTTTTTATTGCCATCAAATCTGGGTTATGCATTTTGATTCGTAAATCGTGATACCTACATCTGTTTTTTTGTGTTATTCTTAGATTACCACTTTGCTGACAATGTCAATGTGTGTTGTAGGTATTTTTGATTCATTCAAATTAAATGTTATACCTACCAACCTATTAGGTATATTTTTTATACCTCTTATACAGAGTGGGGCTTAAGTAAAAGTATCTGATTAGCTCATTACGTATTAAAATAGGGCCATTTTTTAAATTAATTTATTTATGTACCTATCATCAATTCTTTCTATTAATATCAGCTACTGAGACATTGACATTTTAATGTAAGTGGATATACCTAGTAGATACACCTTCGTTAATTATAGATCGTTGTTTTGTCCTAAGCAGGTGGTAGTACCTACCTACTTATATTTTATTTGTACTGTACCAACTCTAAAATAGTAGTATATCTTTATTACAATACTAGCGGCTCGGCTTCGCACGGGTGTACCTATAGGTACACCCGTGCGAAGCCGAGACCTCTTTTTCTTTTTAAACATTTTGAGATATAAAATAATAATATATTTTTTTTTTGAATAAGTATAGCCTATGTTACTCAGCGCTATTATTATTATTATTATTATTCGCTTATATTCTAAAGGTGAAAGAACAGTCCAGTTTTTGAGTTTATTCGTTGCAAACATACATACAAAAATACAAAGCTTTCCTCTTTATAAGCGAACAGCTGATTTACTTTTTTAATATTTCAGAGTTGGTCAAATTCAAATGTTGTTCCTATTCTTAAGTAGGTACTATCAAGTGATAGTACAAACAGGTGCTTAAAGCTAAACAACGTTAACGTTACGGTTAAAATTATATACTAGATAGATATACTCGTATCAATATAGCAGAATTAAATTGGATTACTTTTAGGTAGAGATTAAGCGTCTCAAATTCTTAGGTATATGATAAATATTTTGATCACAATGGGATACACATACGGTTAATGGACCTTTCGCTTATCAGTTATATACTTATCATTGTGAATAATAAATGCATCCATTCTAAACGGAGTCGCGGCAGTTTATCGCATTCTCGTCAAAGCACATAGCTCTATGCGTTATCTAAGTGTTACGATGTCTATTTACTGCCTGCCATAGGTAATTGCGTGTGACTGAAGTTTTTTAGTTGAATATATGTTTATATGTATACCGAGTTCTGTATATGACAGTATTTCGATTTTTCGCTCCCAAATAGGAAAGTATTGTGTTGTAGATAGATATATGAAGATTGGACCTTTATAATGTTCCATGTTTAGCAGTCGATGATGATGTTAATTGTATAGACGGATTTATAACTATTTGTACATAGTTAAACGGTATACTATTAGAAATTTTAAATAATAATGGTTTTAATCCCATACAGTTTATAAAAGAACAAGTCATTATCCATCTCCATGTCAAAATGTAATTGCACCATTTTCTATATTTAAAGCGTAGTGAAAAAAAATTAAATATGATTTTTTTGTCGTTTGTCATACACTGCGTGTCGAGTATGCCTTAATATCAATGTGGCAGGAACTCACGCATCTATCTACGACAAATACAGCTATCGAAACTCTTTAATTTGATATATATAGTAGAACCCTATAATAACCGGAAAAACGCAATTATGTATGTACGATTTCCCTGTGGCAACGCATTGATGCGAAACATAAAGTTGAAGTAGGTAAATACCTAATTATTAAATAATTGATATGTAAGTTTCAGTAATTCAACTAAGTTGTGTGGCTACAAAACTAGTGTAATAAACTAGTCTAAAAGTCTATCGTCACTTTTGGTAGAACAGCTTAGTTCGTCACAATACTTTTCCGTTCTATTAAAATACGATAACATCTTCGACAAACGCTATTACAAATATTACAATTGTTTATGCAAAAAAGCTCGGAACAATAATATTTTTTGTGCGATCACCAAAAAAGTGGGTCAGAAGAGTCGCGTAACTGCTCATGAACACAATATAAGTACACCCCAGAAGGTAAGCTTATAATAATACTAGCTGTGCCCTGCGGTTTCACCCGCGTAAACTAAGTGCCTGTGATAAATAACTTATTTATTTGGATAAGGATTAATTAATATCATGTTTATTGAAACACCTTCGCAAATAATGTATTATTTTATAACTAATTTGATTACCATAAAAAAAAGTTATAGTGAGTCAACCTTAAAAGCTAGACATGCTGTCGCGGACATTTTTTTAGAACTTTTAAAGTGGAACAATTTCGTAATACATGATTTTTGCGTAACTATCACCGTTTACGCAGAGCACGCAAGGAAAAAAATAATATTTCCCGTTTTTGCAACATTTTTCATTGCTGCTCCAATCCTATTAGTCATATCGTGATGTAATATAGCCTATAGCCTTCCTCAATAAATGGACTATTCAACACAAAAATATTTTTTCAATTCGCACCAATAATTCCTGAGATTAGCGCGTTCAACCAAACAAACAAAGAAACAAACTCTTCAGCTTTATAATATCAGTATAGAAGTATAGATATCTCAATTGTACCTACCAATGCTATCTCTACACCATCCTATGGTTGACTGGTAGAGAATGCCTCAGGCATTAAGTCCGCCACGTAAAATTTATGTTGCAAAAGTTTAAATAAATAAGGAAATAAATAAGCTTAATGCATACCGCGCTCGAGGTTTAATGCATACCGCGCTCGAGCAACGCACACTAAGACCCTTACACGAACACGGAATCTTGAACCATCTCAAACCAGTCCGAGCGCAGTTGCGAGATTCCGTGTCCGTCAGAGGTTGTCCTTTTGTGCGTTACTCGAGCGCGTTTCTATGAAGCTTACCTTCTGCGGTCGCCTTATTTTGTGTCATGAGCATGACACAACGTCCGCCGCAAGTTCAATACACATGTGCCGACAATGATGGTTTAGGCAGAGGGGCAACTGTACACAGTTACACTAGGTACACCTAGTGCGAGTTTTATTAGCCATTCGATCACCTCGATTCGATCTGAACCCCTTGGAAAATCTAGCAGGGAACGGGGACACGCTTGCGTGATGCCATTCCCTCTAGAAACCTTCTCACGGTGTTTTGATCACACGGCTTGAGGAACCTTTTAAGTTTCACGCCACCCCCAAAATTACGGAGAATTTGTAAAACCGCAAGGTCAAAAAATATAACTATTTAAACTATCTTGGTCACTTGCATTAGAGTAATTATTAACGGGATTCTTACCATGAAATATCAGACACTTGATAAACATGGTAAGAATCCCGTGAATAATTACTCTAATGTAAAAAAACATATTCGATCACGTCAACGAAATCGAGAAGTTGTTTAGCATTGAAAGTGCCTCCTGTTTACAAAAAAGGAGAGTTAAAATTTTGCCTTGCAAATTCTCCTTTACGTTAACGTAATCAAATGGAAATTAAAACACGCTTTTTACCGATGGTAAGTAAATATTGGATACCCAAGGAACCCAGAGATCAACCACTGAGGAAGCATACTGACGGAACATTATGCTATCAACATTTTGGTTATAGTGATAATAAAGCCAACCAGACTTAAAACAAGGCTCACAATGAACCAAAACAAGTACAATATTAATATATTGGTTCCTACTTCTTGCGGGAGGTCTGACCACTATTGTACTGAGATTATCGGATTATTATCGACTTATTAGCCTCATAGGTTACTTACGCTACTGTCACATCCACATGCTAGGCCGTTCAGCATGTATTGTAAATCCTGCGACGTATCGGCAACGATGACGATGTCGTCCGCAAATCGCAAGTGTGAAATGCATTCACCGTTGATATTAATGCCATATCCTTTCCAGACCAGCGTCTTAAACATATCTTCCAAAGCATATGTGAACAATTTAGTGGATATAACATCCCCTTGCCTCACATCCCCTTGCCTCACATCACGATGCAAGGGGATATGTTTAGTCTGCTGGTTCTGTACTTGGACGGCCATGGAGGCGGCATTGTAAAGAGACCTCAACACTTGGATATATCGCTAGTCGACTTGGTATCGTTGCAGAGCTTCTAGAACAGCCCAGGTTTCGGTAGAGTCAAATGCCTTCTCATAGTCCACAAATGTTATGCACAGGGGCCGATTATACTCCTCGGTCTTCTGTATAATCTGCCTCACTGTGAAGATGTGGTCTATGGTGCCATATCCTCTCGAAACCCGGCCTGTTCCGGGGGTTGAAATTCGTCGAGTCTTCGCATTAGACGGTTTGTGATGACTCATGAAAACAGCTTGTAGACATGGCTTAGTAGCGAAATGGGTCGGTAGTTCTTCAGTAGGGTCTTGTCTCCTTTTTTGAAGAACAGCACGACTACACTCCTACTCCACGCCTCCGGAGTTCTCCCATCGAAGAGAACGGTGTGAAAGATGTTTTAGAGCTCCCTTAACACAGGTTTACCGCCAGCTTTAAGTAACTCAGATGTAACACCGTCCTCTCCAGGGGATTTTCCGTTTTTAACCTGTTTAAGAGCCATCTCAATTTCGCTCAGGCTGACTTCATGCCAGTCTTCGGTAAAGTGGCGGGTCAATGTGGCTCTGGTGTCGGAATCAGGTTGAGATGCATGCGATGTGTATAGATGGCTGTAAAAGTTTTCAATTTCCGAAAGAACCTCTGGTTTCGAAGCAACGACTACTCCACTGGTCATAGTCAACTATCGCTACTGTGCCTCTGAGTCACTCGCAAAATTTGTCTGATTTTACAAGCTTTTATTTAGTTTTTTAAAATTGCGACTCACTCTTTACAATAAGACTATTTAGACAATAAACAAACCCACTCAGCCGCATTGGGCTTACGTGATGGGTTATCTGATCCGATCCGAAACCCTTGGCTACGCTTGCGTGATGCCATTCCCTCTAGAAACCTTCTGACGACGGTGTTTCGATCACACGGGGTTCGTCAACCTATAAGTTTCTCGCTTTCCTAAAAAAATCCGGTAACGATGTAAAGGCCGTTTGAGGCCAACAGCAAATTCTCCAAATAAAAAAAATAGATGCGTTATGGCTCAATATCATCATTAGCTGTTGCTTATGTGGTCAGGTCTGAGCCTAGCAGTAGAGACGTTTATAGGCTCTATAAAGATGATGTTGTTTGCAATAACAGCTCTTTGTAACCACATTATAGGTAATATGTGCAGCAGGTCTCTGCACTTGCATACTCTATGGCGGCGAGTAGGCGCGTGGCTCCATCTGCCGCGGTACCGTTACTCGACACAGTAACCGCGAGCGGGAGATTAATGTAACCAGTCTGCGCCTGCGCATAGAGGGCAGCTGCGGCGTGTGCTAGCAATGAGTTATTTAACAACAGTCATGTGTTTTCGCCATAAGAAAGACGCTGGAGAGACGTTAACTTATGTTTTATGTAAAGCGACACCTTTTGTTTGTCGAACTATTGTTAAAGCTCTTCCTCTGGTTGCGCGTCTGACATTATTTCTGCTCTGTGGTGAAAGCGATGATTCCATTAAACAATTTTAAAGTTATGATTATTTTTATATAATTTTACGCAAATATTGTTGCGAACAAATCACAAATTGAAAAAAGACAGTATTGAAAAAATATCACGAGCGGGATTCGAATTTTAAAGTTTATTATAAAAACACGATCTAGACACGCGGCGCGTGTCAAGCCAAGTTCAAGCTAACCGAACTGGCGAGCAGCACCGTGTAATATTACACGAACCATTTGGAGCCATTTTTAACCCCCTCATAATTTATATACTATTTCACATAAACATGTCAATTGAGATTTGCTAGATACATATGTGCTCCAAATTACATAAACACACCTCAAACGGTTATAAATATTAACGTCCAAAAATCGTCATTTTTATCACTGACTGATCTATAGATAGATCAAAACTCTAACCCAGTTCCAGATGACTTACAGCCGAAATTAATAACCTATCTCTGGTAAGAGTAGGCCTATCTTAGTTTAGTTACCTAGCAACCTCTGTTATTTTCCGATAATTAGCAGAAATAACTAAGCAACAAAGCTCTAGTAGGCCTATCTCTTGCTGAGGATAGGTTATTAATTTCGGCTGTTAGAAAGTTCAAATTTGGCTCAAATAATATAATATTTTGGTTCAATTAGGTAGTTGGGAATAAAATTATTAAAGGAATAAATGAGAAACTAGTAAATTTTTATCAATTTAGTATATTTTTCAATTAATTGATTTTATTAGGAACTCTTACTTATAGATCGATGACAGCCAGTCTTTATGTGGATTTTAACGTCTTCATGTGAATATATTACGAGTGAAATTACCACCCTTAATTTTTTAAACCCAAACATATCATTTTTAGTAAATATCTACTTATAACTAAGAGTATAGACGACTTTCGTATTTATTAAGTTATTATTAACTGGGATTTAGTATTAATTATTATTTCAATAATTAGCGCACATCAATAGTGTAAGATCATTACTTAAAAATTATTAAATAATACCACGGACCACGGCGCACGGTGCGGCGGCCGTGGAGCAGCGGGGAGCGGTGCGATAATTTTATCATGAATAAGTACCTACTAATAATTTCTGTACAAAAAGCAATGATATCCCATCAAAAACATAAATGTGAAATAAGAGCCAAGTTCAATATAATGATATATGCCTTGGTTGTTGACTTCAATGACAAAAGAAGTGAGATCTAAAATACAATAATAACAACAATACATTGTTGATCGTAGGTGCCACGTTTGGTTAATATATTGAAGCCTAAGGTCTGACTTGACTAGTTTTTATATACGAACTAGCTGACCCGGCAAACGTCGTTTTGCCATAAAAAATAAAAAAAAAATTTAGGGGTGGACAACCCTTAACATTTAGGGGGATGAAAAATAGATGTTGGCCGATTCTCATAGATACCGGATGACCCGGCAAACGTTGTTTTGCCATAAAAAAAAAAAAAAAAATTTAGGGGTGGACTACCCCTAACATTTAGGGGGATGAAAAATAGATGTTGGCCGATTCTCATAGATACCGGATAAGCACAAAAAATTTCATCAAAATCGGTCAAGCCGTTTCGGAGGAGTATGGCAACGAAAACTGTGACGCGAGAATTTTATATATTAGATTATATTATTCAGCCTTCGCAAGTTCTAAAGCTGTAAGTTCTTATTTTATTGTTCTGGAAATTTGGCTGGCTGGTAGAAAATAGCCATCGAACATAAGGCTCTTCTATGACTGTTTTAATAGGTACTTAATAATAATTCGATTATGGGAACTAGCCAAGTCAGACCTTAGGCTTCAATATATTATCCTAACTTGGCACCCATTTAGATCTCACTTCTTTTGTCGTTTTATCTATATAAAAATAGAACCAGTCCCGTGTAATTTTTACAGTTTTTTCTAATCGTAAACAGAAGAGCTTTTTGGTGCTAAGTATAAGAGGACAACTTTACACAAATACTGAAATTACTTAATTAACACAAGTGCTTATTTCTCATTAGAAAATTATTAAAAACACGCTTAAAACGCACACTAATACTGTTGTAGAATGGTACTTGCAATAATGTTAATTACAATAATTGAGGGTTAACTTTATCGTTATAAAAACCTAAACATTTTATTTGTTTGTGTGTCGTGCGACAACTACTTTATGTAATTGAATAGATCTTGACATAGTTTTATCATATTATAGTTGTAAAACGTTAAGGGTATTTAAAATTTATATGAATGTTTTGGTAATGCACATTTAATAACTCTTTTATAGCTGAAGCTAAAATTGCAAGTCAAAGTCGCTAAAGTCTACGTGAAAGGAGCTACAGGTATCTTGCTATGCCATCCATTCTATTCCATTCGAACATAGCATGGTTAGAAAACGGTAGTCTTCCACGACAATAGAGTAGATATCACAGTAAAACTTTATGTTGGAAGCGAGTTATTCAATTGCAATGCTTTCACAATAGGAAGCCAGCCATTGTTTGCATGTCGTGACTTTTACAACGGCCACATTTATAGAAGACACGGAGAAATGTCACGTGTGAATCACAGGACCGGATTGCTGAAGGTCTGCCACGAAAATAGAAATGTCGATGATTCTTTTCGATGTTTACGTAGCTACCGAAAATGATATAACAGTCGAAACAAGCGACTGCCACATGTGAATACTGTCGCTTTATATAATTTTCTGTATAAATATAACATCTATAAATACAAAAATAACAATGCTGTAATTTAAATAGTAAAGTCACCAAAGAGAATGAATAAATAAATAACGTCTTATGCGTCTTGAAGTCCTTTTCCACCTAATATCATGTAAAATGGAGTCATTTGCCGAGCTAAAAAATTCTTGCATACCTTAATATTCACACAGGGCCGTCTTAGATAAGCAAAACTCCAGATTTATTAAACTAGTATTTTTGTTTATTTGCAGCCAGATAGAGTTGCCAGAACTCTAGAATTTTTCAACTGGTATTTTTGTTTATTTGCAGCCATCTGGCTTAATATCCACACAGGGCCGTCTTAGATAAGCAAAACTCCAGATTTATTCAACTAGTATTTTTGTTTATTTGCAGCCAGATAGAGTTGCCAGAACTCTAGATTTTTTCAACTGGTATTTTTGTTTATTTGCAGCCATCTGGCTTAATATCCACACAGGGCCGTCTTAGATAAGCAAAACTCCAGATTTATTCAACTGGTATTTTTGTTTATTTGCAGCCAGATAGAGTTGCCAGAACTCTAGATTTATTCAACTGGTATTTTTATTTATTTGCAGGCAGATAGAGTTGCCAGTGTTAGGCCCCTTCTACAGATCATTATCCGTAGTACCCCATTGGGTCCTTATGCTACGCTAGATTTTAGTAAAACAGGCAAAAGGAGTAGAAAAGCAAAACTCTAGATTTATTCAACTGGTATTTTTATTTATTTGCAGCCAGATAGAGTTGCCAGTGTTAGACCCCTGGTTTATTTGAATTTAAAAGCAAAAAAGTCAATAAGTTAGTAATTCTTGTTTCGCAAAACAAATATATTTATCGGTAATATCGGTTATCGGTTAGTGATCTGGCAGGAATAAGGGGGCCCCATCGATTGCGGGGCCCTTGGCACTTGCCCATAATGCTCAATGGTAAAGAAGGGCCTGTATCCACATGGAATAGACAGACAATTTGTGTTGCTAACTGATAATTTATTATTAGTAGCACGTGTACTCTCTGATAACGTGTCTTCCTAGTGGCTTTACCCTAATAAATCGTAGTAAACAGCAATCAAAGTTCGGTACTTTGAAAGTCTATAAGCTTACTTTAGTAGCTTTAGTCATGCATGATTGTGTGCAATAAAATATTCTTTTCGTCCAATTTGTACTTGAAAATCCGTTTCATTAAACGGTCTTGGCAATACAGGAAGCCACGTAGGTATATGTTCAACAGTGATGTTCCTCGTCGCGTTTATTATGCGTTGGTTAAATGTCATATGATATTGTTGTAAATGAAGTTGTAAATTATTTCATACGAAGAAGTTTTGTTATGAAAACACGAATATAAGGTTTAGCATACATCCCTGTTTGTTTTGAACGTATACTTATTTGAATAACCATTATTAACAAAAGACGCTTGACTGAAACATGAAATTAGAGTCATTTCTTGAAGTCTCCTTTAACCCTTAAATTCATAGTGTATCGAAAATGATACGGTAACTTTAGGCCTTTTTATAATTTTCATTATATTTTATATACAAATTATTTAGAATGTACTTTGTGATTAAAACATGTTTTTTTTTAAATGTTATACTTAATATTAAATTTTTCTTAAATTTTACATCATAGACAAGGAAGTTTTGACGGAAACCTCTTTGGATAGGAGAATACAACCTTTTTTTGAAAAAATAAATAAAAATAGGTAAAATAAATAAAAATATCAACCATGTTAGTAGCATGGTTGCGTTCGGTGAGAACGGCAATGTTTATTATCGGATATAGTGCGCTTTCATCATCGGCCTTATTGTCACTTATCATATCGGGAAACGTTAGTCGTTCTAAAAACGACCGATTTTTTTTAGATCTTCTGCTTTGTTTACCTACATCATCATCATCATCATCGGCCTATCTTAGTCCACTGCTGGACATAGGCCTCCCCCAATGAGCGCCATAGCGCCCTGTCCTCAGCTTGACGCATCCAGCATTTGCCTGCAGTCTTTCGCAGGTCATCATCCCACCTGGCCGCAGGTCGTCCTACACTACGTTTACCGAGTCGTGGTCTCCACTCAAGAACACGTTTACCCCAGCGGTTGTCAGTTCTTCGCCAGATATGGCCGGCCCACTGCCACTTCAACTTGCTAATTCTTAGAGCTATGTCGATGACTTTGGTTCTCTGTCGGATGTATTCGTTACGAATCCTATCCTTCAGAGAAACTCCGAGCATAGCTCTTTCCATAGCTCGCTGAGCGACTTTAAACTGGTGGACCAGCCCTACCGTGAGTGTCCACGTCTCAGCTCCGTAGGTCATGACGGGTAGGACGCACTGATTGAAAACTTTCGTTTTCAAGCACTGCGGTATGGATGACGAGAAGACTCGACGTAGTTTTCCAAACGCTGCCCAGCCCAGCTGGATCCTCCTCTTGGCCTCCTTCTCAAAATTGTAAATTGTAATTGTAAAATTGTAAAATATTCGGAAACGATTTCGAGAAGGTGACCATGTACGACGACCGGTATTGGATCAATGTGGCCATTGATCATGACTTTGGTTTTATCCAAATTCATGCCAAGACCGATGCGTCGCGAGGCTGAAGCTAGGCTGTCCAGCATCTGGTTCAGCTCCTCTAGCGACTCCGCCATTAGAACTATGTCATCAGCGAATCGCAGGTGTGAGATGTAGTCACCGTTTATGTTAATGCCCTTTCCTTTCCAGTCCAGCGTCTTAAACACATCTTCCAACGCGCTTGTGAACAGTTTCGGGGATATGACATCCCCCTGTCTCACTCCTCTGCGCAATTGGATGGGTTTGGACTGCTGGCCCTGTACTTGGACACTCATGGTGGCGGATTCGTAAAGACATCTCAACACCTCGATATAACGATAGTCCACTTGGCTACTACACACACGGCCTAGAATTGTTACATACAGTATTTGTTTACCTACGTCTTCCTTTAATTCTAATTTAATTATAATAATAATAAAAATAGACATTAATAAAAATACCAGGTGCAATAACATTGTAATTAATTAATAATATCATAACTTATACAGTGATCTATTTACAATGATATAATATAATTTTGTATCAATACTATACAATAGTGAAAACATTAATGATATTATTGAATCTATTCCTTATATTTTAAGCGTAAATGGCGTCACTCTCTCTGTTAAATTGCTGTGCCCAACATGGTCCAAAATTGTGTCAATACGTTAAATACATTAACAAATATGTAACATTTTAGATGCAAATACATTGAAACTGAAATTCTAATTATTATTTGTCTTCTTAAATCTTGATTACGGCGTATCATCTTGTTTATAAGATGATATTCTAAAAGTAAGTCAGTTTTTTCTGTGTCTTTCATTTGCATTTTTTGTAATTGTTGTTAGCCACCTTTCAGCGTAATCTAGGTATACGAATCTTCTCTTGACTGTTATTACTATAAATTTCCTTTCTTGCACAAGAGGTACAGCGATGCCTTTACCAATAGAGAACAAGTTTATAAAGCTGCTGGTTGCACTTTACCCTGTTCCTTTCACAAAAGGTGATTTAAAGGTACTGCCAAGTTTCGCATTTATCATGTCACAAGATTGCGATTGGAAGTACTTAATCTGCTATATTTATCTTTTGTATTTATTGCACTACAATCTCAGTGAAGGAAAAAATTATCGACCGACTTTTTTTCATTGTTGTCTTTTTCAGTATTGTTAAAAATACAGTATATTAATGTATCGTTTAATTTATTATTTTATATAAATTAGTTTATTGTTGTACTCGTAATAATATTAGTTAAAATTAATAAAAAGACAACGATTGTTTTTAATCTATGATTCTTTTGATGTCTCTGGTTTTGCGGTGGCTATGAGATTTAAAAGTAATTACATACAGTATTTTTTTTTAATCGGTCTTATTATTAAATACTGTATATTAATGTTTCGTTTAAATGATTATTTTATGTTTAGTACTTTATTGTTATAATAATATTTGTTGAAATTAATAAAAAGACAATGATTGTTTTTAATCTATGATTCGCTCTTCTTGGCGGGAAAGTAAAGAGTCATGTCTGTGGTTTTGTTTTATTTTCGTAAATTTGTGTTATATCGAATATTAATGCGAAATAATGGTGGATTGATGAATGGTGGTTAACCGTTAAGTGTTCGTGAGTGTGCATGAGTGTTGGCAAATGAAACAAAACAGTGCAACGTCACTTCAAATTCTCTTAAGAAGTTCGCCGAGGACTTAGTAAAGCTCCACATCTTTACTGAGATACTCGAGGGGTTGGGGGGTATATCATTTCTCACTTCTCATTTCTATTATCATTCATCATCATCATACAGAAAATTCTTTTGATGGTTTTGCGGTGACTATGAGATTTTTGAAAATGACATTTTTGACATACGGTTAAGTTTCTATTTGAAGGTGTTAATTAAGAAGAATTAATTGTAAGCAGTACTAAATAATAATAAAGGAAGATTATAAGTACCTCTGGTATTTCATTATTAGTATTGCTCAGTGGATGGATTTGGAAGCAAGTTGCTCTAAGTTAGAAGATACCTTTTTGAGATACATTATTAGTAAAATAATGATTTAAAGAGTTAATAATTACTTATAAAATACAGTGAAAAAATTAAATGCCTACCCGACCCACTTTACCTACCGACATAACTTTCTTAGGTTTTGCGATAACATTGCGTTTTTTAAAATTGTATGTACCTAGGATACTTAATTACATAGGTAGTAATAAATAAATAAACTTTTTTCTTTTTGATTGATTTATAATAAAAATTTGCTAAAATTACAGGTAAACTTTGTAGGTATTAGGAGTAGTTCGTTATATTTTATTTTCTGTAACAAAATCTGTAGCTTTGTATACTTATTTACTAAAAAGTTGCGCTGTTAGAGTCTCAAATGAATTAAATAAAACTTATGTCAAATTAAGCTTTGATGTCAAAGAGCTTCTGTCTCTCTCTCGTTCAATATGATTATCTCCAATTGATCCAAAGTATCAATCGTGAACCGACTCCCCCGCAAAACTCAAGCAATGCAATCGCGTGATTATCAAAAGTGGGCCAAGTTTGCCTCGCTACACCCGCCGAAGCTTTAAGCCCGACCGGTTGCCGGGTCGACGACCCCGCAACCTACTGGCTGCCTACCCCGTACAATTCGCAAGCAACCTAGCAACTAATATTAGGACTATTTTGGCATCGTTCTGTTTTGTAGGTGTATCGTTAGGATGGCAAGTAATGGTTTTACTATAAAACGCGAATAGTTTTGTTGTAACATTTGAAAGGTTTAATGGATACTGATACTTAGTTGAACTCCAAATCTTTCCATGGCTTTCGTTAAAAAAGCGAGCAAAGCATTACAATTGGTAAAGAATTTTACAGATAAAATTCGTATAAGTGTATTGTTTTAGTAAAATCTTGTAACTTGCCAAAACACTGGCATTGTATTGTTATAAAAACATGAAGGCACTAGGCACATCATCATCAGATTCTAAACATCATACGTCTGGGCTCAGGGTTTTCCAAAGATGTCTATCTAATAGCAAATTTTAATTTTTTTATTTAACACAGAAATATACGTGTTAACTCCTCTACGAATGTCTCCAAAAGTAAATAAAATATCGCTAAGTTTTCGCTCATAGATGATTTTAACAAAATAATATTGTAGTGTTTTAATGTAAAAGTGTGTAGGTATTTAATTTGTTTTACTTTTCTAACGATTTGACTATTATAAAATGATTTAAAACTATACTATTGAACCTGGGCATTTTTTAAATATCCTTCCTGTTAATCCTTCCTCCGTTGTGCTAGGAGTGGGCTCACTCATGCTATTGGTATGATACGATTTCGCTATCGGTGTGTAGGTGCCTTTATAAGGGGAACTAATTATTTAAACTGTTATATAAACATTCGAGAGGTTATTATGATCAGTTGAAAAAAAGAACGGGCAATTATTTTATTTATCGGCTGTTGGTAAATTAGTGCGACAGTAAAACATAGACAGTAGTGAAAAAAACAATTGGTCGGTTATTTCATCCTACAATATCAGTACTAAAAATACGTAAGCAGTCTAATAAATAAATCACCAGAAAAAATTATGAAATGGGCAGTTAGATAAATAGTTCGTCAGTTCACAAGGAGCGGAGACACACCAGTTGGAGGTACATTTTCGTTAGAAGGGGGCGTTATTTTGCGTTACAGTAATTACTTTTAAGTTGTTTTAACCCTTATTTTTATTGTTTTATAATAACTAGCACTTCACTCGCGACTTCGTCCGCGTGGATATGAGATTTAAAAAATAAACTTTAAAAAAAATATAGCCTATGTTACCCGCACCGCAAGGAATGTAACATTCTATCGGTGAAAGAATTCTTGGAATTGGACCATAGTTCTAGAGATTAACTCTCCGTAAACAAACAAACAAACAAAGTCATAAACTTTACCTCTTTATTAATAATATAGATTATTATTATTCCAAACTGAATACAGATATCCTTACTGTTGGTAAGGTTAGGTAATTTTTTTTCCGAGCGAAGCGCAGCGTAGTAGTTAGGGCCAGTCACGGAAGGGGGGAGCGGCATAAGATTGTGGTGTGTGGTGCTCAAAAACCTAATATACGAAGAATACATTTTACCACCTCATTGTTTATAGAACTGCTTAGAATGAGATTTCTTGCCGACTAATTCCGATTTATTAACTAACACACGTAACTGCCCATTTAGTTATTTTACTGCTCAATATTTATTCAATGATCCATTTATGATTTCATTATTTTTTATGACTCATTTTTGTTATTTAACTACTAAGTTTTAACTGCCGAACTTGTTAATAAGTATCCATTTTCTAATTTTAAACTTACCAACACTACTATACTATGCAACTGCTGCTTTAAATCAGTGCTCTTTATAAGGATACATTTTTTTTTCACAGTTTGTATGCAACTAACCCGTCTTGACACTTGGAAATTGATGCACAGACGAAGCAAATTTATTTTTACTACGATTTCTGTATGTTTGATGTAATTTCTGTAGACTTTATGCAAACTGATACTGTAAACCGCGTCATTTCCGACAGTGTGGCGTAGCGGTATTTTTTAGTTAGGTCGACAGGCTAATTATGGCTAAAGTAGAAATTAATTAACAATTTGTGTTTCCCTCACCATTTCTTTTTGTTCGAAATATTTCTCTCTGATAAAATGACATACACCACATGACCCTTTAACAAACAGATGTTTTCACCTAATTTTGAACTTTATAGGATTGAGATAAGGTTGACAACTAAAATGTAACATTCAAAAATTGATTCTGCCATTGAGTTATGAGCTAGTGCGCCCTGTAAGAATTAGTGAGCTAACCGCGCCTGAAACGGGCTTTTGCATTTTCGATTTAGAATAATTTATTATTATTTTACCATTGAAAATGGTTATCAGATGCAAATCGCCTGAGACGTATTTTTGGCCATAGCTCCGAGGATTTTGGGAGAATCGAGATGAAAACAGTACCAAAAGTTGAGGAATTTATCGAAACACGTGTGAGCGTGTGACTTTTAAAAATCGTCAAAAAAAATGTGAAAAATATCGGGTTTTGTGGGGGGTGTTTGTATACTAATTTGTAAATATTAAAAAAAACTGACTTAAGAAAAAATGAAAAAAGGGTCCTAGGGTATTAGTTTAGCTACAAAATGGCGAAAAAATTTTGAAAATCGGTTAATGATTGTGACCACTTATTGTGATTGTGTGATTGTAGGTGGTCCCTTTAGATTTGGTATTGTAGAAAAACGAGTATTTCCGTATATAATGATATTTGACCGATCGTCATGGTAATGGTGTTAAAAGATGCGGATGCAGGCGAGAAGTGCTTTCAAGTTAGAATTGTGTTATTTAAAATAAAATGGTTTTTTTTTCGTAAATTGTTGTATTCATTTTCAATGCTCCGATACTTGCGGGGACTGCGAAATCTGTGAATTTTTCGATAGTTCGCTTTTCTTGTATGAAACAAATCACTTTTGCTTTTCCTTAGCATTATTCTCGGACTATTTTATTTAAATACATTTAAAATGAGTACCAGATGACTTGTAGATTTTTTATTGTTACTCCTCTGTCATTTCTTATACTCTTTGTAAGCCTTTGGCGTACTTATTTACATACGTAGGAAACATGTTAGTACCTATCTTCACCTAGGTATGTTCTATCGCCAGCAGGGATGATTAAAACTCTTTTATTTCGTTTGTCTTCTGTGCCGTGGTGCCCGTGGTAGGTACACACGGCTGCACATCTATCTACCACAAACTGACAAATTTCCTAAATAGACTTTAAACTTCATGCCTTTACAATATGGTTGTAAATGTATTGAAGAATTTGACAACTTCTTATTTGTCATGCTATGCGTAGTCGACTTTTAGTGGTCGGTCAATATTATGTCATTGAGTTGATGCTGATTGACGACGCAGCTGAAGCGTAATATTACAATTTACAAAGCCGACTGTTTAGTTCACATAAAAGGCTCAGTATGCGCTTTAGCTTTTCTGCTTAATGTTAAGGAAAATTGCAGTCTGACTCTACGTTCACACTGGTCACAGTGAGTCTACTCAGATTCGGTAGCTGACTTGACTATACGCTAACCCCCTTATTCATAAAAACTGTTTAAGCATTATTTAGTTAATAATTGTTTTGTCTCTTTTTCTCAAATTCAAAATGACGTTTGTGTGACGTTGACAAAACAATATTTAACTAAATAATGCTTAAATAGTTTTTATGCATAAGGGGGTTAGTGTGAACATAGCCTAAGCATTACACATGTATTAAACGTAATCGTAAGATCGGATGGACATAACACGTCTGTTCACTCCGAACATGACGCGCTTACTAGAAATGGCGCTGATTTCGCATTCATCGGCGCACACGCATAGATGCAAGCTCAAGTTCAAGGCTGGTCATCCCTCACTTCCCATTGCATGTGCATGTATTAATTCCGCTCACAAACGCAACCACCGCCATTGTCTATCACTGGAACCGAGTTCGAGGACTCCATAAAGGATTAATGACACTATTGTAGGAACCATTTTCTTGTACCTTTTATTTTGCAACAACCACCTGCGGACATTGGCATGACTTTTATAACCGCCCGGTTATGTCAGCTAGGTACTAGTTTGATATCGATTAACTAAATTGCAAAGGGAAGGAAGGCTATAACCTTTACGATAGCGACTGCTTCATTTAGAGCAAATGGTTTTTTATTGCCGTGCGTACGTTAATTGGGTCCGTATCCAATTACGTGTACTAATAATTTCTGTTGAAGAAGGAAAGCGCTCGCCGACTAGTCTTAGTGTGGCTACTGGCTAGCTAGCTAGTGGTAGCTGATGATCAGGCTTATTGGTATACATTGGAAGAGACATTTGACCAGCAGTGGACTGTTTTGTTAATTATAACGGGAATGAAGGAAAACCGCAGAACCCGTTTGCATCGTTGGTTACCCCATCTCTTATTTATTTCTGCTGCAACTATGCAGTATCCAGCATTTGTGTTGCAGTTTTATATGATATCCAATAAAAAGGTCTGCGTATATAGTCATAATAACTAAGATGTCAGGGTTGTGTGAGTTAAATATATACCCAATTGCCCATAGTGTTGCATTCCCACTTACCATGAGTAGGTACAACTTTATGCTGATTATATTATTATTATCTCCTTTATTTATTTTCTTTCTTAAAACTAGATTTTTACAATATTTTAATATAAAAACAATAAAACATTATAAAAACCTAATCCTAGAGTACCACCAGCAGCGGGGCAGGGCCCAAGCTACCGGTGGTCAGGGCTGCAGAGTGAGGAACCTCCTGACAATACGTGCCGTGTCAAGCTTTCTGAATCTGACCCTTGATTCAACCATCAAACGAGAGCCTCTTAAGGTGAAGACGATGACAGTATGACGTGATTATTATTATTAACTAGCGACCCGCCCCCGGCTTCGCACGGTTGCAATGCTGATATTATCAGTGTTGCTCTACTATATGCATGTATTATACATATAAACCTTCCTCTTGGATCACTCTATCTATTAAAAAAAACCGCATCAAAATCCGTTGCGTAGTTTTAAAGATCTAAGCACACAAAGGGACATAGGGACAGAGAAAGCGACTTTGTTTTATACTATGTAGTGATATTGGCCTTTTCAGAAAAAAAACTATTTTATACATTTAAGGTAACCTAAGAAATTTAGAAATATGTCTGAGTATAGTTTAGCTGAAAGCAAATAACTTAAGGTCGTTTCGCTCGCATTGCGTCAAGTACCTCAGTACCATGAATTTGCACAGTGCATTCGATATTTGCCCATGGCGAACCCGAGCAAATATTACCTTCGGAAAATCATGTCACTTTTAGCTGTTAGAGACCTGCTGCAACTTAATTTAGCTCATTTACCGACATAATTGTCCTATTTTGCTCTAGCAGGTAAAGTAAATTTCTTGCTGAATTCATTAAAATGCATTGAAGTTTTTCTAAATAATCTCGTTTGTAAGCGTCTTATAGGATAGGATACATCCTGGAATAACTCGGTTAATGTTTTTGACTCCGAGTTTTTTTCATCTATGTCCTTCCTTACCTATCTCTTGAATTATTTAGTCTTGAATGTTTCGGCGAGTTCTCCGCTGTAGAAAATTACTACGTTCTTTTTCAGGATAAAAAGAAAGCATTTCAATTTCACGATTTTTATTCCCTTAAATAGGCGAGATATCTTTTTACTCAAAATATAAATTATATCCTAAACTAGCTGACCCGACGGACTTCGTACCGCTTTGACAGTTTCTATGACAACAAAACAAACAAATGGTTAAATAGTTTACTTACGCGTGAAAGTGTAACAAATAACAAACAAACAAACTCACTTTCGCGTATTAAGTTAGGTTACTATTAGGTAGGATAGTTTGGGTATAAACTCTGATTTAGATACACTTCTGCTTATAACGTACACCAATATTGTAACCCTGTAAAGGCCATCCCAATCCTATCCAAACTACTCGGAGAACCTAGTAGAGTGCGGGACCACGCTTGCGTGATGCCATTCCCTCTAGAAACCTTCAGACGTTGTTTTGATCGTGATCAAGCAGTGTGGCTTGAGGAACACTTTAAGATTCTCGCCGCCCCCAAAAAAGTACGGTGACGCTGTGAAGGCTGTTAACAGATAACAGCAAAAATTTTTAAGCTTATCAGCGAAATCAATATTTTTTTTATATATTGATTCAACCTTTTTTGAATAAAATCGGATTGAGTTTTCAAACATGTGATAATAAAATGTAATTTAAATCAAAAGCACTAAGGAGTATTGATATCAATTGATATCAACCGCCGAAATAACTTTCTACTCCTTTTTATCCCGTAAGGGGATGAATTTCAATAAAATACGCAACACGGCTTCCATCAATTCTGTTAAAAAAGGATTATGCAAAATTTGAAGTAGGACCAAGGAATCACATTGTCCCATACAAACTTTGGCCCCCTTTTTCACCCCCCTTAGAGGTAGAATTTTGGAAAATTCTTTCTTATCAGATGCCTACGTCATACAAAGAATACACCCTCCAAGTTTCAGGTCTCTACGATCAGCGGTTTAGGCTGTGTGTTGATCCGTCTGTCAGTCATTCAGGACAAAGCATTTTAAATGTATAGATAACAATCCTGAGTATCTACACTACAAAGTACCTATTGCTAAATAAATTTGCAAGCTTCGGTTCGACGCTCTTCGACTCAAAAGGGCTATTTGGTTTACTGCATTGACACGCATAATGCATATGTCAATACAATATGTAAAAACATTTCGTAAGATTGCGCATTCACGTAACATTGTGTGAATTGTGTTACAAACATTCATCAATAATGTCCGCGGAATAGCAATGTTTAGGCAAAAGTAATAAACCGCCAAGTTATTGAAAATATGCTTTGATCACCATACGTTTTTTTACAAATCAACCAATTGCCTGCCTACGGTATTTAAATATCTACCTGGAAAACAATTTTAATGGGTTTGATTATTTTCTAATGATTTTATACATTTAAAAATATATAACTGATAATCATAGTTAATACTCGTTTCCTTTCTAGAAACATCGGTTCTAAGTATACCTAAGAGACAGGAATTATATTTGAGAAGCCAGTTTCAGTCTCTACAGGTAGAGAAAAGGGGATTAGACTTAGCTCAGAGAGTGGAAGTTACCTCACCTCATCTTCTTCCTCATTACCTCATCTTTGCCTCTGGAGTTCCAAACATCTATAAGATACACGATAACCGCTTACCATCAGGCGGGCCGTATGCTTACCTTTCCCTTACCTTCACCTTAGTGGTAAAAAAAATTTTTCTTAAAGTTACCTACGAAGTGGGATGTAAAAAATAACGAGTCGCAGATGTTTCTCAGTACGCAGCAGCACATAATACTTAAAGCAGGTTCAAAAACAATTTCGTTTCATTTTTGTGATCTCGTGGAAGGTTATTCTGAATATTACTTTCAGGGTGACCAATCAGTTTGAAAGTGTTGTTGTTTTTGCACAAGGTATTGACATGTTAGTTTTGTTAGGTGTACACGAACTGAGAAAGATTTATTTTTAATTAGCGACATGCATATTTTATGTCATAAAAGTTTTTAAATGCATTAACGGGATGTGTTACGAAATTCTACTATAGTTACAAACGCATAAAAATAAATTCACAGAAGTATTGAAAATAATTTGTTACGCGTTCCAAATTACATTATTTCCTTTCAACATAAGGCCCCTAATGGGATACTGAGATACTGGGCTACTGGCAAAAGGACAGTATTTTTTAATGAATTAATTTATGTACGTACCTTATACCTATCTATATAACAGTAGGGATGCAAAAAATATTCAATAGTAGGTACCTAATGTGACATTTTTATCTCATTCATCATTAGGCGCCACTAGACAACTAGTTTTTTTTTTAATAAATTATTATTAATGCTCTATCAACACATTCATTTAAACAACGTTTAAACACCGACTTGTGACACTTCTATAGAGCGTCTTGTAGTTCAGGATAAAATTGAAGGTACAAGAGCAAGTTACAGATCTCCATTACGCTGGACCGATCAAATAAAAGGTGAACTTGACGGTTCCCTGCACCAGTGTTCTAACTAAACAAACAGCAGAGAGAAAGAGAAATGTCGGCAGATTGTGAAACATGCCACCAATCTTATAATCTTTGTTGATGACCACGGTCCACGACCACTCTGCCAAGAGTGAACGAATTAGTAGAAGAACACATTAAACCCTTTAAGTGGCAGAGCATGTTGAAATTTTTCATTGGTTTTCGACCTTATGTTAAGGTAATAAAGTTAAAATTATGGTGTCTAATATATCGACAGAGCCCTATTAAAGGTTAATAATAATTAATAATGTCCGGAGCATCTTTCCGTTCTGCTACCGCCACTTTTTCAAACTGATGGGACACCGTAACAAAAAACTTAATTTGCAGACTTGCAGTGTCCGATTTGACACGGTGGCCAACTGCTACCTTTGGGCGCCAACAACAGTTCGATAACTGTATGTCATAAACCGACTCTATTCAGTACAATCTATTCAATTCAGTATGGGATCTAAGTAATGTTGCTGATGTTTTTCATAGGTGTTTCATAGTTGCGTACATCGAACACTTGGTGGCAGACGCCGTGTGTCTCACCACAGTGGATGCGTCTGCGTGTAGACGATTTCGTATTTATCATCTTCATCATAACCGGCATCAGTCTACTACTGGACACGGGCATCCCCACAAAATACACCACTGAACTCATTATTTTTACGGATACACGTCTTTCGCAGATCGTCTAGCTGGGTTAACCCGTTTGACACTAGGCTACGATTTGTATTCAATCCAGGCTAGTATACTTCATCGATCGTTAATTCTACAACTGATGTGACCAGCCCCTCAACCGCCTAACTCTTTCGCTTTCGATCGCTTTGAAGGCGAGGCCCTTGCCTCGCCTTCTAATATAATATCGAATAATATCGTTTCATATTCCTTTCGAAATGACAAGATGACGCCTCCTCCTCGCCTCGCCTTCAAAGCGATCGAAAGCGAGAGACTTAGGCGGTCGGCCCCCAGGACTTAGTAAATAAGTTAGTTAACTTAGTTAAGCCCTAAGGCTTTCCTCTCTTTTTAAATCTTACTCTTTATACCTGCAAGCATAGCAATTTTTCCGCTGAACAACTAGCTTGTGAGTCCTATGTCAGTGCCGTGTGGATAGGCGGCAAAAAACTGAGTTAAAAGATCTCAAATGCTACACTGGGCATCACTTAAAACTAGTGAGTATTATCTTATTCATTTATTTCTTAAAGTATTTCTTTTTCAGCTGGAAAATTAGTTTCAAGGAACTATGTATGTATTTCTTCTTCGGCAACTTAGTGCCACGCTCTGGTCGGTATAACACAAGACGTCACCTTCTCTTTAGTTTGTTCCATATAAGTTCTTGTAGATTTAACAAACCATAAATCTGTAACCTACAGACTTATTAAATCACTAGCTGTTCCCGTTTTTGTTCGGCTCGTAAGGGTCCTATCGTGATGTTAATTAGCCTATAGCCTTTTACAAAAAACCGGCCAAGTGCGTGTCGGGCCACGCGCATTGTAAAATTCCGTAGCTCATCTCAATAATGCGGACTTTGAGATGAGGGCTTTTATGAACATTTATTTAACGATTGCTCATATACTTAAATGTATATGCTACCGGTTTCACACACCTGACACCTGACCTCGCTAGATATACAACAACGTTATTTAAGTAGCTCCCAATGAGGAATTTGTACTGCGCCAAGTACATTTTATAAGTTGGTCGACTTACTCGTAAACTTGTAAAGCCTACTTAGCTTTTCCTTTTAACTTCGTCATATATACAACTACCGTGAATTTTTTCACGTATCCAAAAACAACCAACAACTATTTGGTTGGCAGACACTTAACAAAATTTTGCACTTTAAAGCTTAATAGTTCACAAACGGATGCCTCAATCAAAAAACTGTTTTCACAAACCCGCAATATTTTTGTAATTGCTATCCAACGACACCCCACACTATGGGGTAGACAAGAAAAAAATTACATCCCCACTTCACGTGTAGGGGAGGTAACCTAAAAAAAATATTTTTCAAAATTTTACTTCACCATTTTGTAGGCGTGATTTAATGTTTATCCATGCCAAATTACAGCTTTCTAGTACTAATAGCACGGACAGACAAACAGACAAGGCGAAACTATAAGGGTTCCTTGTTGACTACGGGACCCTAAATGTGCTATCAAATGCAAAAATATTTTTTCAAATCCGACTGGTAGGTAGGTTTAAAAATGAGCGCTTTCAAACACAAAAGAAACTCTTTAGCTTTAAATCAGTATAGATGTAAACAAATACTTGGACAACAATCATTGCCAGGATTGAAGACTTATTAAGGATAGAGATAGAGAGAGAAGTTCGCTGAGCTGACGGCCAACCTCCAGTAATAGAGAGAGGCAATACAAAAAGAAGAATAAACAAATACTTCTAGTATTTTTTTATTTCTGTTAATAACAAATGGTATTAAAACAGATCATTACACGCTAGATTACATTCTTCGGTATCTTATAGCTGGTTTCACATGAAGCGCGGCGTATAATTTCACGCGTGAACCGGCCGGCGGCGGCGCGGGCGCCAGGCGCGATGTTGTGTTAATCTGCACTGCGAAATTTTCCATCGATCTCAATCACACGATGATAGGTCAGCCCAGCAGAAAAACTGAAGTCTGCGTCAATATTATTGAAGCTGTACTCAGTAGTGAGGACGATGATGGTATCCCTACTGATATAATGTAATTTAAGTTGCTATATCAACCAGTAACTGATCGCAACCTCTCGTGGACCATTTTTGCTCCTACATATGTACATACATTAAATAGGGACTGAGAACTCTTTTTCTTATGGGTTATTTTTTATATCAAAGGCTTTATCAAAGTTCATAATTATATATATTTTTAAAGGTTTTCTCTGTTAGTTTCTTCTGTAAGCAATAGGTATCCAGATTTGCCTACTGTATAGAAAATTACGACCTAATTTTGCTTTAAGTTTTAGGATAACTGTCAGCTCGTTTTGTTCAGCGGAAATGATGCGGTGCACAGTCACTTTTTTTAAACATCTTGACATTATTACCTACACCGTATCAGAAAATCAATATTCGATCTTATAATTACCGCCTTCAGTCCAGAACACACATTTAAAATTACTTTAAATTTAATTTATCTCTTAAATGCCTGCTTTATTCATTTAATAATAGGCTTTGTAAATGAAGTGACATAAACTTTATATTAACTCAGCCTTGGGTTGGGACTTAATTGGTTTATAGATATATTTATAAAAAGGTAGAGCTAAGGGTAAAATAGTTGTAAATTTAAAGATGTTTTGTTTTATAAAAAAATTTATACTGAAAATACAGTCCCTGATGAATTCCGAAAGCTTTGGGGCATTGCAACGCTTACGGTTGCTGCGATTCCGTTCAAAAGAGAGAGGTGGCTAGGCAATTGTGCACTGGGGGAGGCAGCACACGGCATCATGGCGGCGCATTGTCGCAGCGCACTGCCGCCGCAACGGCCGCGCGTACCGAACGACCTGCGCCCGCGCAAACCACCGACAAGTGACAATCGCGCACGCGCGTACACAAACGCCCAGCCATTTTTCACTGCGAACGGGTAGACCGCGAACAGCGAACAAGTGACGATCGTGAAACTTTAAACAGTTCAAAAGTGTATTGCGACCATAATTAGGAAAACTTTTTTTGTACTACGTCAGGTAAATACGCGAAGAAACTACCAAAATAGTGAACTTCGTGTGGGTTTGTGTAATAGAATTGCTCGGTTGTCGTATTGATATCAGTTTGCGGATGTATGATCAATATTGTTTTTTGGTAATATTCTGCTACGTCTAGTCATGTTAAAATTATTAGAATTTGAAAATCTTTACCAATCTGACATGTTTTCTTAACGAGTTGACGTCAATTACTTAGCCATTTAACGGTAAAGAACCGACCTGTTTGAAAGTTATTTGACACTGGTATCATAAAAGCTTGTTAAGAACACAATTGGATAAAGGCAAAAATCCATTTAGTTGACATCAATTCGTTCTTGATTCTGATTTCTGGTTGCAATATTGTATGTATACAAAGTCAATTGTTCTCTGACAGAAATGCAAGAGCAACACAATAAACATTGTATTGATAACACAATCAATATCATTCAATAGAAGTACTATACGTAGTTGCCAGGCGACTTTCATGATTATGATTAATGTCAGTTAAACGTTTTAAATACTTTTATTAGTCAAAAGTAATCACCTGTATTCTAATAAATACATAATCGAACCGTATTTCGAATATGAATAGTAGGTATTCTAAACTAAGACAAATTTTAGGTGTCAAATAGTAAATCTGTTAGCTCTTTCTTAAGCAGTTTTTAAGGACTAACTACCTACCTATCTGTCAAACTATACCGGGATGGCCTTTCTTTCTTTTTGATAGGTACTTACTTAAAAGGGTCAAGACATTTCTCTAAAATAATTTGATAATACTTTTGCAAGAGAAGTTGAAAGGATTTACATATAAGCATAAACATAACAAATTTGAAATAAGATAGTTTAAATAAAGGTTAGTAATCTAAGTGACATAATATAAAAAAAACATTCCAATTATTTTTTATATATACATATAGACACTTTGAGTACCTACTTTACTGTAAAAGGATTGATCCTTTCAAGGCCTAATCTTATAGCCCTTTAACTTAAACCGCAAATTTATAGCCAATCGCTTTTTTGTGCCCCAAGGTGGTCACGACTCTACAGAGTCTATGGCTATGGTAGAAATTTGATAGCCTTTGTGCGTTTGTAGGTCACAGCTTCGGATCCCGCTCTATTCTAATAGAGACTCTTTGTTCTATTCAAAGTATGATAAAGACTGCCTTAGAAATACACGTCCCAAATGCTTGTTTGTGTTCCGTCACCAAAGGAGGATTAGATTGAATACGCATTAGGTCGGTACCTATATTGTGTTTGGATATCGTCGGCATTTGATAATAGAATTTCTTTCATTTAAACGCGTTCATGTTCGTATTTTTAATTATCTACAACCTAATAATTTAGCTTTCATCATTATCATCATCAGCCTAAGGACACACTTATGGAGTACACTGCTGGACTTTCTAAGTGCTCGCCTCTAAGCAAATTGGTAATATTTTAATCCAGAATATATTTTTTTTCTTAATATTTATAATATGATTATAATTAATTCAGAAGTCTATAAACTTCCCACTGCTGAACTCAGGTCTTTCTACTTGATCAAAGCACAAGAGGCTATGCACTGGCCCAAACACATTTTGGGCCAGTGCAACGATTATTAGTCTTTCCAACAATTTTAATCCACTGCTGAATATAAGTGCAACACCACTGAGCACGATGCGCAACTACTCTCATTCAGCTCTGGTCTATGTCCAACAGTGCACAAATATAGATAGATAGATAATACTTTTATTGCAACACTATAAAACATAAACATGAACAAAAGAAAAAAAATACAAAGTTACAATTTGGCGGTCTTATCGCTTTCAAGCGATTTCTTCCAGACAACCAGTCGGATGGAGAGAGCTAATAAACTGTAAGATCAAAGGTGAAACTATGAAAACATACTAGAATAATGTGTATTTTATATATATAGGCTGATGATGATATTTTTTATAGTAAAATAAACACTACAATCAACAAACAACACATACAATAAAATTGTGTATAGGTACTGTTTATTAGTTAGCGAGCACATTAGTGTAGCTGCCAAGTTTCACATAATTTAAGCCAAAACCGATCGCGTAGTGCAGTAGGTATTTATTTGACTTCCTTGTGATTACTGCATTCGCTGCACATTGCCAAATCGTCGGCATTAAAATTGTTTGCTACTATATTGTAGGTATTCGTCAACAAACATTTTGTTTGTCTAAGTAATGATTTCTATGTCAACAGCATCAGCAGGATGAGCCGTAATACTTATGATCAACAAATAAATTTTTCGAATCATCATTATTGTTGCCTACATTAATAGTCTAGATAGAATCTCTAATACTTGCTTAG
The DNA here is from genome assembly GCA_963082485.1 of Eudonia mercurella. Lineage (NCBI taxonomy): Eukaryota > Metazoa > Arthropoda > Insecta > Lepidoptera > Crambidae > Eudonia > Eudonia mercurella. The sequence continues at coordinate 10,872,817 of OY720038.1, forward strand.
TTTCAATAGTAACTTCAGCCTTCATCTCAGCTGCTATTTATGATAACAATGTGGAAGGGCATTTCACCAGCAGTCCTGAATAACTGAGGAACTGAGGATCTTATCTCGTACTGTTGGAACACAAAAATGTTGTCAACATTATTGTTATGGCGATAATCTTAGATAAGATGTTATAAGGTACCTAAACGGTCTTAGAACAAGCACTACCACCAACACAATCGAGTACAGTACCGTATCCCACTGATTTTAAGACAGGCAGTCTTACCACCATATCAGAGGGGCGCATTAAAATTACTTTTGTATTAACGTGCTTGTGAAACTACCAGACATTTTAATTGCAATGCTGTGAGCTCTAAAACGATTACAATTATTGCGAGTATAAACTCCGAAGTACGTTCTCAACGACTTCCTGTGTGCGTTCAATATTGTCATGTGACATGATAAAATCAGAACGATAAGCATCGTTATTGTCTTGTAGCTGGCTCGTATTCTACAATTGAAAGTATCTAGGTACCTTAGCAGTGCACGTGTTTCTAGGGGCATCATTTTCAATCAAAATGGTGTGCCATCCTTTTGGTCACGTTCAGATAGCTCCCAACATTAGGGTATGTCTTTGTCATAAGATTTGTGGCTGGTTTTATAATTTCTTTGACGACTTTTGCTATTTTGAGACGATTGCTATTGCTTATTTATGAACATGACAAAGTGAATTGTTCAGTTGCTTCTGTACGATCAAAATATTCAACAGCATGATAAAAGTTTTGGATTGAATTATATGACACTTATCAAGGAAAGTGATAAATTGACCTTATTAGAGGAACCTTGACTAGTTATATTTTCCTATATTGTTTTGGTACCTAGGTACCAAAGAAAATATGTATTTTCAGATAATTTTTCTCGTAAATAATAATAATTTTGACGGGAACAATATATTTTTTTAACTTCTTTTCAGAGTTATAATCAAACATCATTATCCAATATCTAATCTAATTGATAGGAGAAGCTTGACCCTGTTTGCTAAAGGTGCGGATTCAAATCCCGCTCGTGGTAAATTTTTCGGAAAACCTTTTCTGAATCAATTGTCCCATGTGGTAGCCCTGCATGTGACTCACTACACCATAATGTGTGGGTGTCTTATTTCGTATGCGCAAGCGCAACACCTAGGAAGTGCATTCGCGATCGTATAGTGATACACGCGCAATAAAGCCGAGCGTGAATTTAATAAGCATACCTTTTTATGGTATTTCGCGACACTTCATTTGAATAAAAAAATCGACAGCTCATCATAATTTTCATTTAATAATAACACGTATGGACAGAACGTGCGTTGTATTGAATTCCGTTTTCGATCAAATGCTTGCAAATAGTTGATTGCACTTTATTTAAAAAAAGTATATCTTTAAAGTGTATCATTATTTATTAAATTCAAGTAAGTACCTACTTGTACGTTATTAATGAAGTAGTTTGAATATTGTCAATCACATTTTATGTACTTAACAACAACTAATTGTGTAGATAGAATTGAACCAAACGATTTATCAGACAGTCACGATTATTCGTAATCCGAAAATAATTTGTCATGCAAAATTACTATTTAATGATAATCCTAGCTTTTCAATTGAATATTCTAATAGGAAACGATATTTTATGCTGATGTACCTATGGAGTATTCGATTGTACACTGGACTTGACCGCGAATAGAATTTCAATACGCTGATTTGCATAAAAATAGAGCGGAGAGGAACATTTAACAACACTGCACATATTAATGGTAATAAGTTTAATTGTGTTGATTAAACAAGCTGCCATGTTTCATTTAACTTCCTAGTATACTTTTTATTTATATAGATTATCTTAGGTATCCTGAAACGCTAGCCTTCCGTCGTAACAACGTACTTATAGTTATAAAAAAAGATATATTTTAACTCAGATTCAATATCTGCTATAAAATGAACATTCTACGAGTACATACAAAAATGACGGTAAGGGTTTGACAGTCAAGCGACATACTGCTCGTAATATTTCGAATAAACGTAATTAGTCGTGAATTAGTTTTAAAATTATACTAATTACAATTTTATAGCATCAAAACAAAACTCGGAGAAGGATTAGTCTAAGCAAAAAGAACTTGCTTTTTGATTTAAAAAATGTTTAATATTTATATTATGAGTTTGTATTATCCCGATACAAATAACTAGACTGTTTAACTGAAAAATGTTAGCTTGGGTTAAAGACATGATTCATTAAAAATAAAATTGCTCGCTAAAGGAATACCTACTGATCGTTTGAAGAAAATAGTTGTCAAAACAGCTAACAGAAAACATTCTCAAAAGACAGCATCACACAAAGCCGCATTAGGTTTGTCATATCACTTTCCATGAACGGTAAATTTTTACTACGACTACGTGCCTATGAAGTAATTAAAACGGACCACTCGGGCCGCGTAGCACTTTTTTAACTGTATTCGCGTTTTGAGAAAAAAAAACTTGGTTGTCGAATTGGCGACCTTATCAAAACTCGCCGCTGCGCGAGAGTACATTGACCCCCGCGAATTGTTGCCGGATCTACATTGGGCTAACGCTCCATAGCATTGCTAACCTACTGCAGCTGTTATTGTAGTATTAGCGATTTGAACCATATGTATGCGTAAGTTTACGACTGTTTCCATTAGATGTTTTAGTGCCATCGTCACGTGTTAAATCACGAGAGCCCAAAATCGTAAGAGAGTAAAATGTACGGCAATGGAGTTCAATGCCTAATCGGTACGTTTACTGTCTGTTTGAAGTTGGTTGCCGTTATGGTAGAAAACGCCAACTAAACAAACTACTTGCTAATGCTAAAAAAAAATGGAAAAAAAGATTATAGGAGGACCACCGCATCAATTTGAAAGATAAAAGTACTATTCTGAAACTAGTAAAGCGTCTCCAGAAAATCCAATGATATTATTTGCAGGGGACCGGAAAGTGTGGAAACAGTGTGAGGAGGCCTTGGCCCAGGAGTGGAACGGTTATGCCTGATATACTCGTAGTATAATTTAAATAGTCAAAAGGTTGCAATGACCTTACCATCAAGAAGACCATATTATGCCGATTTCCCATTCGTCGAATAAAATAGCTACAAAAAGACTAGTATGTAAAATGTACCTATTTTACCGCCTTTATAGATTGTCCTGATACTTAAAAACCGTTATTTTCTTTCTTTTGATTCAAGTAAAGATGCGTAATGAGTCCGGATTAATAACCTCCCTTCCCAAATTGGACTTTTGTCCGCTCCAAGCTAAGACTAATATCGTTCGTCCCGCCCTCTCCAGCTGGACCTACCAAAGTGGTGGTTCTTTTAGTAAATCAGATACATGTCCCTTAGAAGTCATAAATTCAGATGCATGTTCCTTAGAAATCATAAATCTTGTGTTAATCTACTCTCATTGCTTATTTTCCTATTTGTCATTAAGTCTGTCAAGCCATTTCATGACAAACCATCTATCATTCTTATGCTGTGTCGAAGTAGTAATCTATGGTGACTTCGATTTGATTTATGATTACATTTTCCAGTGAATTGCTTTTCTGTCTAGAGTTATAAAAGTATGACTGATGTGGTGAACAAGTATGAAGAAAGTTGTAGTTATTTGTTGTGGTGTGAACCTAGATTCTAGATTTAATATTCGGGTGCAACTTTTTTGTGTGCGACTGTTAACTGTTTGCAAAAAATACTACTTATTACCTTAGAGCGCTCTAAGCCTGTTTCTAAACTTACATATTGTATAATTTCTATGAAAGATCTCTAAGCAATCCAGCGCTGCTTAAAAAGTGCGAAACATCAAAGTAGCAGAAATTATATACGGAATATAGAACTGTGATACATAGTTCATCAACTCCCAAAGAACATTTTACAGTTCCAATTCCACACACTCCGTCCTAACGGCTTGTTGATGAGAATTATTTAATACAGTATCAGAGGATGATGACACGCGAATAGTCAGCGGAACGAGTTTCGGTGACATCCGAGTAATTTTAACGTTTCATGAACCAGATCGAAATGTCAGAACCACCGTTAGGTGTGAACGGTAGTTGGCGGAAGCGGCAGCCGGTGTTATTGGTCCCTTCCCTATCGCCGGGTAGATAGTGCCAGGGCTGGCGATACTGTTTACAGTACTTCTACAGTATGAATGCCCATCATACTTACAATTTGACGTTGCTAAAGAAAGGGGTAAAAAACATTCTTATAAATTCCTCTTAGTACAAGGCACCAAACGTTACCAACCGATGATATAGGGACTTTTATTAGAGCTATATTTGTAGATAAAACTGAAAAGATTTTAGTTCCTGTGACTTCATCACTAACATATGTATAGACGTTGAAACTCTTAAAATGATTCTCGAGACTAGGAAGTTTAAAAACTCGAAGGATTTCTTTGGCTAGGTAAGCATCGCTCCCACTAGGTTCAATATCCATATTAGGATGCACAGAGAATATTTGAGGACAGGCTTGGAATGTTATGATTATTCACGTGCTTTGACAATTAAAGAGCTACGTCCAAAGCACTTATATGAAGTATAAATAAACATCACTATCGATTGTTGATTTTGTATTTACAAACGGTTAGTTATGCGGCACCGAATAAGCTGTATTTAAAGAAAAATATTATTTTTGATTTGCTGTTATCACAATATTAGTCCTGTTAACTCCTTTTGAAAGACAATACACTTGTGAACCCTCCCAGGGTTCATGTTGAAAGTATTCTAACATGGCTTGTACATAATACCTCTGCTAGTCTACCGATGTTTGTTAGTTTATTTACTTATCAAAAGTTCAAACCTTTGTTATAATTATCAATTTCCTGATTTTCTAAAATTTTATGTAGTAGTTGGTAGTAAGTAATGTTCATATAACAATAAGAACGCTATTTACTGCCTTACCTACGTAGCTTAATCTCAACCTTTAAAGTAATAAATACCCTGTGAAAAGTTTATGAAAATATTGTTTTATTTAAATGAAAAATAGAAATAGAAATAGAAATAGAAATATATTTATTTGCATAAGAGACACGGTATACAAATAATATCATAATTTTTTGCCAGTTAGTAACCCTAGTTTGATTGTTTTTGTTTTAGTAAAAGTGTAAGTAGCATGCATTTGTTTGCAGATCATAATGTTTGTTCCCATTTTATCTGGAGTTTGTTTAACCTTGTTACCAGATTATTTGGGCACATTTGCACGTGCTTAGATATGAACGCTTTAACGGTAGGTAATACAACAGTCGCTATTGTCGAGCGGCTTTGCAAAGGTTCGCGATGTGATTTACTCTGCCCAGAGTATTGTAGTTTAGATTGTTTTAATTGTCGTAGATGCTATTCTAACAGACAGTCGCCAGAAACATAAATGTACCATTCATTGAAAACGGTGTACGAGTACACTACATCTTAATAAATGTAGCAACATCTCAGCTGTATATTTCTTATCGTTACAATAATCATAACTTCAAACCCGGTAGTACCTTGTAACCAAGTACTTGCCTGCAACACTTAGAAATTGGGTTGCGTAAACCACACTTTATTTAACAGGCTTATAACTATATCAATTGTATTCATATCGAGTTAGTAACAATGTTATCTTTTATATAATGCATATGGAACGACTACCTCGTCGACTTGATATGTATATTAATACCTAAATGTAGCGTAAAGTAATTTAATCCAATGGTCTGTTTATTTGGGAGAGATGTTCTAAATTAATAGTTAATAGTTTATTGATCTATTGATTAACTTACAACGCTGGTTAATATTTAACGTGACGAATATAAACACATTATCAGCAATAATATTTGACTTATAATTGAAGCGTCACAAATATGTAACCACTTAATGTGAAAATATCTAATTAATGCTGACGCAATATCACAAATGTTGAAAAAATTTCCACGAGCAGGATTTGAACCTGCACCCTTCTGACATTCCGGGTCACGTGCTCTTCCAATTGAGTTATCGTGGTTCTAAGCAGCCCGCCGAAATTATTTAACACTTTTTACTTTGAAAGCCAAAGGCGCCCATTCAATGTCAACGACTACCGTCACTAACATCCGATCATAATATTTTTACAAATATTAAAGATCAGTTAAGAAGTAAGCAAGCTATTTATAAATGTTCAAATAATTTTTAACGCAAATTTTGTTGCGAACAAATTACAAAAACACAAATGTTGAAAAAATTTCCACGAACAAAATTTGCGTTAAAAATTATTTGAACATTTACATATGACGCAATATTTTTAAAATTGGATGCAAATGATTTCTGCAGTGGGCATCCTTAAATATGAGGGGCGATCATAGGAATGGCTGCGACTAAACTGAGATTTTTGAAAAATTGAAAAGAACTGCCTTGTTTTGTAAGCCTCGTAAGGGATACTCGGGTGTTTCAAATTCTTCCAACGGGTAATACCTACACGTAGGTACAATTTTGAGGCAACAGTTAATGTAATCTCAAAAGTGGGTTAATGTAGCCGCGCTCGCGGTATCCGAATAGAATCGCTGTTTCCACAACATCTGTCAAATACACTATACTATAACCGCTGCCGTATAAAATATGACGGATTTCGCAACAACACCAAATGGGAATATTCAATAAGCGCTCCAGTTTGCTGGGTGGTTGTTTCGTGAAATATGGCTTTTGTGCGGACGTGATTTTACTTTGCGACTTATAAACAAGTCGTTGGTTTCTCTAATGTTTGTAGCACACATCTTCGTGAGTAGACTCAAACTACAAACGCTATGATACCCTCTAATGGATTTAGATCTCTATGGCAAGGACTTAAAGACTTTAGAAGCAGAAAATTTGCATCTGAATTGTAAACTATTAGGCCATCTTGTGCTTACGCACGCCGTTTTGAGATTTGGGATTGTAAAGCTGTGATCTCGTCTAGAATATTAATGAAGCCTTTTCCTACATAATGATAACATCCTGTGTTTCGCTTCCCGTGGTTATACCTAATTTTAAGAGCTCAAGATGGTTCTTAACCATGAAATTTATTGTTGTTATTTTCATGAATACAAGATTTACTTTACTTGAAGTTAATTAAGGGCTTGTTGTGTTGTAAAAAACGCAAGCAAAGGATTTGTAGCAATTATATAAATAAAATTTACAACTCTCGTCGGAACGGTCCAATAGTGAACGCAGTAAATATTTACTGTCCATAATAACAAGCCCTTAAGGCTTTGAGTGTCTTAAAAGTATAACGCATTAACTACGGTGTAATTATTGATGAAATGAGTTGACGCTTGCACGTATGTCTGCGTCGGTTATGAAATTAGCATGAATGCCATAAAATACCAAAATATTAAAAATAAAAGCACACTAGACATTTATAAAAGAAAAAGAAAGCAGACAGAAGTAATAGACAGAGATACTAACATGTCCCCGACATTGCATTGCATCAGGGATGCTAGCAGCAGCTGAAGTTGATATTGAGCTATTATTAGAAAGCGCATCGTCGCTGATGCATCGGGTGTGAGGCAGCACCAACAGCATCTTGAGGACAGTTGCGACGAGACGACGTAGACAGTACCATTATGCGGCACTGGACCTGCGTCCACCTCGTCAAAGACACCAAAATTTATTATAATAACTTTATGGCTATACAATGAATAATATGCACTAACATAGGTTTTTAAGTTAAATAATGTTACTAAGACTATGGACCCAGGTCTGAAATAAATGATTTTTATTTTATTTATTGTTATTTATTTATTATTTTCAATATTTCTCGAAATTAAACTTTTACTGAACTTTAGAAAACTAGTATCTCTGGTGGTGCCTAAACTCAGTACCTTTTATTATTTTAAGCTGCTCTTCCGATTGCAATTGTTTTTGAGTCGTAAAGCAGTTGCTTTTTTTTAGTGTTCAATATAAATGTAGCAAACTGAATGCAAAAATTACGAATCTAAAATAATTCGATCTAAAAGTATTGTAGGAATAGCTAACACCAGACTAGTTTTAAGGTCCATTTTATCATTGAGCACTTCTCTATATAATTGAGCCGTCCACCATTAAAGTCCCCGCCTAGCCTTATTTCAACCCGAAGAACTTTATAGGACGACGTTTAATTACGTGAGATGTTTAATTTTTCCACTTTTTAACAGCCACACAGTTGTTAAAAGTAATTTACGCCACCGGCTATTTGTTTCAGTGTTTGTCTCCTTTGTTTATAAGTGATTTTGTGTCAACTTGCACCAAGATAACATTTTATGACATGATAATGTATTAATAGAGCGTTTCTTCCGTGTCTGAATCTTGCAAGTTAAAGTTGTGGGTACCTACTTTCAAAACATGAATAGGTATAATATTTCATATATCGGTAATCACCGGTATTTTAGTAGAAATAAAATATATTATTAAATATTTTTAGACAATTGTAATCCTTACTTATCATCGCATAGCAGAAAAAGTTTTAAGATTAAACTGAAACTAATTACTTGACGCCTAGCCATACTCTAACAGAGCAGAAAATCCTTGATCGTTTCACTTGAGTGGTATCCACTAATTATTAATATTTTCAATTTTAAAACAATTTTCAACAAAGCCTTTTATTTACTTAACGAAACAGGTTCAAAATAAAGTACCAAAGTATAATAATGACTCACAATAACTTAGACCTTACCTAAGCGTCACATCAATTAGCCAGATTACTGAGTTGATAATAATTTATAGTCAATAATCAGTTCAATAAACACAAATAGATAAGATGTCCAATAGAATAAAACGCAAGATTACATTACAGTTATCGACTCGTAGTGTTAATGAACCTCACAAGGCCAAATGCTCTTCAAGATAACTCTATAAAACCTTTTAGTTTTATGGATTTCGATTCATTCCGCAACAAAATAATTCGATATCGAATATCTTTACGACAATCGAGCAGCAAGTGTATTTATATTTTAAAAGTAACGAGATAAGTTTTAAAGTATTCAAAGATTCTGGTGAGAGCCATGATACGGACGCCAATGAATATGGTAATTCCAGTTCCGAAGTATTAAGAGAACTATGTTCGAAAATAGCAAGATGGAAAGCGGAAAGATTGGCTTCACTGCCAACAAGGACAAAGTGATTGTGAGTGATGCGAAGACTGAGTTTAGTATTAAGGAAAAATGTCGCAAGATACAGAAGAAACTAAAAAAGACTGAAAAACAGAAGACTGATGTGCATAAGCCAGAGAAACCTATATGGTGGAACCAATGTAGCAGTTGTAAGTAAAAAGTTGAACAGAATATTTTTTCAAACTGATTAATAATTCTTAGGTGATCAATTACTTGATTACTATTTGATTACTTTGAAATGCATAAACCTTCGTGTACTGCTTTAAAAAGGATCTTACCGTAACTTATTGCATACTTAATTGTAATGTTTTGATAAGAAGTGTCTTTAAATTAATAGTTTTGCTGTCGCTTATGAGATCTAGTAACAAAAACATGGAAGGCATTTTAAGGGCCTTGAGTCGCGTCGCCCTTTGAATTCATAATAAGAGAAATTGGATCAACAAGGTTCCAAATTTTGAAACCGCTGGAACCTTCGACAATAGCGATAGAGAATCGAGGCCAGCGATGTGACCTTAGACGTCGCCTTCAAATTATATATGAGCCCTTCTAATGCTCGAAATACTAATTGCTGATGTCGATTTCGACATGCCTTTTGCAATTGCTAATCTCAATAAGGATCATGTTAATTAGCTTGACAGTGCAGTACTACCCAAAATTTTATCTCATATTTTGTTTATGATAGTATTTTCTAATAAGGGTTTTGAGTTTTTGAATAAAGTCACACCCATCAAACGTACGTATCACCACTATCTTGTTTGTAGAGATGTCAGAAACGTGAAATTTTCTTTCTGTTGCGGCCTTTTTATCCAACTTTTAGTATATCAATCGTGTGATCTTGTTTTAAATGTACAAGCTTATCTAAAATTTCGCTGATTGTCTCCTAGATTTTATCTAAGAATTTGAACTTTATGGCATTATAATAAGTTCATATTTTATAACTTAGGTGTGAATTTCGTTTTGCACTTGACAGTATGTAGAATTGTAGAGTCACATTTTATATGTACACATAAATATATCCGTAAAAGTGTGTCAGTGGAAAGCGCGAGAGAATCCCGAGAAATCTACGCGCTAATGCGGCCGCGCCGCACGCGCCCCCCTGTTTCCACTTTCTAAACTGGCGAGACTAGTGCTGGTTTTATAGTTCAGGAACTAAGTATCACTTGAAAGTCGCCATGCTGATATTTCCTTATATGCCAAGTATACATGAACAATCATACGAAACTGCATTCGACTCGTCCGGTCACTAGGTAGGATGTAGGATGACATACATAACGAAGTATTTATCAGGTAAATGAGTGTTTCATAGCTTTTTTAATCAGCAACAGTCGGTTTCAGTATGGGATAAACTGAAAGGTTAATCAGACATTAAACGTTTATGGAGACGACTTTACGTCTTTTATTTATAGGACGCTAGGTGTCCACTGATTATCTCTAGATCTTATCGACTTCCTAGTAAGTAAGTGGGACCTTGATGTTACCTATATCGAATATCATATCAATAGGTTGTCCTTACTTTTTTAAATCCTATTTAGGTTACATAACTAAAACATAATCATAAATTATAAAAATCTCCAGCTTATTTTTATGTCCCCACTGCTGGGACACGAGCCTCTATGGTTGGATAGGGAGAATGGGCCATAAAACACTACGCGAGCCCACTGCGAATTAGTGGTTGTAGCAGCCGGGACCGACGGCTTTACGTGCCTTCGAAGCACGGAGGAGCTCGAGATGATAAATGTTTGGTCACCCATCCGGTAACCGGCCTTTGCGGAAGTTGCTTAACGTCATCACTAGCAGACCGGGCGCGTTAACCACTGCGCCATCGAGCTCCTCTTTTTTTTGTTCATAGATGTACCTAATGATCTTGTCGAAAGAAGGTTCTTCTTCGGATCTTGTTGAAAGGTCTTTCTTTTACGAATATCACTTGGTCTTAAATCTGGTGATAAACAAACAAATGTCCATATTTACATATTTATTCTTCAAAAGAAAAGTTCCTGCTTCATTTCGCCAAGGACTCGAGGAAGGTGCTATACAAGCAATGCGTCAATCTTCATTAGTCTCGTTGTGAATGTTTTGATTGACAACGAAGGTAGTTCCAGCAGTTAATTATCGAAAGGACTCGTTTTAAGGGTCTTTTGTTAACTTTAATGGATACTGTCATTACTGCGCTACCTTATAAGGTCGTGACGATTTATGTATCAGACTAGCAGCCAGTTAATTTCGAATTTAACATCGTGATGATAATGTTTCAACGTATCCCTTAATGGTTGGTTACATTGAGATAAAGAAGTTGTTAACTGTTCCGAGAAAAGCGTTTTGTCAACTCTTGTTTGATACCGTATTAAGTGTGGTCAGGAAACTTCATAAACGTTTTTATTTATTTAATTTAAATATTAAGAATTGAGCGATGTCGCAACATGCTCTGTCTGGGTTGCACATTCTATAACTTAATTCTGAGAGGATCGGTTAAAATTTATCTCATCGATGATTTTAATACGTTTGATACACGAAGTTTTTGTTAGAAGCTTTTTTTGCTGAGGCCTTGTGCGAAGTACGTCCCGCGCCCCTCATTCCCTTCTCCTCTCGCGTACTAGTTTTGAGTCGTACGCGCAGCAGACATCCTTTGTTACGGATATCGAAACAACATACAGAAGTATTACCTAACAAATTTGAATTTTTAACATAAAACAACTTCTAAGATTTACCTGCAATTAAGTGTGATATTTTGTATTATACTAGATAACATATTATAATTTGATTTCCCATGTTTGTCCACAGTGAGTGAAATCGACCAGTACCTATGGATGGTGGGCGGGTCAGCGGGTGCTTTGGCGCTCACTGGGGTCGCGGCAGCCTCCGCTTTCTACCTCAGCACCAGGCCCAAGCCGGAGAAGCCCCTCGTCACGTTACACGAACAGAGCCTCCCTGAACCGGTGAGTATGCTAAGAACTTAATAACATTACTAAAAAAATTTTAGAACTACATTTTACTTAAAAAAATTATGGAAACTTTCGAATTATCTTTACACAAACTTTTTTAAGCTGCTGCATCACTGAAAACATAATTATAGTTTCTTTGAGAAAATTACACATCAACGACATCATTATTATTATTTACAAACACGTAAGATAGAGTAGTTATCTGGGGGCACGGCAGTGCCCCCGCCAAGTCGAGCAAAAAAGCGGCACGGCCGTACTAAATAATCTAATTTAATATAATATATGTAAGTATTACTTGTGAAATACATTGTGTTTTTGTGATATGGTCAAGTCAATCTATTTATTTAAAACATAAAAGATTTTTTATATTGATATGGTCACTATAAGATGTTGTTAGGTTAGCTAATTACCTACGTAATAACTTAAGACAGAAGGTCCCTTAAGTAGGGACTGAATAAATTAACCGACTTGGTATCATGGATCTCACAACTTTTTACGGTAGAAGAGAGTTGCGAGACTTGGTTTTTTATAAGTTTGTTTTGATGGCATTGTATTCTACTGGAAACCTGATTTTCATTTCAAAGGCGTATTATTAGGTCTACACATACGTCACGCTACCAATCAACTAAGGAACTTATATAGGTTATTATTAAGATATCTTAATAATCACCACTCAGATAATTTATTTCTAAAGGGATATAAAAAATATTCAAGGCCCACGTTAACATAGAGTTCTTATAGCGAATGATGTTGTTAAAAGAATGCGCAAGTTGTAAAGTCAGCTTTTATTGCTTGTTTTATAGCATTCATTTAACTCTCAAATCTCAATAGTTTTTTATTCAGGTTTTCTCAGTTCAGCGAACTCAGATAATACTATGAATAGATTATATTCCTTATTTACACTTTCCTGGGCGATTCCTTAAAAGTAGTTTATATATATTTTATGTCATGTTTGCCGTACATATTGTTTAAATACTTATCATAAAATAGGAAACGTATTGAATTTTTATTTTTTATGTATATATTTTTAAAACTTCGTGGAGCTCTTGCATATTTAAACTGCATCTTTAAACAGGTAAATAATGAGATTTGGCGATAAAAAGATGAATATAAACAGTCTAATAAACTTTTAAACAACAGTGATAGGACAGTGAGGTATTTTCGGATTTTTATACTGATATTACATTGCTTGTGATAATAATGATAAATCAGTCGATTACTGCATTAATCGCGAGTTCATGGCCGATAACGCTTTGTCTTGGCTGTAACGTATTCTAATAAGATCATTGACCGATAATGTTACCGTCTACAAGTGCACATTATAATGTAGCGTCACAATAAAATTATGAGCTAATAAAAACATTATACTTACACGATTTTTTATGAAAGCAATATTAATTTACTCTATTGAACAATAGTTGGAATTAACAAATTATGTAGTTTCAACAGCCTTCATCACAATCGTAAAGTTACAAATAAATTAATTAAAAGTAGAAATCGAAAAAAAATAACCAAATAAGTAATAATAAATCAATAATGATCTGGTGGTCGACCGACCCCAGCGCCGGGCAATACTGGTAGATATTACCATACCTCATGATGAGAACCTTGTGAAAGCCGAGAAGGACAAGCTCAGTAAGTACCTTGACTTGGCTCACGAGGTTACCGCTATATGGGATGTGGATTCAACCATTATTGTACCGATAGTCGTTTCGGCAAACGGTCTGATAGCGAAGAGCTTCGATCAACACCTAGAGGGGCTCTCACTGAAAGGTTGGGTCAAGGGTCAGATGCAAAAGGCAGTACTCCTTGACACGGCACGTATTGTCAGGAGGTTCCTCACTCTGCAGCCCTGACCACCGGTAGCTTGGGCCCTGCCCTGCTGCTGGTGGTACTCTAGGATTAGGTTTTTATAATGTTTTATTGTTTTTATATTAAAATATTGTAAAGAATAGTTGTAAGAAAGAAAATAAATAAAGGAGATAATAATAAAAAATAATAATAATAAATCTTTTTATTTTTTAACCTTGGTCAAAGTATCAATTGTAGACCTATAAAAGACTTTTTAAATTTTGTCTTATTTGCTTGAAGGGGATGCAGAGTGTTATGGCTAATAGCAAGGCCCTTAATATAGCCATTTATATATCAACACAAATCAAATTCTCCCGTGCTTTCCAATTTGTTATCGAATATAAGTTCAATTTGTCGTTAGTAAAGTTTTGGTATATTATTTTGATGAATTGCCTGAGAACCCTACATTTTTTGAGTAAATCTCTTATTAGATTTTATTTGAAGCATTCATCCTTGCCATTGATCACAATTTTATTTGCAAGTTCATTCAGATCATTTATTGATGACATATTTATTACCACCGATGATGAATTTTATAAATTAAATTTAGATTTCATAAATAAATTGCCCGAACTACCTACGTTAGCGGTTGAAAAATAGATATGGAATTGTGACGAAAGGGAACTCCTCTATATCGCTGTATCAAAGTTCAAGTTGCCCTAATTCGAATTGCCGCCGCCGTGGAGTTGGCAAAGCGCATCTTCGAGCGGTATTTTTAACTCATTGTACCACAGGCAGCCCAGGGCGATACTCTGCTGTCAAAAATCTGAAGTCACTAGCGAAAGTGATAAGAGACTGAAACTTGCTAACCGTGTCGGAGCCAACAACCGAGACGACACAGGACCCACACCTCTTAAAGTGAAAAGTGAACTAAGTGAATAGTCTGAGACATAGTTCCGAAAAGACCACGACGATGGTTGCGCAATGGAGCGTAGTATAATTCGAAATTAACTGTGCGTTTTGTGGTATAATAAAAGTGAGCTGTGATTGTAAGGATGACGTGCTGTACCTGCTGTATAGGAGTCACTCCGATTCGACCTCCGATATTACTGACCGAACAGTCGGACTCCCTCAAAGTAAGTGGTTCATTGACAACACTGTGAAAGATGGACCTGATAAATCATTGTTATGCGAGGTCAAGGAAACAGGCCGATTACTCACCAGTTATCGTTTTATTATGACAAATATAGATGAAAAACTGGGAGTTTGCCGCTTTTGCTGGAATTTCACAAGATGTTATCAAAAATAGAAGTTTAAATAAGATAGTTTTATGTGACGACATGTGGCATTTTCGATTCACTGGTAAATTTTAATGTTCGAATTTGAATGACAGATGTCGGTACATTGTTAAACGCTACTCACGCCTCAATAGTTGGCAAAGATCCGTAGCATTTCGATTCAGTACATTTGGGCCCACTATCGGAGATGCGGACTGATTAGAAATAGAAACAACATCATCTAGCTAGACGATTCTGAATACTGATGATTCAGTATACATACATACCGGTATTTCATTTCCTTTACAACAAATAGAAATAAGGGTAGGAATTCTATTCTATTGATAAGGAGGTACATCTGCTTAGATTTTTAGATTATGTTTTGTATGGAGCTATGAAGAGAAAATTTAACTATGTAGTAGCGACGGGGAATACTAGGTTAAGTTAGGTTAGTCTTGTGACCTACACGCAGCGGAGGCTCGCAAAGCGAGCCGGATCCACACTTGTTGTGCTCGAATTTTTACAAAAAAAAATAAAAAAAATAACTATCTTTTTTTGAAAGCTATGATTTTCGTCATTTCGTGAAAAAAAATTGTGTCATTTTTTGGGGCCCCCTTTTCTACACCCGGACCAGTTAAATTTAATTCTAAAAGTGATTTCACTCAGCAGGCTATGATAGTATTAAATTAGGTAACTAGCTGTCTTCTGAGGTAGGTATTATAATATTTAGTCATCAATTAATGAAATGCATTGTACCTACTAGAATTGTAAGTGAGTTCTGTTTAAAACCAAACGGTTTGTAAGTGAGGTATGAAAAAAATCGGCAAGAGCTCTTAACTTCGTGTCGTGTTTGGAACTAAACGAGTTTTTATAAAGTTTGTAAGTCAGATACCTACACATACATAAGCACATACATAAGCTTACAAATAAAAACTAAAAGGAAAATATATATAAAACCTTCAGCATCGTACATTTAAAAATCCTTTACTGACCAATAAAATCCTTTCAATCAGTAAACGATATTCGTACATACTACCTACTATATACAAATATTATTTTATTATCTTTTGTTCATACCTAGGTTACCTGGGAGTTATAGCTCTTAGTGATATAACGTGTCTCTTTTGTTTACTATAGGGAATAATCGAATCTTTTTTTATATGATATTTACTTAAAATTATAAAAAAGAAACTTTGGAAACTGTACAGACTACGAATCCGAAATTTGACACGTAGGTTTTTTACTCAGTGAAGATTGGGCTTAAAAAGGATTTTTAAAAAGATACGAATATATCTAATCTACGTAAAGCCGTTGGTCCCGGCTGCATTAGCAGTCGTTAAAAACCACCGATCCGCACTGGGCCCGCGTGGTGGTTTATGGCCCGTTCTCCCTATCCATCCATAGGGAAGGCTCGTGCCCCAGCAGTGGGGACATAAAATGAGCTGATGATGATATCTGATGTAAATAAGTTTATATGGTTTTAGTTAAAGTAGATTAAGAATTAAAAAATTAAGAAACGAGGCGTTTTTAGCATGCTTTGCCATTATTGTTCTAAAGCAGTACTGCATGCACGTACAATAATGCTAGGTGATCATCATCAATCATTCTAGGTGATGTTATAAACCTTACAGTCACATTCAACTCCACATTACATACAAACGTAGGAATAACTTTATAAACAACACATAAATTCAATTGGACACGACTACGTATAATTCGTGGCAACTTTTACAGAAAACAGACGACCTCAGCATTAATAGCATTAAGACACATTCTGAAAGATCTTAATACAAAACATCATAAATCTAGATTAGTGGCGACAGTTATTTTTTAACAGTATTATATATACAAAATGATAATCTATTATAGTATAAATTATGTCATACGTTATAGTGAAGATGTCAGACGTTGTAACTATGTTTTTCGTTTGCTACGACCACGTCTCTAGGGCTATTAGGATTAATTTGTAATAAAAAATGTGTATTAAATGTTTAGAATCCAATCTGGGTATCGAGTCCGCACAACTTAGCTTATAACTTTTGCGATCGTTGCAAAGAACGTATGAATGTGGCGATACCCGAATCAAATAAGAAACCAACTTGCTTGATCAAAAATATTCTGTTGAAACTGTTCAAAAAGTCAAATGAGGAAATTCAAGAATTTCTAAAATTCCTCCAAAACATGGAGTAGTTTGCCAGCACACGTTTTCCCTCCTTCCTTGATATGGGGTCCTTTAAACGAGGCGTGAAGAGGCACCTTGTGAGCCGGCGGAGTGAGGGTAACTGATGCTGCGTTGTTTTCACGCTGCACCAGTTGTCATCGCATCTTGATTCCATATTCACTTATCATCAGGTGAAATGGAGTCATTTGCCGTGCTACGTATTAAAAAAAAACGACGGGTTGCACTCTGGGAGTGCCGCCAGAAGTGAAAACTTGAATATTAACGTTGTGCATTTTTGATATTTTGGAATGGTTAGGGAATAATTTTGCACGAATTGCTTTAATTATCAGTATAAAAGTACTCTCATTTATGTGGTAGAATACAATATTTATTTATTGGGCTATCGTACACAAACATGACAATTTATATTACATTAAAAAGTTATATTAAGTTATATTAAAAATTTATATTACGCCGCGCCAGCTGTCTACTCTCCATCCGTCTTACGAATTTTCGATCAGGTCACGTGTCCTGACGCGAGTTTAACATTTTTTACCCATTCCAAAAAAAGTGCACAACGCCGCTAAAGAAGTTTTCACTTCAAAAAAAATTACATTTAACTATCATCGTCATCTCAGCCAAACATCGTCCACTGCTGGACAAAGGCCTACCCCAAGGATCTCCACAAAGACCTTTGACAAATAGTTTTGTGCTGCTCCATCCATTCAACTATGTTTGGATAATTTTACTTACATTGTTGGCTTACATTGTTATTGTTAGTTGTGTTTTGATATCTTTAATTTTATGTCTTTGCTGTAAGCCCTACTAAATAAATAACACTGTACATTTTTATCGTATATCCTTATTTTTTATTCGTAGTCACTTACACTCGCTCTGAGCCTGATTAAACAATTAAGACTGATTGGAAGGTGCATCAACTATCAGCTAAAAATACTTAATGATACTATATCAGTATTCACGAAACCTTGTAGAATTATACACTGTACCGTACCTTAAAACCATATATTCGGTTTTCAACAAATCAATTCTC
Source organism: Eudonia mercurella (assembly GCA_963082485.1). NCBI lineage: Eukaryota > Metazoa > Arthropoda > Insecta > Lepidoptera > Crambidae > Eudonia > Eudonia mercurella. The sequence continues at coordinate 10,891,121 of OY720038.1, forward strand.
AGTATTATTGTACTTTTTTGTTTTGTTCTTTTGGCAAATGTTCTAGTCATGAGACTCAATTTAACAATCTAACATTTTTGAAACACGTCAATTATTAAAAACTACCGAATTATTTTTGGTGAGAAGGTTATCTTGGGCGTTAACGAAAATTGGCAAGCAATAGCAAAAATAAATTGAGAAAATAAAAATAGAATCGTCTCTTTGATTCAATTAACTTTAATGACATCAAAAAATATGTTACTATGCTTTACATCAAATATATATAGGCTTTTGAAACACAAATCTAGTTACTGGAATCCTAAAATTGGTATTTTCTACATCCGACTTTTATGTGCAGATATAATATAGAGGTAAAAAATTACAGGCAGCTGAAACCCAAGCAGTTTTCTTTAGATTCCTTATTTGCTTTTAGTAAGGAAACCATAAGAAGCGTGGGCAAATTGCAAATCGCCTCGAGTGCATAAACGAGAAATCCAAACGTGATACCGAAGGTGATGGATCATATCATAAATTGGATGACTAAAAAAAGCTTTACGTTAAAAATTATGAGTACTCAGAAAGGTAATTCCTGTTAAGTCTAGCCATTAATTAATTATGTTTTGATTCTTTTCCAGTATCAAAAAAGAATCTTTTGAAATAATAATAGTAATTTCTATGTATTTCTATTGAACGTTTGAAAAGCAAATCTTATATGTATGAGGCTATTAGCCAATCAACGATTGTGTTGATGGATGAACATTTTGAAGCATTGCTAAAACTATTTTTGAAAGCGATCATCCATTTATTTAGGCGCCACATATCACTTCAATTACACTAAGTAGCTCTTGAGCGTAGAACTCTGAATCAAATGTAAATAGCGTTCCAGCTCGATGAATCTAATGTTATGAATCGAATACACTACGACGATGCACACAGACGGAGATTTTTATGTTTATGGCATTGCAACTTACTTGAGTTTTAAGAATATAGAGAATAGAGTTTTAAGTTACATTTACAAGCAACATTACACATTTTGTAAGTCATGAATTTCCGTTTAAGAATCTAAATAGTTTTTGGTAACTTAATTTATTGTTTATCCTTATTTCAGATTTAGTAAATAACTTTAATATTATAAACATGAGACGAGACAATTCAGTGTTGACATGGTATTTGTAGAGTCAACCCAATAAAGGTTTTGAATACCTTTGTCTCGCAAACGCAACATTTGATGAATGGCAGCGTAGACGTTAGAATCCCGTGACAGACTTGATCGCTTGCCAGTCACTGTGCCGATGATTGCTAATAACTCGTGACGATTGATGTACTCGTATGTCAATGTTTTGTAAAATATAATATTTCATAACACTTGATCGCAGGAATTAGTGGTGGCGGTGGGTGGTGTAAAATGTATCATTGATTCCGCTTTAACAATAGTCAGGCTATCAAACAGGATATATATATCCTATCCTATCGCGGATCGTGTCCAGTGGCGTGTACTTGGAGAAGCCTTTGTCCAGCTGTGGACTAGTATGGGCTGATGATGATGATGATGATGATTATGATGATGATGATGATGATGATGATGATGATGATGATGATATCTATACTAATATTATAAAGAGGAAACCTTTGTATTTTTGTATGTATGTATGTTTGCAACGAATAAACTCAAAAACTACTGGACCGATTTAAAAAAATCTTTCACCATTAGAATGCTACATTAGCGCTGAGTAACATAGGCTATATTAAAAAAAAGATATGCGGTACGAAGTCCGCCGGGTCAGCTAGTTTTTCTATAAAGAAACTAAGAAAGCATCGGTTATTAATGTTGATTTGATAACATACATAGTTGTTATATAAGCTTTTAACGTCTAATGAATTATTAAATAATAATTATAACCTGGTTTTAAATATTATTAAACTTCTCTAGATGTTTATTATCATCTATAAAATAACGGATGTTATTGAAATTTCATACGTTTTCCCATCTCCTACATTAGTAGTAGTCATCAGTTTTGACAAGAGCCATGTTTTTCGTGTAAAAACTAGTTATGCGGAAATCACAGCTGGCCAACTGTGGCGTGGTTACAATGTCAACTATTTCGGAGACACTTTATTATCGCTTGCCAAGAAATACTGCATCATCCACGATGCCCTTCGCTGGGGTTTCCTTTCAGTATACTTAGGATAGTAAACGTTTTGTAGACGTATCTTAAGATGTTTATGGAGAAGACCTTTGGCGTAGTGCGTTACGGTTGTAATTACGGTTTTATTTACGTTTTAATCAACTTTAACAACCCCTTGGGATATTTGAAATTAAAAACATATCGAGCACTTCAATGCTTTGGAAAGCACTGTAAGCCAAAGTCTCTGTTTTTATTGAAATACTAGCTGACCCGGCGGACTTCGTACCGCTTTGACAGTTTCCATCATTGAGTTAATATAAATCAATGACAACAAATGAAACAAATTATTTTGTATTGGAAAATTAAATTGTCGTTTTTAGTTTTTTTTTTTAAATATAGCCTATGTTACTCAGCGCTAATATAGCATTCTAATGGTGAAAGATTTTTTTTAAATCGGTCCAGTACTTTTTGAGTTTATTCGTTGCAAACATACATACATACATACATACATACATACATACATACATACATACATACATACATACATACATACATACATACATACATACATACATACATACATACATACATACATACATACATACATACATACATACATACATACATATATACAAAAATACAAAGATTTCCTCTTTATAATATTAGTATAGATATGGCAGACAAACCTACCTACAGTACCTACACTCGTTAGGTCAGCGATGTTGGGTCACCTGTACTAAATTGTCAATGTGTAAAAGCTCAAGCCCATATTGGTACAGACGCCTGCACATCAACCTATCCAAAACTGTCAAATTTCTACAATAAATGTTCAACCATATGCCATATACATAACGTTCAAAGTCTATTGAGGGAAATTAACAGTTTGTTGTAATCTGATGTGCATTCGTGTGTACTGACGTAGAAACGTCAGTACCAACCTAGAAAAACCTAGAAAGGTTGATTATAAAAATATCTAAATTCTCTTCTATAGGAGCTCGATGGTTAACGCGCCCGGCCTCCTAATGCTGAGGTTAAGCAACTTTCGCATTAGATGGGTGACCAAAAATGTATCATCTCGAGCTTGGTCCCGGCTGCATTAGCAGTCATTAACAACCATCAATCCGCACCGAGCCCGCGTGGTGATTTATGGCCCGTTCTCCCTTTCCATCCATAGGGAAGGCTCGTGCCCCAAGAGTGGGGACATAAAATGAGCTGATGATGACACCAATGAAAGTTATAGAGTGATATATAAATGTTCGTAAACACAATTATGGCAGTTCATGAAGATGTTACAATTTCTGAATGGAATCATCAAACTTCTACGATTTACAAGAAAATAGATTTTTCTACGCTGTCTTCTAATATTTGTAGCGCTCTACACTTATGTGAACGAACACAAATAGCGTGACATCGTTGCTATGTCACACAGTTTCTTTATAAATAAATGCGCGGCCTGAACCGCCACATTTTTCACTCGGCGTCGTCGTCGTGTGACCAATTTCCTCCCGACCTTGTCTCAAAAATTCAAGATCAAGTTCCTTAATGCGCCTCACAGTTTATATTAAGTGTCATTAGTAACTTTAACATTAACAAAATGTTATATTATTTATATTATTGAGACGAGATCTGGAGGAAATTATGTAGTTACAAGATTTTAAAAAATCGAGTCTTCTGGTGTCTCCGTAGCTCAGCGACATTGGACCGGTTATCCAAAGGGTGTGGGTTCGATTCCCACTCGAGCTTCCAGAGACTGGTTGATTTTTTCTAGTAAAATTTTATCTTGTAACTATATAATATAGTATTGTGTATTGCAAAATTCAAAATAATAAAAATATTATATCTATAACTCTGTACATGTCAATGTAACCATATTTTAGTTGCACCTTATTGTTATTTGTTTAATAATAGAGAAAAATTAATTCTTATGTTTTCGATATTAAAATTTAAAATCAATTATTTAGTTTAGGCTTTAAAAAGCTCATATAAATTTCAATATGCCATCCATATCGATAACTTAGGATTGACAATGGATAGGACAAACATTTTAAAGAGATCACTCGCACGGCGTGAGGATGTTGAACTTGCAACTGTGTTATATAATTATTGAAATTTGCAATATTGCAACGTAGTCGTCGCTTGAGTACCAATCACTGGGGTGTTTACCTCATTCATACAAATTACTTGTACACGAGTACAAGTAATTTGACAACTCGCTTAATTGCGCTTTGGATTTTCCATACATCATAATTCTTTCACTCAGCAAATAATACATCGATACACGATAGCTCAATTGGAAGAGCACCTGACCCGGAATGTCAGAAGGTGCACCCTTCAAGGTTGAAATCCTGCTCGTGGAAATTTTTTCAACATTTGTGTTTTTACAATTTGTTCGCAACAAAATTTGCGTTAAAATTATTTGATCATTTATAAATAATACATCGCTATAACCTGAAGCTTCGTTCCTCCCAAGTAACTTATGGTACCTTGTTCAATCTTTTAAAGTTTTGTGTCTTGGGACTGAATATTTTACCACAGTATATTTTACTATAACTGTAAAATGAGGTATCACATTTATTCATGAAATAAGATCAACTTTTATTTATCTTTAATATTATACCTACACTAGTATTTATGTATTGATTACCTTTCGATGATACGATCTTTACGATCTTATTAATAAAAAAACATATTGAAACACATGCATGATTGATGACTGGTATAAAACATTATCGACTTCTCGGTAATTTATGGAGACTTCAACTGCTGAAAAAAAGGACAGTTTAATGATTATATCTTAATGTCAAGTAATTGTCCGCTCCATACAATACGCAAAACAGTTTAACGACCCCAAAACCTACAATGTACTTTACATTAACTCAGTTCATTACCATAATTACATAACAATTTGTGCCGCGTCAATTTGCAGCCCAAATGTTTTCATCTTTCCCACAAGTGACTTTGACCCGTTCATCGTTCCATTTATCATTGTGCAAACTGTTATAATATACCGTAACGTGTAAGAGAACTCCAACTTAAGTCAAGATTAAGAATTAGTGGGTCATGTATATTTTATGATGTCATTAGGTTAATGAAAAATATATTTGCATATTTGTGCTCTATATTTTGTGCCGGCGCTCGTTTCAAGACACATATTTTGAAGTTTCTGTTAAATTAGGTTAAGCTCTGAATTCTTGTAATAGTTGTTGTGGCAGTTAATACAAACTGCGAGTAGAGTAAATAGGATTACCACTGATTAGTTTCTCTTGACTTGCAAGGATTCAGTGCTATGACTTATTATGATAAAATAATTACTGTTTGTAAACGTTCATGCGCTAGCGGTTTCACTTGGATTGACGATGTGCCTAACTACTTTTATATTTGTTCCGTTCCAGGGACCGGAAATGGTGCGAGTATCAAAATTCTACAAAGAGGCTAAGAATGGTCGTTTTCTACGCTATCTCCATGAAGATACACGCACACTTTATGAAACTTTCCGTCGAGGAGTGAAAGAATCAAGTAAATATTTGCCTATATCATTGTTTTGTGTGTTATTTAAATTTGTCTCCAGGCAAACCTTGTTTCTATTATTATTGGTCTCTATTGGCATGGTATCCAATTACCTGCAGTCGTGGCTGTATTACTCACACAATTGTAAAGTAGGGAGTGCCCCAAGGCGCACAACTATGGCCCACGTCATTTCCCTCCGTTTCCGCTCGTTAGCGATAAATAAGATAATACACGGGTATTACAAAATATTCTTAAAATCACTCACCAACTGGTTTGCGGGTACAGTTAAACACTAGAGTAGCCGGGACAGTTGTTCTCGTAATTTTATTACTGCGAGCTCTTAAAGCACGTTGAAAATAAAGCAGACAGAAATGGAACAACTTGGTATCCTGTGGAATATTCCGCTGTTAAACTTTAGTTGTAGTCTATTTGTGAGATTGAGTTGGCGATAATAATACAAGGTTATTAACAGCGCGTTTCATTTTATTATCTTCGCAGATAATGGAAATTGTCTGGGTTGGCGTGAGGGACCAAACAAACCTTACGTATGGCAAACATACAATGAGACTTTGCTTCGGGCAAAGAACTTTGGGTCTGGTCTTCTCTGTCAAGGTCTTACTCCTGGTCAAAATACTTTTGTAGGTGAGTATTATCATTTACAATAAAAATAAGGTAGGTTTGGTACTGTAAAAGTTTTATCAATTTATAAAGCCACTCATCAATAAAACCTTTTTTAAATAAGGCTTGACCCCCCTCTGATTTGGAAAAGTTAAATTTTCTACCAATTTTGAAGTAGTAAATGCATTGAAAATGAAAAATGAAAATGAAACATTTATTGGCTATCACACAGTACAAAAGAAATAAACAAAAATAACAACATAATAAAACAGTAGCATAATTTCCACAAATACAAAAAACAAAACAACGTAAAAGTGTGACGAGCCAATTGATTGTAAAAACTTGCCAATTCCTATAGTTGTACTCTTTAATTAAGTTTGCTCTCAAGATTTATGTAGGTACATCATCAACAACTTCTTTATCATTTTTAATTCATTTAGATCGGCGTTAAAACCATAGTCAGCGCGGTTATAAAACCAAATTGGTCTGTTTTATTTCCAGGTATATATTCACAGAACTGCCCGGAGTGGGTCATGACGGAGCAGGCCGCCTACTGCTACTCGATGGTCATCGTGCCATTGTACGACACATTGGGAGCCAATGCGTGTGCCTTCATTGTTAATCAAAGTATGTTGTTTGTTAACATTGCTCTTTTGTCGAGTGTTCAATAACGTTTATTTGAAATGAAACTCCTTTTACGGATCTACTCGCGTTTATTTTACACATTAGTAGATCGGTAAAAGTAGTTTCATTTCAATGTGTAGTGTTCGCGTAAACTTTAGAAAACAATTCCTTTATTTGATCTACGTGTTTTCAAAATTGACAATTTTTAGAATTGTTGCTTGTCTTTTGTTATTTATACCTATGTTTGACAATGAGAAAGCACTTAGCTTTTATCTCACCGTAAGTCGCAAGCTTTTGGGTTTAAAGATTTTTTATTTCTCATACGAACATACAGAATGAGTTCACTTAAAATGAGAACTTAAAACTATATACGTACTTAATATTATTATATTCTGCGCAGCGCAGCTACAGTAAAAATTATAAAAAGACTTAAATAAAAAAACAAAAACACACTTACATGGCAAGCTTCATGCTGTCAAATATTAATATTGTATTTTTATCCAAAACAAAAACCGAATTAAATAACATTTTAAACTTCTATGGTCATTATCACTTTAAAATATAGTTATAAAACCAAAACTGCATACAAAATTTCATCTCAATCGAATCGAAAAATCTGTGAAGTGGATAAAAACTTGTACCTATTTGATCATTGTTATTCTCGAGCACAATACAATCGTCGCATTTACTCGCGGTCACTTATTTTGCTACCCTCCCTACACTGATTGACACACTTTTCCTGAAACCCTGGTTAATTGAGGAACTGTGTCGGACGAAACACAAGAAACTACTTACCTACAATAATGTTATGGTGACCGGCTTAAGATAAGGCGATTGTAGCTTCAAACTTGAAACTTCTTTAATGACTTGATGACTTGTTTGATGAAAGTTAATATGAATTGAAAATTTATTTTTGAATAGTTAATATGCTTCCACGCTGTAATTAAAGTCAGGGTTTTAAATTAAAATTTTAAATTAAAAAAAAATTAAAATTTTAAAATTAAATAAATAAATTTAAAAATTTAAAAATTTAATTAAATTTTCGGTAAATTTTTCTTAAGAACAGGATTATGTAATCTACCGTAATGTCGTAATCATTCAGATCTAAAGGATAAACAACTGACTGCTGCAATTGGAATAAGTCCAATGTTATTTCGCACACTGGTAAACATTAAATTCTAAAGGCCCATAAACTTGTTTAATTCTAAATGGTCGTTTTATGATTAGCAAAGCTAGAATTTAATTCGTGTCAATTCATAGCGGAATCGTTTAATTAGGCTATTTGTTTGGACGCTTATTCTATTAAACAGCAGTGGTTAAAAAAACTAAAAAAAAGTGCTGAGACATGCCTCTATCCGACTGCTTTCGATTCAACTGTTTATACTAGGCTAGCTCTCAACCAACCAATGCTTTTGTTGTTGGGTAATATTATTCAAGACAACGACCGGCCTAGGCACTTTAGTGAATGCCAAGGGCTAATTTATACATACCGTTGTGACAATTACAAAATATAATTTATTAAGTGAGTTATGTTTGGTGTCGTGCTATTTGACAAGCATTCTGGAATGAAGCACTTACGTAGTAGACAATGATTTATAGGAACATTCTTAGTTCTCCATAACATTTAAAACAGTACAAATACCTGGTATTGAAATTAAAATGCAAACTGCCTTACCAAGAAACGAATAACATCTAAAATAGATGCCGTCACTACTAGGCAAATATACAGTGTGAACTCAAACCTTTTCTACTTGTACTAGCGTTTGTTTTACATATTATTTTATTTATTTATTTATTCATTTTTGCACAATGTAGAAACAAATTTATGCATGATTTGAATTGATTTGACATATCAACATACTATGTTTATGTTTGCTATGGGGATACACGCGAGCAGATCCATAAAAAGAGTTTTAATTCCAAATTCAGTATTAGTATTCGGAATTATTTTTATTTATATATTATATTTAGTATTCGCGTACAATTTAGAAAACAATTATAGTTACCACGAAGATTTAGTTGCTGCCACTGTGTCACTTATATTTATCGTTCTCCTGTTTCAGCTGAAATGTCAGTAGTTATATGTGAAGACGACAAGAAAGCCAACCTCCTTTTAGACCAGTCCCCTCGCTGTTTGAGAAAGCTTATAACCATCAAAGAAGTGTCGCCGTCAACACACCAGCGAGCGAAGAGCCGGGGTGTCGAGATACTCAAGTTTAGCGACGTTGAAGTACAGGGGGCGCAGAAGGATCATCCTTGTGTTGTAAGTATATAATTATTAAGTAATTACTATTTACTGTCCCGCTGCTGAGCAAACGCCTTAAATAAGAAAGAAATCAATTCACCGTTACAATTGATGGGTAATGTAAAGCCACCAAAGAGTACGTATGCTTATACGCAATTCTATTTTTCCTTTTGGCAAACACACATTCATGGGATTAATTAATACTAAGTACCATATTGACTCCATGCACACGTTATGCCACCACAGGTAAAAAAAAATATTTTATTCAATTAGTAGCACTGCGGGACTTTTTGATAGTGCGTGCTCTTAGGTGGCTTTACCCTATTGGCTTAATCACATTCGGGTTGGTGATCACTAATTCGGGCTCTGCATCGAAAAATCTGAATCGATCCGATCCATAACCCAACCGGCGAATTTAACCCGGGACCTCCAGATATTAGGCTGAGCGCTTAGCTACTCAGTCATCGAGGCAACTGTGTATATTATTTAAAAAATATTAACAGATATTTTTTTTCTGTACTTACAATAAAAAGTTTTAAATAGCTTTGATATAGGCACATTAAACGGCTCAATTTTAAATCTTGTGTATCCGAGTAATTTGAAAGCAGTATTAAGTAGAAAAAACAGAGCTAAACACTACCAAAAGAAAGTACACGCTAAGTTTTGCGTACAAGGAAAAAGTGCTCGCAAAACTCGAAGTGCAAGTAGTTCTGCGAAACGATCTCAGGGAACGCATCTAAAGGCGAAAATAAAACACGACAACGCTCAACCACAAAATAAGGAGACCCAGAAGGTAAGCGCCTACTTAGTCCGACATGTGTTATAACACCCCTAAAAGTATTATATAGATATACCCTAATATAATACTTATAGAGTTTCATTTACATCAACACACCAACGCCTGGTCGGACTCGCTCGACCAACTCACACATAGACCCCTTGCACGGACACGGATCTCTTCCCCGCCCGATCCTCTAAATGCCACTACACATTTACAGAATACACTAAACATGCACACTAGTTTAGGCCCAAGACACCGTACGTACTCGTAGAACAAGGGTATGAAGAACCGGTTCAAACGCGCTCTATACCAGGAACAGACATGTACCTGGGCGCTTCTCACCTCCACGGCCCGGTCAACCCAAGCCGAGGTCCAAGCCTTTAGAGGCGTCCTCGGGTTGTTCCGCTCCCCGATCCGTTCCGAACCCTTCGGAGAATCTAGTAGGGCACGGGGACGCGCACTAGTGCGCGATGCCGTTCCCTCTAGAAAACCTCCGAAGGTGATTCGTTTCACACGGCTTGAGGAACCCTTTAAGTTTCTCGCCGCCCCCAAACAAGCCCGATGAAGATGTAAATGCCAATCGGCAATCTCTTTCCAAAAAAATAAAATAAAACGAGTGAGCCCTACAGTAGTCGCATATTTGCTTTGTCCTGTAAATCAGAAATGATGTGTCAACATCATTAGGATACAGTCTAGCACTGAACTAAATATTACAATTTTGTTTATATTTCAATTATTTTTATCTGTTTTGTTGTCCAAATAAATAATTAAATAAATATGAAGTGTAACATTTGACATCTTACAAAGGTGAGAATGTAAATGAGTGTAATAAGCATTTTTAACATTATGTTCTGAAAAAAATGGATCAGGTATTACGTCATTTTATAACTATAAAATGAATGCAGTAAATACTCATTAGATGACATTTGACATATCAAAATGACCTTTGATAGTCACATGACACAATATGTCACATATAATTATAATATGTCATGTTCATAATATCGATTTTAAATTTACAAAATGGCGCGTGCTTGTGCGCTTCCCCGACTTCCTGTTACACTGTTACACATACTTCCGTCCCATTTCACGCAAATCATTCCCACAAATTGCTTAAATAGAAGCGAGCGGTAAGATGTAAAAACGAATCTCGGAACAGTCCAACCGAGCGCAGCTGTTGCGAGATTCCGTGTCCATGAGAGCGCCGGCGCCGGCGCCGGCGATGTGGTTTGTATGAAGCTTACCTGCTGCAGTCTCTTTACTTTGTGGCGCAACTCCCGCCCGCTTAAAAGACGCGGCCCTGAATAGAGCTAGAGGTTAATAAAACGGCAAGCCTTAGGGATAATAACGGCCATAAAGGAAATTTATTCAAGTACATTTGCAACGTTCATGTTCAGTAATACTAATCACGTTTTAAGTGTAGTCTACATTGATCAAAACGAGATTTGTAGATTATTATTTTCAGAGATATGTTACAGTGTTACTGTTACACTATTTCGTGACCATGTAAAATGTATTTAGTAGATTTTGTAGATAGTTGCAATATACGAACGGATAGATACTTGGGTAGATAGATACTGTCTTACAAACAAACCTTAAAATAGACAGAACGTGTTTGAATATTTCATTGGTTTTCAAACTTATCTCAATCACATGAAGTTCAAAATGTGGTAGGAATATACATCCCTCTGACTGTGAAAGGGTTAAACTACTGACGTGAACTTATTTTTGACACAGGCTTACTAAGCTTTCTGCAAGGGTTAATAGTAGATCTGTGGTAAACAGGGCCTATATATATATTTGTGTTAATAGTACGTTACCATACAAACTGTAGAAAAGTTTAACTCGATCCAATGGTAAAGAAAAATCGATATAGAAATTTTTACATGTATCTGACTAAATAGAAATAGCCTTTTTGTACCAAATAGAACAATGTCATGGTTTTCTCTATGTCAAAATGTTTGAACATATTGTGACACAAATAAATATTTTTCATTTTAGTTCATTTAAAAACTAAACCTAGAACATGGGATGGGGTTCTTTAAACGAGGTGTGAAGAAGCTGCTGTCCCTGCTTCAAATCAGGTGGAGCAAACATTTGCCATCCATACTATAAAAAACCTATTTATTTGCAGCCACCGAAGCCAGAGAGTCTATGCACCATCTGCTACACATCCGGCACGACCGGCATGCCCAAAGGCGTGATGCTGACCCATGAGAACGTGGTCGCGTCCATGTGCAGCGTCATCATGCAGCTCGGCGAGCACCGGCCGGCCAAGACTGACGTCATGATCTCCTTTCTACCGCTGGCGCATATGCTCGAGCGGTGCTGTGAGGTAGCTATAGTGTAACTTACTTGATATCAACGAAACAATTTGTTCGCAACAAAATTTGCGTAAAATTATATTATGACAATAATCAACGAGACCTTCGAAGCGGATAAATACCGAGGAATACCCGAGGATACCTCTAGACACTCTAAAAAGACTAGGAGCTCGGCTTGAGTCGATGGTGTAGTGGGGAAAACTCAACATGCTCGGTGAAAACCGGGCAGCCAAGACTGACGTCAAAATATTTTTGCGTCGACGACGCCTCCCGCTCGCAGGCATCTAACGATGTGACGTCATGATCTTCAATCCGCTAGCGCACATGTTCGAGCAGAGCTGTGAGGCAGCTAAAGTACTTGATTCTATAAGGCGTGCTAGTTGGAGTCGAACAAATTGCACGCTTGTCAGAAAGGAGAAACCGGAAGACTCCTCCAAAATGGCTAGCACCTGAGGCCAGCCAAGAGTGACGTCATAATATTTTTGTGGCGCTAGTACACACACTCGTGCGGTGCTGGAAGTAGCTCTAGCTTATTTCGCCTAGCTCTGGGCAAAGGTTTCTCATTGTTATTAAATAATTTTAAAATTGGTTATTTATAAATAATAATTATTTACTGAAATGTGACTGCTACAACTTAAAAGTCGTGTATGAGTTGCTACTTTCACATTAACATTAGCGTTAACGTTAAAATATGACGTCTATCACTGTAATTTTAACGATTGTTACATGGTGCTCCTCATTTTTCGCAAAACGATTGATTTGACGGACGATGTTTTGACTACTAGTTTTGACATTTACTCTCATTGCTTCCAGAACTCTCTATACATGGTGGGAGGGGCAGTTGGCTTCTACAGCGGTGACATTCGCCGCCTATCCGACGATTTGAGCGCCCTCAAACCGACCATGATGCCCGCCGTGCCGCGACTGCTCAACAGGATATATGATAAAGCGCAGTCCGAGATATCCAACTCGAGAATAAAGAAACTGCTCTTCAGTATGGCTTTGTCAGCTAAGGAGTCTGAACTGAAGAGGTGAGTTTACACCTTGATTACATGTTGATTACAACATTCTTTAGAATATTTCAGTTTTTATTGGGAAAATATTTTGTAAATGTCAATACTACTTGATAAAGCTCTGCAATTTGTTAAGTGCAACATTGTTCTTTAACCTTTGATATGCGCGAGCGCTGATCAGCGGCGCCAAACAATTAAAATTCTATTTTGTCTGTATTCACAGACGATTGATTGATTGATTGAAGCTAAAAAACGCGGCTGGGTAAAATATTTTTTTCCATTCAAGAGTGCTTATCAGTTTAAATATTGAAATTTTTACTTCGAATTCTACATTGACTAGTGCATTTCCATCTTAAGTCATTAACACTTACTTTAGTTGGATGACAGCCGTGCGCTTCCCCATAGTAAATAATAAATAAAAAAATGAACCTCTTGAGTTCAGTTAGGAAATCAATTGAGAAACTTTTTAGCAACTCTCTTAAACTATTTTTCAAGTAGACATTGTATGAGAATGGCAAACTATCAAAAACTTTTAGGTTACAGTAATTCATGCTTAGGTCAAATAAAAATAGGTAAATGTTTTAAATAACTGTTACGTGATGTCATTTTAGAGTGAAGAGACATAACATGGAATTACTATTCGAAGCTTATTCTCTGTTTATCTGTAAGGCTCTTAATTTTCTGGCATTAATTTTTGTATTTGTCAACTTTCCTATTATAAATTCATATTTTCAGTGTAGGTGTTGTTGTTACAACTGTTTGTTGTTGTTCCACAGAGGCATCGTGCGCAGCGACTCGGTGTGGGACAAGCTGGTGTTCCGTAAGGTGCGCGAAGGCATGGGCGGACGATTGCGTATCATGGTAGTGGGTTCGGCGCCGCTCGCTGGAAACGTACTGATGTTTGCACGCTGCGCTCTAGGATGTCTGGTGAGTGTTTTTGTTAAATATCCTTTGATATATTAAACTAACCTTTTGACAGCCACAGTCAGCTATATTCGACAATTGTATTGTAGTTTTGTATAGTATAATTGCCAATGACGGCAATGATCGACAAAAACACAAAAAAAGTTTTTTAGGTACATAGAGTTTAATCGTAACATTAGCAATAAAAAGTTGACGCTTCTTTATAACCACTAAATGTTGCTAAATATATCATGTACCTTTTGTTTATTCATCTCAAAGCTATAATATGGTTACGTGCACATATCGGTAATCGCCACTCAATCACATTTGAAGAACCGCTCAGATTTGAAAACAAACATCGCAAGCCCGAATGATTCCAATAATATCTGGCGGTCGGCTAATACACGCGAAGGTCGTATGAGTTTGGATTTCCACAGTATCCCGAATCATCACGAAGATAAATTTAAAGAGATATGATCTGTATATCTATAGAATAATTATTTAATTATTTTTATTATTGTTTAATTTATAGATTTATTTAACCTTTGTTGTTTCAGCATAATGAATTATTATGTTGTATACTTACTACTATTTTGATTTTCTACTTTTATAGCCATTAAGCAATGCCCTTGCCACTACGCTGCCTGGTAACGCATGTCGGCATAAGTTAGTTAAAAGCTGCCTTGTTAAACGCTCTTTTTAACTTTTTAAACGCTTTTTTTAAATTTTAACCAAATCGGTCCAGCCGTTTAAAAGGAGATCAATAACATACACACCCACAGAAGATTTATATATACTCCCGAATTTCTAAATCAAGCCACCTAGCATAATGAGTTTGTATCGTCCATAACTTTAAAAAAAATTATGAATGACCAAAAAATTTAGAACAACAGCACATGAGCCTAATGTTGAATATGCCAGCTACAAAACTGCATAAAAACTTTTTGGTCATTCATACATTTTTTTAAAGTTATGGACGATACAAACTCATTACGCTAGGTGGCTCGATTTAGGAGTCCGGGAGTGTTTAGAATGATTTGCGACCAAAAACTGTTGTCGAACACTGGTGATACCTTATACCCGTAGATAGTTTACAGACTGTTCTCTAATTACCTGTATTTTTTGTTGCTTTATGAATAATAATTATGATAATAATGAATAGTAAACTATTATACTTATGTATTTTCTTTTTGCTTTTCCAGATCGTAGAGGGCTACGGACAGACGGAATGCACTGCGCCGGTCACTCTGACCGTTCAGGGGGATCATGTTCCTGAACACGTCGGGCCTCCCGTCGCTTGTTGCAAAGTGAAGGTGAGCATAGATATCTATTTACATCAACTAAGAGTCTTACTATGTCTGGTTCACAGTTGATGTTTTTAATTTGCAGTTTTATTGAGAGACAATTTAAGTCTCAGCTTATTTTGAACCTCGATAACCACATAGCTTTCCTCACAATGTTTTTGAAAAAGTCACATTATAAGGCTTGCCATTTTTATTAGGTATATTATTGTCATCATCTTAGCCCTTTTTTAGTCCACTGCTAGATTAGGTCTTAGGTTATAGCTTAGGTTATATTAAATTCTTAGCAAGCTATATTCAAAACTAATGCTGCAAAGTCATTATAGTCATAAGAGTATTATGATAGAATGATGTCATCGACAAGAATAAGGGTGGCTTTCCATCAGCGTCCATCCACTAATAGTTTCACCAATAGTTGATGCATGATACTTACTTCAAATAAATTTCTTCAAGACGTCATTCCTTGGTTATTTGGTCTATTTTGGTTTAAAAAGAGTAGCCACTAAGTTTTGCTGGGGTCTTCTTAGTAAAATCAACTCTCCGAACCAGCAGTAGAATCGCATTTAATATATGTATAAGTGCATAGCTTATTCTATAATATACTATTTTTATAGTGTGTACTCTTATTATTTATTGTATTTATTTTTATTATGTTTTTAGGACTCGACGTTCATATGTGCACCATTGTGCCTTATTTGAATAAAACAAAATGTCATTTTAATTTTCGTATTACACAGCTAGTGGACGTGCCCGAGATGGAGTACTACGCGGCGCAGGGGCAGGGCGAGGTGTGCGTGCAGGGCGCGAACGTGTTCAAGGGGTACTTCAAGGAGCCGGAGAAGACGCGCGAGATGGTCGACCACGACGGCTGGCACCACACCGGCGACGTCGGCAAGTGGCTGCCGGTTAGTATCCGACCACTTGAGTACATTCATTCATTTAATCATTCGTTCATTACTCATTCATTCATTATTTTTAGTCATCGAATATTCATTCATTCACATTTATTTATTTTATTTTGCGTGTGGTTTTTATGCAACGAATGGAATAAAGTAAAAATATTACTACATTCCTTTAGTCATCTTACATTCATTCAATCATTCGTTTATCGAACATTCACTCACTTCACTTAAGTTGTAACCATAATTAGCTCTTACCGGGCTGGCCAATGGATGCTACTGGGCCCGGTCTTCGGCTCTTCTCTGCCATCCAACCAGTCTAACATGCAGAATTTAAAAACAAGCCAATTAGAAATTTTTAATAAAAATATTCTTGTTTTTGACCTTTAAATCTTTGTTGTCTAATTTCGGTAAATATTTCAATATTTTTAAATTTTTGCTAATATGTAGAAGGTGACAATAATAGGTGACAAAGTGTCGATAATAGACAATATTATTAAACTTGTTTTTATTTAAGTAAGATTATTACTTAAATCTTAATTTAACTGTACTAAATATAATATATATTTTTGCAGAATGGTACACTAAAAATCATCGACAGAAGAAAACACATCTTCAAGCTGTCGCAAGGCGAATACATAGTTCCTGAGAAAATTGAAAATATTTACATAAGAAGTCAGTACGTCGAACAAGTCTTTGTCCACGGAGAATCGCTAAAGGTAATTTATTTCACTATTTTACCATCTTACAAAATTTGTGACATTCTCAAAATGGTTTTTTTTTTCTGTTTTTCTATTTACGTAGCAAAGCGTGCTAGTGACTTAATAGAAAAAAAATCTTTATCTTAGCAATGTTTTATGTGCTATTTAAGTATAGCCAATGATAAATTAAACTAAAGACGATTCTTATATTCATTGTATTTGTAACTAATTTTAATAAACTCCTCGCGAACCCGCATTTGGTAAGCGCGATAATTAAGGCTTCAATTTTAGCGATTACTTGACTTCAATGATGGAGTCCTTTACCCAGGAGTGGGCCAGTATACAGGCTTTACTCAATAAAATCACAAAAATGTGCACTCTCGAGAACCAACATATAATACATAATAATAACATAATTTGATAAAAAATTACATATCATATCAACATACAACTTATTGCGATATAACATATCTATTGCGATTCTATCGCTGCGCTGCTGGTTGCTAAAGCAGTTTCTACTAACATAATTATTTTAATTTTTTTTATCATAACAACTTCATTTCCAGTCATGCGTGGTGGCAGTAGTGGTGCCAGATGTGGACGTGGTAAAATGCTGGGCGCTGGAGAATGGCATTAAAGGCACCTTCTCAGCGCTATGCGAAGACAGCCGCATCAAGAAGGTCATAGTGGACGATATGCTGCAGTGGGGCAAGACCGCGGGGTTGAAGACCTTTGAACAGGTGACTATACTTTATTGAACACGCTTCTCTGTTTGAACTGCACTTTTAGATGCCTGCACCTGTAGATGCGGCTTAACGAGACGAGTCGATTGGTATAAAAAAAGTTCAGTTGGGAAAAAGTGCTGATAATCGGTTTTTGCACTAAGGGTACGATATATTGATTTTTATGTGTCTAGTTATGTTTTTATTTTGTTCCGGCCTTTTCATTTATTTTCTATTTAGTTAGGTACTTATTATTTTTTAAGCAGGCGGGTTTTTTGTTTTTTTTATTTTTTTATTTTATTCATGTCTTTTTAGTTAGACAAATTCCATGATATACCTTTTTGAAATCCTTGTGTTGAGCTCTCTAATTTGATACCCATAATGAAGTATTCGAAAAATAAAATGTTTTTCACCAACTCCAATGGCGTCGCACCGCCGCCATGTTTGTTTATTTTAACGTCACCTATCTAAGAACACTTGGGCAGGCTTGGTTCTGGAGATATGAGGTAATAAAGAATATTACATACAAGATTGGCGCGAAAAACATAACCCTTCCTTGCAGTCGGGTAAAAATAAGCTCACACTTAATAGGTATAGGCTTAGGGTATAGGTAAACATTTTACGCGACGCATTCTTATCGGTAAGTGGGAATCAACTAACTCTACGATGTTAAAATAAACAAGTTATAACTACAAATTATTACGTTACAAGTTGACGTGGTACATTAAATAGCATGAGAGATGTTGTGTTTATACAGTTAATATTTCAAACATCTTAATATAGTTACTAGCCTATGTAAATGTGGCTTGTGCTTCTTGCTCACGCACATCAGTTTAATTTATGATCAGAGAGTGATGAATAAGATTTTGTATTTTAGTGAAGATTTTTTTTAAGAAGTTATGTATTTTTGTATTATTATTAGTAATATATTGATTTTTATGTGTCTAGTTATGTTTTAATTTTCTTTGTTTGTTTAAACTTGTAATTTTTTTTTGAAGAGGGGAATGGGGGACTGATGTATATTTTTTATTAATTACTTTATTTCATAAACGTTACTCGGTGTTTACGTTCAGCCTTAGAATGATAATAGATTTTATTGATAATATAGTTTATTTATACAAAAACTAAAAATATTACTTCATCATCATCAACATCATCATCTCAGCCAAAAGACGTCCACTGCTGGACAAAGGCCTCCCCCAAAGATCTCCACAACGACCGGTTTTATGCTGCTCTGCATAGAAATAATTGTAAAAAAATACATTGAATGTGAAATGCTGATAATTAGCTGGTATGTACGGCGTTACATATATATATCGTATATAATTTTAACCTTAATATGTATTCGTTTCAGGTGAAAGACGTATACCTTCATCCCGATCCGTTCTCAGTGCAAAACGGCCTACTCACGCCCACCATGAAGGCGAAACGACCCGAGATCAGGAATTACTTCAAACCGCAAATAGAGGACATGTACAAACAACTTGAATAACATTAGCGACTTTATCGCCTAGGTATTTAGTAGCATTTTCATATTGATATACAGTATGCTCGAACCTAGAAAAAGAGATTTACTGTCTCTCTTCTTTTTTCTATGATAAAAAGAGAGGAAAGATTTTCGTTTTTCAGTATAGATAGGTAGAGCATATTTTAAATTGATATGGTCGAGTAGTTTTCTGCATATTAATAATACAGAACAGACTAACAGTGAACGGCGATGATATTATTATTGTTTCTTATTAAACCGACAATATTAATGTTAAATGTTAGACCGCGTATAAATATCTTGATACTATATTTTGTTTTGTGACACTGCCTCTTATAAAGATTTGTGCTAATCTTTATTTATGTTAAGTAAATAATATGATTATTAAAACTAACATTAACTTTTTCACGGACTAGAAGTTTTTTCGTATTAGATGTCTAAGGTCTATAACCTAGAACATTGATGAAACAAAGCTAGACACAAGCATTAAAAAACTCGATTTCGAAAACAGTGTCTCGATAGCTCATTTGTAGGGCAGTCACCCGGATTGTGAAAGGTCCTGGGTTCGAGTTCCAACTGAGGTCGCTTTTTCAAGTGTTATATTTTTTCGGTATAAACTATTATTTATGCTCGTATTTTCGAAACACCTAAGTGACTGATAAAGTAAGCAAGATCTTAAAAGCTTTACAGCTTTACGTTACACAGTGGCTCTATAATAAAATGCCACATAAATTAGTGGAATATCAAAAGAGGTTCATTCTCTCATTCGCATACTTTTTCCATTGAATTATGGAAGGTTTCATTAACCATTGTTAGATTTACTTTGACAAAAAGTTTTAATTTTTGTTTACTGTAATTTTGTAGAGGTGTTTTAACCACTCTATCTAGATACAATGTTTTCTATCTAGCGTGATCTAGCGAGTTATTTTTGCAATGATATTGGTTCTATTTGGTTAGGTACTCTACGCATAAGTGTGATGGTTTAATGTTTCCTCACTGAAAAAAAAATGCAGTAAAATTCTGTATGAAACGAAATTTCCAAAGAATGGCAATAATATGGAAAAGTATGTCACTTGCTCTGTCAATTAAAATACCTAACCAGGTAGGTAATCTAGAAAGGCCACGTTCGCAATTCCACTAAAAGCCACTATTTTTTTAATTTTTTGCAGATTCCTCTAATTTTCGTAGCATTGTCATCATTCATTATAGTGAATCGTATTCAATTCAATTCATATTATAATGACTGTAAATAAATTATTGAAAGCACAAATGAAAAATACTATGAATTGTATAAAGTGGCCTATTTAGATCTACTGTTATCCATAAGTAGACTTAATTACTGTTTAGAAAACAATGGCTATAACGTTTTGTTAACACCTTCTTATAATGCTTACCGCAGCTTAATAGTTTTGAAATGGTATATAAATATTTTCTATTATAACTTATAGAAAAGGTATTTATAAATATTATTAAAAAATATTGTCTCTTCCACTTAATAGAAAATATTTATATAAGGTCAATCGAATTTCTAGGAAGTACGGATTACAATTAGTTCGGTTTTTGGATATAAAAAAATCTCTAGCCTACACTTAGCTTGAAATATTGTCATAAATTATTCAATTAATTAAAAAATTTGATAATAATTTGGTTTGTCAATGTGAATGTTCGTTAATTGGTTGGAATGACGAAGACAAATACTTGAAGCTAAGCTAAGTTTTTTTTACATAACTTTAGAAAAAAATAAATGAGAAATCTGTCATAATTTCTAATACAAAGCGGCTTGTGCACTCGGGTTGCGATCTTGCACGTTAAGTAGCTTTTGCATTACTGGATGGGTGACCAAATTGAAATATCTCGTGCTACGGAAGGTACGTTAGGCCGTTGGTCCCAGTTATCGTGAGGTGCCAGTTGTTAAAGCTTACCCAACCGCTTTGAGGTAGGGTGGTATATATAGTGGAAACAAGAAAAGTCCATACTAGTTCTACCAAGTTAATTATAAAAAAGAAGTAAAAATAAATAATGCTCTGTCGTTTCGTTCCACATGAACTTCTTTCAAAGTACTTACATTTTGAAGTTAGTTTTAGTTTAATAATACGTTGTGGTTATCGAAATTTTTGATATTAATCACAATCTAAGCACTGAATTTTAAACAACACATGCTGATTGGCCAATTTTACTACTAAGTATATAATATAATTTTAAAACGACAGAACTCAAAATGAGAGAAAACATTTCTAACAAAAGTGTATAGAAAAATTAACTAAATTTTAAATATTAGTAATAATAATAATAATATAATAAAACATTTAATTCAGATTATAGAATCCATACAGATGTTAGTAGATTTCTTAATACTATGTTAATAAGGATACATATATATTTGACATAAATTAAAATTGAAACAAATTAGTAATGGACACTTAGGCGTAATAACCTTGCAAGCAATATCCTAATGAAATTTAATACGGAAATGTAGATAAATTTTGGGTTTTAGTACTTAGCGACATTGAATATAGTTGTAACATTGAATTTTATATCACCGAATGTAAGTAAGGCAAATAAACTGACTATTGTAAAGTGAACTTGTTTATACTAGAGTATTTTGGGTGCAAGTACTAATAGTAACTAGATTAAGTAGGTGAAATATTATGCCGTGCCTTCTACCTTTAACGTTTTTGTAACTCAAACAATAATCAAGATTCGCTACGGACGACATTTGATTGGTATGTGAGGCGCAAATGTCAAGGTTTTTTCTTTTTTGTTAATTACAGTTAAGTAGAATTTTGTAACGACTATAGAGTTTCTTTACTTTTTGTAACTTTGTGTGTGAACTGTTGAGTTGCTTTAGCGGTGGTTGTGGCTATTCTCGTGAAGGTGGTTCAAGTCAGAACTTAGATTTTGTACCGACAGTGTGTACCCCGGCTAACGTTTGAGGTGGAATCTCTTTTATTTTGTTAAGTGTGCATTGTGCGAGATATGGCATAAAGTTAATACGAAATGTAATCCTAGGTCAAACTATATCGCACCGTATATAGAATAATATTTTTTGTATTCTATATGCAATATGAATAAGTTGATTAATGCTTTGAGCGAAAGTTGAGGTTTCATGTTGTTCAAAACCAAAATTTTGTTGTTATTGGTGCAAGTTGTACGATAATTTATTTTTAAATAAAATTTTCAAAAAGATTTTTTAATGTTTTATTTGAGTAAATACTCTTACTTAAAGTCGTTTCTTAACGATGATGGTGCGCATTGCGAAACGTTCTTCTTAACACATAGGTAAAAGGGAAGCACTTAGCGTTCACCTCACCAGCCCCCCAACCGCCTAACACTCTCGCTTTCGATCGCTTTGAAAGCGAGGCCCTCGCCTCGCTTTCTATTATAATATCGAAATATAATATCGAGTAATATCGAAAGCTATAGCCTATAGATTTTGATATTGCTTTCATATTGCTTTCGAAATGACAAGATGACGCCTCCTCTTCGCCTCGCCTTCAAAGCGATCGAAAGCGAGAGAGTTAGGCGGTCGACCCCCTGGATGGTAAGTGACGATAAAGTCGAAGATAAAAGCGCACTTCTCTTTCATCCAATCCTTCCGGCCATCAAACCACAAAGTTGTTATGGCGACGAAAGTATATGGACTTAAAACAAGCCCTACTACCAATCAAAAGATTTTGTTCAGACAACTTGACTTTTTCACTTTTGTTTACTTCACCCCACCAATTTAATCTTTTGGTGGCAACTTACCGGAGAGGTCATCGTAACGTACCATCATAGTAGAATGAAACATTTGCGGTAAGCTTCATACGTCATTCCTGGCTGACCGATAATTCCACCATAAAGGTGGGACTGACCGGAGCATTTTGCTGTAATGTAACATGTTCGATGCGAGCATTCGCATGGCCAGTTCAGTGAGTCGAGCCGCTCGCCCCGCCCTGTGTCAGTCGGCTAATGGTAAGTTACGGTTAAGTTACGATGATACGCTTCGGTCATTCGCCACCTTAACATACTCTTGAATGATGAAATGGATTCTTAGGTTAAGAGCGTTTACGCCACACACTAGCGCCGCCAATGAAAAAAGAACATCTAGTAATTCTAGAGATAGAAAATCAAATTATGCTCAACAAACTATTTGAATGAAGTAATTTAGCATTTTTACGTCACCTAATGAACATCTGACATGTAATGGTTTATTTAAATAAGACGTTACAGTTAAAAATGGCCACTTTTAACTATAACGCCGTATAACTAAACCATAATCAGATGTTCATTAGGTGACGTAAAAATGCTAAATTACTTCATTCAAATAGTTAGTTGAGCATAATTTGATTTTCTATCTCTAATTATTAGATTTTTTTTTCATTGGCGGCGCTAGTGTGCCTCGTAAAATACTCTTAGCTTGAAAGTAGTACGGAAAAGAAACACTGACTTACGGAAAACTGCGAAAATCTACCTACTTAAAGAATGTTAGTTATGAATGACGGTAAACACGTAGCAGATAACATTATATCTACATAAAAACATCTGATGCTAAGAGATAAATAGGAAGTAAACGTGCGTAGAGGTACATGATGTTGCGCACACGAAATACTCAAGAAACTTTATGTAATGTTATAAATCAGATTTTACTTTAGTATTTAGTATCTTCTGTGTCTTCTTTGACTGGTCGACGCGATAAGATAAATTATCATACATCATTTTGTATCTTTTGTAATTTTTAGGGTTCCGTACCTCAAAAGGAAACAACGGAACCCTTATAGGATCACTTTGTTGTCCGTCTGACCGTCTGTCTGTCTGTCAAGACCCTTTATCTCGGGAACGCGTGGAGGTATCGAGTTGAAATTAAAACCATAAACTCAAGTCTGCAGTCCCTGTGAAAAAATCAAACTTCTAAGTTAACGAAAAAAAAAATACGACCGTTTATGTCGCAAAAAACGTATATTTGGACACTCTCAAGGGAATCAAAATTCATAGGGTACTTGCCGTGGACCTAGAACTATGAAGTTTGGCAAGTAATATCGTCTTATACTACAAATACAGGGAAACATCTGAAAACTATACATATTTAAGTACCTACCTACCTAAGTGTATAACATAAGTAATTGTAGGTTTTGGAAACTGAATTTCGGGAAAAGTTCGAGACTCGATTCCTGAACTATATAGGATTTTATGAACTGCAAATATTTTGAGGATAAATTCAATAACTTAAATAAACTATTTTTATGAAAAACCTTAAATTTTTATACGCTAGTTTTCAAGAAAAACGCCAAAAGATTCGATTAAAAAGAAATAAAGCACTTTCGGTAGTTTCAATTCAAAGGAGCCGAAACAGAGAGGCCGCAATGCCTTCACCGCTTACACGTGCTCTTATTTTCATTCAAAAAAACCGACAGAGAGGCCGCTCTCAAAAATATTACAACTTTTGTGTTAGGAAAAGTAAAAAAAAAAACTAGCCTGAATTTTTTTTAATGCTAGGGCCCTATTTCTCTGATATAATTAGATGTTTTGTCAAAATATTTGCAGTTGATAAAAAGTGATCTTATATAATATACCTACACATAAATTTGTACGGAACCCTCGGTGGGCGAGTCCGACTCGCACTTGTTCGGTTTTTAATATCAAGATCAGCAGTCCGATCCTAAAAATGGGTCAACTGTATCTTTGCTCTGCAGATTGCGGGCCAGCTCCAACTTTATATGTGCCTTATCGAGACGATATGACTTTCCCATCATCACTTTCTCTTAATGTTTACTTTGAAACCAGAAATAATATTTGATAAAAACATTTCCTGTAAGTACTGAAAGTGTTTCGGTAAAATTCAATGGAGCATTATTTCGGGAATGTTTTGTTGATGCTGTTTTTCATCCGGCATACTTGCTGACGGATACATATTGTTACTTCTTCGAACGTTCAATAAGATTGTAGAGCTAAGAAAATAGAATACTTTTTTTATTATTTAAAATTCGCATATTTAACACATTACACCTAGGTGCTATGTACAAAACAAGTTTTAAAAAAAAATATAATAATATGGTTATTGTCTTGTACTTTAACAAAATTATGAAAAATTTAAGTTTAATCACAAAACATAATTGTCCTTCGTCACGAAAATAATGTTTTAGAAGACTTTAGTGCTCTTTTTAGTTTTTCTCAAAAAATATCAAAAAGCTACTTCTTACCTATTAAATTATTTTTTATGTAAGTAAGTATTTTACTGTGATTGTTTACGCTGCAGAAATACTGCAAATTCTTTGATGTTGGACAAAAAAGTATTACTGTCGTGAGTTATATATAACAATGGCAATAAAAAAACAATGTCAATATTTGCTATTTCTCTGGTAAACACAATGGTCATAAAAATTGCACTAGTTAGGGTTACCAGTTATCATGATTTTCCTGATTTACACGCAATTGTGTCACGCGAGGACATTCCTATTCCATAACACGGAAACACGCTTGACCTTGTTCTAATCTGATGGCAAATTAATTACTTCTTACTTTTTTACGAGAAAGCGCTTAGTATTCATAAGGTGGTAGAATTCTGTCCAGAATCCGACTTGGATAGCGACGACACTAATTATTGCATGTTTTATTGGTTTCGATTTTCTGAAAATCTGTTTTTTCTTAGGAAATTTCAGGTTTTGTAACTACCTACACAAACGCGTCTCGGGCAGTTTAAATTCTATAGACGTCGTTATTATTAGAATACTTTGGATGCGCCCACGCACATTTCATCTCATCATCACGATTACCTCGGTTTTGACGATGGGTTTAATCTGAAATAGAATCAGCACAAACACCTTTATTTAATGAAATAAAATGGTGGAACATTTTGTAGGTACTTACTTACCTATACACGAGGAATATTATTCATTCTGACCGGTACCCATAGGTCCTATTACAAATCCGCGCTATTTTCAGCGAATTTCAGCGCGCTAAAAAAATTCTACAATGACGCTATAAAAAGCTATTTGTTGGAAACAAACATCCTCGAAAAAATCCTTTTTTTCGAGTAAAATTTTATCTTGAATCATGGAAAAAATTAGTAATATTAAACAGTCGAAAAACATGGCTTTCATTTTAATACTCAATTATTTTTCATTTTAGTCACAAATCTCATCTGAAAAAGAAAATCTGTCTAATTCATATTTTTCTACTCGCCGCTAGATGTCACTTTTATTGAAATAAAGTTTCCGTGTTTCTTGCGATATTTATTATTTTAGTATAAGATTTTTTGCTATGTGTGCGTTTTCAGAATTAAGTGCGTATGTGTGTTTTTTTTGCAACTAGTTACTTTTATATAGGTAGGTAGATATAAAATATGACTGATTGAAGGTTGATTTTAGCTTTGAAATTATGTAAATAGGTACCTATTTACGACGACGTTTAAATTTATTTAATTGGTAGGTACCTACTTTATAGTTAATACCTTAGGTAGGTGCTGTTAAATTATGTACCTATCAGCCCTAACAACTGCACAATTATTTTATTCAAATGCCTCAAGTCAAATAGGTACCTAGGTAGGTAGTATACCTATGTAGGTTGGTGGGTATAAAATAAATAAATACATTTAAGTTTTATAATGATTTTTTGAAATTTAATTTTCTCTTAATTTGTTTGGAAAAGCACCTATCTATCTACAAGGTGTACGATTGTACGATGCACGAAAGAATCGCCCTAAACAAAAACAAATATGTAGGTAGGTATGTTAAGTGCTCAATGGAATTATTAAAAAAGTTAAAAAGTCACCACATTCATTCATATTCACAACGCAGTGCGTTTTTATTTATACCCTTCGATAAGTTTATACCATAATTACCGCTTATCGGCGCATCATGCCGAGGTATAGTTACCAATAGCAGTCACTGTCGCTGCTCTGCTTAGTTGCCATACGAGCGTCATAGACGCAGCTCGTATTTGCCGTCCGCCGCGTGCTGCCCTCTATCGAACGGTGCGGCCGACTCCAGTGACCTTGGCGCATCGGGCTGTGCCGTTCATTGGCCGCTCGCAGCCAAGACGACGACATTACAATCCCTATACTATGCCATTCGGTAACGAAACGTCCTGACAGGAACGCTTTCGAGCGTCCCTTACCCGCCTACGCGCGAGCAGGTGGCGATGACAGTGCGTCACCTGTCAAAATGACGTGACTTTAGAAAGACTTTAAGAATAACCTCAATGTGATTAATATCCTTTTTAGTGCAAAACATTACACGGGTCGTTGATAAAATGTGGGAATCCGTTCGAGACGATACCGGTAAGTCTGTTGTTAAATACATTATATAAGGCTACGTGTTTTAAGGTTATGTAACGCAATGTTTTGATAAATAGCTGCGCCGCCGGTTCTGGTATCGGAGACATGGACCGTTTGATAGTAATTTACATTACAGCAAACAAAGACGTGATCTCTGTGCTGATTCTATAAATAGAATACAGTGTATGTAATGGCGGTTAATCAGCAGTTTACTTGTTATTTTATTTGTAGTTACCTACCTACCTACCTACCTACTGCTATTTATTATATTTAGTCGCGTCGACGTATAATATTGCTATCATCACATTTGATAATTTATTGTTTTACATCCACAGACTCTTAATAAACAAGCTGCGATAGTGATATAAATCTAAAAAGTATAAATAGGTAGGTACCTAGTTCCTCCAATGTTTTTGTGTCTTTTTTCTAAATCTGAGATTCTTAGGAGTAAATGGAGGTTGAATAAGCATTAAATGGTGATTAGAGGTAAAACGGACGTACTACTAATAGGTAGGTACCTATATTGACACATTGACGTCTTTACCACAGCACCAACATAAGAAAATTCAATTTCGATTGAACACCTCGGAGAATCTTGAAGGAGACGGGGACACTGACATGCCTTTTTTAAGTATATAGGAGGTAAAAATGTAACTAGGTACATACTTAACTTGAAAAAAAATATTGCTGTATTTACACAAAGAAATATTGGTAACTTCCATAGTTGTTGATGTAACAATATCCAAGTCAGCATACCTACCTAGTTAAATACACATTATTATAGTGTATCCGCAGACCTTACGTTAAAGTTGGATGACCGGATCTAGAAACTCAAAGGTCGTTTCTTAAAACTACTTATTAAAAATAGCATACCCTTCTCCGAAGACTTCCAATACGGTCACCTCTAATGTTAGATCATCGGTCCATCTAATAAAAGGCCCTAAAGCATGAAGTTGAGTTCCACATACTCTCGAGACCCAAACCGGCCCCAAAGCAGGTGCCGAAGATAACAACAACAAAAACAATCATTTTTTATCTAGCGGCGCCCTCTGTGTTGTTACCTAGGTACTACCAGCAGTGTACGTAGTACGTGATTGCATCAAGAAAAACTCGGCCAGAAGAGTTATGCCCGCTTTTACTAAGTACCCCTAAGTTTTAAAACCGTCATCTAACATAGCTTAGGAGTTACCTAACTGCTGAAGGTAAGCTTCATACAAACGCGCGCGATCGACGCACACATAGACAACCTCTCACCGACACTGAATCTCGCAACAGCCGCTCTGGCTGTTCCGAGCTGTCCCGAGCTCAGGGTGCCAAGTGCGAGTTTCATACGCCATTCGTTAACGTTTACGTAAAAATTACTCACACTAGGGCCTTTGAGCTGTCCCGAGCTCAGGGTGCCAAGTGCGAGTTTCATTCGCCATTCGATCACGTTAACGAAAACGAGAATTTGTAAGGCAAAATGTTAACTCTTCTCGTATGCCGCCAGGAGGCGCTGCTTCAATGCCATACTAATTTTCGTTTTCGTAAACGTAATCGAATGAATACGGATAGTGAATAAAACTCACAATAGGCACCCTGAACAATAACTAAAGCTATATTATTCCGAGGTCCCCGAGATACGTGTCCGTGCAAGGATTCGGGACACAAGGTAAAAATAATCGGGATTTGGGATTTCAAATCGGGACAGCTACAATTGTTAAAAAATGCAGGTTTTTGTGAATCTTCATTTATTTACGAAACGAAAACAATGAAACTAAAACTAGATAAACTTCTACATATTTATAACAACATGAATTCTCCCTCACTCCCGCGGCGGGAGAGAGAATTAATTTTTACTGCCAAAATTATCGATTTAAGTACACA
Organism: Eudonia mercurella; assembly: GCA_963082485.1. NCBI lineage: Eukaryota > Metazoa > Arthropoda > Insecta > Lepidoptera > Crambidae > Eudonia > Eudonia mercurella. The sequence goes on from OY720038.1 coordinate 10,920,470, forward strand.
CTAGGGAATAAATCGAGACATTTGGCGTCCCGATCAAGGGTAAATCGGGACCTGTCTGACCTGATGGAGTAAGTTACTTTCTGGGTCCTCCTTATTTAGAGGTCGTCAATGAAAACGAGGATTACACTCACGTAAACATATTATGATCTTTTACTTGAAATGGCACTTGAAAAAGATGACTCAGTACTGTACTAATTTTCCAATAATTCAGAAATCCAATTTCCAATAATTTAGAAATAGGTACGTACCTACATACTTTTCTTTAATTACTACTTACTTGTTTTTTTTTGCATAGTATTTTTTTTATTTGATTTTTTATTACTCTTATTATCTATATAAAGGCGACTGCCTATGTTTGCACTGTCTTGATTCCATGACTCTCGCAAATACTCAAAATCTAGATAATTAATCATCTACTTTCCCACAAATGTAAGCACTTACACAGATGTCAACAATATTTACTAGAAAGACTACTTATTCACTTTAATATATTTGCCAATTTTGTGTCAAAAATTTGTTTATCTGATAGCTACCTACCTATATTATCTTCAAAAACATTGACATATCGAAGAAATGTATAATATCTTTCAAGGTAATCATGAAGGTCTTCGTAATCATAAATGTTACTTTTTACGGTAGATACACAGGCGCTTTGGGGCCCAGACACAATAGAATTCCGTTGTTCTATGGTAACCAGAGCACTCCAGTCGATAATAGTAAATGGGTAAAGACTACCGCTCTCAAAGTCCCGAGTTCAATTCTCAGCAACATCACAGTACAATGATTATTATATTTGTGTTAGCGTTAGCTTTAAGCCTGAATTGATATCACCATTCTATTAAAGTATGTTCCATAACAACGGAAAGTAGTCTAGGGTTCCAGATGAAGTACGCTTCTACCATCATGATGAAGGCTAAAGATGAATGCCAAGCGCTTCTCAGTTATTTCAAAAAAAGGGCACCTTGGTACTGGTGACAGATTTATATTACACTATCAGTCAAAAGCAACGATCGATACCTTTTCACTATTTGTCACATTATCTTGACGTCAGAACCAATTGTTAGGCTAAGTAATAAAAAATATCAATGAATTTTCGCGATGTTTTGATAATTTGATAACATTTGCTTTAATAGTTTAAAAAAATGATAAAATTGAGATAACTCCATGTTTGATGAAATCCATAATAATTATGTGGTGATAAGACCAACTATTTTAGACTCAAAATTACAGAGTTCGATTCTAAGCAAGGTACCTACATAATTAATTACATAATTATTGTGGTTTGTTTGGTTGGTGGTGGAAAACTTGCTACGACCACACCATATCGTAACTAAGTTGGTTGTCATGACAACAATGATATTGTTGTGTATGTAGGTTAAACATTTTTTTTCAGTGATAGAAAATTCCGGTCCAGGTGAAGTGGGTTTCTAACATCAGCCTTATCGTCACTTACTGTCAGGGTCAAGGCAAGGCCACAACGCGCTTCCCCGTTAGGGTATAAAAAACTTGAATAAAGTAGATTCTAGAAATACCTCGGTTATTTGATAGTTTATCATCATTTTTATTCTTTTTTGGAGGGTTCCCGTGCCCCATTCTGATTCTGCTCAGTCTTATCTTGGAGGATCTCATCGTATAGTTGAACTTAATTAAAAACAGCTTATATTCTTGTGTCAACTTTTAGTAGTAATGTTTTTCGATTAAAAACAAGGAAATGGGTACATATTCGTAGGTATTGTAATAACTAAACAACAAAAAATGCGACTATGACATTTTTCTGATATCAACGAGTAATTACCTAGTGACTATACAATTTATAGTCGCCATTTTAGGTAAACATTCTAAAGATGATACGAAAAATAATATTTATCAAGGTTCAATAAATATTATTTCTAAAGTAACTAGTATGCTTTGCATCACCTTTAATATCAACCATGAGAAATGAAACAATTCCGGAGCGCGACGGCAGGGTCATCTAATTCGGTAACTCGTGTTTTTTTATTAAATAGAAGATTAAAATAGAATTTAAGTCCGTTGTTACCTGGTCTTTACTCAATCAGACATTCAGTAATCGAACGTTTCGCATTACAGGTACTACAGAGTACTAAAACGAATCTAATTTTTCTTTGGAATTCCAATAGAAGTCGGTGAACAGAATGAATAATGCAACTTTGCTATGCAAAATACATATGGTGTGTTTCTTAAACAAGCCACGTGAGTTGGATTCATAATACCTAGTCATTCGAGGTAATGTCGCTTTTGTACTAGCAAAGGGATATCGCAAAACCTTTTATCATTATACTTAGTACATAACGATTTTTGAAAGCACATAGTATCAGTAGTATGTTGTCAAAGCGGCGGGCGTTACTTTACCACGGTTTACCACATAATAATATACAACGTGGAACAGATAATTGTAGTAAAAATGAAAACATCCAAAGTGTATCCAATCTAGATCTTGTATTTGTTGTCACTAAGACATAATTATTAACTTTAATAATTATAGCCATCGCGATATGTCAGAAGGCGGGTTCAAATCCTGCTCGTGGAAATTTTTTCAACATTTGTGTTTTTGTAATTTGTTCGCAACAAAATTTGCGTTAAAAATTATTTTGAACATTTTATAACTTTAATTTGTCATGCAATTGTAAGTTAAATATTTATATAAGGGAAGTCATGCGCGTCAGGCGCGCATATGCAAGCACTGCTGCTTGCATATGCGCGCCTCATCATAAATGTAAGTACAAAGAAGTTACTAAACCACTAGGGCTGTAACTTGTTTATTTTGATGTGACGTCACAATAAAAATATATAATTAAAAATTACATAACAAATTAAAGTTATTAATTATGTCTTAATAATTCTCGAGGAGCTCGATGGCGCAGTGGTTAACGCGCCCGGTCTGCGAGTGCTGAGGTTAAGCTACTTTCGCAAAGGCTGGTCATCGGATGGGTGACCAAAAATGTATCATCTCGAGCTCCTCCGTGCTTCGGAAGGCACGTTAAGCCGTTAGTCCCGGCTGCATTAGCAATCGTTAACAACCACCAATCCGCACTGGGCCCGCGTGGGTTTTTATGGCCCGTTCTCCCTATCCATCCATAGGGAAGGCTTGTGCCCCAGCAGTGGGGACGTAAATGAGCTGATGATGATGATGATGAATTCTGCATACAAGATCTAGGTCGGATACACTGTTATTACACGTTGTATAGTTATTAGATAGTTCCAGGTCGAATCTCTCCCAAGTCTCAACCAACCAAGCTGAACGTGCGCATTTGCACAACCTATGGTTATTTGCAGATATTCCAGATTTACCATGTAAAACCTACAATTAGTAATAATTAACTTTAAATTATGTTAACGTCTAGTTCGATTTGTATTTAGTTTTTATGGGTACACATATTTTTGAATTACGACTAAGATTACAACCACTATTTTATTGTGTAACTTTGTAACAATTGTAATTTGTCTTGTGTATGTAAATAAATCAATAAAATAAAATAAATAAATAAAACTGTCAAATTTCTTCAATACATTTTCAACTATATGCTTTAGGCATAAAATTCAAAGTCTATTGAGGAAATTTGACAGTTTGTGTACAAAACGATAGTGATTCGTATTTTCGATTTATCAAAAACCATTTCAAGTCATAAATTGTGTTGGTAAAGAATCAGTCTACGATTCCCTTGCCTATAAGTAAGTTGTCTGTATTAAATACTTACCTAATTGTTTATTATTTCGTTTCGTTTGTCTTTTTTAGTTGTATAACTTTCTTTGACACTAGAGGTCGCCACTTTCCATGTGAGTGACACGTAGGGTTGCCAACCATACTTTAAAATAACGTATCATTTTCCATCCCCATACTTTATTCTTTTTAATAAAAAGAAAGTATGGAAAATACTTTATTCCTGTTGACTTAATTTCTGAACTGAAGAGTACCAAGAAATATGTTTTTAAACATTTAAATAAATAAATTTGAAAAAATTCTTTTCGAATCCTTTTTTTTTATACTAGTTAGTGATAGATTAACTTTAATTTTCTGAAAAATAGTTAGCAACCCTAGTGACACGCGACTTAACCAATTCTTTTTTTTATTCCATCCAGAATCTTTAGCAAGGCGACGATTTATTAATATAAACGACCATGTACGAGTATAACGAAAATCAGAGATGCGAAATTTGAACCAATTAATGTTCAAATTTTCCCTTGCATTTCAAAACAATAGGAAAACTTATTTAATATGTTGGTATTGCCTTTTTATATCTACTGATTCTAATTACATCGGAGAGTGGATAGGAAACGTACAAGGTCCCAGTCCCACGACGACGCGACAACGCAGTGCTCTGTACGGATGGCATAGGCTTCATTGCCATTCACTATTGTTTGTATAAAACACTATCGCAGAAATATATAACGAACAAATATTAAAACTATAAACTAAAAAAAATATATACATTAATTTATAATTCAAATTCTCCCGGTAATGTTTCCATCCGTAGAGATGTCCATAGAGATGATGAGATGTCTCGTGTCCCAGCAGTGAGGACATAGAAATGAGCTGGTGATGATGATGACGATGATGATGATGAATTGAAGTTGAAATAGTTGAACTATTATCATCACGACCATTGGCTACTGGTAACCACTTCAGGCGGGCTGTTCGCCTATGCAGCCTTAGTGGTATAAAAGAAAGCCTTCAAACCATTGGTGTATCTTATTTAACGATATAGGATACCTATTTGTTGTCTACAATGTACATTTATTATTATAATATGTTCATCCCAATAAATTAAATTAAAAGAAATACATTAATTATCATACCTGTCATCATCATAATCATCATCAGTAGCTCATTTTATGTCCCCACTGCTGGAGCACGAGCCTTCCCTATGGATGGATAAGGAGAACGGTCCATAAATCACCACGCGGGCCCAGTGCGGATTGGTGGTTGTTAACGACTGCTAATGCAGCCGGGACCAACGGCTTTACGTGGCCTCCGAAGCACGGAGGAGCTCGAGATGATAAATTTTTGGTCACCCATCCGATGACAGGCCTTTGCGAAAGTTGCGCGTTAACCACTGCGCCATCGAGCTCCTTATACCTTTACCAACCTTCTAATCGTGGTGGCTAAGAAAGAAGAAAATACATCGAATCTTCGTATTGATCAAAGCTTCGAATACATTATGTTTTTGAGTGATCTATGAGCGGCTTTATACCTATATCTTCTATTAGTAATCGTCTTTTATCTGAAAAGGTTACGCTGTATTAGATTATACAGGTAAGTCTTTGCTTCGCAGTCTAGGTTTTTAATATTCCTCGTCACCATAATGAAACGACGATGGTCTATTACTGATGTCATGCTCACACTTATAGGTTAATCCATAATACATACAACAGAGTTATCTTTTTCTGTGTTCAACGTTTTCTTATGGCTGGAAGTACATTAACTTGACTCTTCAATGAAAATGACACTTGAAAAATGACGACTTGCCCTAATCATGTGGATATTCTTTATTCAAGTGCTATTTTGATATATTTTTTATTTACTACAATATTTTGCAATATTTATAGTAAAATAACGATCCAATTTTTAAATCCTATTATTTTAGAATATTTTGAAATTTATCATTAAGTATATATTATAAAAACACAAATGTTGAAAAAAATTTTTGAAGCCTTTGGCTTTCAAAGTAAAAAGTGGTGAATAATTTCGGCGGGCTGGTTGGAACCACGATAGCTCAATTGGAGGAGCACCTGACCCGGAATGTCAGAAGGGTGCAGGTTCAAATGCTACTCGTGAAAATTTTTTTAACGTTTGTGTTTTTATAATTTGTTCGCAACAAAATTTGCGTTAAAAAATTATTTGAACAAGTATATATTAGTTTATTTTTCTAACAATATTTCAATATTGCATTTTTGTTTTTTACTTGCAATTGCAATATTTATTTAATTTTAAAATTAGCTTTAACATTTAACCTAGATGTACCTATTATTGTTTTCTAAAGTTTACGCGACACACACTTTCAAATGAAACGGTACTAGGTACCTATGTTAATCATGAAATATATCTGATGTTATTTTTTCATTATGTGTAATTACAAAAGACCGCTACAAATGATTATATACAATCGTATGCCAAGACATATACCCCATTTGAATTATTCAAATTTTATAAGTATGTTTGATTCTGAACTATAAGCAGCTCACGTCCGAATTTCCCAATATGTGGTAATCACCATTTTGCAATATAGCATACGGGCTTTGTATGCCACGATTGACTTGTGCATGCCCAAATTGTGTTATGTTTTACACAATCACGCTTCACCAATTTCGGTAGCGTCCTCCGTGAATATGTATTATATCGTGTACCTACGCACAGCGGCGTTGTAAAGATGGCGCCACAGTAGCATTAGGTCTTTGGAAGACGGAGGGAAGGGCTTCTAGTCATTCTTGGGTAGCTGAATCTCGAGAAACATAATATAATAATAATAATAATCAGATGCAAAAGGCAGTACTCCTTGACACGGCACGTATTGTCAGGAGGTTCCTTACTCTGCAGCCCTAATCACCGATAGCTTGGGTCTATCCCCGCTGCCGGTGGCAACCTAGGTTAAGTTTTTTATATTATTTTATATTGTAAATATATTTTTATATAAAATAAAGAAATATATAAGAAATATAGAAATAAATAAAGAATGACCTCAGGCCCTTAAATATTCACGGATATATTAGTGCGTAGAGAACACACATTAATATTCTTGATATTTTTTGTCAGATATTATAGAAAATCTTTATTTTTTGTGAACCAAAGTCTTTATCTGTGAGGTTTGTGACTAAAGTGACACATAAATATACCATAAGCAAGCTGAAGTGGCAGTGGGCTGGTCACATCTGTCTCAGAAACTCAGAACCTCAGTAGATAAGTTCTGGAGTGGAGACAACAACTGGGCAAACGCAGTGTGGGATTCCGACCAGACGGAGTAAAAAATAAAAATAAAAATAATCAAAAGTGAGATAGTTAACTAAAGAAATATATTGTGCATGTGTCGACTCTAGAGCGGACCAACATTGCAGGATTACCTATACTATATAGGCAACGTATTCTCAGCCTACTTAAAATTTGCCACACTCGTGTCAGCATTGAATATCAAAATTTTAAATGTTCATCATTATACCTATTTAGTGGCGATCGAGGCTTCGTCGCGAGTGACGTTAGAAATGCCTCGTTTAATATGAATGAATGTAGCTGTAATACTAGTTTGTGTGGTAAGAAACGAGATTGGCTGCGCGTGCGCAGTGTCCCTTTCTAAGCTCAGCGGGTTATTGGGTTGTATGACCTAAACTTTGAGCGGTTGAAGGAAAATGTTTTGTAATTCCTAAGAAAAATTACTAGGAATTACTTCCTAACATTTGTTAGGAAATCATAATTACAGTTAATGGTATAACAATGGGGCTTATTGCTTTATCCTTCATCGAGGATTAAGTACTTCTATTCCTATTATTATAATCAGAAACCAATCATTTTTATTTGATAGGTACTATGCCAATTAAGAACTTGACTCTATCTTCAATCAACAAATGCTCTTGCTTAGTTTCTTGCCGGTTCTTCTCAGAACAAGGTCTCCGGTTTGTAGACTTAAGAACGGATGATGTAGTGACATTCATAGAGCAAATTTTTTGTAGCATAAATTGAATAAAACATTTTGAGTTTTTAATTCTTCAATCGTTAATATGTAATAGTAGGTATTACTTTGTTGATATTGCGTAGGATAATTTAAACTATCAGCTAACCAAATATATGTAGAACATATAAACTAAGAAACTCCGGCAGAACTTTTAATTTTAAACAGCCAGTTTGAATATAACATTAACATCCTGCGATACTGGATTTAGTGTTAAGATTAATGACGGTAGTTAATCGCACTCAACACTTTAATCTATTTTAATTTCAAAGTTCCTTTTTATGAGTTTATGCGAAGATCTGAATTTTACATTAGGTAACTTCCTTATAAAACTATACCGTATCCGTACTCCAGTAAGTAAATAGCTATAACTGTCCTACTGCTGGCCAAAGAATACAATTACTTATACTGTGACAAAGGCCTCTATCTATATATATATCTATAATAGGTACCTGATGTAATTTTTGCAAAACTTTTTTTTTTGGGTGTTGTGATTGTCCTTTTTTGTGTAATTGTTTGTGATGGAAAGTGTCCTTTTATGATAGGGCATTTTCCAATATTTTTGACGCTGTAAGGGAGAAAGGAGCTTGACACTTGCTAAGTTTCTTGCCGGTTCTTCTCAGTACAAGTTCTCCCGCCCAGAGTAGACTTACTAATCGATGGCATAATGAAATTCATAAGAGCTATTTGTAGCCTAAACTGAATAAATGATTTTGAATTTTGAATTTTGAATATCATTGAAATCAAGACATCACTACAACTGATAGGTAATGGTTTTATCACCAAGCTTGTCAAATGCGGGTTGGTAATCACAACGAGGAGCTCGATGGCGTAGCGGTTAACGCGCCCGGTCTGCGAGTGCTGAGGTTAAGCAACTTTCGCAAAGGTCGGTCATCCGATGGGTGACCATTAATTTATCATCTCGAGCTCCTCCGTGCTTCGAAAGGCACGTTGAGCCGTTGGTCCCGGCTGCATTAGCAGTCGTTAACAACCATCAATCCGCACTGGGCCCGCGTGGTGGTTCATGGCCCGTTCTCCCCGGATGGATCCATAGGCTCGTGCCCTAGCAGTGGGAACATAAAATGAGCTGATGATGATGAATCACAAACCTGGGCTAGACATTGAAAAATCCGAAACACCCTTTTCCAGACCTGAGGATTCAACCCCGGACATTCGGTTGTTTTGCCACTAATCCACCGAGGTGCACCTAATTGTATATTATTCTCTTATTTCATGTTCCTGCAATAGCAAACGAGCCTACTGCCAGCCTTATTGAATAGCAACCACCACTGCCCGTGGATGCTTAACCAAGCAAGCATAAAGCGCAAGCGTCCCCGTTCTAAAGCTCTAGTTCTTATGCCTCTATGCTCAGTAGTTTCACAGGATTCAGTACCCTTCGAAGTGGAACACAGCTATGCAAATCTATGCTGCTTGACAGCACAATTAGATCGGTCGCCATCCAGATATCACCAGGCATTTTATGTTTAGTGTGTGTCATTACGATGGCGCAGTGTTAACGCGCTTGATCCGCGATTGCTGAAGTATCTTACTCTTGCGAAGACTCTCGTTAGATAGGTGACCAAAAAATTATATTGGGCTCCTCCTTGCTACGGCAGGCACGTAAAACCGCAGACGTTAATAACCACCAATCCTCACTGGGCCTGCGTGGTGGTTTAAAGCCCTCCTTGTGTTTTCATCCATACGGAAGGATCGTGTCCCAGCAATAGGGACATTGATATGAGCTGTCGCTCATCACCACCATCGCCATTTAGTCGAATTCTAGACAGAACCCTAAAACACCACACGTTCTTTTACCTATTATTAGAACCGTCTAAGCGTAGCGTTTTTCTGAAATATTATTTATTACTCAAAATAAATAATTAATGAAACTAATGGTGCTCCAATTTAAAAATCACACCTTTTAGTTTCAGTTTACACTCCAATATGGCAAGTTGCCAATGTAGCCACTAGCCACCAATATATAATATGATATTATTGGCAATAAAACATTTAGTTTATCTAGGTGTTACTTTTGGCTTTGATGCTAGCTTCCTATGCCACATTATTTAATGTAGTTTAAGATTAAAGATATTTTATTGAATTGATTAGTTGGCTGACTCATATTTATTGGAATGCAAAGTTGGTGAATTTACGGTTGGAGATAATCTGTCTGCTAACAATTTTGACCATAGCCAGCGTTGGTAGGATATGGATTTCTGTGTTCTGGGAAAGAAGGGACTTATCCAGCGACTTTAAGTACCTAATATTCAGTCGTCTTTTATTTGGACTCTTTCTTCTTCCACAAAACATCTGGCTAATACCAGGAGGTATGAGGATACCTCTTTATGCAGCTAAAAATCGTCATATATGGCTTAAAGGATATGAGATCTTGCAAAATTACTATGCATGTCTACGCGCGATTTAAACCAGTGGTCTCAGAATAACTAATACTTAGTACTGAATGGTATTGCAACTTTGCTAGGAGGATATATCCCTGTTAACCGATTCTGTTAAATAATTCAAATGTTTAAGGGAGCATGCGCGTGCGCAGTGCCAGTTAATCTCTCAATTCAAAGAACTGTCGTCGCTTGGATGCGAAAGATCGTGGGTTCGTCTTTTTTTAAGTCTTTGTACCACAATCGACGGCTGTATGGAATATTCAAGAAACGAGCTTACTGTGTCCTCAGAGGCCGGCTTCGTATCTGCGATTCCTCTGGTTCCTCGGGTGTCCGTTTGCCACGTCTTATATAAAATATTTTATATTACTTTTATTCATATGTAGGGTTGTTGCTGATGCAGGATTTTGTAATATAAGCGGATGCTGATGCTGGTATTAACGAAATCCTTAAAAAAATATTTCCAACTATAAAATTGTATGTAAAGTACACATATTTTGGGGTTACCTAACCAAATGCAAAACGCTTTTGTCATAAACTGTCAAAGCATAATGATCATTACAAAATCTGGTATTAAATGCTTTACAAATAAAATTATCAACGGAAGTATTTTGTGAGTTTGCCTTGCACTCGCGCAGGAACATGCGCAAGAGTAGATAGATAACGCATTTCACCACAACAGCGAGTCAGCAACTGTTTAATCTTAAAATGTTTCCCGTTTTCCAACGCAATGATGACACTTCATTTTTATCTGCAAACATTTTGGATACACGCAAACAATATGAAGCAATAAAGATGGGTAAGTATATATATTCGACATATAATATTGTTTCCGAATAATATTAAGCAATGTTAAATAAAAAAACTGTTATTCAAAAGCTAAATTATAAAAAAATATCAATCTGCCGTCTTTCTGGTGTCAAAATGTAAAAATTCAAAATTCAAAATCATTTATTCAGTTTTGGCTACAAATAGCTCTTATGAACGTCATTATGCCATCGGTTCGTAAGTCTACTCTGGGCGGGAAAACACAAAAAAGAAAAAATAAATAAATAAAATATTTAAGTTTGCAAAAACATCATTTACCAGTATAATTTTTACAATGTCATACAGTACTAGTAAAAGTCAAAACCTGTCTATGAAAAAACAAAGATAAACTAAAGTTAATAATAATAAAAATAAGACAAGTATGCAAGAGCAGACCAGCCTCCACAGGCGGCACCCGTTCACGAGTATGACATTTAAATTGAGTGTAAAGATAGTGATCACGTTTCACACTCCAAAAGTACTTTATCAAAAACACCATTAATAGACAAAAACACAATAACAGTACATATTTACAACAAGATAAACAAGCGAAAAAATCACACAAAAAACGAACACAAACGTATAATTATGAGTTATAACAGAGTAAAGGGCCATAGCGAAATGATTGTTTTTGCCTATACATATAACTGGATATCTATATACATAATATAATGACTTGGCCTGACTGATTCATCATCGCCGAGCCTAAACCGCTGAAGCTAATTAGATGAACTTGGACTGTGGGTAAATTGAGTGACGTAACCAGCCACTAAGAAAGGATTTTACGAAAATCACACCCTAAGGGGGTCAAATAGGGAGTGAAAGTTTGTATGAAAGTCCGTCAGTTTTGAAGTAAAATACATGAAAATTGGTATTTGGCTTCTTGATAAGAAATAAAGAATGACGTGTCTCAGGATTTTTGTTTATTTTCTTTTAAAAGAGTAAAAAAGGGAAGAAGTTTTTTTAGGGAAATCGTTATTTTTTAAGTAATAACTATCAAAATGAATAATTTAATCGATCTATACATTTTTCAATAAAAATAAAGAATGACGTTTTTTAGCATTTTTCTAAAAATCTTCCCTAGAGAGGTGAAACAAGCTTGTAAAGTTGTATGGAAATCTGTCATTCTTTAAATTTCGGTATTTGGCCTGGTAAGAAATTGTAAAGTGTTTCAGGATTTTTGGAAAATGTTCCCTTAAGTAGGGGATGACAATTTGTACAGGAGGTTTCAAAACGGACCAAAATTACTTATACAGAGTGATCTTTATTATGTTGTTTTGTGTTAGACACTTTTTACTTATACCCCTATGTGCCCTGCGGTTTCGCCCGCGTTAATTAGCGACTGTTCCACTCCTATTAGTCATAGCGTGATGTAATATATAAGCCTATAGCCTTCCTCAATAAATGTACTATTCAACACAAAAATAATTTTTCAATTCGAACCAGTAGTTCCTGAGATTAGCGCCTTCAAACAAACAAACAAACAAACAAACAAACTCTTCAGCTTTATAATATTAGTATAGATATTTACCTTTAATAAGTTTGGCTTTTATTACGAATAAACACAAGTCGTGTAGCCCACGTGAGCAAAGCCGCGAACAAAAGCTAGTTATGTATATATAATATATATAAACAAAGCAAAGTAACGGCTAAAATGACGTGATTCTTTTACCCAACCTTACCAACCTTTTACGACATATAACAGTTTTATTATAGTAATAAATATAATCAAACAATAAAGAATGAAAAAAACAACGATGTATTTTCTAATTTGAAGGATCTCTATAGCAAAGCCATGTCATAAAATAAGGCGCGGAATTCCATGATCGAGCGCGTCTGTATGAAGCTTAATTTCTGCAGTCTCCTTATTTTGTGACCATGCACAGCTTGCCAGTAACAAAGTTGATAAACCTCTTATTTTATCATTGATCTTTCGCCTAGCAGTAGCCCTAAACTAGCAAAGCAGGATTTATAATAGAAACAAGGCGGGTTGGTATCATAACGACTACATTGTGAAAACGACCGAATCATCATAAGGTCCAGATCTCAGAAGGACCATCTCTGCAGAAAGCTTATATCTCCGAAAGACTTTGTAGCAAAACGACTGGTTCTTTAAACGACCTCATCGTGAACAGGCCACATCTCAAATAGACCGGGTAGCAAAACGACTGGTTCTCGAAAAGACCACATCTTTATGGCATCAATAAATCCTATAAAAGTTACTGAACTGAAACACTAAACTTAATTTTTTTAACAAATCCTGCCAATAAAATGTTTGGACTATGTTTCAACCTACATCGTCTCACTGTTGAATAACGGCACAGATTAATAATAGTTAGGTACTTCTTATTCCTTGCGTCTCTGTTCCTGGAAGTCCGTAGTCAGTATTTTGTACGTAGTAAACGACATAATCCAAACTAAATCAAACACTTAACTTTAAGTTAAGAAAATCTAAATTCAATTAAATACTTACCTTATTATGTAGATCAGGTACTGTAGCAACCGAGACTCCTTGCTCGGGCATGCTTACTGGCGTCGCCGTGGCCTGCGTTCAAACGTAATTAAGAAGAAGGCATGGAAGGAAAAAGAGGAGCATCGCGGACATTCGATGACGGACCGCGACTACGACAACTTTGATCTGATACATTATATTGTTATTAATTCGATAATTAATATAAGATTGAAACGATAAAGCATTTTCTTCATTAAAACCCCCGATACATTAATCGACGATCCTTCTGGTCGTCACAGTACCCACACAGATATCGAGGGCAATGCTCAGAAGAAATGAAGCGTACAATTTTACGTCATCCACATAAAACTGTTTTTGTTTATGCAGCGGATTAAAAAGATTGGGTTCAAGCCTGCGTGAATTTGTGACAAGATCTCCTTTGGCCCGACTCCAATTGTTAAGTATGACACGAACGTGAACGAAAGTTATTTTTGAATACAATACTGCCGCATCATGATAGCCGCATGTTTGTTTACATATGCACATTCGGGTTACGTGATACGTCCCGTCCTTTGTATATACTCCAAATTCAAGTCGTATAGTAGCTATTTTAGATGCAATCAACTGCATTGTTATTTCATCTACATGTAGATCATCCGTTATTCATTCAAATCTTACTGAGACATACAGAGAAATTTCATTGATAGTACCTAATTTGCTTCATTCCGAATGAGTACTTACGTTGTTATTATTAAGAACGTTTTTACAGAAAAATTCATAGTCTGTCAATGCGGCAGTTACTCTCCAACAAATTAACATGAAATAAATTTACAAATAGCAGCTTGTTTAAAATTGATGTTATCATGTATAACTTATTCAGTTCATTCCACATTGATTTTAGGGTAGATTAGTTATATCACTCCTATCATTAATTACGTGCAAACTAAAATGGTTTAATCGTCATCAAAAACATAATCAGCCCATATACTTATACTTGTATACTCAAGTGGACTACCACAAATCATAGGGACATCTAACGGCTGCAAAAAAATTGACAGTCAAATCAAATATTGTTTTCTAAAGTTTACGCGAACACTACACATTGAAATGAAACCACTTTTACGGATCTACTTGCGTTTATTTTACACATTACTTTTAATTAATGTTTATCGTGACTTTTCGAACCCTTTGCAGGGTCCGTGGTCACAGGGAGACTGAGGTGTTGGTCGTCTCATAATTAGTTAGTAGCTTGTATACCCTCATTTAAATTTAATCAGGTGCGTTCCGTTTTACGCAGAAAGAGATTGGGATTAATATTTTGTATGATGGGATCCCAGGCAGGTGGTGATCCAGCTGCCTGGGATCCCATCATACAAAATATTAAATCCCAGGCCCAACACCATACTCAGAAACCTTTTTTTTTTCAATCTTCTTAACCGAATTACAATGAAATTAATATTAATATTAGTAAGCCGACTAATTTCCACAAATATTTCCGCAACATAGTTAGTCTTTATTTTTTAGTAAGTTTTCCTAGCATCGTTTTGTATTCAGTACCGTTTCTATTATTCTCAATACACGCAGAATAAAACGGTTTAACGATCCACTCATCGTTAAATGGCGGATCTATATTCGTCGACATGGTATAAATATATGACCAGTTCGGTCGCGTCAGTTATCTCTATAGCCATCCCTAGGGTTCTATTTTTAGACCCGTTTAGTCATCCGTGGCCATTTACATGTGGATTGCATGAAGCAGTCTCTTTGAACTCGGCATAGTATGTTTCCTATTGCGATTGCTATGTTTGTGTGAATTTGTCTGTATGAATGGTTCAATATGGTCTAAGGATTTGGTTGATTGATTTATTTGTTAGTGTTTGTGATTTCAATTATAGAATGGGGGTATTGGATGTAAAGGAAACGTATGTAGTTAAGTTTACAGGACAAGAAAACTCGTAGTAAGTGCATCGAGTACATCGAGTATAATGACTGATTTTTTGAGGCATTTGGATATGAAGTCTCAGTACTTAAGTACTGCTGCATACACGAGGAGAGGTTACGAGCTGGTGATTAGATTGTATTATAATACTTAAGGTGTTGTTTAAAGCCTTCTAAAGGTATGTTGTTGTTTGAGTACTGGCGTCTATATGCTACTTACTCGTACACTCAGTTAGTACAAGGATTTCGTATTATTTACCCACTCTTCTAATGGCAAGACAGTGTAAAATGCAAATAAGACGCTATAATGGTTTTGTGCAAAAGCTTTAATTTTCATTTGTTTCTTTCATACTTATTATTACAATATCATGAGTGGAGTACATGGTGGCATATTGCTATAAACAGCTTAAGAATTTTTAACTTAAACATTCACATCATAGAACATTATTGAGTTTATTCGTAGCAAACATACATACAAAAATACAAGGCTTTCCTCTTTATAATATTAATATAGATTAGTACATAATATGTATGTATGTTTGCTACGAATAAACTCAAGAACTAATAGACCGATTTAAAAAATTCTTTCACCATTAGAATGCTACATTAGTGCTGAGTAACATCTATACTAATATTATAAAGCTGAAGAGTTTGTTTGTTTGTTTGAACGCGCTAATCTCAGAAACTACTGGTTCGAATTGAAAAATTAATTTTGTGTTGAATAGTCCATTTATTGAGGAAGGTTATAGGCTATATTACATCACGCTATGACTAATAGGAGTGGAGCAGCAATGAAAAATGTTGCAAAAATGGGAAATAACGCGGGTGAAACCGCTGGGCATAGCCAGGTTATATTGGAATAAAAAATGCGGTACGAAGTCCGCCGGGTCAGCTAGTAAGTTTATA
Source organism: Eudonia mercurella (assembly GCA_963082485.1). Lineage (NCBI taxonomy): Eukaryota > Metazoa > Arthropoda > Insecta > Lepidoptera > Crambidae > Eudonia > Eudonia mercurella. The sequence goes on from OY720038.1 coordinate 10,936,645, forward strand.
AATTAAAATATTTTTTATTAAATTTTGTTGATATTATCGTAGTTGGTTTTTTATTTATTTACTTAAAATGCCTTTAAAATTAATGCCCGGCTTACACTCACAGTTAATAAAGCGTGTAGCGGGTCAATTACATTACATCAAAGTAAAATAATTGTAAAAGCCTTATAAATTGGTTAACGAATAAGCATGAAATTAATAAAAAAAAGGTCAAAGGCTGATTTTTAAGCATTCGTGGTCGTGTTATGGCCCGGTCTTGGCATAGTTTTAAGAGTCTGCCCAGCAGTGGGACGTTTATAAGCTGATCAAGCAATTAAGCTTTGATACTTCATTTGGTTGAACGAGCTTTAAGGCGTCACCAAACACATGTTAAAAACATGTGATTTAAAAAAAAAAGTTTTACCATTAGTTGTTACTTTCGAAACGTACAGACGCCTGCACATTAACCTGTCCAAATCTGTCAAAATTCTTCAATGAATGTTCAACCATATCCCCTATACATAAAGTTCAAAGTCTACAGGTGTCCCAAAATATTTGAATCAAATTGTAACGGGAGATTCCTTAGGTAAGGACCTTTCAAATGTGCTAAATACAAATTTACTTTGCTGCAAAAAACAAATACACCAAAATAATGCTGCGACTTCAAATCTACGTAAGTCTTTTAAAAAATCGTTTGTAGTTTGACAAATTAAACGAAGGAAAGTCTGAAAAAAGTCGTACTTTTTTTAAAGTTAGATTTTTTTTTACACAATGGTCATTATTTATTTATTTGTTTTATTTAGCATATTCGAAAGGTCCTTATCTTAGGAATCTCCCGTTACTATTTGATTCACATATTCTGGGACACCCGGTAAAAAAAAAGTTTGACATAAGTATAAGTAAATCATTATCGAATATTAAGTCAAAATGTGTTCATTGTATATCGGAATGATTAGATCAATATTATTGTAATTCCCATTTTACATAATTTTGTGTTTTCCTTAACAAAGATAAGTACGATAGCATCTTTTCTGCCTATACCATAACATATAATATACTTATCTATCACAATTATTCAATTACGTCAATTAGTTAGGACGTTGTGATATGAATTTGTAAACATAGATTTATTTGTATTTAATATCATTGTTTACATGTATTGATTTACGAGATGGGTGACCTAAACATTTTTTTCCAGTTCCTCCGTAATTTCGAAAGCACGTTAAGTCGTTTGTCGCGATAACTCTCTTAAGTTCATTTTGTTGTTAAGATCAGAACTAAAAAAAACTGTTAATCCACCAACCAAATTTTTTTTTAGAGTGAGTTAGCTGATGTCTTCTGGGGCGGCCTTTTCAGCGATTCCGGACTTTCTTGGAACGAAGAAACTTAAAGGGTTTCTCAAGTCTCAAGTTGGGGAAAGAAATGTGAAAAATAGACTGTGACCAATTCCAAGTCATCATCATCATCAGCTCATTTTATGTCCCCACTGCCGGGGCACGAGCCTTCCCTATGGATGGATAGGGAGAACGGGCCTTAAACCACCACGCAGGCCCAGTGCGGACCGGTGGCTGTTCACGACTGCAAATGCAGCCGGGACCAACGGCTTTACGTGCCTTCCGAAGCACGGAGGAGCTCGAGATGAAAAATTTTTGGTCACCCATCCAATGACCGGCATTTGCGAAAGTTGCTTAACTACTACGCCATCGAGCTCCTCGAGTGTTCAATTGTTCAATTCCAAGTGGTGTACTGTAACTTTTCTATAATCTATTTTACTTTTTATTTTTTTGCTAATTGCTGCACTGAAGTTGAATTAAATATTTATAAAATATTTATAAAACAGTTATAAAATACAGTTCTCTATAATCATTACATTTAGGACTTTCAGTAGCAAAAATGAGTCCTTAATCCCAATAATTTCGTAACACGATACACGTTACACGTTACATCAAAGGTTAAGGTAAATGATAAACATACCGTTATCATAGAGTAGATTTATTGTTCAACATGATCGATCACTTTAAAATACTTCAGTATTCATTTAAAAGACATAATTTGCATAACTACAGAAAAGAGTTTCGTTACATAAAGTGTATTCAAATATTATTCTTACATATTTTGTTCTAGATAATTTTAATAGCTTGTTTGGATAGTTTGCACTTTAAGCAAATATCAACATAGGGAGATATTGTAGAATTATTTATTTATTTCCAGGAAGATTTACAGGCAAATAACGTCTATAGTGATAAGGTCAATAAATAAACATAATTATGTTGTTAACAAATATTTACAGTTATAATACTTGTTTAAAATAGATTGTAATGAGTGATTGATGATAGAATGATATTCCCCTTGAGTTTCAAAAAACTATTATCTCATGCGAATATCTTGAGAGAATTCGAAAAATGACGTTGAACTCTTTGGTTTCATTTGCCAACACTCATGCATAATGCATGTTCGCAAAAATTTTGCGGTTAATATTCCACCGTTATTTCCCATTAATTTGCAACCAAACAAAAATATTAAAAAGTAAAATGAAACAGCAAACATGACTCTTAACTTTCCCGCCAAAAACGCAGAATTTATTTTTGACCACAAATTGCGTAAAAGAAGAAAAGAGTTTTGTAACTTAAAAAGTAAATTCTTAATAATGTTTTTTTTCTAAACATGTCTGCATTTTGTGTACAATCAAGTATTCTATTCTATTCTATATTCAACTGTTTTTTACATTCACAAGTTTTTTGGTGATGCGACAAAGAAACGATTCCCTAAATTAAACACGACAAAAAACAAACGAAAGCACTTTTATTTCGCACGATAAAAAACTCGTTTGACAAATGACTACCGCTCCACAAGATGGAGTTATCAAGCACAGTACAAACGCGTGATTAGTGCGATAAAACGCCATCGGAAACATGCAAATGGGTCATTGCTGTGTGCGACACTGTTCATAATAATGTAACGTGGCATTTTTATAAAACATTTTTTCAACTACGGGTGAAATAACGAATGGAATATGGCGGGCGTCGCGTCGCATGAGGTTGTTTGAATGCGGGCTCATAATGTACGCATTTAGCTCTTTTCTGTTCTTTGAAGGTATTATACCTAACATTATTGTGTGTTCTTATTAGGACATTGTAATTTTATGCCTGATCGTGCGTGGATTGTACCGATTGACAATTAGTTAGAAATTGGTTTGTAAATTCTGGATGGGGCATGGGGCGCAGTGGTTAACGTGCATGGTCTGTGATTGCTAAGCAGCCGGTCATCAAATGGGTCAACTGGGATGGCGCTATCCATCCAAAGGGAAGGCTTGTGTCTCAGCAGTGCGGTCATAAAATGGACTAGTAATGAAATACTGGGTGCGTGCTAAACTACATACCCCTGATACCAAAACCAGGTTTGAATGACTTTTTAGTTTTCTAAAAAACCACAGAGGCAAGCTTAAATTTCGTCTACTTTTTGGAATGATAGAGATAAAGAAATGTATAATATTATTTTACATAAAAATGTCACGGTAACAAAGACTTCCATAAAACTGTAAGTTTATAACCAGTTATCTGAAGTGTGATGTCAAATCAGGGAAATGTTTAAGACATCGGTGCCAGCATTTGAAACATTATGCCCTAAAAATAATATTTTTTCGTCTGATAGGTTCTTGGGTTTAAAGAGTATATGAGTATATATGTATGATGATGATGATATATGTATTAGCATATTAGCTAAAAATAACTGTTCAGACTATCAGTATTTTATATGATAAGTTTTGATGAAGGTCTTGGATTGAAACAACGAAAATCGTGATAAGTAAGTTTTCTATGGAAAAGAATTCTAGCCCATACAATACAACCAAGACTTTGATTATTTTCTGGATTTTTTGATGATATGATAACGAGCAATTTTTGAAAGAGAAATTATGAATGGATGATAATGTTTTTAACATAATCCCAATAGTACACCTCACGCGGTCTTTTTGAGTGAATTCTAAAAGTGACACAGAACTGTTCACTCCACACCTATGCTTGTAGGTAGGTACCTATACAAACTTTTAACGAGTTAATAAATCCATCTTTCCAACAAAACACATTTTCTGGATTTTTTGATGATGATATTATAACGAGTAATTTTTGAAAGAGACATTCTGAATGGATGATAATGTTTTTAACATAATTCCTTAACTGTCACTAAAGTGGAACTACAATAGTACCTACCTACCTACACCTGACGCGGTCTTTTTGAGTGAATTCCAAAAGTGACACAGAACTGTTTTGTTTCACTCCACACCTATGCTTGTAGGTACCTCCCTATACAAACTTTTAACGAGTTAATAAATCCATCTTTCCAACAAAACACATTTATTCGGTTGGACTAAATACAACATTAATGCACCCATAAATCTTCACTTTCCCGCCAAGAAGTCCGTTATATTTTCTACCAAAGACGTTTTTCTTTCGTTGTTATCAATAGAACCTCCTTCATTAAAACAGTTTCTGTAACGAGTTGTGTTTAAATTAAACGCGATAACGCTAGAACCTCCTTAGTCGAAAATACCTTTTTTATTAAAACTGTTTGTTAGGAGAATTGTTTTTAAATTAAAATAGCTAATACCTTCTTAGTCAAGAACTTTTTAAAGACCGTACAATCATGTAAAGTTAGGCGTTATCATTGCCGGAATGCGCGGAACCGGTTTTGGTAGCAATCATCGCGTGTTGAGGCAACCGACTTGTCTGATGTGAGCTGTTCATAATGTTTTGCGTTAACTGACAATAGTATATCTACGTACCTAGTAGTGGCAAAATGACTTAAGGCCTTTCTGTATTCTGTGTTTTGTCTCTTTTACTCTATATTAAAATGACGGGAACAAATCCCCTTAGAGTCGCGCCATTTGATGACGATAACGAAATCGAATTTTATATGGAATTCAAAATCGAGGATAGTTATTTTTTTGTATTATAGTATGCACTTGACCTTTATCACACCTGATGTTAAGGTGTGGAAGCGCACTTCATCTTCCGCAATCGATGGGGCTCCCTTGTTCCTGCCAGATCACTAACCGATAATCGATATTACCGATAAATATATTTGCTTTGCGAAACAAGAATTATTAACTTATTGACTTTTTTGCTTTTTAATTCAAATAAACCAAGGGCCTAACACTGGCAACTCTATCTGGCTGGAAATAAAAAAAAATACTAGATTTGCTTATCTACTCTTTTTGCCTGTTTTACTAAAATCTAGCGTAGCATATAAGGACCCCATTATCCATAAGTGACCAGGGCGTCCAATAGGTTAAAGACGGCCTTGTATACAATCAATCAAGCATAAAAGCAGATGCATGTGCAGAAATGCATGCAAGAAGTACGCTTCATGTAAGCAGGCATGGAGCATGCAGGCAAGCACGTATCATGTATATGGAGGCATGCATCATGCAATCAGTTACGCATTGTTAAAGCAAACATGTAGTACGCAAGCATGCTGTATGCAAGCGGCATGCAGCAGCGCAGTCAGCGCATCCTCGTCAGCCGATTGCTTTACTTAGAACCCTGGCTATACTAGCTCTATAATCGGTACCAGTTTTATGCACGACCTTTAAGTTTTAGGTGACAGATAATTCATGTTAGGTGCCATATTGTTTTATTGACCTTAGTCTCCCTGTGACCATGTATTCTGCAAAGGGTTCGAAACGTTAGGATAAAAAAAAATCAATGTGTAAAATATGCGTCTAGTTCACAAATTCGACAGTCGCAACATCGACGACGGTTTCTGTATCGAAAACGTTCCATCGACGGGTCACGGTAGCGAGAGTAGGTACACCATATCGATGGTACGCTACATCGACAGTACACCATTTCGATGGTACGCTGCATCGACAGTACACCATATCGATGGTACGCTGCATCGACAGTACACCATATCGATGGTACGCTGCATCGACAGTACACCATATCGATGGTACGCTGCATCGACAGTACACCATATCGATGGTACGCTATATCGACAGTACACCATATCGATGGTACGCTGCATCGACGGTACACCATATTGAAAGTACGCTGCATCGACAGTACACCATATCGACGGCACGCTGCATCAACAGCCCGACCCAAGCCAGACACAAGTGTCCAGAAGGTAGAGGAGGTCTTGGCCCGAACCCTTATGTATTTTTCTGCGATTTTTTGCAGTTTAGAGTTATGGTTATTATTTTGAGAATTTGCTGCCGGTTCTGCTCATGATATGGTGTCATGAGCTCATGATATGGTGTACTCTCGCTACTGTGATCAGTCCATGGAACGTTTCGATACGGCGACCGTCGATTTCGTGAACTAGACCCATAAAATATACGGGAATAGATCCATAAAAGTGGTTTTATTTCAACATGTTAGAGACTAATTCGGAAACTGTCACTTTTAAACGTATTACGTATAATTACCTAGCGGTCGTCGGTGAAAACGAAACGGATATAATTGTCTTTAAACCTACAATGAAGTGAGTTTTGATTGTTTCGGTGATAAGACCGCCTACCTTACACCTACCTACTCGATAGAGCATAATATTATTGTCAGTTCTATTCTTATATGTTCAGATTATGTGAAGTGAGTATTTAGGTAAAAAAATACTTTATCTAGGCATTCATTTCACCTTCACGTGCCAAGTCAAGTGGGTTCCAATATTACATAGTTTGTAATCTCTGTTACAGAGAACTATATTTTCTGCTATAAATAGGCTACTAACTTAGATATTTGTCTTGATGATATCAATATCATGCGGATGTAGGCTGTTAGCTAAGGTGCATGTGTTACATAATTTATCTTTTAAGATTCAGTTTGATTAAAACAGGGAGATGTCAATAACTGATAGGTAGGTACTGTATGTCTTAGGATTTTTTTTTCAGCTTTTAATCATCACACTAATATTATAAATGCGAAAGTATGTGTGTATATTTGTTGCTTCTTCACGCTGCAACGGATGGATGGATTTGGATCAATTTCGGCATACAGATAGTTAACACATAGGATACTTTTTATCCCGATATTCCTACGGGAACGAGAAACAGGCGGGTGAAACTGCGGGCGGCCGCTAGTATCAATTAGTTCATATATATTTGTTACCATTACTTACTAGTTACTACGATACAATATTTAGCGCTCAAGAAGTTCTGCGATGGATGGGTATTGGAATCATCATGAATTTAGTTATATTTTGTACCACTATAGCTTAAAAAGAATCAAGTGTGGAAAGTGTCCTTCTATGATAGATAGGGTATTTTCCGATATTTTGACGTTGTAAGGGAGAAAGAAAATGCCCTTGCTAAATTTCTTGCCGATTCTTCTCAGTAAAATGTCTCCCGTCCAGAGAAGACTTACGAACCGATGGCATAGTGACATTAAAGAGCTATTTGTGACCTAGATGATTTTGTATGGCAAATTTTTAACTCACCCCGTTTATCTCCAAGAGTCGCCGCTTCAATGCCATACAGATTCTCGTTTCCATTAAAGTGATCGAATGGTGGTTAAAAGTCGAATTAGGCACTTAGTTTTTTTTTATCGTGACGTATCGTTTGTAGATCTTTCTGCTACCGGATGATAGGTTATTGCTTTGTTGAAACTCGGGGTCACCAGTAGGGTTGCCACCCGTATTATATAGTGTTGTACGTTATTTCGGGCAATAGGCGTGACGAAAGATTTGAAATCCTCTTCCGTAATGTAGGTACACATTTACTAATTACAAAAAAACCTTGATTTCGGTAATAAACTTAAGTTTAACGAAGTTTAAAGCCATTTTTCTAATATTTTTTCAATAGTGCGCCAAAACAGCTCGCAGGTGTCATGGCGTCGTCGGCTCTGACGTTACTAGTAGGTGCTTTATAGTTATAGAATACTCGTTTTATCGGGTATTAACATGGTATTAAATCTAAAGTAACAACTTACAAGCTGTGAGGGAGCTAACTTTAAAAATAAACAATGACAAGTTTATTGTAAAAATAACCTATTAAAGTAAAATAAAATAAACTCACATAAGTTCAAAACGAGTTTGATTATATCTAAGTTGGTTATATTATATTTAATGGTAAAATAAATAATGACAAAATTTACTTACAAGAAAGTTTTCACGTTTCTAAACTCAGACGAGCAAAATCTTTATTTGTTGCGAGGAAATCGCCTAACATCAAGACATCAATCCTGGGAAAATTTAAGCTGTTTGCCTTAACAAAGCTAGGTTCCATTGTTATAGTCGAGTGGAGTCGATAAATCACACGTAAACGAATAAAAAATTTACGTAAGCGTGACGTTATGCGGTGTTTCAGTCAAAATGGCCGATAGCAGTATTTTATTTAAAATCTTAATAATCTAAATTTTTTAAATAAAACTAAACCAGTTTTTTAAATTTTATTAATATGTATTTTCCCCTAAAATCATTAAATCGTTGATTTTTTAATACTGCCGTCATGCTTATTGTACCCTATACTTTATGAGAATATTAACGTACGCGAAAAAACTTTATTTCACATATCTTATTTCCCTGGGATTCTTTTTACATATAACACACAAAAAAGTTCCTTTGCAGCTATTTAGCAGTGATAATTATTTGTTGCAAAAAGCAATGAAAAGTATTTTTTAAGCGAAATAAATAATCGTCCTTTATTTTGACACAATGTGCTTTTTTTTCTACCTTTTAATAAGTAATGTACATACTTTAATTGCACATAAAAAAGGCGGCAACCCTACCAGTTATGCAGTGTTTTTTTTACATGTTACCATTTAGATATTTAGACAACGCCTCGGTGGCCTAGGGGCAAAGCGCTCGGCCCGATACTCGAAGGTCCTAGGTTCAATCCCCAAGTCGGAATAAGAGGTTTCGGATTTTCGATGCATAGCTCGGGTTTGTTATCACCAACCCGCATTTGGTGATGCTTAAGCCAATACCTATTATATTGTAGCGATGACTTGATTTCAATGGTGGAGGCCTTTGTCCCAGCTGTGGGATATTTATGCTTTTCGCTTTACTTTATTATTTAGATAGATTTTTTGTTACTGCACAATATCTGATTATAACAGACTAATTATACGTACAATCGTTTTAACTAGAGTGTGCAGGGAAGTGGGCATGTGAAACTTAGAGGAGATTTTTATCTAAGTATATATGTTAAAATTATGCTACTTAGGTAGTAGGTATACCTATAATGTGGATTATAGGTATTCTCCGCATTTTATCTCTCGCTTATCCACTTAGTCTTGACCGGCTCATGGATCATTGATAATCGAGGAGTTCGATGGCGCAGTGGTTAACGCGCCCGGTCTGCGAGTGCTAAGGTTAAGCAACTTTCGCAAAGGCCGGTCATCGGATGGGTGACCAAAAATTTATCATCTAGAGCTCCTCTGTGCTTCGGAAGGCACGTAAATCCGTTGGTCCCGGCTGCATTAGCAGTCGTTAACAACCACCAATCCGCACTGGGCCCGCGTTGTGGTTTATGACCCGTTCTCCCTATCCATCCATAGTGAAGGCTCGTGCCCTTGCAGTGGGGACGTATATGAGCTGGCGATGAAGATGATGAGTTAAAATAATTGCCAATAAAAGACTTAGGTAGGCACCTTGTCTTACCTCTATTAAGTAGGTAGGCATATGTCATTATATAGTATCCAAGAATACCTACGTCCATAATAAATAATTGTTTAAATGAAAATGTACAAAAAGTCTTGAACTCACTAAAATATTTGTGAATGAACCCGTAACTTTTTGTTATACCTAATTAGGTTAGAGCTAAAGGCCAACAGGGTCACCGGTCGTATGCAAGGACGAATCAGTCTTATCTATATTTTTTGCAAATAACACCTTTGTTTACTGTCGTACTATTAATTGCGATATATCAAGAAAGGCAAATATCGAACCATGAAGCCTCCGTTAATCAACGCCATCTATATACATATATATAACGTTGCTTTATGAAGCGAGTTAGCCTCATGCTCTTGCTACCAGACGCTAGATGGCACCACTCGGCAAAAGTTTTAAAGTAACTTTAATTTAGTCGTGCATGGTGCATAGCATCACCGTGGGTATATGTACTCTGTGGCATCACGCCATCACAAGTATTGTAGCTAATAAAACAATACCTACTTTTAACAATACTTCAATACATAAATTATCTTCATTCTTATTAATATAACTTCACATTTAATAAAGTTAATAAAATAATTATAAAAGATAGTGAAAAATTAAATGCCTACCCGACCCAGCCAGGACTCGAACCTGGGCCTTTCTGTCTGTCTGGAGCTTTAGTGCAGCAATTAGTTAAAAAAACTTTTTGGGATGACCCAATAAGTTTTTTTATTAGTTAAGTTTTTCTTAACTAGAATTATTTTTGTTCTATATGATCAAGTAGGTATAATTTTTGTTAGATGTTTTTAAGGAGCAAAAGTCGAGATTGTTTTAAGTAGGTACATACAGTACAGTACTCTTCCGAACATTTTCTAGAATCTTATTTGAAAACAAATTTGTGGCAGAGTGTAGTCACTCTGCCATTTCTAGAATCATAACTATTTATAGGAGACGCTTACGCTAAGGTTACTCTCATAGAGTTACCTTAGCTGACATAAAAACTTTTTGGTTTATTCTTTACACTTAAATTTATAAGCGAAAACTTGGTTGAAATAAAAACTTTTTTCTACACTCTGTCACACATTATTAAATTTATAAAAAACACTGCAATTGCAACAAAGCAGTTCCTGTTTCTGTTGCAATCGCGGTGTTATCCGGAAGCCGGTCACGCTACACCGAGCGGTCTGTAGGACGGACTTTTTACGACAGCTCTCGAGTGGACTTAGCTGTCACATGTAGGGTTTGCCTTAAAACATGAACTGACCAACAAGGAATTTGTTAGGCTTTTATATTTCGGGATCCCATACAAACTTCATAATAATTCCTAAAGATACTTAATAAAGAAGTTCCTGTTAATAATAATTACTAAAGTAGCCAAAAGTTAAAGAAACTTTGTGTGCTTATGAAAAACACGGAGGTCTTAATAGTTAGTAGAAAATATTTAAAAATAAGAAACGTTTTCTTGGGGAGCCCTTTCGGTCGCGTATTATCTTTCGTCATAATCACAGAACACCAGAAAGAGGTCATAATGTAGTTTGGCATTTCAGTTTCAGCATAAAGTTTTCTCGCATAAATTATGATAAGCCTCTGTTTAATTAACACTCTTGTTATAAACCCATATTGATCGGCATAATTTTAACTTACTATAATTGTCTTTATCATAATTTTAATCAGCATAAATGTAAAGAACATAGTTGCTATACGTCTAAATTTATTTTATAAAATAGACAACAGGAATACTAGCTGCCCTACTCCTGTAGGTCACGTGATAGATTAGAAATTCGAAGCGCAGCGTACCGATTGTCTTGAATGTCGAGGTTATTTTTTATTAGACAACAGAAATCTAGTTCCATACAAAAATTGTAAGTGGGCAGATGCGATAAAATAGATGATGATGTACTCGTTTCACAATCACTTATGGTACGACATGGCTTTTTATTTATGTATTTTATGATTAGTAATCGTTATTGTAAAAACATTTATGCATGAAGATTTGATGCTGATATATCATTATTATAAAAGAAGTTATGGGGAAATAAAGTATGCCTAACGATTTATTCTGAATGAACGTTATGCGAAACGAAGAGAATGCCAAAAAACGTTATGCATCCTTAAAATATGCCTCTTTAATTTATACAACCCAATATGGACCCTTTACTTGTAGTGGTTAGGGGCACCAGAGGGCCTAGTGTGATTTATTTTTAACATTCGATCACGTTAACGAAAACGAGAATTTGTATGGCAAAATGTTAACTCTTCTCGTATGTCGCCAGAAGGCGCAGCTTCATGCCATACTAATTTTCATTTTCGTAAACGTAATCGAATGAATACGGATAGTAAACAAAACTCACACTAGGCACCCGCTATTTGAAAAAGTAAGGCAGTGTTCGACCAATTCTAAGCATACCTTTTTTATATCCGACGTTTTTGGCAGATTATGACGATGTCAGCAGAGACCACGGCCGGCGTAACTCAGTCGGCCTACGAGTAGTATATTCAGTTGTATACATGTTCAAATAATTTATAACGCAAATTTTGTTGCGAACAAATTACAAAAACACAAATGTTGAAAAAATTTCGACGAGCATGATTCAGTTGTATGTTATCCTATCGAAGGCAATGTCACCAGCTATGTTGCCACCAAATAATGAACCCTATGAACTTGGAATAAGATTAGAAAGCAATGAGACATAACAAATGTATTGCCTGTGGTTCCTGTCGAGTGTCGAGCACTGGTGCTTGCCGTGCCGTGATGCTTGCCGTTGTGGTCCCAAGCCATCGCCATGACATGGTACTAGGGTTTTTAGAAGATCTCCCATTCCTTCTTCGAGCTTTCTTTATAGATCAGAGGGAAGAACAAGAATCCTTCATAACCCGGGCCTTAGGCCTTAAAACTGTACGCTTAAAACTGTGTAAGACATTACTGATGAACACGAAAACGATAACACATGAACGTCAGCAATTGTAAACATAAAGAATAAAACATCACCTTCTATAGTTAAAGAAAGGTGTCAAATTCATAATTTCTTTAATTAAATATATTAAGCACCAAAGTCATCGTTTTAAACTCTATTCTGGACGTCTTTTATCTTTGGAGAAGAACGGCTTAAGAAACCAATTCTGAGCTTACCTTTTTTATAAACGACGTTTTCAGCAGAGACCACGGCCGGTGTAACTCAGTCGGCCTATGAGTATATTCAGTTGTATGTTATCCTATCGAAGTCAATGTCATCAGCTATGTTGCCACCAAATACTGAACCCTATGCACTTGGAATAAGATTAGAGAGCAATTAGACATACCAAATGTATTGCCAGTTAAATTCTTTATTTACAATGGGACGCGAAAGTTCAAAAGTCTATATTGACTGACCAAGATATACCATACCATAAGGTTTTACTTAACTGAACTAGCAAACATTAGCTAATTGACACCTGTTACTTGCAACATACGCACGTTGCTTAAAATAGAAGATTTTATTTTTTACGCATTATTTTGTTGTAGTCTCTGTTAAAGGATCAAAGTTTGGAGATATCTTGGAAAAAAGTTTTGAATGAATAGAAATTGCGTTGTAATGTACAGTCTTATAATATCCTGACAGTTACAGCTTCGAAATTTTCAGAAATACTTGGTAAAAGTGTTAAATACAATTGCCTACGTCTCAGTCTCATGACTCGCATCTTCTGGCAATTAGCAGGTGCTTTTCGCAGTTTTCCCCGACGACCATCGAAAGAAAAACAAAGCCATACAAAATAATGAGTACTTGACTATTTGAAACAAAAGCCAAAATCAAATTTTTATGCTATGGAAAAAACGTGAAGCAATACACGTAATTTTACTATCTACACGCGAGTCAATAAGTAACACAATACCGATAAAAGATATGTAGCTGCACCAACATACAATGACTCTTATGACTTGCACCGTATCTCAAGTGGTTGTTACTAGTAAGTCTGTCTGGTGCGCCCGCGACAGCGGCTCAATATGAATTTATTGTCCGGTCTCCATCACGTGCACTCGTCTCTACAATTGCAAGATAAAGTGTATCTCTAAAAAATAATATATCGGTCTTCCGTGCGCTTCCAAAATCAAACGGTGTCGTGGTGAAACAAATGAAATCGCAGTTCGATAGCTTATCTTCATTAAAACAAAAAGTTTATCATTGAAAATATTCCGTGTTCGAAGTGTGATTTGTGTGTTGTTCAATTGTTTCGGATTTGAAACCCTTGGTTTTTTTGACCAGTAAGTATTCGATTTTCATTTGTTAAAAGTTAAAAACGTTTTGAGTGACGACACGCCACGCTGTCCCTGTCTACGAAGGATACAATTTAGTCTCAATTCGGTACGTTTGGGCAGCATTGTGGACCACAATTTGTGGCGTTCTTTAGTTCGGTCACATCACAATGCTTTAGCTCACTCAGTTTTTGTTTTGTAAGTTTTCTTTAGTTCTGGTTAACTTTTAATAGTTTATTTACATAAAAATATGGTAATACAGTTGTTAAAGTATAAATATTGTTTTCTTACGTTTACGTGAACAAACACGAAAGGAAACATAAATGACATGAAACATACTCGCGTTTATTTCACATTTACTTTTAGATTTATACTAAGCTTAGAAAAGCTTCAGTATAAATCTAGTAAAGGGTTCTCCCTTTGCAGGGGTCGTAGAAACAGGGAGACACGCTGTCGATCCAATATATAAAATTTAATATACAAGACTGTATGCGAATGTAAGATAATTTTTTTTTACTCATAGTTTTTTTTTTAAATTTCGCGTGTTGCGCAGAAGAAGAAATAAACCCAACCTCCGCTTTAAATCTAAAAATAATGAAAGCAAATTAAAAGTATAAGGTCTTTTGAAGGACAATATGGAAAAACTGCCCTATGTTTAGTGATTAGAAACCTGTCTCACACCCGGAGGTCTCGAGATAAGATAACCAGTTCCTCAAAAAGGAGGATTTAAGGATAAGTGAATTTAAATTAAATTAAATCTGAATTTAAATTAGTAAGTTATTTCTCTTTCATATGACATTCTTAATTACCTTTATTATTTATATTAATTATTTTAAAATTTTCATTTATTGTATTGACATTGATTGACATTTTATAATTTTAATTAATTGTGTACTTATTTGTTTTCTCGTTTTTATTTGAAATTTATTAACCGTGACATTTTGTAGAACTATTGACATTGTTTAAATCTAATAACTTGGACTAACATAATTTTAATTTCCTATTATTGTTAATATTAGTTTTTAACAAATTGTATTTATAATTTAAACATACTGACGTTTTGGGCAACTGTAAGTCGGTATGTACCTAAATGTATGAATAAATGAAATAAATAAAGTGCTCTCCGACTTTCGGCCTTGTCCTATCGAGATGATGGCCAAGCACTTTTTATTGTAAGGACTATACCCTTAAATATTTACTCCCCAAGTCCAAAGCAGCGAGCTACTAGGATCACGATTAGGCAAAAATTATGAGTTTACATGAAAAATTATAAAATCAGTGATACATGGCTTTGTAGCCTATCGCCTACACAATCATAAACCGAATATCCTATTAGCCCCCTTTTACAACATGCTAGGGAAGTAACACAGCTGGCACATTCTTTTAAACTCCCAGACCAAGATGGAGTTTAATATTTAAAATTTCTAAATTCAACGTTTATCTTTCAGCGTTAGTTACTGTAATTATAGTACAACCATTACGTAGATAATGCAGCATTATCACTACTCAACGAAGTGAATGAATGTGTTAAGGTCAATGACCATAATCGAGATTAGATTATGTCGATGGGAGTCGCATTTCACACTTATTCGTTGCATTTCTAGCTTAAAATTTCAAAGCAACTTGCAGAGATTTCTGAACTCACGACTTTCTTTGATCTATGTTTACTATCGACATAAAATGTTACTTCTGTAAGCTGAGGACTTGGTAGGGCGTGAAGAGTCCCACATAACAATCTGCGTCTCCCCAGATCCCACCACACCAACAATGTTAGTCTTACTAAATCATTGTTTTGGTACATTTTTGGAGAATTAGCTGACTGCCTGAGGCTGCATTTTTAGCGTTATCGGTCTTTTTGGGGGTGGCGAGAAACGATTATCCGAGGGGTTCGGATTGGATCGGAAATTGTATTACAGTTAGAAATAACAGCCAGTTCTTGTAAAGGAATTGCTCAAATTGATTATTTTATCCCTATTCGACCATCGGGGAATTAGACGTGCTGGTTAGCATCAGCTCCCATCATAAATAAAGGTCTAAACGTATGACTATGATACCTATACATAGTAGTTTAAGTGTATACTCTTATAAGGCTGATATTCTAACTAAACGCAACAAGCTCTTTGCTAATTTTTAGGGTTCTGTACCCAAAGGGTAAAACGGGACCCTATTACTAAGACTCCGCCGTCCGTCTGTCTGTCGGTCTGTCCGTCCGTCTTTCACCAGTCTCATGAACCGTGATAGTTAGACAGTTGAAATTTTCACAGATGATGTATTTCTGTTACCGCTATAACAACAAATACTAAAAAACAGAATAGAATAAATATTTGAGGGGACTCCCGTACAACAAACGTGATTTTTTTTGCTCGTTTTTGCTCGATATTGATAAAGGCAACAGGTAGACGCTGGAAATATTCACAGAATATTGAGTTATATTATTCACTTTAATAAATAATTAAATTAAAATAAAATTAATATTTAAGGGGGGCTTACATACAACAAACGTGATTTTTTTTCGAATTTTTTCTCGGTCTTAATAATGATAAATATGACAGGTAGAAACTTGAAATATTTTTATAGATAATGGTACGAAACCCTTAGTGCGCGAGTCTGACTCGTACTTGGCCGGTTTTTTTTATGCGAACACAGCTAAAGAGTAGAACTCTTTACCTGCTGTTATGTACCCTGCACGTTAAAATATAATAGAATAAACTACCTTAACATAACAAGAAATAACAAACGAATTAAATTTTGGGCCAACACTATTTAATTGGGCGATATATCAATGTCTACGTCTTTGCTACTAAGAGACAGTTCAGTGCGGCACATCATCATCATCATCAGCTCATCTTATGTCACCACTGCTGGGGCACGAGCCTTCCCTGATAGGATGGATACGGAGAACGGGCCATAAACCACCACGCGGGCCCAGTGCGGATTGATGGTTGTTAACGACTGCTAATGCGGCACATTCTAACACAGTGCAGACAATTCTAACCAAAACGTTATAAAACAACTCGTTATTTTTGTAGACCTCTTAGCTGTTACCTATTTTAAGAGATGACAGGTATCTAGATATATATTAAAACGTGAAGCATAAACTTTGTACCCCTTTTTACGAAAATTGCGCTGACGGAGGAGTACGAAATTTCGCACACTTATAATTTATATAGAGAAGGAGTGCAGAATGCTAATACTTTTTTTTAATTATGCATATAAATTCATTAAATTGAATAAACATAATGTCATACATTTTTCAAAAATTTCAAAAATGGAAGAGGAGTGGCCGAAATCTGTCAAGGCCAATCCAAACTCACATCCATCTTTTTAAATTTTTCATTGCTTAGGATACAATTCGTGCAGCCTTCCAGAATTCCAGAATCGGAGGAAAATTACGATCGAATTTCGACCACTGGGCGACCACTAGTAATAATAATTTTCAAATTAACAGAAAGGGTTAAGTCCAAACATTAATATTCCTACCATGTACTGTACTTCTTGTGTAACAAATTTACATTCCGCTGGGATCGTTCCAATCAGATATTAGTATTGTCATCGTTTCTGCTATTATCTAGGAATTCTGGCCTCTTAATGGTATTGTATTAAAGCAAACAATGCTATCTTAACGAAGATTACTTCACGATGACACCATCTTTCAATGTTAAGTAAAAATGCATTAAGTGTATTTTTTCTTAGGTGTAGGCGAATACTACACTTTGAAATGTTACACTTTATACGGATCACCAATAGAGACGCCTTGGGAGCCGGCCGAGTAGCAAAGCGCTCGGCCTAATACCTACTCGAAGGTCCCACGTTCTATTCCCAGGTCGGACAAAGTGTGTTTCGGATGTTTTCGATAACCCAGGTTTTTGATCACTAACCCGCATTTGGCAAGCGTGGTGATTAAACCAATACCCATCAATTGTAGTGATGACTTGTTTTTAACGATGGAGGCCTTTGCCCAACAGTGGGACAGCTATAGGCTATTTACATATCTTAAATACTAGTGGACCCGGCGGACTTCGTACCGTTTTGACAGTTTCCATTCATTCCCGTGGGAATATCGGGATAAAAACTATACTATGTGTTAATCCAGGTTATAAACTATCTGTATGCCGAATTTTATCCAAATCCATTCAGTAGTTTTTACGTGAAAGAGTAACAAACATCCACTTTGACAGTTTCCATTCATTCCCGTGGGAATATCGGGATAAAAACTATCCTATGTGTTAATCCAGGTTATAAACTATCTGTATGCCGAATTTCATCCAAATCCATTCAGTAGTTTTTACGTGAAAGAGTAACAAACATCCATCTATACTTACAAACTTTCGCGTTTATAATATTATAGTAGGATGTCATTTCGAACTCGCATAACTCTTCTAGTCTCATAGTTTCTCGAATGTTTGTTTCTGTTACCTATATTCGGCAGTCATTTTATAATTTGTTAATTCATAGTTTAATTTTAAGCTAAGAATTAACTGACTACCAATTAAGTTTACTATTCATAGTTGTATTATATAATATTTACAAAATAAACTTCATCTGTAGTTGTTACATAAAACGAGACTGGCTTATTTAAAAGACATGCCCTGTATAAATAGTAATTGTTGATAAATGATCTACATGGATATGTTTGTGATACAGATTATAGTGCAACTATAATCATATTATTAATAGTATCGATTAGCGAGTAAATAGTCGATCTATTTTCATGAAGCGCTTATTTTCTCGATGCTTATAATGGACACAACTTAATACTTTCTTTAAAGTTACGGTACCATTAACTCGAGTAACTTTTGCCACAAAATGTGGTATCTCTTTCAATAATTGTCGGCTCTTGGTCGCGCGTGCCCTCTCACTCATCGCTCACAGCCGACTGAGCTGTAGTACGACCGTCGACCGCACGTGCGCTAGAGATGACATAATGCTTCCCTCTTTTCACTCACATCTTCCCTCTCTTTTACTTGTGTTCTTGTTCTTCGAAGTTTTCTTCTACATGTTAATAACTACGACATTACTGCGATATGATTCTGCAGGTAGTCACATTATAGACACCTAGAACTTTAACCAATTTTAACAGCAAGCATCTTTAGTGGTGATCTATGTTACTTCTTTTATTAATAGGATCATGCGTGCTGGTTTTCGGAGTCACCGATTTACGAATAAATTGGTGATTAATTTCTTTGTCGCACCACAAAAATAAGGAATGATTCAGCACACGTATTCTCTTCTTCCTCCAACATAGGGTTCTTTAAATGAAATGTGCAGTAGCAACTTACAGTTCGGTAGAGTGAGGACAGCTAGTGCGGCAGAATTCTGCACCACCAACTGTCTTTGCATCTGGACTTAACCGCCTTTGTAGTCTAGTGGCTAAGACCACCGGCTTAGACCCAGAGGTCCCGGGTTGGATTCCCAGCGGGGGTGCATGTTTGTCTACTCGGTTTGATTGGTGGTAGGGCTTGTTTGTCCGCCTGGAGCTACCACCATCTTATCTAAATATGTCGCCACAACATCAATGTTTGTAGCATTGTTGTGTTCCGGCAGCTAGAGATAAGATAGCCAGTGCCTCACTAGTTGAGGATCCCGGGTGAAGTGCGCTTCCATCAATTGGCCTTATCATCACTTAACATCAGATGAGATCAAGGCACTGTGCTTACCCGTTAATATAAAAAAAGATTGCGCTTCTGCTTAGAATCAGGTAGAGCGGAGTCTTTTTCCTACACTTCCATCCATGACTTTTATAAATAAAAGATCTATATTTATAAGTTTCTATTCTGATTGTAACTAACTAAACACCTTCAATCTTATGCTAAAATTTAGACAACGTTAATATATTTTTTTAACTTTTTAAATCTATTGGAAAACTGATGTTATTCTGCTGCCCCTTTTTAGGCGATAAAGGCAGAAAGAAACAGCATCAGTTTTAATCCAAGTTTACTTTTTGTTCTCGTTCTGGATTTAAAAAGCTTATGTACTTTATATTCCTCGCTGGTAAGCCGACACAGACCACTAAGCCTAACGCGAACGATGCCGGCTCACACCGCCACACTAGTATACGGTATATAATCTTATGTTTACAATACACATACAGTTTAGTATTCTATACACACAATAGGTATATCAGCATCACGCGGTTTCAATTACAACATGCTCGCTAACAGGCTGGCTGGCTGGTTGGCTGGAGTCGATACGTCATCTTTGAGTTCTTACGAAAAAGTCTTTTACTGGTAACGTAGGTAACGATGACAAATGAGTTTTTAAAACTCGCAAGGAGTTTGAATGACTTAGCGTTTTTCAGTTTTATGTTTGTCATGATCGAAAATATTATTTATTTGAGATATTTAGAGTGGACGCGGTTAATAAAAACTTGTCATATATCTAGCCACAGCCTAACTTAAAGTCATCCATATCAATAAGCAAAATAATAAGTTAGTACTGTTATTTTTAGTTAGCGCTCTCCCCAATTCGCTAATGATGTTGTTCCAGAGGGCAGGCTGTTTTTTAAGCAGTAGAAAACATCTTACACGTAGAACTACGTCCGAGGAAACTTAGATGGTTGTTTGGAACTCT
The DNA here is from genome assembly GCA_963082485.1 of Eudonia mercurella. Classification (NCBI taxonomy): domain Eukaryota; kingdom Metazoa; phylum Arthropoda; class Insecta; order Lepidoptera; family Crambidae; genus Eudonia; species Eudonia mercurella. Next base: position 10,957,013 of record OY720038.1, read on the forward strand.
CCTCCCGACCATACGCCCAGTTTTGAAGATTTCAGTGGGGGGATAAACCTTCCATATTTTTGTGGAAACCTACAGGGAGAACGGCCCATGAACCACCACGTGGGCCCAGCGTGGATTGGTGGTTGTTAACGACTGCTAATGTAGATAACACCGCAGCTTTAGGTGCCTTCTAGAGCTCAAGATGATTATTTTTTTGTCACCCATCTGATGCCCGGCCTTTTGCAAAAGTTGCTTAAGTGTAGCAATAGCAGGCCCAGAGCGTTTACCACTGCGCCAATGAAAAGAATAGAATATCGTTTATTGCTGTGTACAATTTACGGTTGAGGATGCAGTAAATTTGAATTACAACAGTGTACCCATAACAGGCATGCAATTTTCAAGTAGATTATCCGACTATCCATATCATAATTTTAAAGTAATTAACTAATTATCATTCCTATATAATATGCCAGTGTTTTTGCCTTTTTTTCATTATTTCGAGATCTGCGTGTCTGTCAAAAGGACACGCCCAAGAAATGTGATACAAAATTATGTGATTCAGTAACTGGTCATTGAATATGGCCTGTCAATCAAAGCCGGAGTGACCTTTTCATCAGCGACCAGTTTTAAGGGGTTCTGTCATGTAACAATTTTCACCCGAGGTCTTCTTGTAACAACACGTGTTGTGAGACTCCATTTTGAATTCAATCTACCTTACATACAATTGTAAGGTAGATTGAATTCAAAATGGATCCTTCTTCCTTATACTACTTGCGATTGCGAATGCTACTTCTGGTCACCGGAGCTTTTTGTAATTTTCTGTGATTTTATGTTTTTGTCCTTGATGCCGATATACTTATTTGCAATAAAATTATAAATCTTTTTATCGCAAAGCCTTTAATCTGTCGTCTGCTGTGAATACAGACATATTATAATTTTTATTGTTTGTAGGACGGATCTGGCACTAAGCAGACGAAAGATAAAGATATAATAATGAACAGTATTTATGCTAACTTCAGTTTTATGTGTCAGCTGTGACGAGCTTAATTTTTTTGTTAAAACAATAACTAACGAGCAACAAAGATAATATCAAAACTAAAATATACTCATAAATAACTATGAACTTTAATTGCACATACTTATAGAGTTTATCCGTAATTTACTTAGATCCATATCTATTTTGGGCTAGGTCATTGGTGTAAAAATGTTTATTATTTCTTTGTTTCATAAAAGACAAAAATTACTAAATGAAAAATATTTTATGAATCTCATCATCATCATAACATCATCATCATCATCATCATCATCATCATCATCATCATCATCATCATCATCATCATCATCATCATCATCATCAGCCCCTCTCGATCCACTGCTGCATAGGCCTCTCTTTGCTTATGCCATTCGTCTCGATACTGTGCTAGTCTGGGCCACGAATACTAAAACGAATCTAACCTAATTAAAAATTTGCCACATAATTTAATTTTCCCTTGACCTTTCGAAGCCTTTACATCGTCTGTAATTAAACCCTTTCCAAGTTACGCTATACATAAATATGACACAAATTCGTTCCATCATCGCAATATGTCGTTAATATATTTGCTATACTAGTATATCACGTATAGAAATCTAAAGCAATAAATAACTCTTGTAACAATATATCGCACCACATTTATCATAGTTATTTGGAACAAACGTTAATGGTAACACAATCAATGGTCATTCTCGGCAAATTGCATGAAATAATCGTGACTATGTTATGTATATATGTGACCGCTGACAATCTAGCAAACATAACAGGGTGTCCCAGAATATGTGAATCAAATTGTAACGGGAGATTCTTTAGCTAAGGACCTTTCGAATGTGCTAAATAAAAATTTACTTTGCTGCAAAAAAATGCACCAAAATAAAATGTACTTAAGTCTTTTTTAAATCGTTTGTGGTTTGATGAATCAATCCTTCACAAATAATAATAGTGAAAAAAAAAACCAATAAACGAAGCACCTGTAGATGAAAGTTTGAAAGAAATCGTAATTTTTTTAAATTTAGATTTTTTTATACAAATGGTTATTTTGTATTTTTAATTTTTTTATTTAGCATATTCGCAAGGTCCTTACCTGGAATCTCCCGTTACAATTTGATTCATATATTTTGGAACACCCGGTATACTGTATTACAACTAAAACAATTAACCGTGCTCTTTAACAATGCAATACTATACTTAGTAATCAAAGGCAAACGATATTTATTTATTTTATTCACTAACAATATAATATAATTATCGTTATGAACAGGAGTCGAAAGTAAGTAGTGAATCGTTAGAATTATTCGACGTTCATGCCAATTACGTTTCTTCCATATAGAAACACATATTTTTCATAATCTTTTAATATGCAAACTGGTTAGCAAAACTATGCACAGCTTACCAATCGTGACGACATTTCTATTGAGATTCACTATAATCATCTGTCTACAAACATCCCACAGCTGGGTTTAGAATTGCCACTAACAAATAGAAAGACGGGGCCATATCTCACCACCCTGGTCCCAATGCGGGTAGGTTTGGCTTCTAATTTATTTATTTATTTAGTAGAGCCTGCAGCCAAACATAAAAGCTATTTGCAGAATCATTGCTAATTCAAAAATTACATTATACATATAGTATAAAAATATATATACCTTATACTCGTAGTCCTGGCCCGACCTAAATTCTGAACAAACGTTGCACACTAAATAAACCTGTTCAATTACTTAATATCGTCCTACTGCGGAAGTCCCTTATTTTGACGCAAGCTGTACATTAGGAGCACGCCTCAAGAGAACATTTTAAAATAAGAACAACTGGCTAAATAATAAAAAGAGCCATTTAAAAATACGATATTTTCAAAAAGAGGTTTATTTAACCCACCTTTGAACGCGTCGAAAACAACTGTCAGAAGTGACAGGCAGCTGGTGCTTGTTTTCATGTCGAAGAGGTTATTTTAAATTCGTTCCTTTTTCAAAATGTAGGTATCTCTGAAGTAAATTAAACTTTTTTGAATCTATTCTATGGACTATATTAATCCTAAAAAAATGAAACTGTCCACTAAACAAAAGAACAAAAGACTTTCAATGAAATTGGATCTTGAATTAAAACGTACCGCCACTAACAATAACAAAAACGTACTTTAATGAGAACAAAACCGCATAGTCGTTGAGCACTCTGTTTAATAACATGAACAATGAAAACAATTATTCTTAATTCTTTACAAACACGATTTCTTCGGGAGATGGCGAGCCATCCAGACGCTTGTTAGCGTAAATCACATAATTGACGCAGTGACAACCCTCGGTCGGGCAGAATTGAGTTTAATTGATGATTCTCTAAAAATAGACCAGAATCCGAAGAGAACAGAGTTATCAAAGAGTTAAAATCACATACTTTTAACTATTTTCCTATCAAAGGTTGGTTTTAGATCTGGTTAAATTTCTTGCGCCCAAATTGTAAAGTTTGTGGTCAGTTCGAATGATTGCTACTAGTGCTGTTTTTTATTCTTTAGCTTTCTCGATGTTGATTGAAGCGAAGAAGATAGTCCGTTTACCAAAAGAAATAAAGTATTAACAACTTTTTTTCTTGATATACATCTTAAGTCTAGTCTAGAGGTTAGATCCCCGGACTAAGATCCAATTTAAGGTGTAGGGTCCGGAGTGCAATACCCAGCGGGACTAATATACGACCAGTATTATACCTAATGATGGCGCTCATCTTATCTAGGAATGTCGTCATATAAACACAGTAGCATTGTTATGTCCGACAGTATATAAAATAGCCAGCTCATTTCAAAGTTGAGTATTCTGGGTACATACAGTACACTCACTCTTGGCTTTATCGTCTCAGGCTAAGATAGGAGCGATTCCTTGTACTTTAACAATAACTAAAAATCTTTTGTTAAAAGAAGTAAAGTAGTTTAGGGCAAACAAGACGTCAACTTGGTTCGGATAAGCATATTTATTTCTATACGTGTAAATATACTGTAATCTTATCCGATCTCTGTTGACTACCTCTTTTGTTCCATAGCCACATACAATCTAGGGTAATTTCAACTTTATCAATATTACGTTTATCAATGAACTGTGCGTCTCGTCTTGTGCTAAGATAAAAACAAATCTCTTTCGACGAAAATACTTATTCTATTGATAGGAGTATTTCGAAATCAGTTTTAAGTAGATCATCATCGTCAAAATCCTCCTCCTCACATCTTTGTAGTAGATCAGACCGTAACCTATTCTATCCATCCACTGCCATCTTTCGACAATAAGTGAAACTAACAGCTTAAAATCTTTAAATAATGCTTTTTACGTCGTTTTTATTACCTCTAAACTCACGATTCGAAATAAGAGAGAGTAGATAGGGCACCAAGCGTGCGTGATAAAAAGCGTTATAATAATGGAAAAAGTTTTAAATATAATTATATAGATTTAGTATAGGACAGTAGTAGTTAGGGCACAATCGTGCCAAGGAAATGTAGGCATAAAGCCATAAGTATTCCTATACTTTTTATGGCTTTATGCCTACATTTCCTTACCTTCCTTTCATTCTTTTAATTTCATTTCTTTCCTAACTTCTTAAGCCGCACTAGAACGGTATAGATAGATTATACATACAATGTCTCCGACACTGACCCACGTCGGGAGACAAGAATAATAATAAAAAAAATGCTTTTCAACGAGTTGTCTTGGTTCTTCTTACTAAGTTTTTTCTATTGTTTTGAAGTCTGTCAAAAAGATTAAACCATCAAATTATATTATCAACCATTGTATAGTTAGATTTTCTCTACAACTAACATCTCAATTTTAGTTTTTCTTAGTTTCATTAATCAGTAGCGTTTATTAATAAACTGTGGCATAAAAAAATGCGGTTGCAACACGAAAACGACACTTCGCATTAGAATAAAAGGTAATAATTATAATTTGTGTTGACGTCCTGAAAATAATAAAAGCTTTATGTGGCATTGATATATTGTTAGCAAGAGCATGCTAGAGTCTGCTCATCCATTAATGTCGTTAATTGATCATAAAGTGTTGTAACTTGTTTATAATTAGAAGTTGACTAACTGAATATTTGCGTTTAGGTCTTGTATGTTTCACAACTTCTAACAATTGTATTTTCATCGCTTCTAAATATCAATATGCTAAATCTGAGTGAAAAATTGCATGAAGTCAAGTTAATACTAACTTGACTTCATGCAATTCTTCAGCTGCTGAGTTTATTAAATGTATACACATTTAATAAACTCAGCAGCTTATATTGAATTAAGTATGATTAAAGTAATTAATCAAAACTTAACACCTGTTGCGCTTTTAGCACGTATACTGCCCACTTTTTAACCTTTGTCAGTGAAATATGATTCAGAATGTCATTTGAGCCACTGTAATTGTACAATGTATGGTAATGATTAACGTCTACAGTTTAAAGTAGAAAACTTACCGATTGGTATTTACAGGTTTAATAAAAGACTTGTAGTAATTAAAGCTGTAGACGGCGTTTCAAAAGGATATTTCTTGAATCCAATAAAAGATAATACAGATGACTTTCTTGCTAATTGTGGGGTTAAGTAATTTGTTGTTGCCACATCAGTTACATCAGTTGCGTGAATAATAATAGTGATAAGACATCTCGAAGATTCATTCACCGTTTTAACTAATGAAGAAGATATTTAAATATTCATAAGCTTGAACTAAATGTAAAAAGGATCTTACGAAGATTTCAAAATAGTATATACCTTAATTTAATTGACAATTTGGCATTGTAGATAAGAAAAGAATAAGTATTTTAATACTTATTACATTGCTATTAAGTTGTATACCCAATAATGGACCAGTTTCTTTTATAAGCAATAAACAGAGTTCTAAATGGAATAAATTGAAACAGCACCGCTTATTCAAGATAGCTTTTAATGCATATTCTACAAAAGATATAATACTTACAGCTATCGTATTTTATTCGGATATCTATAAAGCTGTCTGTAAAGATATCAACGACGTCGGGTCTGAGAAAGAATATTTTTTCGGAACGCCACAACTTCTAAGGTAATCTCGATCTCGTTTCGGCCATGAATAGCGTGACATTAACCCTGTACAGCATACATTGTGTGCATATGAGCTTGGGCACCCTTTATTCTACCTCCGTCGACACTTTATGTACACCCACCAACTGCACAATGCGGAACGAAAATACCAAGACCGACACCCGAAGTGGGGTAAGGTCGCTTTAGATTACCATATCTTTACCAATTAAGTGGTGGTGTACTTGTATGTGTAAGTGTTTTCTTGTTAGAAATGTCTTGTATGCCATATATGACTTAATTTTGGTTCATAATATGTTCTTCGTAACACTTATTTGTTTGCTGCTGAAACTTATGATACTTTAATATTTCGCTTTGCGCTTGAATTATTTTTTGTTAACTTTAAATATTACATGAATTAAAATTTATTTTTGTAATTTAACTAATATTAAATTATGATTATTTACATATAATTTTACGCAAATATTGTTGCGAACAAAAAATATCGTACATACAGAACATAAATATAGCTTGCCTAATTTTTAACTGATCTGTCAATATTTGTAAAAATGTTAAGATCGGATGTTGATGACGTAGTTGTCGACCTTTGGCTTATTAAGTAAAAAGTAGATAGTGTTGATTAATTTCGGCGAGTTGGATTGAGCCACGATAGCATAGTTGGCAGTGCACCTGACCCGGCATGTCATGGGGTGCGGATTCGAATCCCGCTCGTGGATTTTTTTTCAACGATTTGTCTTTTTTCAAATTGTAATATAAAATTTTGAGCAAATCTTCTTATTTTGGGACAACGAAAAAATACGACGGTGAAGCCGTATTTGGTCTGTCCACAAAATTACCTTATTTATAGCGATGAGACTTTCTTTTTATATAAGTACATATATTGTTTATCATAAATAACTCTACCAATGGTTATTAATTTAAATTATATATATTACTTTCTCCAGAAAATTCCATGTTCAGATTATCGGACTGATGAATTAACCTTATTTATGTTGACTTTTCTTTGATACTGTGAAATTAGTGCTCATGTATTGGCTCTTTGCCTTTCGTTGGCGCTTTTGATTTATTTTCTATTTGCGAACTGGATTTGTTGACACAGTTGTATCATTTACTCTTGATATTCACGGTCTAAATGAAAAGTCACTTCAAATTCTTAAATTACATAGTGTCACAATGTCACTTTTACATTTCTTCGCAAGTATCGTTATATGCCTATATAATGTTTTAAGTTGTTTTACAACGACGTTTTAAATCCTGTGCAGGGTCACAACACAATGACACAGGAGTGTTGGTCGTCACAAATTAATTGGTCAGAATCCAGAAGATCATCTGCGTAAAACTGAATGCGTACTTTTCAAAAGTAGCAGATTACCACAATAAAAAATATGTAGAATAAACGAGAATACAGTGAAGGGTTTAATTTATATTTTTTTCCTAGAAAATTATTCCCAAATACCTTTAACAATTTTAATAGGCAGTAAGCGGATTTAAAAAAAATAACGACTTAATTGTAATTGAATATTAATTGGCTATCATAATGCTATTATTTCTAAATTAGAATCACATGACACGTGTAAGTGGAATATAAATTACCTGACTTAATGTGTGCGTTCTTAAATAACCTTTTAATAAAGCTAATCTATATCCAATTTACGTGACGAGAGATTCTGGCGTATGCTGGCGTATTTACTTTTCTTACTTCAAAAATATATTTTTAATGGGAACGTTCAAGTATATCTCCGAGTGTAAAAATACACAAGTATCTTTATTTCTAAAGGCCAGGTGTAGACCGTCAGTCTGAGTGAACGGGAAATTTGTCTCGTGACGTGCATTATCATAAACACCTATTAGCATTGGAGCTAATGGAGTTGTGACAATTTCAAACTCATTATCAAAGGGCCACGTAGCAATTAACAGTATCGCTAAGAATAGAAACTTATAGTTAACCCAGATGACATCAAATTTTTCAAGGTGCAGTTTGTAAATAAGTCCACAGATAACGATAGTCTCGAACATTCATGACATGTCAGTGATGTAGAAGGCTTTCTTGGTTTTTCTAGGAATAATGTCGAAGGTTGTTTTGTTACAATTTAAAAAGGTTGATCGTGTATGTGTTACATATAGGATTTCGTAGAGTCCTATTTGATATTATTATATCCCAACAGTATAAGGTCAGGACGCTATATTATAATAATGGTTGCCATGGAATATCATTTGACAAAAGTTACTTTATCAAAGTACAAAAGTGCTTATAGTTTCGCCGTGTTCATCAGTAGACCAGCCTATTTTTCAAGATTTACTGTTCCAGTAAAAGATACAGTTAAAAAGACAAGGGCAAGTCTTGTTTTTTTTTAAAATTCTAAGCATACATTTGAAATAACTGTTTTAAATAACAGTGTAAGTGTGTAATATCTACTATTGTGTAAGTAAGTACACACGCCTGCATATCAGATTACCAGAAACTGTCAATATAGATGAACTAGCTGTGCCCCGCGGGGTAACCCGCGTTATTTCCCGTTTTTGCGACATTTTTCATTGCTGCTTCACTCCTATTAGTCATAGCGTGATGTAATATAGCCTATAGCCTTCCTCAATAAATGGACTATTCAACACAAAAATATTTTTTCAATTCGAACCAGTACCTAGTTGCTGAGATTAGCGCCTTCAACCAAACAAACAAACAAACACTTCAGATTTATAATATTAGTATAGATTTAGCTGCAAGTGGACTTGAGACACTTTAAGATTCCGTTATAGCCATTCCGGCCATATTAGACATTTTGTCAACTTTTAAATGTGAATCTATTTTAAACCGACTTCAAAACCAACTGATTACCTATAGTAAATATTAATGTTTTTTTTGTGTTTAATTTTGTCGTTACCTAATTGTTTATAAATATTGTAATAAATAATTTTAGGTTAAATTTTGTCTGTACAGATATCGATGTAAGTATATTGTTTATAGTTTTAGATTTTGTAGGTCCTAAACTGTTGTGATTTATCTCTGTGTCAAAAAAAGATTATTTATAACTTTTTAGTGTCAAAGTATTTTATTGTTTTTTTTTGTATTTTTAATTTGGTTAAGGTTTGCTGATTGTGTTTTTTTTGACTCTTTTAATCCCAATTAACTTTATATGAAAATACCGTTAACGGCTGACTGTTACAAAGTATCGTTATCAATTTGTTTTAAGTACCAACCTACGTTTAACTTCGTTTAGAATCCATTAGAAGTTCCAGTTTTACTTGTAGTTACATAATAATTTATTTGCAGTTAATAACGACTTAAACATAATGCGTGAGGTTGAGGAGACTTGGTCAAAGTGTATATAAAAGTAAAGTGTATATAAAGTATTTAACTTACAAAGGAAAAATATTTATTTTTTATTGTTACGAAACCTTTTTATAATTTGATTGACAACAGTCTTAAGAGGGCGTATAAACCTAGAAAAAAAACAGATTCCACCCGCGCCCCTTTCACGCCCCGCTTTCGTCCGTGCGTACGGCGTGGCGGCCAACGCAACAGATTGGCAGGTCGCTCCCTCGTGTGTACTCGTGTTTAGTGCGATCGCGCACAGTATACCTAAAATAATCAGATAAAAACCGGCTAAGTGCGAGTCGGATCACCTAGCTGTACTTCGAAACACTAAAATACTCTTTGCTGGTGGTAAATAATACGCAAAGGTAAGTAATGATATCATATATTTTTATTATATATTGCTACTTTAAATATTTAATATTGTTTTATTTTATAAAGGCGTAGGTGCCATGAAATCTTTAAGCATTTTTGTATTATGTAGATTATTTTTTGTATCATGTAGATTATATTATCCCTTTCAGTCGCACTTTGCTATCGACAGAAGTAACTGCAACAGTCAGCGGTTGCTGTCGACACGTTAAAGGTTAAAGGCCTACCATCCGACGCTACAGTTACCTCTATTGATACCAAAGTGCTGCTCGTGTGTAAGTGCTCTTACTGTTATATCTCTTCTTCAAAGAGTGTCGACAATGTAATAAAAAGAAGTCTAATTTTATTACAAAAATATCGCTTTATTTACATAGATTCATAGGTTTACATTTTTTTTTCAGAATTCGTTCCCTGGCTTGTACCTGTACTGCAAAGAACAGACAGAAAGAAGGTAAGTTAAAAACATTTTTGCATTAAATTATGTATTTAAGGTCTGTTCATTCTAACTTGTCTTAAAATGTAACAATCTTTATAGGACTTACTATTGAAATTTAATGAAAAATTTTATTGTTTTTTTAATGGTAAAAAAAACTAAAATATTGTTTACACTTAAGATAAACAGACTTTCTGTAATCAAAGTCAAAGTCAAAGTGTCAAATATTTTGTATTCAAATAAACTTTAGAAAAGAACTTTTGAATCATCCAAACATTTTTTTTACCTACTACCCATTCAGGACGTCTATTTTTTAGTTGTGGAGAAGAATGGGCGCAAGAAACTCCACAGTTTTAATATAAGTAACGACATTTACAAAATTATATGCGGTTATCAACTTATACAAGTTTAAAATTACTTAAAAATATTTTAAATTATAAGTACCTGTTGGGGTGATTGAAGCATTTTTAACCCATGCTGTTTTGTCTTGAATGTAATCAGACACTTTATAATAAGCTTTTTTACAAAGCTTTTCTTTAATGACGATTTTAAATTAAATCATAAGACAAAAGAGGAATTCTCTTGCAAAATGTTTGGTAATATTTTAAATAAATGTGTAATTAATTCTAAGAAAAGCCCGTCTCAACCTACAATTATTAAAAATGTTCAGTCAATCAGTATGGTTCACCAGAACATTCAAGGAATGATGGGCAAAGATCCAGAGATTGAATTGTTCATGAACGATAATAAAGTTGATATTCTGTGTATTACTGAACACTGGCTTAAAGATCATCAGTTCATGTTCAATTTTAATAATCATTTGGTAGGTAGTTCGTTCAGTCGAGTAAATTCAATTCATGGTGGCTCCTTAATTATAGTTGATAAGAAGTTAAAATTAAAGGAAAGAAAAGACATAATGAGCCTCTCGGTTGGGCAAACAATAGAAATAGCTTGTGTGGAGCTGGAGCGACTTGTTGTATTAAGTTATACAGGCCTCCGTCAGCACTGTATGATTATTTTGAAAAAGTAATGGATGAAGCATTATATAAAATCCGCAATGTAGGTAAAAAGATAGTTGTTTGCGGTGATTTTAATATTAATTTGTTAGAAAAGTCTACAGGTTCTATCAAAATTAAAAATTTATTTCAATCATATAATTTGAATAATTTATTTTTGGAGCCGACTTGTATCGATAATATATACACTGATCTAGTACCTCTGTCTAAACTCATTATTAATAAACTAGACTCTGATCATTGTGGCCAAATGGTCAGCCTTCCACATCAGTGTCAGCAAGTGAAGAAACAGATTATCACTGTTGTACCAAAAACTGCAGGTCGTCTGGAACGCTTCAAAACAATCTCTATGATAATATATGTTATGTAGAATATAATGATAACCCAAATAAATTTTATAATGATTTCTTTTATAAATATTGTTTAGAATTTAACCCTTAACCACCTAGCGTCGGTCATAGCGACTCCAGCGTTGCATTTGTTTCGAATATATCCGTCACTACGCGATCAGTGTGCTTGTAACTCCATGTACCTTTCCCCCTACCCCGCCAGTACCCGCTCTGCGCTCGACGAAGACATACGCGCGCGCGTTCCGCAAAAATAGGTAATTATATTTCGCATGCGGTCATGGTGACCGATGTTAGGTTGTTATGTTATTTTTATTACAATCATGTTGATTTTGTTTTCGCAGGTTTAAAATGTGTGAACGTGATCGAAATATTCTCAGATGGTTAGAGGAGACTGACTCAGCGTCAGAGGATCAGATAAACGTGCCAGAAGTAATAAATGAAGACTGCAGTGATGTAGAAGATGTTCCAGTGGACCATGTGATTGAAGCAGACTCCCAATCAGACTCAGAAATAGAAGGTAATGACTTAGAGCAACAGCAGGATATCGGCGAAGAAAATGGTGACAGTTCGCCAAACCGGACCTCATCTTCTGATGATGATACTCCACTGGCAAGATACCGAAACTTTTTCGGTAAGAATCGCTTTCGTTGGTCTGCTTTTCCACCAGCATCAAGGTCAAGGACCTTGCAGCATAACATTATACAACAACCACCAGGACTCAAACGTGCATACCAAAATGTTTTACACAGAAATACGAGTCCTTTGGATTTGTGGAGGTTGTTTTTTACAGATGGTATGTTAGAAGAAATAGTAAAGCATACTAATGAAAAGATTAGGAAAATCAGACCTAACTACCACATCAAAGCATATGTTCAAGACTTGGATGTGATAGAATTAAAAGCTTTCATGGGTATGCTATACTACACAGCTATTTTCAAAGAGAACCATACGCATTACACAAGTTGGTACAGCACTGATGGGACGGGCCGAGAAATTTATCGCTGCATCATGAGCAAAAATAGGTTTGAAGTGTTGCTCAATTGCCTTAGATTTGATGATGCAAACACCCGAGAGGAACGCCGTAGCAGCGATATAGCAGCACCAATATCTCAGCTGTTTCAAATGCTGATACATAACTGCAAAGCAGTTTACTCTATCGGTAGCCTCGCATGCATAGACGAAATGCTAGTAGCTTTCCGTGGTAGATGCATTTTCAAAATGTATATACCAAAGAAACCTCATAAATATGGTTTAAAAATTATGTGCATTACTGATGCAGAAAATGGATACCTTCTGGATGCCTACCTCTACTTGGGAAGGGACTCTGACAGCCAAGGTTTACCAGTTGAATACCAAAGATTGAACAAACCTACACAAGCGGTTTTGAGACTGATTTCTTCGATTGAAGGTACCCACAGAAATATAACCACAGATAACTGGTTCACTTCAGTAGAGCTCATGAACATCCTGAAGCAAAAACAGCTGACGCTTGTAGGTACCTTGAAGAAAAATAAGCGAGAAATCCCGCCTCAATTTCTTCCAAACCGTCGTCGTGAAGTAGGGACTTCCATTTTTGGATTCACGTCAGATGCGACATTGGCATCTTTTGTTCCGAAGACAAACAAGTCTGTACTTGTTTTATCCAGCATGCATCATACTCCAAGTGTTGATCCTAACACGCAAAAACCTGAAATGATCATGTTCTATAACAGCACTAAAGGCGGCGTGGACATGTTAGATCAGAAGTGTGCTAATTATTCAACTTCCCGACGAACGCAAAGATGGCCAATGGCTATATTTTACAGGATGCTGGATGTGTCTGGAGTAAACGCATACATCATAAGCAAGATGAATCAAGCTCAGACAAAGGTGCCTAGGTTCAACTTTATGAAGCAGTTAGCTGAACATCTTGTCAAACCACATTTGGAACGCCGGGCGCACCAGTTCGGATTGCAAAGAGAGCTTCAGAGTGCTATCCATCGAGTACTGAAATTGGATCAAGCACCCAGCACATCATCGACTGACAATGCTGAAAAGTTTGAAACACGTAAAACGTGCTTCACGTGTGACCCTAAAAAGAAACGCAAAACATATCACAAGTGCTTTCAATGTAAAAAGCCGATTTGCGTTGAATGTTCTCAAAAAATGTGTGTCGATTGTCGCCAAAAATTGTGATTATTTGCGGGTTGTGATTTTATGTTAGTTGTGATAAAATTATGCCATAAATGACTCTATGAAGGACTTTATATGCCTAATTTCATAAAAATAATTGAAAATTTATAAAAAAACTCATTCTTCCTACTAAGAGCTCATTATAATAAAAGTTATAAAAATTTGTTGTAAAGTGTAAAACATAAGTATAAGTGTTGATTATAACTTTAAAATTCGATTATAAGTTAAAGTTTTGTAAACTTAATATAAATAAAAAATACTGAAAAATATTATAGTCTAATAATTTCTAACAATATATAGTTATTTAAGTAATTTGACTCATATAAAACGCAAGCGGTCACTATGACCGACGTTAGGTGGTATTGCGACTTAAATACACGTTAGGTGGCTAAGGGTTAATAAAACTTTTATTCCAAAAATTGATTTTAGAGATATAATTAAAACTTTTAACACTCTTAATAAAAAAAAAGACTGCTGATTTGTGGGGTAATTCCGTTGACGTCACTAAATCCGTTATTGAGACAATAGCTCCAGTTTTAGCTTGCATATTTAACGAATGTATTGACTGTGGTGTTTTTCCTGACCTAATGAAGCACAGTAAAGTAATTCCATTATACAAATCAGGTAGCACATCTGACCCCACTAACTTTAGACCAATTTCTGTGCTACCCACATTTAGTAAAATATTTGAAAAGATAATTCTGGACCAAATTCAAGTTCATTTTTATAGAAATAAGCTTTTACATTCATTTTTCAGGTATCGCGAGGCATTTCATCTGCGAGCTCTTCGAGATCTACGAGATCTTCGAGCTGGATTGTACAGTCAGCAACGACAGACTTTTCATGTGTTAACATATAAAAAAATCAATATTATGTTTACATTCTATGGTTTTTATAAAAATAAATATACGAATAGCTTTAAATTAAACAACTGTAACGAACTAACAGAGTTGATGAGAGATTTTTGCGTACGAGTTTGACCGGATAGCATTCACCGGCTTGTGAGATATTACGACATTTACGAGCTGCAGCAGTTCTGAAATACAAAGTAATTGTAAATCACAAGTTTGTACGGTAATATACGAAGTATGATACAATACTTCCAGAATAGCTAATTCAACTTAATTATGTACTGTGAAAAAAAATTACTATACATACTGCCACCAATACGAGTGGTCAAAAGCATCGTTCTGTTTTGCATATACTATATATACCCGGTACCCGCGTCGCCGTCATTGCTTCAGCGCTTCTAATACATTGTATAGTGAGCTCTAAAGTTAATGCGTAAGGGTCGATATTTCAAGGTGAGACTACTCATCACCAATGAAAAGAAATAATAACAATATTATGATAATAATATCTTATTTTAACGAAATATTTTCTCGGCGCCCTGAGCACAGAAACACAGTCCTCTCGTCTCAACAGAGTGATCGCGACTAATCGATGAAACAAAACATGCCTGTTACCTCGGGTCAGGTGCGACAGACTGGAGCGTTCTGCACGGAATAAGAATGTCGTAAGCGCCGAATTAGTTTTAGTTTATTTACTCGTAAAATATACATTTTTTTTCAAATCGCTAATACAGTCGCTCGGTAATATAATTTGATATTATGTGTTAAAATATTGGCTCAGTAATATGCGTCAAATTGAAAATAAATTGATTCTAGTTGAAAAGTAGACGTAAGTTTGTGATTTTATTTTATCGATAAAATTTTAATATATTATGTTTTCGCTTAAGCCAGTCCCTTTCAAGTATGCTGTAGTATCTATGATATTTTTTTCGGGTAAATCGTGGTTTATCTTCTAGTGTTAAAATCAAATCTACGATTGGTGATTTACCTTTATACCCCCTCTTAAGATTTAAAATACAAAATAAACGAAGATTAAGAATACTGCTGGGGCGGCTAACAAAAAATCTAAATGTAAGAGAATTTATATAAAGGAGGAATAGAAGAATATTTTGTAAGGGATAACAATTTTATTATTTTGAAAAAGACTCAGCTTAAGGGATGCCCTAACATTTAAGGAAACAATAAAACACAATAGTATAAATTAACGTAGGTTTCCCATGTTTTTTTTTAAATGTGTGTTATGATGCCCTATAATTATTTAAATATATCCGTAGATATATCTACGGATATATTCGCTTGTTACTACCACTAGATTTATGTATATTGATTTGCATTTGGTCTAGTCGTTTTAAAATTAGGTGAACCTCTTTCATAGCAACATGAACTTGTTCCTCGTGATATCAATCGTATCTTTACGTTTGTCAAACTAAAGATTTCTATTCACTGATTAGATATAAACAGTCATGTGCCAAGTAACTCGTACCGGTCAGGTGACCAATAAAGTATCTATTACGATACAACTGTCAACTGATCCTTCAAAGGAATCAGGAATGAAATCGAAACCTACTTCGTCAATATAAATAAGTTGACAAGAACATTTTAAAATTGTGCTGAATGAGCCCAACTTCCCGTAGTGCTGAGCAAATGTGACATTTTTGATGTATTTGGAAATTGCACATAATACTGTAAAAAAATAACAAAATTTTATTCACGAGTAGAATAAACAGGATTCAATAGATACCTAATTTTTTTATAGATTTTATATTATCTTTTACATAGAATCAGTATTCTCCACGATGCTAAACAAAAATAAATATAAAAGAAACGTTTGAGCTAAAAAATAATTACTGTTTTCTAATGAAGTCCAGTATACGACAGACAGACGACATTAAGATCTTAAATTATATATAAAATCTATTTTAAATAACACATGACCTAAAATTAGATAAAGGAAACGTCTTAATCTAGCAAATCGTAGATATCATGATTTATAAAGCTTGTTACGGTATGTATGTACTAAAACTATTGAAGATATTGGCACGTGATAATTTTATTATCAAACATTGTTGATGTTTTTGTCAATAAAAACACAAAAATAAATACTTGATAATAAAACTGTTTTTATTATTGCTCTTCAAATAAATTGCAATCATTAATAATTAATTACTGATTCATTCAAATTCTTTGGCACCGCTTTGGCGAGTACAGAAAATATGTGCAAACATTATACAGCGTACAAAACAAACTAGACGTTGGTTCTAAGAAGGGTAAACAACTATGTTTGAAGGTAAATTAGAAAACAATAGAAGCTATTTTCGGAGCCTGACAGAACATATTAAAGTTTGATTGATCGATGACTTGTATGCATCTACGAGTATGTTACTAAAATGATCTAACAATGCAATTGTTGTTGTAGGGTTTTTTATTCCTTCAACTCGATGCGCTCTTAACGTTTGTTTACTGTTTGTTGCTCTTATCTGGGTTTTTGTTTCAGTAAATTCTTTGAAGTGAGATAGCAATACCTTAATTACACTGTTATCGCAACGGAACAACCTAATTAATATAACGTTGCATGTGACCTAAATCTAATGAGGGTAGAGTTAGTAGTATCTAAATAAACCCTAAACCACTTAAATTACGTAATGAACCTAAAACGTGGTATCAGAAAAACTTTATAAAAATGTACGTGCAGTGAGTGACTAGCGGTACAACAGTCAAATTATATAATTATAAAACAATGAACTTTGAGTTTTGTAGGATAAACCACATTATGGCATGTCATGTGAAGTTCCATACCTACTTAAGCAGGATAATTTTGTAAGTCTATCCTGTAGAAACTAAAAGTGTACTCGTAGTGTGCCGACAATATTATGTCACCGATAATAGCAGTTTAAAATTGCGTTGACAAGCTTTCTATTAATATTTATGTCAAATTGTGATTTAGTGATGACTGTGTTTTAAGAATTTTCTTGACCATGTTTTTCTCTGACATAAGATGCCGCATCTTTTACATACATTCACACATACAGTCAATTAGTTTGTAACGTATGTATGTAACTGTGTACGGCAAGATTTAACCCTGTTTTCTTACGAGTTTCTAACTGCACGTTTAATTTGCAGGGTGTCGGCGAGGCACGCGGGGCTGACACCGCAGCGCCGCAGCGGCGCGCGCGCATCTACACTGTACCGGCCGTCCGCGCCCGCGCCACACGACTCGTCACTCGCGACCCACGCTCTCCCTGCGCTTCCCACAAAACTGTGCAAGTGACAACAGTGGACACCAAACGTCAAAAACAAGTGAAACCCAGTTCCCCAGTGGTTTTGTGAAGTGCTCGCTAACCGAGTGAATGCGCGTGTGTTTCGACACCCTCTGCTTTGGATCGTCACAGCGCGTAGCTGGTGACGATGAGCCGAGGGCCATAGTAAATTCTGGTGGAGGTGCACTTACCGTGGCGCCCACTGTCAACGGTGACAGACGCGCGTTAGACGAAACTTACAGAGAAACTGAACTGAATGGTATAATGGGGACTCCTAGTGCGATGAATACCGATTCGGAGAATTGTGTTGCTAATGCAACTTTAAGTAACGACATGCAGCCTCTCGTCGAGAGGATTAGGGAGCTGGAAGCGTTGCTGAAGCAGCGCGACCAGGAGATGTTGGAGTTGCGCTCGCAGTTGGACAAACTGCAGAGCGTGTTCCCGTATCAGCAGTATGCGCGAGGCTCGAGGGGCCCTCGCAAGCAGAGGGCTCAGGGTATCTCTGCGGAGCCGCAGACGAGCTCGTCGCTCCAGGATCTGGCGCACCAGACGTTCCCGACATACGACAAAAGCGACACGTAAGTAACTCTTTTGTTATTGATAACAACCGATTTTACACATAATAAACAGTCGGTGTATCAAGAAGTCCTAAATATTTACAAGTTACGTCTTCATTAAATTTCAACATGTTATTTCAATTAAATGAGAAATTATATTAAGCGCTACCGATTTACTTTTTCCGTAAACAGCTGTAACAGGTAGCGATAAATCGTATCATGCAAAAAAGTTAAAGTACTTCATTAAAGTGACTTATCGGCTTGCGCCCACCTGAAGTTCCTTATTATATTCATTAAAACATCAGCTTCCCGTGGCGTGGTTGGTTTATCTGACACTTTCTCTCTGAATTATGAACTTACTTAAAGTGGATTTGTAGCTCTTCTGACTATTTTCTGTATAGTTTTATTTTATAAAGTTGTGTCCTCAATAATTTGCAATTTCATTAATTTGACTGCTAAGCGACTAGTAATTTCTCATGACAATCGTGTGGCACTTCTTAAATTAACTCACACCTGTTACGTGCCAAGAGTGATGCCTGGGCTATGCATTTCACATTACTATTTATATTAAGTTTTAAATTATTCTATCTGATCCAACTTTTAAATACTCGTGTATACCACCATCCAAGTTGAAATTCGGGATTTTTATATTATTTATGTAACGGATTGTGACGTGATATGGATCAAACTTTCTGACTTAACTTTTACATTTCAAAAATAATTTTATTTAAATCATTGGTAAATATAGAATTATTCAACCAATGGACATATTAATTACATTTTAATCAGAAATCTCAAAATGTCTAGACCACTTAGAGGAGTGATAATGTCGCTTAACATCCAATGTCTAAATAAAATTTCATGACAAACCTATAAAAATACTAAACACTTAGCTTCACATTTAACGCCTTCAGACCTAACGCGAACGGAATTAAGATCCTTTATGGTTACGTATTGTGTCAATATATGCTAATTTTTGATCATGCTTAAGTCATGCAACTGATATGAATAGTAGGAGCTTTATGATCTTCTAACACTGATCAGTCATTAGTTACCACTAAACTTACAAGCGCAGATTTTGTAATTACATATTGTACTAGCGTGATATATCGCAAGTTCGTCCTTGTGAACACTGTATTCGGTGATCCAGATGAGGTTTAGTAAATACTTGCTTCATCATCATCATCATCATCATCATCATCATCATCATCACCATCATCATCATCATCATCATCATCATCATCATCATCATCATCATCAACCCTTGCTTAGTGGACATATATTAGTGGTAGATATGAATCTACCAAATTTAAAATTGTAGGTTTGTAGTTTCCGATTCGGACGTTTCGTGATTGATCAGTGAATCAATCAAGACGCAACGCATCCGTAATGTATCCGAACATAATAATTATCCACTTCATGACGTTGAATTAGATAATTTGGGGAATTACCCTCAAATTAAAGCGATTAAAGTTTTGGCGTGAAAATTGTGTCGTAAATATTTTAAAATAAAATCTTCCACTGGGAAAAGGAAAATTTTCAACTGCGGAAATAATACACAATTTTTACTTGCCAATAAAATTTCAGAAATATTTTTTTATAATTTAATTATTGAATTACTTGAAAAATTTAATATGAAGACATTATTGTTGTAGAGATTATCCAAATACGACAGTTGTATTAGAAGTATACTGTTGCTTGATTTTGACGATTACATTAACTAGAACAAAATAGACTTAATTTTTTTTTAAATAAAAATATTGTATTTTTTGTATTACCATCCATACGATCATCCTATTTGGTAATTTTGATTGTTTTAACCGTTCTTATTTAGTTAGGAACAAATACTTCAAATAGGAATATTTTGATTGTAAATCAGCTCATGTCTTTTTAATAAGAGATATGATAAGAGCATTAATCATTTTTATAAATAAAAGTAGGTATTTGAATTATCAATGCGATATTTATTTATCTTATCGATAAATCAAGCGTTTAGAACGGAGCCAACAGACTTATCTAATTAATTCTAATTAGAAATAAACGACGACGTAGCATCAACGGTAAATAGATTTACAATTTCTGTAAAGTACAATCGTAGCTTTCTAAATTGATTGATGTCTATAATTATAGTTAAGTCACTTTATAGATATTATTTAGTCTCTGGCATCTTACCTGATCGATCCCTACTTAATTCGATTGGCACCTGCATTATTGTGTCTTTGTCTTGTTTCGTAGAAACAGTATAATAAAAGTTATTGTTCATCAAAACATCATACTTGAAGCGTCAGAATCCGAATCAAAATATTAATTTGCTATGAATATGGTTGTCATTATAGAAAAATAGATTTAATTTTCTGTAGCTCGAACGGGAGATTTGTAAATGCGTGGAATCTTTTTACAAGCTTTATTCAACTTCACATGTTAGTATGTACAGTTCAAATCGTGTAAGCTAATTTTTGACCACTTTCGCTTAATGTGCGATGTTGAGGTACACTCGTTCTCTTTGGGTTTTATGGCAATTAGCTTTGTAGATGAGTTTTCTATCTCTTGTAGGTTTTGTTCAGACCGTGATACCGAAATACTTTTTCTTCTAAAAACTTATGTCATTGAATGCTAAATTTTCGTTCGATGCAAATTGCTACATTAAATTTCGCGAATAAAAAAAATTACGATTATGAAAAAAATCAATATGAAAATTTGCTTCTATAAAAATATGCTTTTGTGAAAATGATCTAACAAATCCATGCATGGCATGTCAATTTTGCAACTAACTTGCGCATTGGCTTGTTATAAAAATAACCTACTGATGCATTTTGAAGATAAAATTCGTAGATATAATTAGCAAATAGATTAGATAAAGATGTCATATCTATTGGAAGTGACAGTCATTTTTTTCCTGTTATTTAATGGATTTTGTTTCTTTTTCGGGTTCCGTACCCAAAGGGTAAAATCCGTCTGTCACCCGGCAGTATCTCATGAACCGCGATGGTTAGACAGTTGAAATTTTCACAGATGATGTATTTCTGTTGCTGCTATAACAACAAATACTAAAAACAGAATAAAATAAATATTTAAGGGGCTCCCATACAACAAACGTGATTTTTTTTGTTCGTTTTTGCTCTATATTGATAACGGCAACAGGTAGACGCTTGAAATATTCACAAAATATTGAGTTAATTTTTTTCTTGGTCTTAATAACGATAACAGGTAGAAACTTGAAATTTTTTTTTGGTTTTTTTGGATTTTACGTTGTTGATGCATTTGGCTCACCTATTTCTGAAAAAAAACGTCTTAGCCCACGGTTTTCTATGACGGGCAGACGATGCTGGTATTTTTGTCATATTTTTATCTGTATTAACGGGAGAAAATGTCGTATTCGATTTTTCAAACGGCCCTGGCCCATATATAGAAAAGGCAAAAAATTATCACAATATCGTCTGACGTCCTACGAGAATATTTACGCAGGTATTCCCAAAACGTGACAAATTAGATACATGACCATTGACGTATTATGCGAATTCTCGGAAGAACTGCCATCGGATACATCGCTCGCGAAAATGACAACATCCTGGAAGAATTAAAAGCAAACTACCTCATTGTCTTTCTTAATTGATGGTTTTTGGATTAGCTCAAATAGCTACATTTTTCCACAGAGACATGTTTCCAAAGTATCCGTGTTGTGTTAGTATTGGGTTAGAAAATATCTATTACTTTTGGTAGTGTTTGCATTACAGTTCATTCCTTTTTTTCCTTTAGCACCAATATGCCCTTTTCATCCTCAAGTATTGTAAAAAAAATATGTCACATGATTTAACGAATGAGAAACAAAAAGACATGTACTAAAGTCATCTTTACAAGTGACGATACACGGAAGGGTTCAAAGTGTGCACTACTTGTACTTGTTTTGACAGTTCGCTGACGTTTTCTTTGTAAAATTACGTAGAGAGCTCGTCATAATTCACTAAATGTATCATCATAAGTGTCACTATTGACCACAGACCGTGGCACGTCCGACGTTTGGTCTTCATCATTCCCGTAGATGCGTAGTTTCACTGGTTTCACTGAGCTTTGATCAAATGACGTGTAAATTCCACTTTTCCCCATATTAGTATTCGATTCATCGCACCACTTTACTAGTGATTACCTTAAAACGCACCGTAATAGCTGAATGTCAAACAGAATTCAAAGTTCCCGATTAGTATGCTTAGTGGCAGCATGCGGGAAGGATACGTTTGTATTAAACGTCCTTGTTAACTATGTTGTTGTGGAAACTTTTAGGTACACATTTAATTAGAGAGCTCGCACAACTAACAATCGTATTGTAGACGTAATAAAGGTTTTAAGACAGGGAGATTACATTGGAATTACTCTTAACAATTACGGCTTTAGAAATTACCGTTTCTGGAAGTAACTGGCAAACCGAAGTCAAATTATTTATTAGTGTCATGAATGAATACAACCAAGAAGAGCTTATTATATTATATCCAACTGCAGGGCAAAGGCTTATCTTGGTCTAAAGCTCGTTTGAGAAGTGGAATTTGTTTTAACAAACACGCAGCTTTGCTTAAACAATGTATCTTAAAATTTGCCACATTTAACAATATGTAATTTTATGAGTTATTAACAAAACAGTTAAAGCAAAATAAGTGATCTTGAGAAAATATTATTTTTATGCGGAGAAATGTTTGAAAGTCAACACCAATACTATATTTTAGAATGTATTTGTACTCGTAGATCTATTGGAATCTTGTTGTGTGGTGAAAATAAATTCTGTGATATGGATAGGAACTTTCTCATATGCTGAAAAAGTAAGTTATAAAAGAAACGTTCTTGCTGAGTCTCTTGACGGTCGTTTTCATATCGAGGTCCTCCACCGTAGACTTACGAACCAACGACGATGGCGTGGCGTGTCAATTTTATAAGAGAAAATAGCAAATACACCATTAAAAGATATGACATTTCGTACAGTTGTATGTCATGTAACTTTTTACACTACTATAAAACTCAACTGTGTTTCCTATTATGCAATCGAAGAACAAGATATAAAAAACAAATGTTTGCATCAATGCAGCATAATGTTGCTCAAAAATTATCTTGTGCACACATAATTAATTTCGACAATTATGTAAAACTTCCTATATTTGTGATGTCATGTACTCGTAAACTGGCATTTGGCCATCATGGTGGATTGTTACCCGTTCCCCTATGAGAGATGTGTTAGGCTTTTATGGGTTGATGATGATGATGATGACGATAAAAATGCTGATGACGATGATTAAGAATATGATGTAGAATTAAACACTGCAACGCAGGTACGCTACAAAAAAAAAACAGTTAAAAATACGTTTATAGTAGTTTCTCTTAAGAACACAAAAGTAATTTCGCATAAGGCTCCTACGTTTCACGAACAAACGTGTAAGTACGATAATTTCGTAATGCTTCTGTAATATTGTTTGAACGGCGACGTAGTACGTAATTCACATATTCAACACAGCTTAGTTTGGTGGGAACAAGGTTATTTGCGATAAGTATTGTCAATTTCATAATCATCATCATCCTATAAACGTCTTACTGCTGAGTTCAAGGTTGCTCGCATGAGCAATGAAAGTTGAGGGGTTTTAAAGAGCCATCTTACGACCACAAACAGGACTAACAGCTTAGTGTACCTTCCGAAGGAGAAGCTCGAAATATTTTATTTTTTTGGACACCCATCCGTTGTGAAAGTCTAAATGACAAACCGCATCGCTTTAATTGAATGAGCTTCTACGACAATTTTATTAAAGCTTTCTACTATTGTTTTTGATATATTGATTTATTTTGAACTACTGCTTCAAATTTATTCATACCATAATCTCACTTTTCTTTTTAACATCATAAGATGATGTAGATATTACAGCCAATTTTTCAATAGCTGAGAATTCCGGAGTGTGCGCTTTCTATCTTCTGCCTTATAGTTACTAATCATCACGGCTACGATTCTAGCAGAATTTTAAGAGTTTCCACATTCATGTCTGAAAATTCTGTAATTTGGACTTTGGTAAAAACGTACAAAAATCAGAATAAGGGCCCAAGGTAAACCGATCTTGAAGGTCGCAGATAGAGTCTGGATGCCAGCAGCACAAAACCGATCTTTGTGGAGACCCTTGAGCCTTCGTCCAACAGCGGATGTCATTTCGCTAAGATGATAATGATGATAAAGGGCGATGAAGCACGATTGCGAACGTTTTAGTTAAATAGCAAATCAAGACCTAAAATCGACGCAGGTAGCTTCTCCGTTGTAAAATTTAGAAAAATTAAAGCTATCTAGAATATACGGAAAGGAAGTACTTTATGGAGTAAACAGTCAAAAACCGCATAACAGTTCAAGGCGATGAGATAACCTTAGATTGTCCCTGTCATGACTAAAATCACGCACACCAAACGCTATTACTGCTTAAACAATGTCATTGCGGTAATTAGGGTTATTTTTGTCATTTTCCTGTTCAAAAAAGAGCAATATGTTGCGGGCTTCAATGAGTAAGTATATTAAGCAAGGAAACGTTCTATCAAATACACAAAGATTCTTGCGAAAAATTTTTGCTACACTATTAAAAAGAACTCCCACTTTTCACATTATATCCTAAATATACCTTATGTAGGGTTTACTAAACCAAGTTTTACACCGGTGATTAACATAGAACTACTTAGTATAGGTATCATAGGTATATAATTATACCCGATCGACGTCTCGACCTTTATACCCGACTTTTCAACCGAGTGGCACCTGCCGTGGTCACGGGCTGACTGCAGTCGCGATGTTGCAGTTTGCGTCAATCCCCGGTATAGAAAAATGAAACGCGAAAGTTTAAAAGTGTGTATTTTAAGGTTCATTTTGTATAAAGTTTATTTTGAATAAAATTTTTTATTTATTTATTTACTTTTACCTTTATGGCGTGTGACTTCAATTGTATTTCGTAAAGATGTAGAAAGTTTTTTGGGAGATTGCACTGGGTGGCTGGGTGGCTTAATTATTGTGTCAAAGTTGCACGTTGCTTTACTTCATTCCTCCATTTATGGTTGAAAGGCCTTACTTACTTAATGACAGATTGACAGACATGCTAATTGTTGCGGTCCTTTTGAAATGTTATATTTTAACTTTGAACTTGGAATTTCGTATACTGTCATATTTTTCTGAAAACACTTAAATTAGGTAATTTAATTTGTAACTTGACAATGTTCGTAGCATTTCGTGGCATCCGATATTTTTCTATGGAAAACTTTGTATTACTAATTACAAATCAAGATTTTGACGAATGAGTATATCGTCAACTAACGCTACGACACAATTACTCTATGACTTATTATATAATAATTCTATGCAATATCGAAAGCACTATCATACGCGCTCACTCTACAGAAAAGGAAAACAGTAATTTTAACAGACAGTAAGAGTGCACTACAACATGTATTTAAAGTTTCAATGGGTCATAGAGGAGTTGCAACAGCTTATGCCATTTTAAATCAAATCCATCAATTTAATCAGGGTGGACTGACAATCGCATTGCAGTGGATCCCTGCTCACATAGGCATCAAGGGCAATGAGGAGGTTGACAGACTGGCCAAAAAAGCTATAGAGCAGGATTTTGGATCACAAATATTACCTAGCTACTCAGAAGCTCTTCATAAATATAAAAGAAAATGTATGAAAAGTTGGAAAACCTACTTTGACGAAAGATCGAAAAGTAAGGGGATATGGTACAAAAGTATCCAAAGTGAACCTCCTCATGTTCCTTGGTTCCTATTATGCAAATTAAGTAGACCCGTGTTAATTACGGCTCTAAGAATGCGTTCCGAGCATTTTCCAACAAAATATTTTACTTTTTGATGGGTAAGACCAGGTCCCCTAAGTGTGACACATGTGATCAATTAGAAGATCTGTATCATATTTTGATGGAATGTGTGCGGGACGCACGTGATAGGACTTTGTTTGTATCCAAATTTGGCCTTAATGCTAAGAATGTTCTTATGTATCACGAGCTACTAGCCGATCCGATGTCACCGCCAGCGCAAAATTTATTTTTATGGTATACCTTTAGACGTTAGGTATAGGAATAAGATATGATGGGACTGGCATTGTCACTGTGTGATAAAAGTCCCAAAAAAAAATAAAGATTAAAAAAAAAAAAACGAAAGTTACCGCCTTCTATAATTTAGTGGTTTGACCAGGTCTCAAACTCAGAAGTTCTGGGTAGGCATAGTATAAATAAAATATTAGGGGTATATCATTTTACGCCTCGCCTCGGTGGCAAAGCGTTCGGCCTGATACCCGACGGTCCCGGTTTAAATTTCCAGGATTTTTCGATGCTTTCAATTATGACGATGACTCGATTTCAATGATGCAAGCTTTTGGACAGAAGTGAGACAATTATAGGCTATTTACTTTTTACTAATATTTTGAAATTAAACTCCTTTTACGGATCTATTCGCCCGGGAGACCTGTGACCATGGACCCTGCAAAGGGTTCGAATCGTCAGGATAAACATTAATTAAACCTAATGTTTATACATTAGGTTTTGCGAGTAGATCCGTAAAAGAAGTTTCATTTCAATGTGTAGTGTTCGCGTAAACTTAAGAAAACAATACTAATATTTTTTTTTAGTTTAACCTTTTGTGGAACAATTTTTCAACACTTTACAATCATAATAAAAGATTTGTTCTGATTAAAAGTAACAATCCTTACAATATCAGCTTGTGTCCAACTATTTCTACTGCTTACTTACAGTCGTGAACAAGTATTCAAAATAGTAAAAAAACAACAGTTACAAGATAGTAATACTTTAGTTTCAGATATTAAAATACACATAAACATACATAAACATATTTAGATGACATATAGAGACAAAGTGTTTGAGTTAACACAGATTAATGAGGTTTCTAGTGTAAAGATAAGTCGCATATTATTAGGTGTCATAAGAATTTTCGTAATATTGCTATCAATCAGTCAGTAGCCCGACTTACGTGACAGATAAGTTAGAATGAATTATATCATGTCAGCTGACCGCCTTATTGAATATGTCAAATGTATATTAGCAAGACAAGCTGTTAGGCCACCTAAGGTCTTTCTACCTATATAATTAATTTAATAATCGTAGTATGACACTAGTGATAAAGTAGTAATTTTAAGTGTCAGTTATAGAGTATATGTATTTATGGTGTAATGTTTTTGAACAGAAGTAAACGGGGACACTGAAAACACGAATGGGGGGGGATAATAAGAGTTTAATGCAACTAACTTCAATGTATATCACACTTCCATCAATTATGTACTACATAAAGGATCCGGAACAAAAATGCATCTCGAGAGTGGTTCTGTTTTTCTTAATTATTTTTTAAAATTTAAATTTTGAATAACAAAATCTGAAATAACATTGAATAGCATCAACAACTTCAGCTTACTGTGAACCGTAAATCTTAAACATAAAGATTAAATTAAGGTTGCAAAATATTTGTACTTAATATTTACTGTCATCGCATGCGGCTCCGTGGCCTAAGTTTTATTTTATTTTATTGGTTCAAGGGAAACA
The DNA here is from genome assembly GCA_963082485.1 of Eudonia mercurella. Classification (NCBI taxonomy): domain Eukaryota; kingdom Metazoa; phylum Arthropoda; class Insecta; order Lepidoptera; family Crambidae; genus Eudonia; species Eudonia mercurella. The sequence goes on from OY720038.1 coordinate 10,984,941, forward strand.
TACAGCTTACGATAATACTTAATGCTACAACTTATTTGAATTGTACAAAAGCTAACAAAGTTTCCACTGGTAAACAAATTCAAATGGTTGAGCAGACACTGAACTTTAACTCGGCTTATATGTAAAAAAATGTAAAAATAATAATAATAATTATTGGTAGCAAAATAACTTACAATATTGTTCCTAATAATAATATAACAATATGCTAAAAGAGAGATACTGATAAAGACTATAACTATAAAATCCTTAACGGTTACAAATAGACTTCTTGAACTTAAAGAAGTTAAGGGAAAAAATATCCAAATGCTGATAGCTCTTATCATATGCACAACAAGACCTTATAGAAAAGCGGTTTATGGCATAATTGGTGCGACACAAAGGTGGGGCAAAAGTTTTAGTGGACCTGAGGCAAGACTTTTTACACTTATAAAATATGTTACTAGTAAGATAGGTTGATTCTATCATGTTATTTATAATTTTATAAAGAAAAACTTGATCACGTTGCTCCCTTCGTAGTTTTAAAGGTGTGATTATATCATCGATAGGGAATACTGGGTATCTATATTATATAAGTTTCCTACCGTTTTTCAAGCGCTCATCGGGAATCTAGTACATAATTAATCGAAGATTTCACATGATGTTAAGAGATGACGAGGCCGAAGGAGGAAGCGAACTTCACCTGGAAACCTTAATTAATGAGGAACTGTTTATCCTATCTCTAGAACAGGCTATCTTATCAGCTACCTGCCGGAACACAACAATGCTACTACGAGTAACATTGATGTTATGGCGACATATTTAGATAAGATAGTAGCAGCTAGCCAGGCGAAATTTAAACCACCGACCAAACTGCGTGCAAGAATTGAACCTGGTGCCTATACGACTGAGACCGATAGTCTAGCTTCTATAATATAATAGAATAAACACACACAGAACACTTTATTGTACACAAAAAACAAAAGTACACTCATTAAAATAAAATTAACAGTTTAAGAAGTCAGACAAAGGGCCATAGGTGCTAGATCCTAGAGCGGTTCAATCTATAATAACCTTACAAACCCGATGATTAAATCATACTGGTTAGAATCCAGTGATTTTTGAGCTCTGTGAAAGTGGGAAGAAGCGCTATCACACGCAGCAGGCGCAGTGGAGTGAAAACGCAACGACCAAACACAACAAGGAAATGAGAAATTTGTTTACTTAGTTACCTTTTAGCTCATGCTTGTTTATGTAAACTTCTTTACCGAGGCAGCAAAGAGGCTACATTACCTATTGATTTCTTACTTTTGCTGCTTTTGCGATGCAATCCCGCATGTTAATTACCGATCTGTAAGTGACAGTCGCAATTCCGACTATTTACAGTTTATCGCTACCAAAACACATATCTATACACGCGGTAGCGTGTCAAGCCAAGTTCAAGCTAACAGAACTGGCGAGCAGCACCGTGTGTAAAATTACACGAACCATTTGGAGCCACTTTTGACCCCTTCATAACTCAAAAACTATTTCACATAAACATGTCAAATTATATAGGATAATATATTGAAGCCTAAGGTCTAGCTTGGCTAGTTTTCATATACGAATTATATTATAGCCTTCGCAAGTTCTAAAGCTGTAAGTTCTTATTTTATTTTTCCGGAAATTTGGCTGGCTGTTAGAAAGAAACTAGTCATCGAACATAGACGGTTCTTCCATGACGGTTTTAGTAGGTAATTCTTATATGAGAACTAGCCAAGTTAAACTTTAGGCTTCAATATATTATCCTAAGTTATAAGAAGAAATGATATTTTAAGTTGTTATGAAATAATTTGATGTTGTTATCAGAAGTTTCAGGACTGACCATTGTACTTGGCACCCATTTAGATCTCACTTCTTTTGTCGGTGAAGTCAACAACCAAGGCATATATCATTATATTGAACTTGGCTCTCGTTTCACATTTATGTTTTGAAATAATTAGACCGATTGTAGCAACCGCAACTAGTAGCAGTCGCGTTGCCATTGTGCAGTTAGCAACTGGTTTCTTTTTTCGACAATAAGCCTGCCGAGTTCTTTTAGTTACACTATGCTCTATGCACAAGTGGGCTATTTGCTAAACTCACTTGTGATCTCCAAATTATCCAGACCCCAGAGCTAGCAGCTACTTGGGCCAGCGTATAAGCATAGCTATCCAAGGTGGCAATGCTGCTAGCTTACTGGGCACTCTGCCTGATGGGGATAATTTGGGGCAATTTTTTTATTTATAGTTAATATAATGACAAGCGGCTCGCTCGCGACTTCGTCCGCTTGAGTGAACACCCGTATCCTATAGAACCCTATGGCAGCACAGCGCCATCTACCGGGTCCAATTATATGCATGTTTTATACATATAAACCTTCCTCTTGATTCACTCTATCTATTAAACAAACCGTATCAAAATCTGTTGCGTAGTTTTAAAGATCTAAGCATACATACATACATACATCAGGCATAGAGACAGCGGGAAGCGACTTAGTTTTATACGTACATAGTAGTGATGATTCTACCGATATGCACTCTCACACTGTCACGAATGACGGCAACCAATTAATTCCACAATTTGGCTGCATGGACGGTGAAAGAATTTATAATTTATATTAATATATATTTATGTTTAATTCATAATTTATATTTGAAATTTGGAACTCTATAGGAATTAATAATGTTATTTTATAATATACAGCACATTTATATTTTTCTTCGAGATTCTGTGAGCAGTTTTGTGAATTACTAATATAAATAACAGTTTATGAGGATTGCACAGCAGTTGTATTTTTGTTGCATTTTAAATTTTCCACATAGATGTCATTGCCGTCGTAAGCCCACGAAGATATTTTAAAAATTATATTGTAAGTTAACGAAAAAAGATCACAAGCTTTCGCATAATATTTGTCTTTTCAATAACCAAGGGCGCTGATATTTATTTTATTGACTCACGTCTTCATTTCAAACACAATGAGAGTTTTGCAAATGTATGTCAAGTGGACAAGAGATGTTGGTTTTATTATTCAAGTATGGTAAAGCACGATCATATTTTAAAACTTTTTACGGCACGACACACTTTATTGTAAAGAGAATAAGGAATAATCTTAAGTACATCTAAAAGTTGTGCACCTACATACTTTTGCCCCTGACTGTACTACGCACAAGTACAAAGGACGACAGGGTTGTAACTTTTAATGTAATGCTAAGGATGTCTGCGGCATAAAGTACTTTATGGCGTACGTTTTATTGTCTATAATTGAGTATTAAATAGGTCGCCGATAAACACTATGCTAATGATAGCTAGTTTAATGATCTGTTTATTGTATCGGTAATTAGAGGATCTCAAATTAATTGCCGTTAAATTTAAACATTGCTTATTAAATTGTTTTTCTCTTGTATTCAATTTATACTAATATTATAACGCTGAAGAGTTTGTTTGTTTGGTTGAACGCGCTAATCTCAGGAACTATTGGTTCGAATTGAAAAATTATTTTTGTGTTGAATAGTCCATTTATTAAGAAAGGCTATAGATTTTTCGCTAATTAACGCGGGTGAAACCGCGGGGCGCAGCTAGTACAACATAATGGGCCATCGTTTCTAAAGATATATATACGCGGACAAAGTCGCGGGTAGCCGCTAGTTATAAATAAAAGAACATCGGCTAGAAAGTCGCTTCGGTGACCGAGTAGCAAAGCGCTTAGCTCGATATTTTGAGGTCCCGGGTTTAAATACTAGGTCGGGAAAAGTGTGTTGCGAATATTTCATTGGTCCAGTTTTGAGACCACTAACCTAGAACTGGCAAGCGTGATGATTAAGCCACAAAATAAAGAGGGCCCAACCATTATTTCAAGGGACATTGTAGAAACATTTTTGAGCTTGACTTACTGTCCTGCTAGGTAAAGGCAAAAAATAAGGTGACTGCAATAGGTAAGCTTAATATTGGGTCCTTACCTATGAAATTTACGTTTTTTTCTCACTCATTAATAGGTGTATTACTTCTAAAACTCAATACCGGTTGTTAATATTATTATACACATTTAATTAAGACTAAGTATATTACTTAGGCTTCAGTAATAACAATGATTTTTGATTTTGTGTCTTTATTACTCAAATATTTTTTTAAATTGACTTCTTTTTTTGTTAGCGGAATTGACCTTTTGTTTCATGTTAGCTTTGAAGGTACTTGTTTTTTTTCTTTTTAAGGTCTGCTATATTTAGCTAGTGAAATAAACACGCTGCCCTACAATTTTTATAGTATTTACATAAGTAGATGCTAAGAAAATTGAAAAAAAAACGTTAGTATGAAAAATAGAAAATTATAAAAAATCTTCATACAAAACAGCAATTTCATAGGTAAGGACCTAATACAACACCACGCTCGAGCAACTCACAAATAGACTCCTAGCACGGACACGGATCTCGGAACAGCTCGGAACGGTCCGAGCGCAGGTGTAGCGAGATGTCGTGTCCGTGAGAGGTTGTCTATGTGTGCGTTGCTCGAGGGCGTTTGTATTTGACCCTGACACCTGATGTTAAGTGGAAATGTAGTCCAGACGCGAAGATAACTGGTGCAGCGTGAAAACAAACGTAGCATCAGTTAACCTCACTCTGCCGGCCCACAAGGTGCTTCTTCACGCCTCTTTTGAAGGACCCCATATCACGGAGACTTCAGAACGTATGAAGTTTACGTTCTGCAGTCTCCTTATTCTGTGCCTTTGCCTAGCAAGACAGTACAATCAAGCTCAAAAATGTTTCAACAGTATACTACAAGGTCCCTCAAAATAATGGTTACTACGGAATATACAGACAGACGTTATTTCAAGTTTGAAAAGGTGTAAAAGTGCTTATTACTCGTATATTTATTGGAGTCGACTGTATAGACTTATATGTATGTGTAGGTAGACGATAGGCTAATGGAAGGTGATATGGGTAGTAGGGTGCTACGTTCATACGTTGGCGACCTTGATGCCACATTATGCCTCAGTTATTATACCTGATACCCAGTAATATAACAGGATCCCATACTTTAATAAATAAGTCGCAAGAGTAGAGGATGCAAGAGCGAATGCCAAATAAAGACTGGTAGGCAACATGAACTTCCAAAAATAATTGATTTTTATAATCAACATAATATTGTGGAAATCTTTATATATAAAACATAGCAAATGCGTAATTACATATAAAAGAACTTGTCAAATATACAAACATAAACATTACAACGAGAAGTTATCTATCACACAATATGTCAATCACTATCTATCGATACAATTTATAAAGACATACAGTTTGTGACTAAGTTTGTTTGTTTGAGAAGGATATCTCTGGAACTACTGGTCTATTTCCAAAAGTTCATTCTCTAATAAAATGCTACATTCTTTGCGGGTATCATAGGCATAACATATTGTAATTTAATTAAAATTTAAGTATTTTTAAAGTCTCAAATCCGCGCGGAGGAAGACGCCGGTAAAGTGCTTATAAAAAAATAAAACAATGTCGTCTTGTGTAATAATGAATTCTTCATTATATTACTGTCAAACAGTACAGTAAAATGCAGTGTAATTGCAGAATTAAGGGGCAACTATAGGATTATTAGGAATTTGTGGGAATACGAACTAGTTAGAAAATCGGATCGTGCATTACCTACAACCATACCATACCATATCATACGATACCATAGCATACCATACCACCATCGTATAATAAGTCTGTCGCCGTAACTGCAATGTAAGTAGCATAGTTGTGCTACGACGTCTCTTCTTCTTTATTATCTTCTTCTTTCTTCTATTTCATTTCAATTGTTCTGTTATATTTTTTTAGAATGTGAGTTTGGATTGGCATTGACAGATGTCGGCCGCATTAAAGACAAACAATACGTGTGTGTCAAATACATATGCGTGTGTGTCAAATACATGGTAATGTGTGTAATGTTGTTTTGGTTGACTTAATGTATTTTTTATGCAAATTTAAAAAAAAAATTAACATTCTGATAACCTTCTCTATATAAACTATAAGTGTGCGAAATTTCATACTCCTCCGTCTGCGCAATTTTCGTAAAAAGGGGTACAAAGTTTTTGCTTCACTAATATATAGATTCTAAGTATTTAACATTACTACAAAACTACGATACTATATGATACGATATTACTACGAAATGCAATTGCATTTCGTAACGTGCTAAATGTCGTGATAATGCAAATTGTCCGTAACTGGTATAATTAGAACTGATATTTTAATTACAACCGCACAATTGGATTATTGTTACTTTTTATAACAACTCAGGTTTTTTATAGCGATTCAGGCGATGGCGGTCGCAGCTTACAGCTGTCAACGTGTTGACGTTTAATACTATTTAGTTGATGACATTGAGCCTCATTGACTCTGCATAATGATTTAATGATTGCAGTTTACAGTCATTGAATTGGTGTCGCGGTGATGTTGTTGATACTGTGATTTTGTGAAGGCACTAAAGATATTTTCAAGTGTAGGTAGAAAAAAAATATTAAGGTTTTACCAAAATGGTGGTAACTGACCAGGCGATATAGCGACAACGCTAGAATGAAATGAAATGAAATGAAAAAGAAATGAAATACATTTATTAGCACACACTACAAAATTACACGATACGTACAATAACAATACAAAGCAAAGACAAAATACAAATTGTGGCCAACTAGGCCCCAGCCTCAGCACGTGCTACAGCGACATAAGCCGCTGCAACATTCTGGAGGGGCCTAAATCGGTGACGTGTCCACAGAACAATTATAAAATTCATTCAATGTTAGTAATAATTATAATTAATTAATTATTTTATATTAAAATACTGTAAAAGAGCCTCGATCAACACCTAGAGAAGCTCTCGCTGAAAGGTTGGGTTAAGGGTCAGATGCAAAAGGCAGTACTCCTAGACACGGCACGTATTGTCAGAAGGTTCCTCACTCTGCAGCCCTGACCACCGGTAGCTTGGGCCCTGCCCCGCTGCTGGTGGTACTCTAGGATTAGGTTTTTATAATGTTTTATTGTTTTTATATTAAAATATTGTAAAAATCTAGTTTTAAGAAAGAAGATAAATAAAGGAAATAATAATAATCTTTATTTGCATAAGAAACATGGTGTCGGTTACTGTTTACTGTTAGCCAGTCAGTTACAGTTTAGTAGTTATATTATGTTAATTAGGTACTTATATAAAAGAAAAAAAAAAGAACTATCATAAACAGTATTGAGAACTTCTGCTTTCTAAACTAGGTTAGACCTGTATTTTAGTCGGCAGCGATTCCTCCTACTTTTAAAGAACTAAATCAAATATTCTATATTGTACATACCTAGACTTAGCTAAGTATATAGCTAATAGTAACATGATAAGATATCCAGTTCCTCAGTAGTGGAGTCCCAATTAAAGTGGGCATCCACTTTCGGCTTTATTGCCACTGATCATTAGGCGAGTTGAAGACAAAGTGCTTTTCCGATGTGGTTTTTTCTTTCTTAGTGATTTTATAATATGATCTTGCAGCTTTCGAGATATCACTGTGACATTGACATTGCGCAATCGTTTCATTGTAACAAGAAGTAGATTAGTCTGTCAGCTAGGTGATTGAAATTAAGACAAGTCACACTGTCTAAATTAAGCTTAGATCCGGTTTTCAGTAAAACCGAGATATATTGGGTGTCATGTCATTGAATCAGGTGGGAGTATTTTCAGGTCCGGTTAATCTCATTAAATAAGTTAGTTAAGATTAAATAAATCGAAAAACTTAGGTACTCATATGCGATTTCATTAGAAAAGATGGCAAACGAATAGACTGGTTGTAGGAATCTGTCACTTATCATCATCACGAATCATCATCAGGCACGAGCCTTCCCTATGGATGGATAGGGAGAACGGGCCATAAACCACCACGCGGGCCCAGTGCTGATTGGTGGTTGTTAACGACTTGCAGCCGGGACCAACGGCTTTACGTGCCTTCCGAAGCACGGAGGAGCTCGAGATGATAAATTTTTGGTCACCCATCCGATGACCGGCCCTTGCGAAAGTTGCTTAACCTCAGCACTCGCAGACCGGGCGCGTTAACCACTGCGCCATCGAGCTCCTCATCCTCATCGAGCTGTCACTTATACTGACTTTTTATATAAATTTTTTGAGAATAGAAAAATGCTTTCAGAATTTGAGCGCATATCATATCAGTTGATATTTATCGTCGATCACTTGCAACACTTGAAATAACCAAAGTAAAAAACTATAAAAAACATTTATTACTTACTTTAAAAAAACTTATTAATTAAATTCGAACTTTTATTTTATAATTAACCCTTATAGAATAAATTTCGTGTCCTTTTATGTATGTACTTCATGTATATATCCGATGTATCGGATATTCTGATATTTACTATGAATATTGGGTATTCGCTTGAGTGATCTACCTCTATGATTCCTTCTTTAAATATCGGAACCGCGTAAAATACGCGCTGGAGTAGAACAATGTATCGTGTCAAGAGAATAATTAAATGCCGGTTCTTCAGTGCCAAGCCAGTCGTAATGGTTGTAGTGCTCGAAGGAAGTTGTGCTGTTACACCACTTTATCAGCGTAGAATGAGGAAATCGGTTAAAGCTAATTATATTGTACTACGTTGCGTACATGAAACTGTAATGCATTTGCAGTTTAATATAGCCTTATTAGTATTAATAGATGCCGTGGCAAAGGTCATTAGCATAGCGGGGATAATTATGAATAATAGTGTTAGCTGTAGTTCTAAAATTAGCTAAATGAAATTGAAATATACTTTATTGTACGCCATATACAAATATGTAAAGAGGATAATACAAGAAGTAGTAGAAATGGAGAAATGGTACTTTTAATTTAATATATATATATTTTTTTTTAATAGAGATAGTTAGTACTCTAGAATTAGTACTGTTTATATTTAGTTTTTATTTGTTTTATTATTATTTTGACAAAGTCACAATAGCATAGTTGGTAGAGCACCTGACCCGGCATCTCGTGGGGTGCGGGTTCGAATCCCGCTTGTTGAATTTTTTCAACACACAATATTTGCGTAACCAAAATCATAAATAATAATTAAAGTAAAATTTATGTGATTCGGTCCTTAAATCACGAATTATTCCAAAACTATCAAACCCACATACTTTCGTAGTGGCCTTACAACTGCTATATTATCTGATACTAGCTGACCCGGCGGACTTCGTACCGCTTTGACAGTTTCCATCATTGAGTTAAATTTAAATCAATGGTTTCCATGACAACAAAATAAACAAATCATTTTGTATTGGAAAATTAAATTGTCGTTTGTAGTATTACTTAGCGCTAATGTAGCATTCTAATGGTGAAAGAATTTTTGAAATCGGTCCAGTAGTTTTTGAGTTTATTCGTTGCAAACATACATATATATATATATAACTAATATGATTAATGGCCAGATAATATGGCATATCTTCATCGTTCGCCGGAACAATTCGACGAATGGAACTAGCGTTTTCCGTTATAAATATTATCTTGAATTGAAATATAAATACTTCAAAATGTAGGTATACGTAAGGTATCCAATTCAGTAAAAATTATTTATTTTTAGAAATGCATGATTTATAAATCTTGAAACATGATCATTTCTGTTGTACACGATATGAGATGGATACTAATAATAGGTCCATTTATAAATTTGAAAAAAGAATACATAAAAATATATGATTTCTGATAAGCTAATTGTTGAATAGTTTGGAAAGCCAGATACATAATTAATATAAACATTAAGCGAAAACTTCGCAACTGCGTACGGAGTGTGAGATTTGGTGCTGAAGAAAGCTAAGAATTATATGGAGTCCCGAAAAATGTTTTTCTTGTATGATATTTGTTACAATTATTTATTAAGAAACGTTCGATTTCGATCACTGGACGACCACTAATATTTATTAATTGTAAAAGAGAAATAATAAATTGATCCACAAAAAAATAGTAGGCTAGCACCTAAAATGCTAAGTTAGCATCTAACTTGTAGTTTAGGTGCTAACTTTGTATTTGTAGGTGCTAACTTAGTATTTTTGTGGGTTAGGTTAGGTTAGTTTGGTGATCGATTAAATACAACCCAATGTAAAATACGTATCTCTAGTGGCTAATAATTTTATTTACACTATCGGTCATTTAAAAAATAATGATCCGTCAAGTTATTTATTACAGACAACGTGAACTCTTTTATTTTGACAACGACAACGTCGTTTTGATTTCAGTTTACAGATTTTCAATATTTTCGCAATTTACGTAATAATCTGCTAACTTCACTTTGTAATAATACCTACTTAAGTAGAACTTGGGCCTGGATCTGGGTGCCTGTATGTTTTTTTTGTGTTTTCTTTATTTCTTTCCTTAAGCGAGTTTCATTCGCAAAAGCGCTGCTTCAATGCCATACAAATTGTCGTTTTCGTTAACGTGATCGAATGTCAATTGAAACTCGCACTTGGCACTGGTGCCGACGAACGCTGTAATGGATTTCTAACAACTTTCCTAGAACATGCAAAGATTACGTTTGAAATCATAATAATTTCATAAGCTACGAGTATAATATGAAGACAATCAATACTCAATACTCAATATTTTTATTGCACACCATAATGTTAAAAGGGTTGTATTTAATCGATAACCGATCACCAAACCGATCACCAAACTAACCTAACCTAACCCACAAAAATACTAAGTTAACACCTAAAAATACAAAGTTAGCACCTAAACTACTATTTAGATGCTAACTTACCATTTTAGGTGCTAGCCTACAATTTTTTTGTTGATCAATTTATTATTTCTTATGTTAAAAAGTTGTTATAATATAGGTACAGGTTCATTATGGGCCCTGTCGGGCACAGCAATTGGAAGAGGGAAGACTTTTCCAATTAATTTTAAAGTAAACTAGCTTTTATTCTTATATTTTCATTTATTGTATATATTATATTTTTTAAGAAAAAAATTATAAAAAATGATAATCAATAACAATAATAATAGTAATAATAATTTATTTGTAATTTTTTATCTAATCTATAATTATTTGATATTTGATTTTTATATTTTTTATTTTTATAGATGTTTGTCTTCTACAACCAAGGATGACATCTACAACCTTACATTCACATCTGATACGGAGAGTAATAATATTAAAGCAAACATAAATAATAAAAAAACACTGCTCAATCTCTCGCTATTGGTTTTTATTTTTGATTGAGTTTTCAAATGAAGAAAATTCTGTTAGGCTACAGTTAAATACTAAGTGCCTTACAAATAAGCAGAGAATAAGGTCCGAATAGTTTTTTTTGTGTTTTGTTCCTGACATGTAAACTTCATTAAAACAGACAAGACACGGAATAACTATTCGGGGCTTATTCATTGTTTATTTGTAAGGCACTTATAGTGAGATAGAGAGATAGAGGAGAGAGATAGAGGCACAGAAAACATAAACGAGTATGTACGTAGAGGTAAAGGCTGAAATGCCATTTGGTTTTTCAACCCTACAAATGATCTCAACTCATACTTATTGTTATTATTTTTTGCAAAAGAAAATAATGGAGCATTCTCTTAATTTATTGTTTAAACCATATAAGTTATGTTTTAAAAACTTATCAAAAAATGTCAGTTAAATAAATCTTATCGTCAAACTTTGAGCTCCAATTTGTCTCACACGGCATGCGTCGATTGTCAAAACCCCTACATATGAAGGAACGTTTAAAATACTTGAGATTCAGTAAATTAAATCTGATCACGAGAGCTCTGTCCAGCATCGTCAACGCAATAAATAAATCAATTTCCGACAAAATGAACAACTTTATAAAGGTGATAATGTCAACCGTCTCCGTAATGTCTATACGATACATTCAATCGATTCAAGACCTTAATGTCAAACAAATAACCGCCGTGCTAAATTATTCGTCAATCATGCTATTTTAATGGGAAAACTTCACAAAATTACCGACCACCGAAAAATGCGCCGCGGGACAATTATTCAGCGAACATAAATAAAATTATGGGTAATTACCCAAATAAGGGAGCGGAGAAAAATGTGCGAGAGCTAAGAGTTAACAGGTATATTGAATTCTTTAATTATGAGAGACGTCTGAAATTGGATCGTTTATTACATTGATATTATGTGCAAAAACTTGCGAGGGCATGTTCCGAAAGGTTATGCATGCGTAAGCGCATGACAGCAATTTTGAATATTTGATAATTACTCGCGAAGTTTTCGGAAATAATTTAAATTCCACCTGGGGCCTTACCATTTGCTCTTAGAGCAATATTACAGCGATGTTATTGCAGTTGTGAAAACGAGACGCGTTTATACGCGCCGCCAAACGCGTCTCGTTTTCACAACCGCAACAATATAACTGGTACAATAGATACTGCTTTAAGGCGCTGACAACCACGCAACAGCGTTCTCGGTAGACCTGCCTGCATACAATCAAAAGAAATGCAAAAAGTGCGTGATCCACTGGATTCAAGTCAGAAAATTTGAAAACGTTAATTTATTGACTTAAAATTTATAAAAAAATTAAAACAATAGCGTTTTTCTAATAAGTATTACGAATAAGATGTATACTTAATTTCATCGAAGTACTGAAGTAAATGGAAGAGATAATCATGTAAGTAGATACTGTTTAGGATTATTATTTAGGACTTAGGAATTTTTTTCTATTGACAAAGTGCATAATTTTGCTATTTGTAAACAATAACATTGTTACAAATATAGTCTATTTTAACACATATTTTCTTGGCGTTGTGTTTCATATACTTTTTATATAAACCATGCATTTCACCAGATGTCAGCGCCTTAAGAGCTCATGGTTACCTACCAGGATTTCACTCGAAATTTCAGGGTATCATTCGTAATCTGCGTCGACATTAATACGCCTTTTTATACGTTTATAATGAACACTGGCATTGTAAGTTACAGCGAAAAGTAATACGATCATTTGTGTCCATTAAAAAATACGCAGAAGTTTGCAAGAAAAACTAGTGGATAAAGTATTGTGGCATTTACCGAATCAGATATAGGGATTGACCTACTGTTGATGATTAAATCGGTACAGCCTTAGAGCTTTAATGCTCTAAGTGTACAGCAGGTCGACTTTAATGACAAATGCAGGTGGACTTTAATGACAAATTCATCAATTTTTAAACAATTGACGGTTTATTTTGCGTACAATTTTAGAGTTAATTAATTGACAGACATAATAAAAAAAATGCGTGTAAATCGAGTTGGCCGCGCCCGCACCGACTTCTCGGGTCCCGTCGTCGTCGTCCGTTGGCCGGCGTCGTCGTCGTGGTTGATTAGCGCAAACACCTACATTTGAAGTAATTTTGTTTTAATGAACTTGATACTAATTAACTAATAATAGCAAAAGCTACTAAATGGTAGCTACAATGGTAGCTACAGCTACTAAATGGTAGCTTTTGCTATTATTATATTATTAAAGAAAGAAAGAAACGCTGGCCGTGACAACCTGTAATTAAGATGACACTAGCTTTAAGTTTATGTTTGTTGCTTGTATTTAGTGTTTATTTTGTTGGCAGTAAGTAAAAAAAAATAAAGAAAGAAAATTTAAAAAAAAGTAATTTAATTAATTATTATTATAATTTTCAGCCTATACCGTCCCATTGCAAGGCAAAGGCCTCCCTTCCCTTTTTCCAACATTCTCGGTCTGTATCTTTCTGGGACCAATCCTTCAAAAATGAGTCTAACTCGTCCCGCCATCTCCGTCTAGGTCGGCCGCGATGTCGTTTTCGGACTTGTGGGACCCATTTTGTGGTAGATTTCGCCCACAACTTCTTCTGATTCTTCTTCTTGTGCCATCTTCTATCAGGGGTCGGCTATCATTACAGCCACTTGGGCCCGTGATGTTGCGCCTAGAATAAAAAAAAAAATTATATCTTACGGGAAGCACAGTGCCTTCATGGTGGAATCGCACTTCACCCGGGACTCTCAACTACTGAGGTACTGGCTATCTTATCTCTATAAATATAGCTGCTAGTACACAGCAATGTTACAAATATTAATGTTATGGCGACATATTTAAGAAAGATGGTGGTAGCTAGCCAGCATAAACAAGCTCTACCATCAACCAAACCAAGGACACAAACAATGTTCCTTCGCTGGGAATCGAACCCGGGACCTCTGGCTCTGAGACCGATGATCTTAACTTCTAGATCGCAGAGGCGGTTTTGAAAATTTTGAAGTACTCTGATTGTACCACTTTATCACATGATTATCATTTACAAAATGACCGACCGCTTTTTTAAGTGATCTACCAAAACGTTAGTTGCCCTGTCCAGTTTAACAAGTGTTTCTTTTTTTAGGATAGCTTTGTTTTATCGACATTCTAAGTAACAAACACTTTGAACATCAGCTAGACATATTTTACAAATATTTAACGATCGGCTGAGTTGAAACAACTACGAGTATACAGTAATGTTTTGTTATGTTTAGCACTAAACGTAATAAACTACAATATTTATTGTGCAGGCCACCGTTATAAATAGATATGATACTCCGCGGAAATTTTAAATGATATAGGCATGTAGGGTAGTCGCACCAGTGCTCGAGAGGATCCAGAGATCGACATGTTTTCCTTTGGTCATTAAAATAAGGGTCATCACCTGATCCGCAGATCTGCTTCCTAGTTGTCACACCGTAAAGTTTCAATGAAAACCTATGGGTAAGGCCACACAGCAGGTGCTTCGCTTAGAGCTTCGCTAGGTGTTAGACTAGGCGCCTAGATATATACTGGCCACACAGAACGCTGCGTGCTTCGAGACAACAAATAATTATGTTTCTGCTTGTAAAGAAGTGTATGTTTTTTCAAAGATAACAAAGCAACTACTTCTTTCGGAGAATTCAAATTAAAAATTTGATATACATCAGACTCGATCATGTTGGATACACGATATAAACATTTTGAAGGAGAATGTAATAATATATTATATAAAAAGTTGCGTAAATACAACAATATTACTCCAACATTTTTATATAAATCAGAAGCAGGATTTCATAGAGCCTCTCTTTTATAAACGGCAGCAATTAAAAGCTCCTCCATGACGGAAGACACCTGGTGGCACGATCAAGTTAACCAACGCGTTCGTTTGCTACGATACTCACCAAGTGACTATCTAGGCGATCAGCAGCGTGGCGTTTAGCGCGAGGTAGGGCCAACCCACCAACAGGCGACTTTAAAGTTTATACTGACGCCCCCTACCAACCGCCAGGTTACAATGTAGGTGTCAGATGTCCTTGTACAAGCACAAGGGACCATCTACTGACTTTCCCGCCAAGAAGTCTGAGAGGGTGGATTAAAGCGTCACTTAAGCTATTTTATTTTTAAATGCGCATAAATATATTATGAAACACCACTAGGAGAACAAGCCATGAACCACGCGGGCCCAGTGCAGATTGGTGGCTGTTAACGACTGCTAATGCAGCCGGGATTTGTTTATCATTTACTTTGTCCAAGTGATATTGATATACCTACTTACATAAAATTTTCATTGCCCGATCTCTCTTTCGCAAGTAAAATCAACGCCTGTCTGCATCATGTCTAATTGCATAACATGTTTTTTCCCTCACACTGCTTGAACACTGGTTCTCATTCTTTGACTATACAACTAAATTATAAGCCATCAAATAAGTACAAACTTGTAAAAAAAACCAAGTCTCGCAACTCAGTTCTTCTACCGTAAAACGTTGTAGCCATCGCATGAAATTTCAATGTATCTCACAAGTAATACATATATTTTAATTAATTAGATTGTGTAGAGCGATTGCCAAGTCAATCTATTTATTTAAAACATAAAAGATTTTTAATATTGATATGGTCACTAAGATGTTGTTAGGTTAGCTAATAACGTAATAACATATGACAGAAGGTCCCATAAGTAGGGACTGAAAAAATTAACCGACTTGGTATCACATGGATCTCACAACTTTTTACGGTAGAAGAACTGAGTTGCGAGACTTGGTTTTTTTTACAAATTTGGTTTTGATGGCATCTTATTTCTTTTTGTAGATGTTTTCCTTTCCGGTACCATCTAGGTACCTATCTACACCTGTTATTCCATTATATTATACTTATACAGGTACACTGATTCATTAACTGCAAATGTAACTTTGTACTCCTATACATTTATATGGGATCACAAAGTTGTTTATGCAGTTGGTGAATCTAGAAAACTTAATCGAAATTGCAAAATATTTTAGTTTTTCCGTGATTTATACACTAAACATTAATTGTATTCTAAATTTGAAGCTTCTGTGTCTGCTAGAAGTACCTTAGAGTTTTGATGATCGGTCAGTCAGTCAGTGAGTGAGTGAGTGACAAAATTAAGAAACTTTGACTAGTTATAATTCTTAAACTACTGATTCAAATTGAATGAAATTTGAAATATACCGTGTTTATACAATACCAGCTTGGTTACTGAAAATTTAGGCTTTTAGTTTTATCGACAACGAAGTTATAGGTGGTAGAAAATGGCCTGAACTGTTTCGAGAAAAGGATGGTACAGCCGTGCCGCTATTTTGCTCGGCTTGGCGGCTGCCGTGCCCCCAGATAAAACTTGAAATATCAATTCCAAAGCTGTTCCAATTATAACTTTATTTAGTCTGCCCCCCAACCGCCTAACACTCTCGCTTTAGATCGCTTTGAAAACGAGGCCCTCGCCTCGCTTTCTAATATAATATCGAAATATAATATCGAATAATATCGAAAGCTATAGCCTATAGCTTTCGATACGGCTTTCATATTGCTTTCGAAATGACAAGATGACGCCTCCTCCTCGCCTCGCCTTCAAAGCGATCGAAAGCGAGAGAGTTAGGCGGTCGACCCCCTGGTTTGCTGAAGTTGTTATATCCATTATTCATATGATCATTAGATTATTAATCCAGTACAAAAATAGCGATCATAATGTACCTATTGAGTATACTTACGTTAGTCGTTACGACGTTAACATGTAAGTATTTATGAATTGTACTCGTACTAATTATTCCGTGCTTCGGAAGGCACGTAAAGCCGTTGATCCCGGCTGCATCAGCAGTCGTTAACAACCACCAATCCGCACTGGGCCCGCGTGGTGTTATGGCCCGTTCTCCCTATCCATCCATAGGGAAGGCCCCAGCAGTGGGGACATAAAATGAGCTGATGATGATGACTAATTATTTCTAGAATAATGTAGTTTTTTTCTTTGATTTTTGCTATGCATATTCTTTTTTTCATTAATGTAGTCGTCGTAATGTAGTTTCAGTAGTGTATGTCACAAACGTTGTAATGTAATGTACGAGTAGGTATATCATTCTCATCACCAGATTATTTTATGTGTCTCTATGCATGAAAACACGACGAGGAAGAACGGTTCATAAACCATTCGGGCCCAGTGCGGTTTTGTGGTTGTTAACGACTGTGCATGCAGTCAAGACCAAGGGCTTTACGAGCCTACCAAAGGAGCTCGAGATTATAAGTTTGGCTGATAGCTTCAGACGGTCTTTTCAGTATCACTGGACTTGTGATGCCTTCCGAAGCACAGAAGAGCTCGAGATGATATTTTTTTTGTCACCCCTCCGATGACCGACCTTTGCGAAAGTTAAATAATTTCAGCAATACTAACCAATGCGTTTACCACAGCCATCGAGCTCGTCGTCCTCTTTCATCATCATCATCATCAGTTCATTTTATGTCTCCACTGTTGGTGCACGACCCTTCCCTATGGATGGATAGGGAGAACAGGCCATAAACCACCACGCGGGCCCAGTGCGATTGGTGGTTGTTAACGACTGCAAACACAGCTGGACCAACGGCTTTACGTGCCTTCCGAAGCACGGAGGAGCTCGAGATGATACATTTTTGGTCACCCATTCCGATGACCGGCCTTTGCGAAAGTTGCTTAACCTCCTTACTTGACTTAAATGTGTATATATGTGTACATAGTTTATACATATTATATACTATAAGATATGTTGTTTAATATATGTGTTCTTAACACCGTGTCAACAATGTTGTGCCCCTCTACCAAAAGACTCTTAATAAAAAATTTACCGCGTTTTTATTATCGTTTCTCTTTTTATATTTTGGGTTACGTTGGGTAACTTTATTATTGTTTAAGTGTTCACTTAAGTACACATAATTTAATAACAAAGCATAGTCACAAGTTATTAATTCTTTGATGCTGGACAATGCTGTTTGTTGTAGTTTTAAACCAGCAATACGTAAGAAGGTTCATTATATGTACAAAAATAATTGTATTTGCCAAAACAATTTTCGTTTAACTAAGTTTTACTCATCATCATCATCATCAGCTCATTTTATGTCCCCACTGCTGGAGCACGAGCCTTCCCTATGGATGGATAGGGAGAACGGGCCATAAACCACCACGCGGGCCCATTGCGGATTGGTAGTTGTTAACGACTGCTAATGCAGCCGGGACCAACGGCTTTACGTGCCTTCCGAAGCACGGAGGAGCTCGAGAACATAAATTTTTGGTCACCCATCCGATGACCGTCCTTTGCGAAAGTTGATGCTAACCTCAGCACTCGCAGACCGGGCGCGTTAACCACTGCACCATCGAACTCCTCTCTGTTTCACACAATTATCAAGTGTTCTCAAAGTTTGTTAAAAGGTTTTTACTGAGTCGGCATCGCATGCGTTATAACTCTGTTACTAACTCCCGTAGCCTAAGATAACCGCTTACCATATTTTTAAGGTGACTGATTTTCACCTAAGTGAAATAAAAAAAAATAAGTTCCAATCATACAAAGCGCCAAACGTTCTACGCTTACGTCGAACGTTTGGCGCTTTGTATGATTGGAATTGAATATTAGCCGCGTTCACCATATACGATTCTATGGCATTCCTGACCATATAGGTACCTCTATGTTTAATCTAAATTCTTCGATCGAATCTTAACAAATCGTTATCTACCCAAAACCTCGTGGTACGCCGCATACCGTGTCTTGGTCGACTGTCAGTAATCGGCTTACGCCAGCTCTGTTTGTTGAACCAACCTGTCAACTTGTATGACCAACACCTTGTAGACAATTCGTCAGGCTTATATGTGGAAGCGACTCGTCGAATTTTTATTGGCATTGTTAGTAGATTAGGCATTATTATCAGGGGATTACGTCTCATTGGTGAGTGAAGACATATCGAAGATTGCTGAAAATATCGTAGATGGATAGAGTAAGGTATGACACCGTGTTGCAAAGGATAAACAAGAGCCTGGAACTCCTGGAAATTATAAAACGGAGGAAGCTGCAGGATTTCGGGCCCATTATGCGCATCAATAAGTACAGTCTCCTACAGCTCATACTGCAAGGAAAAATTCAAGGCCAGAGAAGGCCAGGCCGTAGAAAGGTGCAGTGGCTGGCTACAGAACCTCGCTGAGTTGTACAACCTGAGTACTTCAGAGCTTTTCCGAGCCGCAACATCACGGGCACAAGTGGCCATAATGATAGTCGACTTCCGATAGGAGATGGTAAATAAAGAAGAAGAGAGTGAGTGAAGGGGCGTGAGACTTATGGATTCTGTACAAGGAAACTTTATGTGACCACAGGCCCTGTCTATTATGTATATTAGACGCAAGTGGATTCGTCAAAAGTGTTACTATTCAATACAGCTAGGATTAGATTACATCATGGCTAAACTGCACGATTAAATTCTTTTTACTGCTAAATTACTGAAACATTAAAAAAATTACTTACATCGAAATCAAATAAGAAAATATTAATTTAACTATCCAGAGACTATTGGTATTGCGGGGAATGTTTATTTATATTTTGTTTTTCTTTAGTGAATGATGGAAAACCGCCAAAGTTCGAGAGATATGAAAGGGCTCTAAATAAAATAAAAAAATCTCCAAAGTTGATCATCTGTATTGGTCAGTGTAAGCCCATATAGTGCGAGGCCCTTACTAAGGCATACTCTCTATAAAGGTTCTATATCATAACTAAATCTCTGACCGAGACAGGTCTCGGTCAAAACAATATAACATGAAGGTCTTTATAGGAACACCACGCCTCAGATATACGTCCGATAACGTAGCCGGGGGCGCAACATATCTATGCCAACCTGTTTTGTTTGTGATACTATCATTGAACGTATTATTTTAATGAAAGAATGCACTAACCGTAATGGGTTCTGATTTCGATAAGGTATTGGTTTCATGGTACACACGCCAGCACTCACGCCACTACTGACTGTCAAACTTACTTAATAGACTTTAAACTTTACGTATGTGAAATATGGTTGAACATTCATTGAAGAAATCTGACAGTCTTGAATAGTATGACGTGCAGAAGTCTCTGTACATGTCCTGCGCTGTCAATGCCGCCGACGCGTTTAAATGAGTAGCTGCGTTCGTGGTTTATTGGTTACTGGTCTCGGACTCAAAGGTCTCGGGTTCGATTCTTAGAAAAGAGTAAACACTACATTGTATAATACATTCAGCAGCATAAGTCGATGATGTATATTAGAATACCAATAATTATGAAGCCAAGATTAAGATTACAAGGTGTTGAAGGTGTACTTTGCGATGTTTGGAGAAATAAAGTGTATCAGGTCACCCTGTGGTCAAAGTTTGACCGTTTCATAATAGATAATTTTAACACATATTATACAAAAATCTATTTTTCACTCCTTTCCTACATAACTACCAAATATCACACTCCTCCGTGCGCGCAATGTGCTTAAAAAGGGAAACAAAGGGTTTTTAAAGTTTTCTCTTCTCGTATTAATATAAAGATTATGAAAAATTGGAAATATTATTTTTTTACTTTTTATTTTTAAGTGTTAATTGCTACACTTTCAATAATCAAAAAGCAGTGACAAAATTCAGCGCTTACGTCAGCCTTCCCGGTAGCATAACGGTCAGTGCAGCCGCCCGGATTGCGGAAGACCCAGGTTCGATTCCTGGCAGAGTCGGGTGCGCGTTTAATTTTTTCACTGTATTTTATATAAATATTAAATTGTAAATAGCTGGTATGCAATTATTTACCCATCATCCCCATGGCAGAGAAAGGATGGCACTAGAGCTTTTAATGTTAAAGCCTCCCTTTCTCCCAACAAGCTCTTCATAGCTGGGAAAGGAGAGAAATGTCCCATACCCCTTTGACCCCGCTGTACGTATAAGACAGCATTTACATAGTTAAAAAAGAGAAGGTCTCTAATAGAGTGTTGACAGCCGCAAAGAACTCCGATCCGAACGCCAGGAGAATCTAATTGGGGAAACGGGTAAAGAGAACTCGTGAGGAGGTTCGATGACTACGGCTTAAGGAGTCTTTAGTTGTCCGGTTACTCTGTAAAGACCATGTGCAGCAATCTCCTACAAAAAAAAACAGCCGCTAAGAAAAATATCGCTCGGAAATCTTGGGATCTAGGGTGAACACGGGTGATTACCGAACCGGTGATCCCAGTCACCCTGCAGCACGTGAAGGGGATGTACAGTGGTTTTTAGTGGGTAGGCCTCCCAAATCCTTGTCGAGAGCCTTATCTGGGCAGGGAGGCGGGAGCTGGAGGGGACAGCCCTACATAACCATCATGTTGGGCGACGAGTTTTCCTCTGTCAAAACAAAAAGGATTATGGGATGCAGTTGTTTTGCATACAAGACCACGGTCTGTCCGCTGGTAATTTATAGAACTGGCAGTAGGTAAATTAATTGCAATTGTACGATGCTTTGACTGTTGGTATGATGTTTTGCAATACAAATATTTATTTGAATAACATATTAATTATTATGTATGTGATAGGAAGGTCGTAAGTTCAGTGCGCACAGAAAGCTTATTGAATTAACTTCTGAATGAATTCGTTGTAGCGTATGATAAGATTATTTGTACATTTGAGATGTTTGCGTATAAAGTTTGTGTCTAGTACCTACCTTTGTAACTGTACGTAGATCACTAAAATTCTTGTAAGATATTTAAAATATTGTTAAATATGAGTTTTTCTTATTAGTTAGTATAGTTAGTATATTTACATTCCCGTCTGTAATTCCATATCAAAAAAATATTGTTTTACAAAGTAGGGATCTGTAATTAGCAGTAGGATAAGTAGGTATACAATGTAATAACTTATTTTATAAAGTGCTGTAGTTTCGATGTTCATGAATAAATAAATAGTTAAATAATAAAAATAATAATTTATTTGATAAAAATAAACCAACAGCATGGCAATTTTAAGTAGACACAGGTTTGTTAGAAACTATACTTAAATAACCATACTTATCACAACGAGTAGAAGGACTTTAATTAAATCTATGAAATCTTAATACCTATAAGTAGTTATAATAATTAAAGAAAATAAATTTATTCCTATATTTAAAGCTTAACTATGGCTGCAATTTAGTCGCATAGGTACGGAATTGTAGCTTCTGTCATGTCTCTTATGCTTAATAAATTTTAATAAAGCTAGCCCTACCTACTTCCCATTGATTTATTTTTTCCTCTCAAGAAACATTATTTTCTATTATTGGTAATGTCATAAGTATCATTTTATCGTTCAAGATGCCCACTTCCAAATAAACGTTGTGTGATAAAGTGCCATATTGTCATGTGAGTGGCCGTTCTATTTTTAGTGCGGCCAACAAGGCACACACACTGAATTCATCAACAATAAACTACAACCACGCAATCAATTTGACCCATTCAACGCATTGTTATAAGTAGATACTGGTGTAGTACACTAGTAGTTAACGTTTGCTATTGTGGCGTGATCGAATTTCATCTCATAAATAACTAAAATGATTTTTATATTTTATTACTGTAAATTAAAAAGTGTCGATTTTTAATAATAAATTATCTGTTCAACATATTTGCTGCAGCGCCATCTAGCGTCGAGTAGCAGTGAAACAAAACTGCTACAAAGTATGCTTTTATTCGTTGTTTATAAGTGTTTATAGATGGCGCTAGTAACATATTAACATTGTTTCTGCCCCCAAATTTCATGAGTAAAGTACAAATTATAAATAAAAACTAATAGTTATTAAAATGATACCTAAAGTAATATAGTCCATTAAATCGTAAAAGTAATCATACTGATAATGTACCTAAAGGTATATATTTATTATTTTAATTAATTGTTGATTTTATACCTATTCACAGCAATTCTATATTTACATTTAGTACATCGAAAATGAAAACGGCTCTTTAAAAAAACGACTACTCGGGTTGCGAAAGGTCGCGGGTTCGAGGTTCACCTGAAGCAGTCGTCATTTTTCAAGTGCTGTTTGTTTTCGTGATTCGTAGATATTATGTGAATATTTTTTCAGCTCATTTCATAGGTCAGGCAAGTGTGGACAATCGGTATTTTTATTTGGGACATGGAAATTTTTATTAAATCTTATGATTATACATTTTGTCATTAATATCGTTATTGCATGTATGTATTTCCAACACAAATGATTTGGTTCAGGAATAAATTAATTGAATTGTACTGAACAATACAGACACAGACTTGTGCGTGAGTGTTGAAGCGCATGTCTGATTTTTTAAAATACTATATTTCTTTTGTGTAGTTTTAATTTTTGCAATGCCGGATCATTGGATTGGTGATGACCAATGTATTAATTTGATAAAATTAATACATCCCGATCTTCTCCGTGCTTCAGAATGCAAGTTGAGCTGTTGATCCCGGTTGAGGTAGTCTATAACAGTGCGTCCTGCCTGTGTCATACGGAGCCGAGATGTGGACACTCACGGTGACTGGTCTTTAAATTAAAAATCGTTCGGCGAGCTATGAAGAGCTATGCTAGGTGTTACTCTGAAGGATCGAATATGAAACGAAGTCATTCGCCAGAGAACAAAAATAACTGACACAACTCGAAGAATTAGCAAGCGAAGTGGCAGTAAAAAGTAAATTGTCTAACTGTCCCACTGCTGGGCAAAGGAAATCAAGTCATCACTATAATTGATAAGTAAAGACTTAATCACACCGCTTGCCAAATGCGGGTTGAGATCACAAACCTGGGCTATGCATCGAGAGATCCGAAAACACTTTGCCCAACCTGGGAATTGAACCCGAGATCTTGGGGTATCGGGCTGGGCGCTTTCCCACACGGCCACCGAGGCGTTAAACTGCTGTTGGGCTTGGAAATGGCAGTGGGTTGGTCGTATTAGCTGCAGGACCGATAACAACGGTAGACGTGTTAGATAAGATGGCAGTCTTTAAAACCCACCAGGTAGGCTACTCTTGACGCAAACTCAATCTCAATACAATTCCAATGCGATTAATATGTATCGATATTGGGATAAGTTTCGCAATTTCGGAACGTCCCATCTCGATAATAATTTGTTCACTCAATTTCCACGCAATTTAATTCCAATGTGGCGCATTATCGCTTTTAAGAGTGCCATTTGAATTTTTTAGATTTGGAATTGGAAATTGATTATTGCAATTGTGTTTCAAGAGTAACCCACCAAATCGCATTAGGCCAGTATGGTGGGTGATAGTTCGATCTCCTCATGCTCTTCCTTGGGTGGGTGGCCGAGCCTAATAGTGGGACATTAACAACATGATGATAATGATGATTGATGAGACACTTCTTGCCATTTTTGCTTCTGCTGATGTACAGACACTAAAACAATAGGGTTTGCGGAATATGGGCATTGCAGTTGATTTTTCTTGTTGCAACATGTTCTGAGATGAGTCCTTTTCGGTTTCATTTCTCGTATCTTATTTTTGTTTAATCAATTTTTTTCAATATTTTTTAATTGATTTGTTTTTTTTACTTTAATACCAACTGCCTTCAATCTTCATTGCAGTTTTTAATATTTTTTGAGTGCTGACGCAACTTACCTTAATTACCTTCGCAAGAAAAATTTGTGACACGCCTGCATATGCGTGATGTCATTGTCATGTCACCTCCCAGTTGAGTCATGAGGTCACATATTTTTTATTAAACAAGGCAAATGACCCAATATAAAGTGAAATTATTATTTTTTTATTAAGAGTGTTTGCTGTTGGCCGCTTCTTAGCCTTCAAAGCGTAACCTGGGTTTGTCATCACCAGCTCATTTTTATGTCCCCATTGCTGGGGCACGAGCCTTCCCTATGGATGTATAGAGAGAACGGGCCATAAAACACCATGCGGGCCCAGTGCGATTGGTGGTTGTTAACGGCTGCCAATGCAGCCGGGACCAACGGCTTAACGTGCCTTCCGAAGCACGGAGGAGCTCGAGATAAAAAATTTTTGGTCACCCATCTGATGACAGGCCTTTGCGAAAGTTGCTTAACCTCAGCACTCGCAGACTGGGCGCGTTAACCACTGCGCCATCAAGCTTCCAGCTCTTCGCTCGAGCGACCAGTGTTTGTAAACGATACTAAATGGTTCCTGAAGCCATAAAAATTTAGTACCTAGCCTAAACTGCCCAACTGTTGGGCAAAGATCTCCGTCATTAAAATCAACTCTTCAGTACAATAATTATTAGCTTATTCCATACGCCCATCTGTCATGCGAACGTTGATTGTATTTATCACAGAGTAATATATGACCAGAGATTTACGCTAAAAATCTTAATTTTTGATTACTGTTCGTACCAAATGGACTTACAGGAGAAAGGTAAGTACCTGAAGCGGCTTGGTAAAAACCACAAATCCAGATTTGCATCGAAAAATCTGGAGCACACTTAGACCGACCTGGGCATTGAACTCTGGACCTCCGGATATCGGGACAAGCGCTTTGTCACTCCTCAATGGATGTATTTCTAAAAAAACTTAGTATTTACATTTCATGTCGCATTAAATTGAAGCTCCCGGTGACCCTGTATATGATAATTATTAGGTAATAATAATAATATAAATTTTATTTGCACACAAAAAAGAAAGATACAGATAAATTGACATAGAGATAAAGTACGAAATAGGCGGCCTTAATGCTAACAAGCAATCTCTTCCAGGCAACCTTGGATAATATGTAGGGTTGCCATCCGTCCTGACATTCGGACTTTTCCTTCCCGACTCCGTTGAAATTATGTAACATAGTTATGGCGTCTCTCTCAACTGTCTCAACTCCTTTCTCAGGGCAAAATCTAACTGTATAATCTCTTAACTCTTTGTTGACTCCCATAACCAGTAAACCCTGGGGGCATTGCAATTTGCAACCAATTACACAAAATGAGAGTGAGGTGGACTTCAACTTTTTTGATTTCACTGTGGGCAACCCTAATACGTAATAGATATATTTACCCATTTAAACCATTAACCCATGATTAATGGCTCTCGGTAAAATTAAATTAATCATAACATACCATGTGGTGTATTTTCCGCAGAATTTAATGGGTAGGTCTGGAGTGAAAAAAACTGTAATGTTTTATTTACTTGTAGAGGAGCAATATATTGAATATATTTAGACAAACTCTCAGTTGGATAGGTCTGGAGGTTTCGCCGAAATCCTGTTATTTCAAAATTCTTTTAAAGTGATCGGTCTCTATCTAACTCTACAAACAAAAATAAAAAAATTGATATAATGTTTTTATTTTATTTTATAATAAGCTATGATAATCGCATATTTTTATCGAATTAATTTAGTTATTTCACTTTAAGGCGAAGGGTAAGACACACTAGCGCCGCTAATGGATTTAATATGATAACTGCTAAACTGGATTTTTTTACAAACATTGCGGACCTTCCGACACTAGGCAAACATTTATTATTTAATAATTGTGCACTACTTTTAGGTTTGTTTTTGTATTCATCAAAAGTGGCCATTGTTTGTGAATAAATGCGATAACCTGTTTTGTGAATAAACCACGAAACAAAAAGTAATGCACAATTATTAAATAAATACTATGGATGCTTTCCTTTTATCGGACGGTACGCAATGTTTAAAAAAAGATCCGGTCCGTTAGTAATTGTCAAATTATCAATTGGTGGCGCTAGTGTGCCTTACCCTTCGCCTTAATGGACACGAATATAAACAGCTAATATTTAAATATATTATATATTACATAAATAATTTATAAAGCTAAATAAATAGCTTAAAGGTAAAACAATTAGCTTATTACAGTCTCAAAACTAAGCAAAGGCATCCATCATTAAAATAAAATCATCATTATAATTACTGGCGATTGGCTTAATCACTTGCCAAATTGTTGGTTGCTTGGTGGCGGATTGGTGATCAGCCGGGCTATCAAAATTCAAAATTCAAAAATTCAAATTCAAAATCATTAATTCAGTTTAGGTTACAAATAGCTCTTATGAACGTCATTATGCCATTGGTTCGTAAGTCTACTCTGGGCGGGAGACCTTGTACTGAGAAGAACCGGCAAGATACTCAGCAAGTGTCAAACTCTTCTCCCTTACAGTGTCAAAAATATTGGGAAATGCATTCTTTTATTAATTTTATTAAGCATTCAAAGACATTTTCCATCGCAAATAAAAACATAACACACAATAACGAAACATCTTGTAAAGCCTACGGTACTAAGACAAATTAATTAAAACGAATTATTAATTAATTATTAAAGTAGAATTAATATTTATATAGTAGTTAGTAATATTTTAGTGCAATATTACATTTATTTAGATAATAAGTAAAGAAAGCTGTGTAAGTTATTAATAAGTGTGCAAAATTGCACATATGTCATTTTAAAAGGCAATGCTTTGTTAGAAGCAGTCTACGTGTTTTGCTGTAAGCTACCTTATTACATTAATAAATAATACTGGGTATTCTAATATAAACTTTTTACAGCTATTACTCGTAGTTTAAAATATTCCGTAAAAGAAAAGAAAGAATCAATTGAGCATCGTCATTAATTCAATTTTTTGAAATTTCAAAACTAAGTAGGTAGAGCATCTAAACGTGAAAGAAAACTTCGTGCCCCTTTTTAAGCATATTGCGTGAAATCTCTCTACTGACTAGTGGTCGCCCAGTGGTCGAAATTCGATCGTAATTTTATTAAGGCTGCACGGATTGTATCCTAAGGAATTAAAAATTAAAAAAGATAGAAAGTGTGTTTGGATTGGCATTGACAGATTTCGACCGCTCCTTTTTCATTTTTAAAATTTTTGAAAAGAATATGCGTGTGTGTCAAATACATGGTAGTGTGTGTAATGTTTGTTTTATTGATTTAATGTATTTTTTATGCATAATTAAAAAAATATTAACATTCTGCAATCCTTCTCTTTATAGGTGTGCGAAATTTCATACTCCTCCGTCCGCGTAATTTTCGTAAAAAGGGGTACAAAGTTTTTGCTTCACGTATTAATATATAGATAGATAAAGGTTATATGGAGAAGGTGTGCCGAAATATAAGATTTATTTAAAATATGTGTTACATGTAAATATTGTATATTGTTGAACTACGGTCGAGTTTCGGCCACTGGGCGACCACTACTTAGTATAAACAAATGGGAGCCATTAAATTAATCTTCGTACCGGCCGTCTGATTGTCTGAAACAGCTGGTCAAGTCCCATGTCAATGAATTCATCAACTGCAATCAAGTTATTAAAAGCACTCGGCACGAGGGATTGGTTTCGCTCAAGTCGGAATGGCAGCACAATTTGCGTTGACGATCTAGTCAACGCGCGACGCCCGAGCCTGAATGACGCTTACGCGGTCGCGAATTTAAAAAAAAAACGAAACTGTCAGTGAAGAAAAAAGTAAAAAACAAAACAAGCGACGATCGTAAATTTTCGAGCCAGTGATCATTGCGTCTTAACTTTGTTTTTTCGACGTGAATAATGAATATTTTTGCCTCATTTATGAAACTTGATTGTTCATAATACTGTTTGACGTTCTTTTGTTATTATATTTAATAGTGATAGGTTCCCAAAGTGATTTAAAACATAAAAATAATACTAGCTTGCGATTTGACTGCGTTTATAAAGATATCGTACAGAATTGTTCACTCACTCCTACACATCTAAATTAATAATAGTAAATGTATACTTTAAATTTTCCTATTGAAAAATTTGCGTCACGTCTACACTTCTCATTATCATTACTTCACAAGGAGATCTCAAAAAAAGTTTGTCATAAGTATGAGGATAATTTCAAAGGCGTGTTTGTCGTAAAGTAGTGAGTAGGTAAACGAACGCGATTCGTTATTTAATATTCTCGAATAACATTTTCGCCCGAAAACCGCTATGGAGTTCCAAGTTTTTTATTAGAGCAAAAAAGTTTATTTTATGGCATTATTGTTATGATCACCTTCAGGTTGTAGGTAGATATACGACCTGCGTGCGTTGCCAACATAGTAACACTGTTACGCATCACCAACTTCCGATAGAACAAGACCAGCCTTCGGCTACTTCCGGAAACTTAGTTTTTTTTCTCTGAATTACTATTATTTGTTCTGTGTTTGACTCTGATTGAACTGGCAGTTCGCGTTACACGTATATAAATATGTGTGTCTAAATTGGAACTACTGCTAGCTTTGAAGCTGTAAGCAGCATCATAATTCTAGAAATTGTCATATGTAAAGAATGGTAAGCATAAGTAAGTATGGCGTCTAGTCTCTTAGTGTCTCCACTAGAGATGTAAAATGACTGAGTCTGATGAGACCTGTCACGCTGGTCAAAAACGACAGATGACCGGCCATTTATTGTCAATTTCAGTACAATTGACTCATACATTCCTGTTTAATTACTAATTCTATCTATTATTACTAGGTAACACAGATAATTTTTATTTATTAAAAGATACTAGTGCATGTATGTTATTTAGATATTTTAATTACTAAAAAAATAAAGCTGTCTATTTGAACAATACATGTCATCTCTCCCCTACGACAGTTAGTCTAAGTTAAAGTTCTAGCCCTCGAGTTTCCCGAAGAATCTAGTTAAACAGGAATAAACTTTGGGGATTTCTCGGTCACAACGGCTCGAGGAATTATAAATTTGCTCACCGCCCAAAAATCCTGTTACGCTCAATAAGCTGCTAAGACCAAAGCCAGCTTAAAAATATCGTATCTGTAAAAAAAATAGGACATACCATGTGGCAAGAGTATCTGTTACTTATCATAAAAACTAGCAGCAAATGTGTCACTTGAGACGCGATCAACTTTTTTGATCAAGTTTAACTTTTATTCGACATTGATCAAGCGTATGTCCAAATAACTTTTTAGCTTCGTAGACCGCAAACATCACATGTATATCTCAAGTCATAATTCAGTCTAGTTTTATCCTGTAAATCCTGGTTGTAACCAGAGTATTCACGATCAAATAGCGATAAAATAACTGACAATTAGTACGAATAAAATCGTTCAATTGCTGCACTTAAGATGCAGAGTAATTTTCAACATGGGACTCACAAGGCAGGGCCAATGTATCTTAATATGTTCATACAAGAAACATTACCAATTGCCATTTTTAGTACTGTAATTGAATTCTATTACCTCGTTATTAAATGTAGACACATATTCTTACAAGTTTCTGTTGCTAAAATGTAAATTTACTCGAAAATATAGATTGTATTGATGTAGATGAGAACCCTTTAACAGACAGAACATGTTTGAATATTTCATTGGTTTTCAATCTTATCTCAATCAAATAAAGTTTAAAATGTGGTGTCCCTCTGACTGCGAAAGGGTTAGCATTACATTTAAACTATCATCATTATCATCATCAGATCATTTAAAATACCAATGAGTTTAGTCTTATTATCCATTGTCGAGTATATCGACTACAATGCGGTTTCGATTGCGTTTAATTGAACGATTTCAGTAGTGAAAAAAGTATCTTCTGAAATGCGATTCTCATTGCAGTTGATGATATTTCCGGTTGATTTGCATTGAATGATGTTCAACCTATAATGAATGGCTCCGCGTCATCTTTATTAGAACAAACAATGCAATTCGATCATATCGCTTCTAAATATAGATTAATGCACGATTGTGATCTAGGAAAACTCTCATTAAAACTTTTGCGGTATAACTTACATATTCTATTATGTTTAGACGTCTTGTTTCTTGAACAATAATAGAACAGAAACTGTTTTATTATTAATCAAGCTATTAGTTTTACTTGACACTCCTTACTTCTTACTCTACTCTCAGAACAAATTATATGAAAATTCCAAAACTGCTTAATCTCTCTTTGTTGAATACGCTCAAGCATATATACAGACGATGAATTGCCACTTTGGATAATTCTTACCTGTAAGTAAGTACGTAATGGTTCGGCCTCTATATAACATAGCTCTTCATCCAGTACTAACCAGCCTGACATAGTATCGTGTACTCTCTTAGTCGCTTCTTATTTATTTTAAGTTAACCGTGATTGCAAAAGCTTACTCTCTCTGATATCGCCTTTCACCTTATTTAATTTTAATATTAATTATAGTAATTGGTTATGTAACCGTTTTAATTAAATAAGAATAAATAAATAAATACCTTCATCAGTACCATTCTCCTTTTTTAAGAAATCTCATTGCACCTAAAAAATTTTTGATGTTTTAAACTTTCCGTCGCATTATTATTACTCTTTACTAAATCAAGATATAGCCAATAGAATAATACAAGTTTCTACCTATTTACAAGAATTTATAATCTTTACTTTGTGATGTCATGTACCGTCTCAGTTTGGAAAATTCCATGGCCATCTTTTGGAGAATGACGTTGCATCAAGCTGTAATGATTACATATTTTCACAATATTCTGTTCAAAGCTTACATTTTACTAATATCCGAGAGCTTCCCGTTCAAGAAACGCGTGCTATAAATACATGACATTCACCTGCAACTTTGATCTTCTTCTGTAAAAAATGTGTCAAGGTTGGTTGGAGTTTGAAGTGGAATAGACTGGTGACATGACATTTGATGCCACTTGTTTTTAAATGCGTAACTCTCGTTCTTCATTTGTTTCTAAGCGTTCGTCAAGGCCGTTCTTAAATTTCAACTTATTTCTTTAGAACTTTTTATCAATGTTGATGTGAGAAGCAGTTTTCCCTATTTTCTTAGGTTTCAAGGGTGCTCGCTGCCTTCGGGTCAGTAGCTCTACCATTAGTTTAGTTAACATACTTCTTGTTAGCATCTGCGTAAATATTTGGCATCAGCAATTAATTTTACAGTAAAGCCAAATTTATTACGGCACGTCACGGCTGAATGTTTGTACGAAAAAAAAACTTTAGGCTCTAGAGAGTATCAGAGAGCGCCTTCGTTTCTTACCGCTCGGTTCACCGCCCCGCAACTCGCATCGCTCCCAACATGATGATGCTAATCGTTGTCGTGGAAAAATTTAAATATTCCTTTTCTGTATTTTTTTAACCCATTGCGTGCTATAAGAAAAGCTCGATGGAGCAGTGACTTGCTCTTTCGGGTTTCGATCTTGCAAGTTTTAAGCAACGTCGCATTGACGTGACACTAGTTGGATGAACAAATTAAACATGACTCCTACGCACTTCGGCATTAAGCCGTTGGTCCCAGTTGTAGTGTTAAAATGACAATCGTTAAATACTACCATGTGGCGGGATATAGCCCAACTCATGCGGCCGAACCCAGCAGTGGGTTGTCGATAACATATATTGAATGTTGAAACGGGAATTCAGAGCCTATCACATATTAACAATATAGTATGAATTCAGTGTTAAAAATCCCAAACGACCTTAATAACATAAATATCTGTTAATCTTCATCATTCGAATATGATTGTGTATATAAGTTCATAATCGTCCAGGGACTCACGTCAGTGGAAGATAATATTTACTGTAAACTTGGATCAACCTAGGAAGAATTTTTGCGTGTTTTCTTTGGACCACTCATCTAAATTTCAATATGACTAATGGTTTGGATGATTTATATTTAGCGCACACCTTGCCATGCCTTGCCACGTGCTGATACGCTTTTGTCGCTTTAAGAATTTCGTTTATTATTGTCCAAATGCTCTACGGACGGGTTGGCGACAGGGTTTTGAATAACGTTAAAATATGGTAACGTTACCTTTATCCTACGAAGATAACGTTAATAGAATAGTTAACTTTATACTTGATACAGTTACCTGAGAGACTTTTTTAACGGTAAACTAACTAACTGTTATACGCAGATTGGCAAAATCGCATTAGGTAACTAAAAAAGTAACGACACTTTTACTGATAACGTCTAACTTTATAGAAATAACGTTACTTAACGATACTTTTACTGTGAATTAAGTAACGTTATCAAGCCCTGGTTGGCAACGTCTTGCTTGCGAGACAGTTTGACATGTCGAACAATTGATACAATACCACTGAACCTGAACAAACAAATTCCAGAATCTGTTATAAATAACTTCAATGTTTCTCATTTTTGTAACTTTCTGTATTGAATTTCTGTAATTTAAATATAAATTTTTGGTTGAATCGTGTTAAATACGTCATTGGTTGCCTAAATTAGCACGTCAATTTTTCGGCGGTCTACCTCTTTGTCGTTTTGCAGGTTACGTACCCATTGGGTTACGATTTTGACCTCATGTCTTGGCGCAACCAATAGGCATGGTCGCCCACTCCTTCAATTTCGATGGTCAATGGCCATTTAGTTATTGACTATGGTTCATGTAGTGTTCTGTGTTCATTTCAAATATTAACATAGTTGTTTTGATTAATAAGAAGGTTACATTATGGCATTACCCATACAAATTTCATAGTTTCATAATTCCTTTGTGGGATATCAACCACATAGTTATCCATATCAAGTTTTCGAAATAAAGATTTTTTTTATAAAAAAATGAGTAAAAATTTTTTTAAGTTAAACGGTTTTATTGAAAATAAAGATTTAAAAAAAATATGTAGACAATGTACTAAAAGCTAAAAAATAAGTCGGTAGGTCCTAGGTACCAGTCATCACACCACTCTCCTCATCCACCTAGGGCATTTGATCAGACAAAAAAAATTAAATCGTTGGGCGTGTGATATTTTTATCAAGTCAACCGTTATATCATAACATAATAAAAATGCTACCTATTTACATATTTACGCAGGTTACGTGCGCCCAACGATTTTATTTTTTTTGTCTGATCAATGCTCTAGGTTGATGAGGAAAGTGGTGTGATGACTGGTACCTAGGACCTACCGACTTATTTTTTTAGCTTTTAGTACATTGTCTACATCATTTTTAAAAAATCTTTATTTTCAAAAAAATGTTTAATTTGAAATTTTTTTTACAATTTTTTTTATTTCTAAGTCTTTAATTTTTTCATTTTTTTCATAGTGTAATCTATTCTACTAGTTAAGACATTTTATTCGATACCCATATAGGGTTGTGAAAAGAAAAAAAATGAACCTGCCATTTTGTTGGCGGCCATATTGGATTTTCATTTTATTTTCATAAAGAACTGTACTACTAATCAAGCCCTTTCATTTGATATCCATATTGAGGTAGTAGTGATAAAATATATGTAACCCGCCATTATGTAGCGGCAGCCATCTTGGATTTACAATCATACCGAGTGTACTAAATTTCAGATCAATCGGTCAACAGGAAGGGGGTCAAATTTCAATTACTAGATTTGACCCAAACAAATAAACAATTAAATAAACAGGGCTAGCTAAATAAAACCGTTTAAAAAATAAGAAATAAACACTTATTATATATAGAAATTATTTTTAGATAACTAGATAGATTTAGATGTTCATTAGACTGTGAGTAATAATTCATCATCTCAGCCAAAAGACGTCCACTGCTGGACAAAGGCCTCCCCCAAGGATATGAGGGGTATTTGCCGTAATCGCCACGCTTGGCAGGCGGGTTGGCGATCGCAGTAGGTTGAGGGTAACCTCAGAGAGATGCTGCTGCCCATCCTCTGGAATGGTCCCTTAGTCGGCTTTTACGACACCCACGGGAAGAGATGGGGTGGTACAATTCTTTATCCCCGGCACCACACAGGGTAAGAGTAATAATTAATTGCCTAATTTTTAAGATATTTGCATTTTCCTTATGCAGTATACAAATCATTAGAATTCGCTTATTGATATGCAACATAAAGTACTTAAAAGTCTGTAGTTATTACAAGATACTGTTATGAATACACCTTCTTAGCTACGAATCAATAAATGGAAAGGCTAGATTTATTATTAGTTATATTTTGGAATATGGGATATATTAAGGTATATTAAGGCGAAGGGTAAGGCACACTAGCGCCACCAATTGATAATTTGACAATTAGTAACGGACCGGATCTTTTTTTAACCATTGCGTACCATCCGATAACAGGAAAGCATCCATAGTAAGTATTTATTTAATAATTGTGCACTACTTTTTGTTGCGTGGTTTATTCACAAAACGGGCTATCGCATTTATTCACAAACAATGGTCATTTCTGGTGTTAGCGAATGAATACAAAAACAAACCTAAAAGTAGTGCACAATTATTAAATAATAGATGTTTGCCTAGTGTCTGAAGGTCCGCGATGTTTGAAAAAAAATCCAGTTTAGCAGTTATCAAATTAAATCCATTAGCGGCGCTAGTGTGCCTTACCATTCGCCTTAAATCTTTCACATAAAAAAGTGATGTAGCCAGAAATAATTACAACATAATTGACATTCCATTAATGGTTTCGGACGTTCCGCTTCTGTCATGATAATGTCAGTATCGTAAATTTTATCTGTCAAGTATGCGTGAAGCGGCTTAAGCGTGACGTCACACGTCAGTAGTGCGGTAATGCAAGATTATCTGGATATCAGATAATGTTAAAAATGTAGCCCACTATATTTAGCATCATATTACGGTGTCCGAAATTTTGATCCACCTGGGATTACTTTTATCCATGTATCTCGCGAAAATGCTTGATTGGATGTTTCTAAGTCAAGTTTATTATTTATCTCTGTTGAATGTGAATAGTATAAGAGTAATTATAAACACACACACGTACAAGTTCGCTTAATCAAAATTTAATTGAATTAGGTTCGAAAATTTAATATATTTACTGAAATATTTTCTTTTTAAATGAGCAAATGTTATTTCGTATTTTTTTCTTAAATATGCTCATTAGTAAAACTTTATGTAAAATATGGATGTGACTATGGACGAATGGAGTACACATCCAATTCGTCCCCCCAATCCGATCCGAACTCTTCGGAGAATCTAGTAAGTAGGACACGGGGACGCGCACTAGTGCGCGATGCCGTTCCCTCTAGAAAACCTCCGAAGGTGATTCGTTTCACACGGCTTGAGGGACCCTTTACGTTCCTCGCCGCCCCCAAAAAAGCTCGGTAAAGCTGAAAATGCCGTCTGAGGCAATCAGCAAACTCTCTCAAAAAAAAAAACCAATTCTTATGTATTAGGTAAATTTTAATTTAAATAATATATCTAAAAATTAACTTCTAAAATCCTTTGGATAACTCCAAAGGGGTTTTGTTTGCCCAAAGTTTGGGCTGCGGTGGTCAATCTCCTTCAGGGGAGTGGCTGCTCGTTTGTTGGCTCAGTAACATCATAATCAAAAATCAACGGAAAAGGTATACTGTTGAAATGCTTTATTGTAGTCGTAAATTTGACGACGTTGACGATAATGTTAATGTAAACGTTAAAGATGACGACGACGATGCTGTTCCGCCACGAAACTTGGCTTGATTATCCAAGCAGGTTTCGGCAATCCCCAATCCGATCCGATACCCTCGGAGAAACTTCGATCACACGGCTTGAGGAACCCTTTAAGTTTCTCTCCGCCCCCAAAAAGTCCGGTGACCGTTAACACTGAAAATGACGCTCGAGGCAATTGGCAAACTCTCTCAAAAAAAAAACATTTTGGCAACTTAATGTTTTTCCTAATCTGTCAGTTCGTCGGTTAGGGCATCGCTCTTCATAAGAATAATGAGGCGATTTAAAATTTGCTCGCAAGATTAGGCCTGATGTTTGCGAACGTACTTTGGGCTCTCATCCAAAATCAAAGGGGAATCGGGTCTAGGTCAGCATTGAAGTTCTCTGTAACAGATATGCTAATTGCCGAATGTTTAGTTGCATGTTAAGTGTATCTAATGTTAGTGGCGGAGACGGGTTCGATGTAAAACCTAGATGCAAGGTTTTGTTGACTATATTTTGACATATTACAATCAACATTATTGGATGGCATTTGTTTAAATATTTTTTGCTGGTACACATTATTTTTCGTAGTCACTCTTATCTTATTTTGATCTTTAAATCTCCATTTGACTTTATATCTTTTAATATCATTTATAATTAATTCTGATTTCATATAATTTTGAATTAAAACCTCATTCACAGAAATATCAGATTTCATGCATGTAATTAAGCAAAAAACCATTATTGCGTGTTAATGTTAGATGTAACAAGACAAAGATGGTATTTTTTCTTATCGATTTTGTTATTTTAAGTAAGTAAAAGTTTGTTACATTTTTGAATTTTGAAAACATAAGTAGTCAGTCATACATACCTTACTCTTGCGGTTTTCTAAATGTTACGCAAATGTGTAGTTTACGCATTCTAATTAAACACTTAAATGTACTTGCGTTAAGTTTTACATAATTTATTAAATTTTATCGTGACGTTTTGACGTCGTAGAGGACCTTGTAAAGAGGTAAAAATATAAGATAACTCAAAATAAATCAGGGGTACATTCTTATAAACAGTTTTATTTCTATACCATACTCCTTTAAACTTTATATTTAAAAACTGGTGCTGTTTATATTCTACCCACTCTATTACGTTGCTGACGCTAAACAACTGTTCGACGGCTACGTACTCGTTGTACATACAACACGTGTTCTATAAATTCTTCGCGCCTTCATTTATCTTACGTGACCTTACGTTTGGTTCTTAGAAAGGTGGTACAAGACAGTTGAGTGACCTTTAAAACAATTTCACCTACGCAAAACAACTGAACTTATGATGGTATTACAGTAACATTGTTTAGACGTGTTGGGTCGTTATTCATATGCTAATTAGTAACATGTCAACTATTTTCATTGTCTATTTTTAGTAGGAACTATGAAAAAAAATTACAATAAAATAAATGAGTAATACTAAAATTAAAATAAGAAAAAAACTGTTTTTGCATTTTGATTGAAAATGTATAATCAATTTTTATTTTTTATTTTTAAGTGCTAATTGCTGATATTAAGCTGAATTAAATACTTATAAACTATTTAATGTTTTAATATAATTTAACTGTTATAAATAACACAATTTTTTATTGAATCTTAGTGGTTTATAAGCGCTACTTAAAATTAAATGATTAAACAATTAAATGATTTAACAACATTGGTAAAGACAAATAAATGAATAAAATGTATATAACATTTTGATTGTTTGTTAAGGCTTTCTTCGAAGTTAAAACGATAAACGCAAATATAATGTATTTTTATTTTACTAAATAATATTGTATATAGAATGATATATAAAGAAATTGTTATAGAAGTTTCTTTTTACCAACAATTTTACCATTAGCAAACAACCTTGCTAACTATGTTTAAGGCCGGTCAAACTCAACAGTAATTCTTGGTGTAGCAACAATATTGTAATTTAGATTATTAAAAATATCTCATTAGCGGCATTTGAACATGAACACTTCTGACACCGCCTTCTAAAATTCTGGGTCACCGGAAAAGAAAATTAGCTTCAAAGAAAAAATGCATTTGGAAAAGTCATCTAACAAATCACCGGGGAGGACAATATAAATGTATTTATTGCAACAACATATATTTATAATATTATTATTATGCAAACTCTTTTTACAAATGCCAATTAATAACATATATCGATGTGGTTGTTAATTAAGATATTTCTAATAATTAAATTGTATTTTATAATAGGTAGCGTTTTCAGTTGCATTTTATTATATACAGGTTTAGGTTAAAAGAATTTATTCTCATAAGAAATTTACATTTCACTTAAAATGAGATACAGTGTAGTAGTTTATACAATACTTATTCGTTAGTCGTCGGAGCTCGATGCTATATACATCTTTAATTTGCTCTTAAAGCTTTCTACGCTTTTACATTAAACGCTTTTACAATATACACAAATTATAATCAACATTGTTTTAGCTCAAACTTTGGTATTTTTAAAAATCTTTGTTATTATGGGTACTTTGCCTCTTGACATGTCAATATTAGAAATACTTTAAGATTATGAGCGCTGATCGAAATGTTCTTCCCTCTGTGATTGGCCTATGACGACATACACGAATATAATCAAAGGCTCAGACTTTTGTGACATACCAACTTGTTTTCACGCCTGCGCCTGCGCCTGCGGCTGAAGCTAGTTGATTGCCAAATGATTACTACTATCAACGCTTTCATTACCATTCAAGGGTGTTATTAGATAACTTCTCAAAACATGGTAATGGACTTCAATTAGCGAGGAAACATAACACATTCCGTTGTCAAGGCATAGCAAAGTATGTATATCAATTTAAACGTATGTTGCTCCAATTTGCAACGTTTAATAGCGCATTTAGCCCTCAAAACTACCTAATAAAATGTTAATATTAAAATTTTGCAACCGTTTGTCCTTGCTTTTAGCAATTTTACACTGAATAAGTCATATGCTGAACTCGATTTGGTGTAATCGGCAATTTAATAATCGCGATCATGATCAATGATGGTAATTAATCTAAAAATTTACGATCACACACACCTACATCGCTTTTTAACGAGACAACAAATGCGTCATGCATCGTATGTATATAGTTAAAACTTGGTTTGAAAACAGAACGCCACTTTGTGTATTATAAAATAAATAACAAACTTTTACAATAGAAAAATATTATCTCTCATACAAATAAAATAACAACTAACTTATGTATATACTAAAAACTATACATTTAAATAAATAAAACTCTACCATAACATCGTATACTGAAAAAGGGATGTCTATCATAACTTGGTTATACCATGGTCTAATATTATAATAATGATAAACAGTTTGGTACCGCAGATATTAAAAAAAACCGGCCAAGTGCAAGTCGGACTCGCCCATGAAGGGTTCCGTAGCAGCAAGTAACATAATATAAAAGTTCTTGTAGTTCGTTGATTGAATGAAAGGTAAATTGCAGTTTACGATTTTTGACGTATTAAAAAAAAACTACTTACTAGATCTCGTTCAAACCAATTTTCGGTGGAAGTTTACATGGTAATGTACTTACATCATATATTTTTCCAGTTTTATCGTTCTCTTATTTTAGAAGTTACAGGGTGGGGGACACACATTGGAAGTGTCTCTCGCGTGAACTATTCAGTTTAGAAAAAAATGATATTAAAAACCTCAATATCATTTTTGAAGACCTATCCATAGATACCCCCCACACGTGTATGGGTTTGATGAAAAGAAATTTTTGAGTTTCAGTTCTAAGTATGGGGAACTCCCAAAATTTATTGTTTTTTTTTTCTATTTTTGTGTGAAAATCTTAATGCGGTTCACAGAATACATCTACTTACCAAGTTTCAACAGTATAGTTCTTATAGTTTCATACATACGGTGACATACGGACGGACAGACAGACAGACAGACATGACGAATCCATAAGGGTTCCGTTTTTTGCCATTTGGCTACGGAACCCTAAAAATAGCTACATAAGTAATTATGCTGATAATTGCTTAAATTTGAGTCAAACACTGTATAGTGTGTACCATATTATTAATATTCTATTTTATAATGTTTTAGTATCTATGTAGTGTTATACGTCGGTCGTTATTTTGTACACCCGGGCAGGCTGAGTTATTTACGGAGAATGGAAAACAAAGTTATGTATTATTAGAAAAATTGTGTATTCGCCTGTTACTAAAAACAGTGAATCACATAAATCATAATCTTAACAGTTTCACGTGGAAAAGTAGCACCACATTCTTTCCTTTGATTTTATCAGTTGATAACGTTATGACAGTAATCTATACTATAATATTAATAAATCTGAAGAGTTTGTTTGTTTGTTTGGTTGAACGCGCTAATCTAGGGAACTACTGGTTCGAATTGAAAAAATATTTTTGTGTTGAATAGTCCATTTATTGAGGAAGGCTAAGATTGTTCGCTAATTAACGCGGGTGAAACTGCGGGGCACTCTATCTATCTATGTTAATTTTGAAGGCTAAGCATTAACCCATACATATTTTTTTATTTATTTATCGGTTAATTAAATAAAAAAGGTTAATATATATTGATTTATTTATTTTATTTTATAGGACAACCAACAAGATTAACACAAATACAAGCGAAAATAGTATGTAGTCGTACAAAAATGGACAAAAAAAATAAGCATTCAAATGCGATGCGGTCTAACTTCCCATTAATTGATTTATAGTTCATTATCATTCAACGACGATCGTTATAACAATGAACCGTGATCGAAACTCACTAGGGAACAATCGGTAGTTTATGACGTCATCATTCTCCTAATTAGGTATATGTCAACTAGCTGTCCCCGCGACTACCAGAGGCATAGTTCTTAGCTAACTTCTGCCCATGCTCTTGCGTTGTCTGTGGGAGGGCTGACAAATTTTATCATAAATTGTAACAGTGGCGCATATCTCTAATATATATAATATAAATTTTAGGAATTTCATTGCTATTTATATTTTAATCAATCAATTTTTCTATCGACGCTTTTACACGCATCGACATACACTTTTTTTT
Source organism: Eudonia mercurella (assembly GCA_963082485.1). NCBI lineage: Eukaryota > Metazoa > Arthropoda > Insecta > Lepidoptera > Crambidae > Eudonia > Eudonia mercurella. The sequence goes on from OY720038.1 coordinate 11,026,451, forward strand.
ATTTCGTTCCTTTTTTTCCAAATAACATTTGACATCTCACCTTAGTAATAAGCAATTTTAACATTATATTCGGTATTACACCATTTTATAACTATAAAATAAATGCATTAAATACTCATTAGAAGACATTTGAGATATAATATTAATATGTCATGTTTATAATATCGATATAAAATTACAAAATGGGCGCGCTTGCGCGCTTCCCCGACTTCCTGTTACACTGTTACACATACTTCCGTCCCATTTCACGAAATCACTCCCACAAATGCTTATATAGAAATCGAGCGGAAAAATGTTACACTTCAAAAAATCCTTAATGTTGCTTCTATAAAACTACGAGTTTAATGAAAAGTACAATTTCAATGGACCAGGTTACACGTTACAAGTGAAGTCCAAGACACCAGGGAATATACAAAAGACTAACTAACGAAAAAAAATTACCCCTGCAATTTTAACATAATATGTACTTTCAAAAACTATATTTAATATAAAAGAAAATGATCACTGGCTGTCTTAGTCTTTCAATTAAATAGTTCTGCAAGAATGTATGAAAGACTCGTCATAACATATTATCTTTTATCGCTGATAGGATTCGATAACTAAAACACATTCATTATTGGTAGTTAATGTTTTACAACAGTTTGGATAAGGTTGAATTGTGAACAAAAGAACGGCGCAAAATGACAGTCATGTCGCCGTGAATGTAGTGAATATAAATCAAAGTGACACAGTGTTAGAAAAACTTATAAAAATGGCTCAAGCTTGCAAAATGGACCACAATTACAAATTGGAGAAGAAGTATTTAGAATTGAAGAGAATGGTGTTTGAGAAAACGGAAGAGTTGAAAAGGCGAGACAAAATAATCGCACTGCTAGAGAATGAGATCGATGAAAAAGACGCAACAATAAGGTACTTGAGAAATGAAATTGACAAATTCAGACAAGTTGTGAAACCTTTGACGAGACAAATAATTGGCATACACAGAAATGGTTTGGAAGATGAAGAATGCTTCGTCATGAAGAGTCCGGGAATAGAAAATACTAGGATATTGCCGCTTGGTGAACCGAGGCTGAAGAGGACTGCGATTTCTGCGGAACCCTTATCTTCTCTCTCGCAGGATCATGAAATGAAACTGGTGAAAATACCTAAGAATCAAGAGTGAGTATATAAATTAACAGATCAAGTTATAATATTTAAAAAAGTAAATTATTAATGTCATGTTCTATTTAATTTCGATATTTTCCTTGTTTTAAACACAACGTTTCGTATCATCAAGTAATTTTAGCTTCTTTCAAATCTTTAAAATGCAGTATCACGATAGCACTAAACGACAATGATTACATGTTTCAGTAAATCCAAGCCTCCCTTTGTGTTACTGTAAAGTTTATAAAGAAGAAAACACAAAGTTACGTTTACACTCAAAGCTCGTCTCTTTACCAGACACAACACACATAGCGAATACATTTTATGACACTGTATTGAGTTGTGTCGTTGATATTCCACTGCTAATGCATGACGAATGCCAAATAGGGATTCTATCGCCTCCTAAATCGTGTAGTCGCGATGTAAGTTATAGTTGCGTATTCAAACATCAATCAATCAGTCATGTGGTGTGCGCGATTGAATTTCTTTCGAACAACATTCGTTGTGTACCGTGTAAGGTCAAGAGGCAGTGCGCCTTCGAGAGACACATTTGGTATAATTACGTTCGAACTTCACGTCCTTGCTCGTAGTGGCTGTCACGAGCTCACGACGCATATCTGTCATGTCATCGGGACTTCGAGATGTTGATGAAACCTCGATGAAACGTTGACGGTACACGGCGTATCTTGTTGATGTTGTTAATGGCTTTATAACTGACATCAAAGAATTAGATGCCGTCTCGACGTTATTAGACGTTGATGTAGACGTATCAATAAATATAGATATTTTTTAATGATACACGATATTGATGACTTATAGGCTGTTGACAAATTATGTAGCATTTACTATTTCTTAACTCGTATCTTGAGAAATTTTTTAATCATTAGGATTGTAACATTTTATTAGGCTTAGTCTTAAGGTTTTGCATATTTATTAAAGTAATCATAGCGATAGATATTTCGACTGAGACCTTTACTGATCAAATTACGTTTAATAATGTTGATTTATCTATTGTGATGATTATGAAGAATGTCATTCACCATTCGTTCACGTTAGAGGCCGTACAAACTCTCATTTTCGTTTACGAGATCGGATGGAGGATGAAGTTTCAACTCACACTCGGCACTCGGGTGTAGGGTTGCCATGCCAGGTGGCCGGCTTCTTAAGGCCTGGTAGGCTACTCTTGACGCAAACTCAATCTCAATAAAATTCCAATCCCAAATCTAAAAAATTCAAATGGCACTCTTAAAGGCGATAATAGCGCTACATTGGAATTAAATTGCGTGGAAATTGAGTGAACAAATTATTATCGAGATGGGGCGTTCCGAAATTGCGAAACTTATCCCAATATCGATACATAATAATCGCATTGGAATTGTATTGAGATTGAGTTTGCGTCAAGAGTAGCCTACCTGGTCCGGCCAAATTATTTACAGTGCATCCATTTTCTTAATGTCTCTCGGCGAACTTCGTTTCGGCTGTCGTCGGATGTCTATAGAGTATAATTACAGAGTTGCACTACTCCTTTTTCTTATTATTTATTTATTTTAGAATGATGGGAAATACTATTGTGTCGTAATGATTTATTATGATTTATGATTTAGTTTTACAGCTCTGTATAGTTCACACCAAAAAAAACTAAATAAACATCAATAAAGTACATACGTTGTTCCGAATTAAAATTATTATTATTGTACATCATAAATCTAATAATTAAGGGACTGGAAATAATAATAAAGTATTTATTTGTCTTTTATTTTGTAAATATTCGGAAATACGATGATTACAGAGATACATCAAGAAATAGAAGCACCTGCGTGTCCAGCCTATCCGGCTTTTGTAAGGCTTTTTGTCTGTGTAAGCGCGCGAGCGAACTGCAAAACGCTTTAATAAATAAATGCCAAATTATTGTTTTAAGTCAACATTAGCTTTTACAAGATTTGACAGGCTGTTAGGGTCAGTAACTCCAGCTAAATGTTGCGCTGAATCCGGCTTTTGAATCTTAGCACCTAAAGGCCTAGTGTGTGAGTTTCATTTTCCATTCTATCATGTTAACGAAAACGAGAATTGGTATAGTAAAATTTTAACTCTTCTTGTTTCTCGTATCTCACTTAACATCAGGTAGGCTACTCTTGAACGCAAACTCAATCTCAATACAATTCCAATGCGATTAATATATCGATATTGGGATAAGTTTCGCAATTTCGGAACGCCCCATCTCGATAATAATTTGTTCACTAAATTTTCACGCAATTTAATTCCAATGTGGCGCTATTATCGCTTTAAAGAGTTTTTTGACATTTTTTAGATTTGTGATTGGAAATTGTTTAATGCAATTGTGTTTCAAGAGTAACCCTACAGGTGGGATGGAGTCATTTGCCAAGCTATCTATGAAAAAAAAACGACGGGTTGCACTCTGGGAGTGCCGGCAGAAGTGAAAACTTGAATATTAACGTTGTGCATTTTTGATATTTTGGAATGGTTAGGGAATAATTTTGCACGAATTGCTTTAATTATCAGTATAAAAGTACTCTCATTTATGTGGTAGAATACAATATTTATTTATTGGGCTATCGTACACAAACATGACAATTTATATTACATTAAAAAGTTATATTAAGTTATATTAAAAATTTATATTACGCCGCGCCAGCTGTCTACTCTCCATCCGTCTTACGAATTTTCGATCAGGTCACGTGTCCTGACGCGAGTTTAACATTTTTTACCCATTCCTCTACTCTCCATCCGTCTTACGAATTTTCGATCAGGTCACGTGTCCTGACGCGAGTTTAACATTTTTTACCCATTCCAAAAAAAGTGCACAACGCCGCTAAAGAAGTTTTCACTTCAAAAAAAGTGTGTCGCCAGGAGGCGCTGGTTCAGTTCCATACTAATTTGCGTTTTCGTAAACGTAATCAAATGAATACGGACAGTAAACAAAACTCACACTAGACACCCTGGTTACCCTACTTGGGTGAGATGAGATGGATGAAGGCCAAACGCTTGCTGTACCCATAAGGATTGTTTTTATAAAACTAGGTAATTGTCAATTGTCTACATCAGATTACAGACCGTTAACATTGTACGTTATGAGTAATGACCCCTATGTACTATAATTTAAAGGTTACTTATGGTATCATTATACGCTGTTACTGAAATTACCTTGTCTAGAAATATATATTGTTACACGCATTATCTAAACAGATGGTTATCATAAATCGTAAAAGCTTCATTCGTAATCGATGCTTTAATAGCTTTGTTTCAATACCACAATAGGATGATGATGAATGGTCGTTGCATACTATTAAATTTGTGGTGATAACCCGTAACAAGAACTCTGGCTACACGCTCCTGCACATCTGGCTATCAGAAACTCTTAAATTTCCTCAATATACTTTGAACTTTATGTATTATTGCATATGGTTGAACATCTATTGAAGAAATGAAACAAATTTTACGGATCTACTTGCGCTTATTTTACACAATACTTTTTAATGTTTATCCTGACGTTTCGAATCCTTTGCAGGGTCCGTGGTCACAGGGAGACTGAGGTGTTGGTCGTTTCATAATTAGTTAGTAGCTTGTATAAGTACCCTCATTTAAATTTAATCAGGTGCGTTCCGTTTTACGCAGAAAGAGTTTACAGTATCTTTTGGTCTGGCAGTATGGTGTTGGTGCTAGGATTTACTATTTTGTATGATCCCATGCTGGTGGCAGATTCCAACCATCTTCTCTATTGAAATTAGGATGTTTTTTAATTTCAATAGCCTCGCGTATCATCCTAGGGATGAATCGTTGTTCTCTAGCGAGTATTTGTAGTTTATCAAATCTGATGTAATGGTTGGGCCCCTCTAGGGCATGTTCGCATACTGCAGACTTATTTTCGCGCCTATACTTGACGTCGGCTAGCGGGTTCCTACACTTCTTTTTGTTTGCCCGATGTAAGAGAGCCCACAGTCGCAGTCCAGTTTGTACACGCCTGCATTTTGAAGGTAAATTGCACTTGACAGGTCGTAAAAATTGGTTGATCTTCTTCGGCGACTTGAAGTAAGTGTTGATTGAAGCTCGCTTTACGATATGTCCAATCTTGTCAGTGACACCTGACACCGAGTACGGAATAGAAGTACAACAGGTTGGCGCGTTCGACTGTGGGTGGTTTTTTGCGTTTTCTGTGACGAAACCGTTGTACTTTCAGTTTATTATCCTGTAGTACGTGCTCAGCAGCCAGGTGTTGGGTGTCACAGATGCCGCGTGCTCTCTGAAACAAAGATTTCCCTACAGTAGCCAACTGTCGAAGAATCACCATTGAACCGTGCAAAGGGTTCGAAACGACAGGATAAACATTAAGAAGTAATGTGTAAAATAAACGCGAGTAGATCCGTAAAAGTCGTTTTATTTCAATATGTAGTGTTCGCGTAAACTTTAGAAAACAATATTTATTGAAGAAATTTGACACTTTTGATAGGTTTATTATGTGCAGGCGTATGTACCTGGTGCGAGCTTTATTTGCCATTCTATCACATTAGAGAAATTGTAACTCATGCTGCAACATGTGCTGAGGTCCTTTTAGGTTTCACTTCTATATATTTTATTTTTGTTTGTTGTTTTAATTTTTATTTGAAACTGAATAAATATTTTTGATCTGATTTGATTCGTCATAAGATGACTGTCGTTAAAACCCACCAACCCGCTTTGGACCACCGTGCAGGGTTATGGCCATTTTCTTATGTAATTTTGTTTATGTGGGACCACCTGATCCAACAGTGGAATGTTCAAAGACTGATATCGGTCAAAGGCGCTCCCAAAATCAGAACTGGCGGTAGACTCAGTTAGTTTTGATAAACTAAATTTTAGTTTGCTATTATTAGAATTGTTATACCTACCTAGGTACCTAATAAGTTTTTACGTGAATTAAGTGTCTATGAAGGTTTTATTAAATAAATTATTTAACTTTGTCGTTGAGTTTTTAATTAAGTAGTCAAATTGGGTCGTCTAGTAAGCTTTTATTTTTAGATTTATCTTTTGGTGATTGTATACGAATGTTGGTAAAACTGGTAGACAGGTTATTAATCTCATAATACCTGTTCCGGTAATTATGTAAGCTAACATCTCGTTTATATGTAAAACTCTTATACCTATTGGGTTCCTTACCTTACAACCTACATATATGTATATCAATAATAGTATTAGATTAGAACCCGAAACAAAAATACATCACGAAAATGACCGCGTTTACTTATAAGAATTAGTACATTTAAATATAAAGTTCCATAATATAAAAAAGGTTTTATACCGTAAACAGATTATTATAAACCTTAAATTTATGATAATTTCAAACTTTTTCCACGATGTAGGTACTCATTTGCTAATTTATTAGAAAATTGATTGAGACTAATTCAGTATTTTCTATATTTACAGATCACGGGAGTTGATCAAGGGCGCTATCCTGGACAACGACTTCATGAAGAATCTAGAGATGACGCAGATCCGCGAGATCGTGGACTGCATGTACCCGGTGGAGTACGCAGCCGGCAGCCTAATCATCAAGGAAGGCGATGTCGGCAGCATCGTGTACGTCATGGAAGGTAAGTCGATTGTCTGACAATTTTTTTTTTCTTATTTACTTTGTATTCTTCACTTTTGCTTTTTACCGCCATCTAGTGTTGAAAAGTAAAACTACGTGTGAACAAAGATTCTCAAGTAGTTTTCATAATACACAATAGATGTCGCTGCGTCTATAGTTCAAGTTGTTACTGCTAGATGGCGTTAGTGAGTAACATGTTGCGCCATCTTGCGTGGAGTAGCGTAAAATAGTTACGGTTAAATAAGACAGATGGCATTAGTGACTATCTGAACTACATAAACTACGATTAGTAAGGTTCTCATAGGATTTTAAGAATTCGAATAGATTTTTTTTGTCTTAATGACTTTTTTATCTTATTGTGGATCGTTGTATCGTTATTAACATTTATCGTTTTACCGTTCCTGGAGTAACAGTGCCAATATTGGGGTCTTCGTTATTCTTCGATTCGGCATTGTTTTTTAAACTTTAATAATTATGTTATTTAGTATTTATTTGCCCTTCTAATGATAATTCTATTACATATTGTAATTCAATTAGTGGTAACAGCAAGTTAGTGCGGTGGGCGACTAGGCAGAACAAGTTCCTATTAGGTACTTTCCCTGTTAGGGTGGCGTTGGTTTTTTGATGTAGCTATAGGTATATTATTATTATTAAATAATATTATGTTTTTAATTTTATAACAAAAGCAGCAGCAGTGGGCTGCGAGTCGAGACTCGAGAGGGGCTGATAACGATAAATTAAATTTGCTAAAACTGTTGTACAGTTGTCGGCTGCAGAAATGTAATATAGGTAGGAACAGTACTTTAATGAATTATTATGAATTATTTAAATTTGTATTAGTTTATTAATTACCGATTTCTGCCGCAAAACAGCATTGTTTTGCTTTGCTGTGATCCGGTTTGGAGATTCAGTGAAGTTTAAGGGCATACCGGTGAACTGAGTGCCTAATGAAAACGAGATTTTGTATAAAAGTTTCAAAGTGTTTTCCGAGTGTTACTCGGAAGCGCTGCTTCAATGCCATACAAATTCTGGTTTTTGTTAACGGCGATCTATAGGCAAAAAATATAAAGGCACCATTGATCATATTATGCCGCCACAGTTATATAAAAAAATTAGATCGTCATTACCAGCAAATTTTATGTCCACTGCACGAATCTCATGAATTCAGGTATACGGAGAGCGAGACAAAAACCAACACGCGGACAACACGGTAGTTATTAAGGACTGCTAATACAACGGCGTTACGTGCCTTCCGGAGAACGAAAAGCTCGAGATGATACATTTTTGGTCACCCATCTGATGATTTTTTTTTATATTAACGGGTAAGCACAGTGCCTTGATCTCACCTGATGTTAAGTGATGATAAGGCCAATGATGCAAGCGCACTTCACCCGGGATCCTCAACTAGTGAGGCACTGGCTATCTTATCTCTAGCTGCCGGAACACAACAATGCTACAAACATTGATGTTATGGCGACATATTTAGATAAGATGGTGGTAGCTAGGCCAGGCAGACAAACAAGCCCTGCCACCAACCAAACCAAGTACACAAACATGTACCCCCCGCTGGGAATCGAACCCGGGACTTCTGGGTCTAAACCGGTGGTCTTAGCCACTAGATCACAGAGCCGGTTAAAATGATCGGCCTTCGCGAAAGTTGCTTAACCTTAGCTATCATCGGTCACCACTGTGTGCCATCGAGTTCCTCCAACTTTACTAAAACAATAAATGGTTTTGTAAATTTTATCTGGCTGCGAACAGCGGGTCAAGCTTGTCATAGTGCAAAGGTCGCTCGAATTGAGGTCAAATTATTGTAGGACTTGGCAACTAATCAATTATTTATATTTTTATTACATATTTATCCTGCGTCGTTTGTCCCTAGTGTGGTCATACGCGCTGACGCTCAGCGCAGTTTTCTCGAGAAAGCGGAAAAGTCACAGTTGCATGAGTTCGCTTTTCCACAGCGAGCGCCCGAGAGGCTAGGCCGGCGTTTGATTTCACACCTAGAAATGGAAATACGGTTTATGTGTTCATTGAAAAATCGATTAAAGAGATTATTTAATATCGTTTTCTAAACGAGTGGTTTAGGTGAACACTACACATTAAAATTAAGCACTGGATGCCTAATGCGAGTTACATTCGCCATATTTGTATGACTATAGAAGTTAGGGTATATACGGACAAATTTACACAATCTATTATATTATATTTATTAAATATATAAAAGAAGAAAGTGACTGACTGACCATCAACGCACAGCCCAAACGGCTGAAGCTACAATCATGAAACTTGGCACGTAGGTTCCTTTGGTAGTGTAGATGAGCACTAAGAACGGATTTTTGGAAATTCTAATTTTAAGGGGGTTAAAAGGGGGGTGAAAGTTTGTATGAAAATCCGTCAGTTTTGAAGTAATGATCTTATAATTTTGTGTTTGGACTGAAGATTAAAAAATAAATTACACGTGTCTCAGCGATTTTGATTATTACATCCCCATGAGGGTGAAAAGGGGGATGAAGTCATGGGAATAATGAAATCGTCTAGAGACTTGAAATTTTGCACATATATGCTTTTTATTGTGCAGGCATCTACTAAGAAAGGATTTTTGTGAATGCCACCCCTAAGGGGGTGAAATAAGGGATGAAAGTTTGTATAAAAGTCGGTCAGTTTTGAGTTAGTATCTTCGAATTTTGGGTTTGGGCTGAAGATTAACGCAAATTAAGGTTTTTTGGGAATTCTGTCCTTGGGGAAGGATCATGCGGGATGAAATGTTGTGTAAAAAAGTCTTTACAAAGGCAAAATTATTAAAAATACTTTTAAGTCTTTACAGTCTGTTGGTAAGTATAAAATGGCTCAACGCATAGATATAGGAATTAAATAGGGACGGGATAGGGATAGACCTAACTTATCAATGTTAAACATTGACGTGTAACAATTTTACCGAAATAATTTTAAGAAACGCACGTTCACATTACATTATTTTTATCATCATCATTTTCTACTTTTTCTCTACATACTGTTAAAATAATGTTAAGGAAAAGCATGTAGTCCACGCGTGCGAAGCCGCGGGCAAAAGCTAGTTCTAAGATATAAAATAAATGCAAGGTAACGTTAATATTTTATATTTTTCAAAGTAAGCCTTACAGCTTTCTGTTGCTTCTATGTTAACTTTAATTCTAATTAGCTTTTTTTGTACTAATATCAATAAACTAGGAGCATCTGTACTACCCCCCCCAAAGTATGACGCCATAGCTTAGCCATGGGTATGCGTAGGCATAACAAGTTCTTATTGCAGTTGCTACGTCTGTTGTTTTTTTTACTTCTCGTAATGCATACATCAGCTGTATGTATGCATTACGAGCTACTCAACTTTCGGTGTTACTTTCTCTATGTGGGGCTTTCAATAACATGGGAATCTATTACAAGTCCTAATAATGTGTGTTCATTAACTGTACCTAATGTGATACTATTGTTATTTAATTTTAAATTTAGTTGTGGTTTTTGATAGAAATGAAAGGACATCAAAATTGAAAAAAAATCAAAATCATTTCTTCAGTTTAGGGTACAAGTAGCTCTTATGAATGTCACTATGCCATCGGTTCGTAAGTCTACTCTGGGCGGGAGATCTTGTACTGAGAAGAACCGGCAAGAAACTCAGCAAGTGTCCAGCTCTTTTCTCCCTTACAGCGTCAAAAATATTGGAAAATGCCCTATCATAGCAGGACACTTTCCATTACAATTAACACAAAAAATATAGAAGACAACCACAACATGTAAAAAAAAACAAACAAAAAAAAATACGTTAACAAATTTATATCAATTTTGTTTCTGAGAAATTAATTTGTAGGTTGTGTTCTGTCAGCCAGGTTGTTGTTTTATCTAAAATGTTAACCGATACATGACAGCATATTTATTGGGTTATGACTCAATCTGTCCAACTACTAATGTCCATGTGACTTGTTAGAACGATAATAATTAATAATTATTAATACGTATCGTCAGGAGGTTCCTCACTCTGCAGCCCTGAACACCGGTAGCTTGGGCCCTGCTCGTCTGCTGGCGGTACTCTAGAATTGGGTTTTTATAATGTTTTATTGTTTTTATATATTTTTTTTTAAATCTAGTTTTAAGAAAGAAAATAAATAAAGTATATAATAATAAATATTTATTGAATAAACATATTTTACAATATAATAACTTAATACTAAACATTTTAATAGAGAACAAATAACACAATGTGCCTGGACTAGGATATTCCTGTTTTCCAGGAATAAATAAAGAAAAAGGTCACAAAACTATGTAAATTGTATAACTTGCAAAAATACAGTTCTATCTTTAGTCGCGCGTAACGATAAAACGAAGATAAGCACTTTTTAATAAATTAAAGTCTGCAAACGAGCTGGCGGGCCGCTTGATGGAGCGGTCACCGGCGCCCATGGACGTCAGCATCATCAGAGATGTTGCTTTTGCGTTGCCGACCTGAAAAAACCTCTTTACACCCCTTTTGAAAGAGTCCATGTCGCAGCTCAATGTGTAAACTTCGGTTGGCAGCGTGACTTGACAATCTTACCTGGTAGGCTACTCTTGACGTAAACTCAATCTCAATACAATTCCAATGCGATTAATATGTATCGATATTGGGATAAGTTTCGCAATTTCAGAACGCCCCATCTCGATAATAATTTGTTCACTCAATTTCCACGCAATTTAATTCCAATGTAGCGCTTTTAAGACTGCCATTTGATTTTTTTAGATTTGTGATTGGAAATTGATTATTGCAATTGTGTTTCAAGAGTAACCCACCCGATGATAAGTGGTAATAAGGTTGGTAGTGGAAGCGCAATTAACCCAAAAAATTAAATTCTGGGGAACTGGCTATTCTTATCTCTGTCAGAATCGAAACATAAAATGCTTCTAACACAAATGTTATGACCATATTTATATAAAATGGGGAAGCCTACCAAACCTACCAAACCTACTGGGAATCGTACCCGGAAACCTCTTGGTCTGAAACTGGTATGTGATCTTATCACTTGACCATAGAGGTTATAACATGCGGCGGACAGATACACAATAATAAATAATAAGAGTTTTTTATTTTCATCTAACATGGTACTTTAAATGACAAAAACATTAAGAAATAGTTCAATCATGTTTTTATACAATTCATTTTACGTTCCTACGCCGCACCGAAGGTCATAACAGAAACCACCAAATACATAAGTACAATAATACAATGGCTATATAATAAACCGGTTCGTTTCCATAATTTATTATTCAATTGGATATCATGAGTCATCTACTGAACGACACTGGCAAAAAACCACAACGGAAATTGGTCTACTTTCGTAACCAAACAAATGAAAAAGCTTTAAGGCCCATCGCAGTCGAGCGATTGTCCTTTGTCTACAGTTTTCGGTAATAGCCAGAATCAGATTAAAAAAATACCAACAAAAAGTTAAATATATTCAGTATTTACAGTAACAATACATGCAAGTTTTTTACATATAATACATATAAGGTCACATTTTTATCAACCGCAAATATTTTGACAAAACATCTAAATATATCAAAGAAATAAGGCCCTAGCATTAAAAAAATTCAGGCTAGTTTTTATTTTTACTTTTCGTAACACAAAAATTGTAATATTTTTAAGAGCACCCATTGCGGCCTCTCTGTTTCGGCTCCTTTGAATTGAAACTACCGATAGTGCGTAAGGGGTGTTTTTTAATCTAATTTTCTTTTGGTGTTTTTCTTGAAAACTAGCGTACAAAAATTTAAGGTTTTTTCATAAAAATAGTTTATTTATGTTGTTGAAGAGTTTATCCTCAAAATATTTGCGGTTGATAAAATATTACCCTAATATAATTCACTAACACTTCCAAAGTATTTACCCGCTGAGGGCTGTAGATAGGGGAGAGTGGGGTAAGACGGGGTCCTTAAGGTTTGATGGTAAATAAAATTGACCGTAATGAGTTTTATTCATTTGTTTTATTCTTATAATATTCTTTGATAATCAGTCTTCATTGTTAAAGTGTATTTGGCAGTCTAATCAACTAAATAAAATTTAAAAAAATAAAAAAGTAGAAAAACATCCTCATCCCCATCATGCCCCACCCCTGGGGTAAGATGGGGTACCCCCGTGGGTAAGATGGGGTACCAATAGGGGGGCAAGATGGGGCACGCAGCAAACAACCATTTACTGTTCACAATGTTCACAAGTGAACACGGTATCTGCATCTTCGTCGTCCAAACCGGCACAGCTGCAGTGAGCCCATTTGCCGCATGCTGAACAAGCAGCCCAGCCTTCATTTGAGTCCAAATATAGGTCCTTACAATACAAACAAGGTGTATTATCAGTATCGCTGTCACTATTCTCGTTTGATGATCTATTCTTAGCCGCTTTTTTCTTCTTATTTGCAGGTTTTTTTTGAGATTTTTTAAGTTCCCTCAACTCTTTTTTTCGTTGTTTATCCTCTTCCGCTTGTTTCTTTTTCTTAATTGTTTCTTCTAATTCATTCTTATACGGCGAAGATGTGATCACCGCGGTTTTCCCTCGTTTTCTAGTTACGCGAGATGTTTTTCTAGTTACTGGAAAGGGCATTATTTGCTGCGGACTTACAACGCCAAATATTGATTGCTGCGGAGTTCGTGGTCTTTCGTGTAGTTCGGGGTTATCGAGCCAGTGAGAACATCCTGGTTCAGGGGTTGACATTGTTATAGGTAGCACAGTAGGTGCAGTAACCAGATTGGTGGATGGTGACGTACTCGCGGAAATACTAGCGGCAGTATCAAGTCTCGACAATATTTCTGTTTCCACTGTTACTGGCGTCACTGCTGCACCCGACAAAGTTGACACAACAGAAATGGCTTCAGATACAATTGGCGCATTCTGATTATTTGTTGCTGGTTCTGTGGATGACGATTCCATTATCAACGAACTATTATCGCTTGCAGTTGCGTCGGATACATTAAGCTGAATATCTGTCATCAAAGACGGAGCAAAGTCGCTCTCAGAGAATACTGTTGGATCATATGGCCAAATCCCACATTTCTTAAAACCATTAACAGCTGTTGACATCGTAGACGCTTGTATGAACGCCTTTCCAAAAATTTCGGCTATTTGTCGGACAGTGACAGTCATTCCTGGGTTGCTGCGAAGCCACGCCGTGATTTGATAATCATAGTAGGTGCTTAACGGTCTCATGTAAGCAACGTCTGCAACCTGAAGACGGTGTGTAGTATGTGGTGGGAAACATAAAATGATAACGCCGTGAGTGCGTGCTTCATTTATGAGATCAATGTTCTTCGTATGAGTACTATGTCCATCCAATAATAACAAAACAGGACGCTCAGATGTTGCTCCGCTGAATTCGACGAACATTTTAAACCATTCTAGGAAAAGTTCTGTAGTCATCCAGCCCGAATCACTGCAAACTCCCCAAGCTCCGGGGGCAGCATTAATCATAAGTTGGGGATCCATTCTTTTTCTAGGATATACCATCATGGGTGGCATATAATGACCACTAGCACTAAAACAGATTTCTACTGTAATGGTCGTGCCTCGTTCAGCAGATGTTATGGCTCCCACTTGCTTTCTGCCCTTTCTTGCTATAATTTTTGATTTAGTTTTGGGCACAACTGAAATACCAGTTTCATCGCAGTTGTATATACGATCAGGTGTTAGATGATGTTCATCGTAAACATTGCCCAAAAAATTGAAAAACTGGTCTACCACCTGTTTATTGAAACCAGCAGCACGTGCAGCTGAGGTACTTTCAGGCTGTCTAATAGACAGTTCTGGGTGCCTTTTTAAAAATCTTAATGCCCAGTCTTTCCCGGCTTCTTCTTTTTCAATGTTAAATGGATGACGTTTGTTATTTTTGACTGCTAGTCTATAGACTAAACCTCTTAAGTCTTTCATTGTCAGTCCATAAAGCCGGCTCTCCATATCTATTATGTATTTACATAGCTCTTCCTCTTCATTATTAGTAAAAACTTGCTCTTTTGGGCCTAACGGTACCTTAAATTTAACAGTTCTTGGATCATTCTTATCTAAACTTTCTCGAGCAAGCTTCACTTTTCTTTCTAAAGTTGTCTGTGGGACAGAAAATGATTTTGCTGCTAACCTGTAGCCCATTCTTCCTTCAACCACATTTTTCACAGCATCTTTCATACTTTCTTCTGACCAATCCCCTCTTGTTGTTTTTTTTTTATAATTTCTCACCATTCTAGAACAAAATAAACAATAAAATTAGACATTTGTATGCTGTTTGCCTTCATACCCCATCATGCCCCTTAACACCTACCCCATCTTGCCCCCGTGTGCCGAATCAAATTAAAAAAATAAATGAATAAAACCAATACGCAGCACAAAGAAAAACAATATCTTACCTGTTAGTGTAGTTATTGTCACATTTAATAACATTTAAATTAATTTCGAGGTGTTATTATTTACGGAAAATACACGCCCTATATGGTATAGAAAAATCACTAGCTATTTGGCAAAACACAGTTTTTTCCAGAAAACAAATAAAACTCGTGGTGTCATTGTCCGCTCACTTCGATGACTGATTGCCGTAATGGCGGCGCGACGTCAGGTGTTAAAACGATCCTGATTGGCTGATTCGTTCGCACTCAAGATCGGTCGTCCCGTCTTGCCCCCCACCCCGTCTTGCCCCACTCTCCCCTACGTTTTTCTTTACCTCGCCATAACAACAGCATTGTTGTATTCCGAAAGATAGGTATAGACATCCAGTTCCTCAGTAGTAAAGAAGTTCCACCTTCGACCTTATAGTCATAGTCAGGCATATACCTAACTATATAGTCACTAGACAAGAATATGTAGTCATCAGTTGAGATGAAAGAATGTCTCTGTCAGTCTGGGCTAGTCATCACCCCTGGGGTTTTTTTACCCGACTGCAAAGGAAGGGTATTGTTTTTCGCGCGTATCTTGTATGTATGTACTCGTATATAATATTCTTTATTACCTCATATCTCCAGAACCGCTGAACGGATCTATATAATTAAGATATCGTTAGATTCGTCTTAGCTGCCCAAGTATTCTTAGATAGATGACGTTAAAAAAAACAAACATGGCGGCTATGCGACGCCATTGGACTTGGTGAAAAACAAAATTTTTTTTCGAATACTGCATTATGGTTATCAAATCAGAGGGCTCAACACAAGAATTTCAAAAAGGTATATCATGATTATCTTTACCGTAATACTAAAAAAAATATATCATCAGTCTACGATTATAATAATTATGCCCCACTGTAGGGGCTTAGACCTACCCTCATTAGAGAGCGATTGGGCGTCACAACTAAAAAGACACACATAATAAAAATTAAAAAAAAAAGCAAAAACCCGCCTGCATAAAAAATAATATCTAAATAGATTTTAATGGTATGCAGTACTTATGTTTGATATTGTTTAGATTTATTTCGCTGACTTTATGTAATTATTGAATTTTTATCTTGTTTCGGCCTTTTCAGTTGATTTTCTATAGTTATTATTTTTTATGCAGGCGGGTTTATTGTTTTTTTTTTTTAATAGAAGTATTCCATTTGGATCAAAGGATTGGCATATATTTTAATGACAATGCCACCATCTTTTATTCCGTCTGCGTTTAACCCACATTCTATATACCTTTGACGATTCAATAATACAATCGCTAGCCTTATTGTTTGACTTCTATCTCTATGGTAATGCGTTGAACGTGACAAATCAAATTAATAAATACATTTTGCGCCATATTCTGATGCCGAAAATTGATGCATTGATCTGTTTATGACATGTAGGTGTAGGTGGTATATTCGGTCGTTGATTGTCATACAAGAGTGAAGTGCTTTCGATTATGTTCCATAATCTGGTTTCGAGTTAGAAAATGACAAGTATGGAGTTCATAAAATATAATCAGAAAACGTCTCTGGTCAAACATAAAAGAATTAGAACAATATTTAACTAAATAATGCTTAAATAGTTTTTATGAATAAGGGGGTTAGGTACTTACTAGAAAATATAATCGGATGTTGTCATAGACTATTATTAAACTGTAAAAAGGTTGTAGTGTTACTCTATAGTTTTTATCGAGTTGCACCGGCCGTGAACTGGCTGACTGAAAGTACTGAAACGATTGGCACTTAAAAGTGGATTACCTACGCCATATCGAATGCCAAGTGGATGAATATGAAATGATCGACAGCGATTAATCGAAATGTTATTATATCGAACGTTCATAACATCGAACGTTGAAAACGTCGACTTTTATGATGATAATTTTAATTTAAAAATATATGAAACACTCCAAATCCTTCCTAGGTGAAAACGCCTTAGGACGGAGTAAGTTCATATGCGGAGGCAGTAGAAGGCAGGCCCGATTAACCATCGGTGCCTTGACAGGGCACTATGCCACAAAACAAATGCTCCACAGAATGCACCTATCAACAAATAACTTGTGTAGGGCATGTGGAGAGGAAACGGAGTCAATGCAGCACCTACTGTGTGACTGCGACTCTCTGGCTAGGAAAAGAATGGGACTCCGGGGTCGGCTTATCCGAGACCGGAGGACTTCAGGCTCTTCGCTCTTAAGGACGTGGCCAAACTTATGGCATCTATCTTTACAGAGGAAGAAGAGTGAAAGGACGGGGTTGCACAAAAGATCCCGATGGGTCGAAGTGCTACAGCAAGAGGGAAACCTCGGCAGGCCCCACTAAGATAAGATAAGATAATTTAAAAAAATAATATGATATTTTGATCTTATGAACGTACGATCATTTGTAGATGTAGATGAGATGTTAAATAGGTATGACTTTTTTTTAAAATAGCCGTTGAAGTATCTATGTTACTTCCGACTTGTATCGGCCCTCTGCGATAAGCCTACGCGAGACGACAACAAAAACTTGCGTACTCTCAGACAATACGTGATCAGAGATCGACCTTCGGAGGCAGAGGTGAAACGACCTTGCCCAGTTGTTCGTATTACACTTTCCCATTTGAATTTGACCCTTTTGGGTAACGTATTAAAGGCAATGTTGAAACGCATAGGTGGACTGGACACGGTAATTTAGGTGACGTCACACGGCTTAGACTTGTAGTGAAAGTGGCACTTAATTTTGTACATACTGTATGTACCAGTGTGTAGAATGTACGCACTGTACCACAACCGTACTGAGGTATATACAAATGAAGTGCTTATTAATACAGATTTAGAAATAAAAAATAAACATTTTAGACTTCGCATTCCTTAAAAAAAGAAATAACGGGGCTTAACCAAACTATTAAGGGGGTGCCGCGGGGAATTTCGAAAATTTTCGTGTTTTTAAGTCACTGGTGCTAGGCGCTGAATAAGTCATATATATTAGAAGGACTAGTGTAGGTTAGCTTGATCCTTTCACAAGGCCATGGTTGTCTTGGAATTTAAAACAAATCCCCAGAAACTGCATAAACAATACGTAAAATTAATGATATCTAAAAACTTAATTCTTCAGAAACTTTGTAAATATAGCACAAATGAAACAATGATCCGACATCAAAATGTTTGTATTGATATTCCGCAGGCCACTGTTGTCTTATTTTTCAATTAAAAAATATGAATATGAAAATATTAAGACTTTTCTTATTTTTTAACCAATCGCCTATAATTTTACAAAAGTAAACATTGCTCTAATTAAATCACCAGCCTACTCTGTACAGATATTAGTGTGCGTGCGTATTCGTAGTCGTGCGCCGTTGTCACACCACTGCCACGCGCCGCTCGCTCGCTATCATAAAGTAACTTGAAACTCGTAGTTTTGCGTCCGCGCTGCACCCCCTTAATAAATAAATGCATTCTATGTAGGCAAACCTTTTTATTCTATATTATTTAAAATGAAAATAATATAGTACTTATGTACTACAAGCGTTTAATTTACAAATTTATCCTGTCGTTTAACACCTATGGCATAGGGCCCTTGATCACTTAGTGAGACCCAAGATCCGTTTAGTGTTTCACGTGTTTGCGTGACCGGCTCATTTTTTATGTTTCCACTGCTGGGGCACGAGCCTTCCCTATAAATAGATAAGTTCGCGTACACTTAAGAAAACAATACAGACTTTTATAAGTAACTAGTATAAAAATAATGTAATTTCTTATAACAGCTTGATTATCAGATAGATCATAGTTGATTGATGAGGTCTTACATAACAATACATAATATTAGAAATGTTTATGTCGAAATCAGTCATTCGAAACTGTATGTATTGACTTTCGTCACTTAGAATATTAATGTCATATTTTTCGCTTGACGGAATGTTGCACCCTAATAATGTATTGCAAAAGGTGTTTATGAACCGACCATATTACTGGTACAGTCACGAGCATAAATATGTTGCTTTCTATGTATCTAACAAACTAACCGATCTGATCCGAAACCCTCGGAGAATCTAGTATACGGGGATACGCACTAGTGCTTGATGCCGTTCCCTCTAGAAAACCTCTGAAGGTGATTCGTTTCACACGGCTCACAGTGATCAATAATGAGATATTAGGTGGATAATATTCAAATTTGACATTGTGAGGGTAGTTAAAACAAATCATCGCGACGTGATTGGGGGTACTTACCTCATATTCTTGTTTAATATGAACGGTTGAAGGTAAGTCATTACTGAGATATCAGCTAGTGAAAGCAGTGTTCTCGCTAATTGTATTGATTTATTCAATTTATTTCCTGTTTTCGCGGACAGTTACCTATTTGTTGTGACTTAACAGTGCATTATTGCGTATTAATAAATATGGTGCACATTAATGAAGGTATGTACTTAATTTTGTATAACATTTAGTAACTGTTAATTGTTATAGTAATTTAGGAAAAAATATTCAAAACTTAGCTTAAAATTTTATATTTTTTTATATTTTAAAGCCTGTATCTTACAAGGAACATACTAGAACATAGACATTTTTACACTGTTAGATAATTGGAAGTCTGTATTATGGTATTCAATAAAAAAAAATACCCCAAACTACCCCTGCCTGAACAAACTTTTAATTTTTGCAGGAAACGGTGGTGCAGTTAGAAATTCAGATTTGTTTAATTACCTCAAAAACACCCTCCAATTAAACCTGCAACTAAGCAATCTAAAGATATGTTGTTAAACTATATTTATGAAGTCATTGGAGTATCAGATTTGACAACACAACAACGAAATGAGTTACGAAATTCAATACATAGCTTTTGTTTATCAGCTTCCAGAAATCGGATTAAAATCGGCAAAGATGTTTCCAAATTTGAAAAAAATATCAGAATTGGTTGTGTAAATGCATAATAACATCTGGAGATCATATTGAACCGCCTTCAACTTCAGGGTCTGTAGGTAGAGGACGCCCAAAAAAGGATTTCATGGATTTAGATGACAGAACTAAGCGTAGAAGGTTAAAAGACGAAGTATCATCCAGAAGTTGAAGTTGTTAGAAGTGAAGAATCATTTCTTGTTGCCTATTGGACAATTAGGGGAAGACGCACAGGAATGTCGCCATAAAGATGTAAAATATTATAGAGAACACAATACCCGAAATGAAACGCAAACACACTAATAAAGATTTATTCAAAATTTTATTGGTGTCATCAGATCCTCAGATATCGATATTGCGCCCTTTACCTCAAAAGCAGAACGGTATTTTTCCTGCAGAAGTCATAAAATTATTAGAACAACCTAATTTTGATACAAACGAGGAAGAATATTCGCACTAAAAGTTTTTTTGTATGTAAGAATCTCAAATACATTAATTTAATAAAGATTTATTTATTTACATATTGATATGTTCAATAACAGTATTAGATCATTGTAATTCCAGGTTAAAATATTTTTGTCATCCAATATTCTAATTATTGATCACTGTGCGGCTTGAGGAACCCTTTAAGTTTCTCGCCGCCCAAAAAAGCCCGATGAAGCTGAAAATGTCGTCTGAGCCAACAGCAAACTCCAAAAAAAAATAACAATCTAAACATATTTACTCTGCTTTACTGCAAAACGATGGCTAAACATAGCATATAGACAATGCATAAAATAGATGCAGTGCTAATATTTTTAGACAGACAAAATATTTTAAACACGCATTTAGTCATTGTTTTACTATAAACACTGTTTTGTAGTTCGATGGCGCAGTGGTTAACGCGCCCGGTCTGCGAGTGCTGAGGTTCAGCAACTTTCGCAAAGGCCGGTCATCGGATGGATGGACCAAAAATGTATCTTCTTGAGCTCCTCCGTGCTTTGGAAGGCACGTAAAGCCGTTGGTCCTGGCTGCATTAGCAGTCTTTAACAACCACCAATCCACACTGGGCCCGCGTGGTGGTTTATGGCCCGTTCTCCCTATCCATCCATAGGGAAGGCTCGTGCCCCAGCAGTGGGGACATAATATGAGCTGATGATGATGATGGCTAAAGATAGACATAGTGCTCATGTTTTTAGACAGACAAATATTTCAAACACGTATTTAGCCATTGTTTTACTATAAACACTGTTTTGTAGTAAAAGGGACTTTGTCTGACCAAAGAATTGAACCCATACCTACCTATCGGGCCGAGCACTTTGCCCCACGGCCATCGCGGCATTTTGTCACTAGATAAACAAGTTTAGTTATAAAACTGCTATTCCGAGTAAAGATGCTTCCATCTCCGACTTATCACCAATTATTATCATATATATTTCATATTCCATATTCCAGACTGAGCGCTCGCCACAAGCACACATTTTTTGTATCAATTTGTAAGTCAAATTATAGACGCAATAGTTATAATAAAAGAGTCCTTAATGAATTCAATAGTACTTTTAATCACTTTGACGTATTTCTCGTTTTCGTAGACTGTTATGAGAAACCTAACTTTAATTTAAAATGTATATTTTCAACCTGATTTAGATGGTAAAATTGTATTTTGTATTGATGTAT
Organism: Eudonia mercurella; assembly: GCA_963082485.1. NCBI lineage: Eukaryota > Metazoa > Arthropoda > Insecta > Lepidoptera > Crambidae > Eudonia > Eudonia mercurella. Next base: position 11,048,101 of record OY720038.1, read on the forward strand.
TTGATTTTTTTTTCTTTCGCACTGTTATTCAACAAGTCGTTATTTATATTAATAAAATTAAATATGGGAGTTAAAGTTAAGTTTTCCCTGTGGTAAAAAAGAACATTTTACGAGATCGGAATGTCCCGTGTCCATAACAAAAAGTACCTTTATACAATATGTCCCGTTTCCGATCTCTAAGACTTAAAGGGTTGGTTCTTGACATCATTTTATTTATTTAAAAAAAATAAAAGTAGGGTGCATCTCCAACCCCCTAGCAATGGCAGCCATTTCAATATTTAATTAATGTCCACAAGAACGTGTACCTTAAAATAGCTATAGCGTCGGATATGAATGTCCTATGCTCATAAAAATAGGTTCTTTTCACAGCTCTTTAAACTGTCTAAAAAGGACATATTGTTACTTAAGACTTTTTCAAGAACGCCAAGAACTTTACTACATGTATTTTTAATTTAAACTTTTATAAAGGATACTATGCAATGTAATGCAAATGAGTAACGAACGGTATAAAACCAGAGACCTATTTCGAAGGAAACACGCATTCGTACTCCGTATTCAGACCACGACGGGTATCGCTTCGATTCTCGACCTACCGTTATTTGCATTTGTTCTTTTGCGTACACTCACTAACAAAAACAAGTTACCAATGGACAAGTTGTCCATATTCTTTTTTATGCTCGTAGATAAGTTGGCCAATGACTCCAATTTCTGTTTTTAAGCAGAAGCAGAGTCCAGATGCGAGGACAGCTGGTGAAGCTGGGTTTTGCCTCACTAGCTACCTTGCCGCCTGCAAGTTGCTTCTTCTCACTTCTTCGTGTCACATATATTTTTGAGAAGCTAGAATGACAAATATACATACCGGTTACCTAATGCGTGTGTAAATAAAACTTGCATAATGTATATCCTGACGTTTCGAACCCTGGGATTTCAATGTGTAGTGTTCGCGTAAACTTTAGATTTTTTTTGTGTAAGATACTACCAATTCAGATTAAAATTTCATCGCCATCACCATCATCAACCTATAAATGTTCAGTACGTCACACTAGTGGACTCAGGTCTAATATTAGTAACTACATAGGTCCATAGCACCCCAACAACAAAGGTCCAATGTGTTTTTTTAAATTTCTTATGGGTATGCACCTGGCCTTTATTTCACCTGATGTTGATAGTCGAAGGCGAAAGCTCACTTATGCCGGTATCCTCAACTACTGAGGCGCCATTGCCTATCTTATCTCTTGCTGCCGGAACACACTAATGCTACTAACCATGATGCTATTATAGTCAAGATTTTATAAAAAGTGAAAAAAAAAATAATTTCCTAAATATATATATACAAATAAGGAAAGCTAAAGATTTAATAAAATAATAAAATATTTTACAATAGTTTAGTAAGTATTTGGTAATTCAATTTATTTAAGAAAGTCGATATCTCGAAAAAATTTAGATAGGCTATTTTGGCACATCTCCGTCGTTATTCATTCATGTAACACCAACTACGAATTTAATTAGAGATATTAATACAAATATTGAGAATTGAACTTTAAGTTTAAAAAACCCAAAAAAGTACACCAAACACTGGGGGTTTTTGGAAGGTTGAAATGAAAGGCAAATGCTTTATATCATTTAATTCATTCGCAATGCGTATGCATTATTTAATTTATAACTTTACGTCACGAAGAATTTGTTGACGTCACACTATCGCTACATAAAAAACGTGTCTAAAATTTGTACTGGTCTGGTCATTCTGCATTTTGACATAACTTGTATCATTACAAACTCGTGACTAGAAACGTAAAGTGACAATGCATTAGTATGTTGGAGATTACGAAACGTATATACATTTGTGTGGAATCATTTGGTACAGTTTGTAGTCCAATGGGCAATTTTCGAGTAGGTTCCGCTCGTTTCGGCCCATCGTTACACCACATGGTCTTAATGTGTTGGCCTTTACGTTTTCTAAACGTGGATTCTCGGATTTCGATTTAGATCATATTTTTTAGATGTTACATTCTCTTAGCTTTTTGTCTTCCTAACACTCTATGACGAGCACAGCGTTATTGATATTATTATGTTGACACTACTGATCCTATTATGATATGATACTATTGTGTTGGTACTACACAAAGGATACGGAACAAAAATTCATCTGAAAGTGGTCCTCTTTGATCATACCTATAAATTTAAATTTCGATTAACAAAATCTGAAAACACATTGGATAGCATCAACAAATTCAGCTTACTATGAACCTTAACTCTTAAACATAAAGAATTAAAGGTTGCAATATGTTTGCAAAATATTGCAAAATATTTGATGAGTGAAAGTACCGGAGGCCCATCTCTCACCCCTCCCTCCTCCCAATTCCTACTAGATCAAGATCCAACTCCTTCCTCAAGGCCGGCAACGCATCTGCGATTACTTTGGTTTTGCCGGTGTCCATGGGCGGCGGCGATTACTTTTCATCAGGTGACCCGCATGCTCGTTTGCCTTCTTTTAATATAAAAAAAAAATGTACTTGTCATTGCCACAAACACCATTGTGGCTCGGTGGCTTCAAAGTCAATAGTTTTTCAAGCGCTCTTCGGGAATCTAGTAAGTACATAATTGACCGCAGGTTGAAATAAATACTTAGTAATGAATGCAATTGGTACTTTTAACAAATCTCCTTCTTCCACCATCATCACCATCTTCTGACATTTCAAAACCTCGGCAAGGTCCGTCGTCACTGGCAACTTAAAAAACAGTATGTTCCTAAATAATTTGTCCTTTGTTTATAATATCTTTCCGAAGCGCGTAGAATCTGGAGATCTTCTAATTAAGTCACCTATCTTTTGATTCGGTATTGCAATAGTTGCTTTATTTACAAGATCTCAACCTCTGCACCATCAAGCACCGCAACAGCCGAGAGTAATATACATATTATAAGAGGAAAGACTATAATTTTCTAAATCTAAGACATACATTTTCTTACGTGTAAATGAACGATTATTGTATTATACATACATGTTGTTACACGTTCCATTTCCTTACTTAATAACTGAAAACACCATTTATCTTGGATCTTTTATTTTACTATATAACTTAGAGAGCACAGCTCTACATGGTTTGGCTTTGTTTGAATCGCATTCTGAAGATGTGACCATCCATAACAAGAGATTTCTCTTAGGGTCAGTGTAAACTTTACGATTTCAATGCGTGCGTGGTTTCATTCATTCATAAGACTAAGTATGGATGTGCTTAGTGTTCAGGAAGAAAGATCTTTTGAATTGCCTTAAAACTTTTAAATAAAACAGATGTATTGTAGTGGCACCGGTGTTTAACACTTTAAGCCCAGTGTTAGACACAGTTTTCTATGCGAAGAAATAATATATTTAATTTTAAAATGTTTAAATAATTTTAACGCAAATTTTGTTGCGAAACAAATTACAAAAACACAAATGTTGAAAAAATTTCCACGAGCAGGATTTGAACCTGCACCCTTCTGACATACCTCGTCTCGTGGAAATTTTTTCAACATTTGTGTTTTTGATATTTTTTTTATTTATCTAATTAAAACTTTTGCAACACCAGTCAACCATTGGTGCAGTAACTTGGTAGGTGCAATTGGGTGAAGACAACAATTTTAGAAATAAAAAGAATATATTCTAAAACGCACAATATATACCTACATATTTACAATTTATATGAATACACTTATATAAACAAATATAATGTATATTATTAAATAAACTACTTTTACAAATATAGTACAAAAAAAAAACGTAAGTATAATACATAATTTATAAATAGGACGTTACTCAGATGATTCTGCCAAGGTTTTATCAAAAAAGAGCATACGGACTTTCTTTTTAAAAACGTCACAACTCGTAGCTATCCTGATTTCAAGAGGTAGCGCATTCCATAGGAGAATGGACTGAGTATGGGAATTCATTAAAATTTTACTAGATGACAACTAGAAAGCCTTTATTCAATTGTCACTAAGGTCACAAATCAGTTACTGACCCCTATTTCTAATGATTAATCTGTCACCTGCTGTGAATACAGACACAATAGAATTTTCATTGTTTGTAAGACGGATCTGGCGCTAAGCAGACGAAAGGTTAAAACAAGTGTCGGTTAATGGTTCCAGTATGTGTTAATTACTCTATTTTTTAGTTACTCTAACTCATGCAATGTCTTGTAAAAAGTTTTGTAACAAAAAAGTACTTATCAAACCCTAAATAGACTTTATAGTTCAAGCGTACAAACAGGTTCTATTAAAAAGTAAAACGAACTATTTGCAATGAAAACCTTTTTTACGCGATTCGCACACAAAGTGTGCGACGCGCGTGCGGAGAAAATGCACAAGGTTGTTACACTGTGTTTGTTTCTATAAGTTGTTGCCAATGTCTCAATTGAGAGTGGTCGCAGCAAAAAACGCTATTGTGCAGCCAGCCCAGCGATTCACATTAGGAGTACAATTCTCCAGCGGAGAATGACCCAGTTTGGAATATTGGCTCAACAGTACCAATGAACGTTTGATATTGCCAGCTACGCTACTGTAGTATTATTATTGAAGAAGACTATCTATTATAATCAAGTCAGGCTATAAACGTCGTTTTGCCTTTCAGGACTTCCTACATCAACAATAGGGATATATGGCCTTAATTCACTACGCGCTGGCCTAATGCTGGTTTGTGGGTAACTGCCACCTTACGACATCCTTGGGACCTTGTTTAACATGCCTTGCATTTGTATATCTATCCTCTTTAAAGTCCGGCGACGTTGACGCCTGAGGCAATCGGCAAACTCTTAATTAAAAAAACCTATCCTCTTGTAATGATAAAATGATACTTTCAACCCGGCTTGGGTTCAAGGGCTGCAGTAGGCAGTCTTGAACCACAGTTCCACACTATGTCAATATGCTTTACATCTAAGATTTGTCTAGTCAAATCTTGACTAGTCAATGTCAAATTGATTTTAGCGGCAAAAGATACGTATATTGAAAAAAAACCACGATGGCATAGTTTACTAACCACCTGACCCGGCATGTCATGGGGTGCGGATTCAAATCCCGCTCGTGGAATTTTTTCGACAATTTGTCTTTTATTCAATTTGTAATTTGTTCGCAACAAAATTTGCGTAAAATTATATGTAAATAATCATAGATACATATATGTTACTCACTCACTCTTACTGTACAAGGGGAGTGCCCGCATCTATTTCAGTTCCATCGCTCAATTAAACGGCCAGTGGCACAATGGGGCCAATTCCCGGTCCATCTAAGTGGCTGGTGGCTCACTATGGTTTGCTTTGAGTCTGTATTTTACTTCTTTTGTGTGCTTAACAATAGCAATCGTTACAGTTCAGTATCTATTGGGGCATGTGAAGTGAGACGTATTGAAATAAAAATATAGTTATCTTCATCTAAAATTTAAACTGGTTTAAAATAAAGTAAAATAAGTCTTAATGCATTTATGTGCATGAATATTCATGCAGATAGACAATATTTTTGAATATATTTAATCCAAAAAAAAGTTTTGTTTATTTAGTTTTATATTACTCGAAATTAAAATGGGTACGCATCGCAGTGGCACTAGTATTCGACCTTTCAAGCCAATTGTTCGACAGTGTTCGTTTTCTTCGCCAAAAAATAACTTAAATTTTCATTGAAATTTAACTGTATAACAGGTAGGAAGCAGGTGGTCTGTATTAAATTGTTGCTTAAGAGCGTTTACGCCGCACACTAGCGCCGCCAATGAAAAAACATATCTAGTAATTAGAGCTAGAAAATCAAATTATGCTCAACAAAATATTTGAATGAAGTAATTTAGTATTTTTACGTCACCTAATGAAAATCTGTTATGGTTTAGTTAGTCTAGTATGTTTTTTTTTTCATTGGCGGCGCTAGTGTGCAGTGTAAATTAAGGCTCTTAAGACTAACTCCTACTTTCTATGACTAAAGAAAAAAATCGATCACTTCATCCTGTCGAACGCTGGTGCAACTACCTACCCTACTAACGAAAATTTACTAGCATTTCTATTTATATTAATTAACGAGAATTTTTATAGTAACACTGCAACGCACCTCGTTTGTTAATGCGAGGCGCCGCTTTTATGTCAAGCAAACTCTTGTTTTTGTTTTTGTAATCGAATGGTGAATAAAACTAAACTGTGTATGTGTGATTGTACCAAATAAAGATTTTTACTATTTCTATTTCAAAACTCGCACTGGGCACTCAGATTTTAAGAACGTTCACTGTTCATAAACATGAAAGCAATAGCTCGAAAAGGGGGTGCAATAAAAATATACTTATCTTATCTTAGTGGGACTTGCCGAGGTTTCTCTCCCCCAGTACCGTCTCCCATTCTAGTTTAATACTTTGACTAAATCGGGATTTTTTTGTCCAAAAATATACTTAGGTTTTTCCTCAAAATGACGATTATTGTTTCTAGCAAAAATTAACTTTTTTACTTACTTCGCTGGCTCAGCGACCCTTAATCTTGGTCTCCGATACAACAAGACGGCAATCTTCAGTGCTCTATGCCCTCTCAAACCACTGATCGATCTAGAGCCCTTGTAGCTATTCCCTCCAGCGAGCGGAACCTAGGATGCCCCACCAGCCATCGCCACGTAAATAATTCGGAGTTGAATTATTTTACTCTCTACCTACTTTTACATTTATTTACAAAATTCTTACATCATAAAATGTTACGAATAACTTACAAGTGATTGTAAATTCTTTAGAGAAATAAAGTTTTTAGAACACCTAAGCTACAGACTATAAACAGTCTGCCTAACAAGCCTGGTCTCTAACATAATAATAATGTTTGGGCTGTACCGAGAAAGTGAAACCAAGATCTCAGCAACCTTGACCATTGCGTTGCGTCATAGATGAAATCCGTCTGACGGTGCCGTGCGATTAGCATTTTCTACTTTTACTTGAACTTTCGAACCGTGAACTTAGTCTGTCACTGACTTTACTTTTCAATTTGATCCGATTAATTTTTGACCATTTATTAGTTTTGTTTCGGTGGTCGAGTGACTAATACTCTGACTGATACCCGGAGATTCGGAAATCGATTCCCATATTGAGAAGAAAACTAATTCTCTTAAATACCTGTGATATGTTTATACAAGGTAAAACAGTTGTCCCGTTTAAAATGTTTAACAGCAAAATGCATCATTTAGGCAGTATAGGCACCTAAATATTTTTGTGATTTCGAATCTGCTTTTACAGTAAAAGTTGGGTACCATGATTAAACTAAATTGGTTGTTTCATCTCGTTTCAAGATGTGAAGATTTAAACTCTTTTTAAATAAAAACCTTCTATAAGGTAGTCTCGTTAGTTTTGATTACAGGGAGAATAGATATAACTATTTAAACTCATTTAAGATCATGGTCACTTGCAATAGAGTAATTATTAACAGTACTTAACTCCTTGATCATGGCGCATGCAACTGTGCCGAAATATCGAATACTCATAAATAATAAACCTGGTAAGAATCCCGTTAATAATATTACTTTAAGGAGAATAGATTTAGAAAAATTAAAATGTTATATAGGCTTTCGAACCAAAATATGGTTTTACTCCTACTAGAAGTTTCAATACAATCCACTATTAGTAACTATTAAGTAATCTATGCCACTATTTCTGTATAAAAGAAATAAAATGATTTTTATAATTTTACATCTTTTGCAATGCGTTATACATTAAGAACATACTGTTAAAATGTCTCATATTTTTTCTAGATTAATGAAAATTGTGGAGTAATTTACCGATATACCGTACTTAATACAAATATATTAGGTTACGCAGTTTGACTTCTATTTATTCTTGCCAAATGAGTAATGTAGTTTCATGTATAGTAAGTAATTTAAGGTAAGTACGTATAAGGTTAAGTAATGTTACAAGTTTCTATGAAATGTATGTTCATCCAAAATCCTTAATAGGGACGGAGTATATCAAATATTTTATACTAGGCACCACTCCAATGTTCATCTTAACTACATTGTTATAAGCGCAAAGTCGGTAATTGTGTATTATTGAATCCATCAAATCCAATTATAGTGAAATCCACTGAAATTGTATTTTCATTGCGGCCTTTACGTAGCAATTTGTTGTTTCATATGCTCATTCGCTCCAATGAATTCTACATTTGCAGTTTCTAAGTAGTAACATTTCTCTCTTAGTGTTTCAACGATCAGTAATATTTTACACTTTCCTTTTCTTTCATGAACCGTTTTCACCGTTATTGACATCAATGCAATAATAATAACTTGTGTTAAAGATAAAAATGCTTGAATCATCTTAGGTCTTCCATTTGAATAATGATATTGAGCTTTTTTAGTGTGGGCGCGTCTAGTTATTACTATTTTATTAGCTAATGGCAAATATTTTATGTGAAACAATAAAAAATCTTCGTATCGTTCGGTATTTTCGTTAAAAAACATCTTACAAAAATTAAATGTTGATTTGCAAGCAACATGGTTATAAGATGCAGTATTTTCATCGTATTGCAAACATGTTGTATCGCCTTTGACAACGTGCTTACTATTATATTTAGTAAAATTCCATTCCCTAAAAACTAAAATCTTCTGTAATTAAAACCAAAGAAAAACTATCATCACTTTATTAAGTCGCTAAGTAATTAGAGTGAAGTGATCTAAGCGAAGGCGAAGCGTCATCTTGCAAAATAACCACGAGTGATTGTTTTGAGGTTCTATTTAGAGGTCTTGACCTTCAATCGAAAACGTTTAAGCAACGATTGGTCACGGACGATGCTTTGCACCAATTCGCTTCAACTCTTTACTTACCTTCACGTACACAATGCATTTAACAATTCACGATGGGTACCTACCTTTAGAGTTGTCAATCCACTTTTGTATTTGCTCGTTCTTTGTTTTGGGTTAAATAAGGCCAAACCGTCTGTGCAAGAATTATTACAAATAACGTGGTCTAAGTTATTTTATAATCATCTCAAGAATTACGTCGGCGATTTCGAAATGTTCTCTTATAGTTACATCAATGTAAAAGTCACATTTTCAGTTGTTCAAATAGTGTTATTTACGTTGGGATCACGCGCGTGTCTTGCTCTTTAAATACGTCGTATTTCAATTGTTTGTTCTTAAGTAATATATTACGTCATAATCAAATAAATGTATCATTCAAAAATCTCTAGGATGATTAAACGTTCACCGTATAATGATATAAACATCGAGCTTTTTAAATAATTCAGGTACGTGTTTTGTCTTTGTCATTTTTATTGTCTTGTCTCTGTCGCACGCAGCTGTCAGTATGCGCAGGAGTTGATTCGATCGTACGGATCGGTCGCAGTGTGTAGAGCGACTGAGCGAGCAGTAAGCGGGGCGACTCTGACGTGATTGGACGCCCGTGTCCTCGTCTCGCGTTTGAATTTAAATTGACAGCGATCGAGTTTATTGTGAGGGAACGAACATTTGTACGCAGATGAGAGTTTATGTTGTTCCTACAAAACCATTTTAAGACTGTTTCTGTTTCGACCATGGTAATTGTGATAGTGATGCCGTGATATTGGCTGTGGTGTTTTTGTTTCACGGAAGTGCAGCTGACACTACACCTAATATAGCCGCAGGATTTGGGATAGCTTCTTGGGATTTGTGTCAACTCATAATCTACAACAACATTTTTACCGTTTACCTATCATATTTTTATTACTAACACCGTATAAAAAATACCTGGAATGATTTTAAAACAAAACTACGAATTACTATTCAGACTGTCTAAACTAAACAATATTATTATAAAGATTTGCCTTTCAATTGAAATAAACAAAAAACATCTATTCAGATTGTATTTTGTTTATTCCATTGTTTTTTGTGTATCCCCTATATTATTGAAAGTACTATTTGAAGGTTGTTATGCACAAGGTTAGTATGCGGTTTGTTTGCGTGCATTATTCGTGTGCCGTGAAAGTATTTTGGAGCGTTGTCTTCACCGTGAAGATACAGTAACATATTGATGTCGAAGATTCTGCCATACCTGCCTGCGTCAAACTTTCTATACCTGCCTTTAACCGCTTTAAATGATGACTAGGCTTTTCATAAAAACTCCGCAAAAATGCGAAATGCAACAACATTCCTCGATTTCATTTAACATTTTCTAAACTTAAAAGGAATTGAACCTTAACAGTGTCGATTTAATTATGTGCAACAGCAAATTCATGCGTGGTTGCGTTGATGAAATCGGTATTGCACCTCTTGACTTATTAATTTATCGTGTTTCATTAGTTAACCTATAAGCAAACGGGTATCAAAAGATCTCATTGTCACGTTTTGCTATGATTAGAAAGTTGATTTTGATAGTATCAGTGGTTTGCCGGTGATTTGATAGCACATTGCGTGTTTGACAATGTACGGAGCCATAGAATTCATAGATTGATGTTATCGTGTAATGGCTGTGTGTATTATAGGGGTCATCGGACCGTAGAAAGTTGATTTATGATGTCCCGCAGATTATTACATGACAACCGGTGTCAATAAGGCCGCACGAGGTCCTAAAGTTATCTTCTAAAATCCAACTGCTGTATTTAGTTGTACTACTGAACTGAGGGTCAAGCAATCTATGATTAAAGACACTGAATACATACATACTTTAATTACATATACATAATGTATGAATACTTTATTTATTGACTGTACGATTTAGAATGAGTAGGACACACGGTCGTTCGATCACTATTGTCATTGTGTACGGTTAAGCGAAATACCGTTGCAGTTGCAGGCCTAAATCCAGTCTGGCCTATTTCGGTGTCAGACAGAGGCCTAAACCCTTCTGCGTGCCGATTCAAATTGTCGCCGTGAGTCAGTTGCTGTGATCTATTTATGTTCATTTTACAATGTCTTCGACGGTTTTGTTGATTTACCACAGTGATTCATTATCGTATGACGCATATTTATCTTCGTCAACTACAATTCGCTATTGTTTAGGTTGAAAAATTATCATGATCACCCATAATAGTTATTGTTAAACCCGATTCAAAATATTTACCTAATAATAGGTACTATTATATTCGCTCGGCAGTTGGATGTGCTGATACATATTTAATAGACTCAAAATATTGCACCTCCAATAAAGAAAGTTTGGTCAGTGCTAGACGTTACTGATTTCTCCAGTTCCTGGATGTGATTCTCACGTATCGTCTCTAGCCAGTCCACTGGATATGTGGACCAATGAACTGGTTTTAACTTCGCTCATTTATGTCTAGAAATCTTTTCCTACTAACTCGATCATGCGTTTAATGTTCGCCACTAATTTGTTACAAACTGCACACCTATTATTGTTTACATGACGATACGTTTCAAGCGGTTTCAAGATGGTTCTAGGCTCATTAGCATTAACTTTCTGATTGTAGCATATGTTTGAATATGTTTCTTGTGTATTAGTGAAAGTGCGTTTGAAACAATAAATTTGTATTGTGTAATAAATGCTCCTGCTGCGATCACATTAGGCTTCATTATCTAATTGTTGCGCAAGATTCGTTCGTTTATGGGCTCTGGAGACCCAGATACCGCTTCCTTGTGGTCGGCGATAGCTCCAAGAGTTGTGCAAGCCGTGCTTGCGTCCCGTGACGCGTCCGCTGTTGCGAAGCTCTTTAGTGTAATTAGAGGAGTCTTAACATTTTTCATGTAAAATTTTAGTAACTCGCTTGAAATAAATAGTATTAGCACAGAATATCTAATAGTACTACCACTAGTAGTGAGACTTGTTTAGCTCGTTTTTTTCTGTTAGCTTCGTTAGCAATTTTAATAAAATATGTGACTTTAGGTATGTTGGACAACATTGTTTATTTATCTTTAGCAAATTAAGTTTCTTTCGTTTCAATATTTGAACACTGAGATTGACGTTGACACTGAACACTAGAAAAAGTTTTCTTTTGTTATTTTATTACAAACTAGCGGCCGCCCGCAGCTTCACCCGCGTGTTTCAGTTCCCGTGGGAATATCGGTATAAAAAGTATCCTATGTGTTAATCTAGGTTATAAATTAATTGTATGTCGAATTTCATCCAAATCCATCCATCCGTTGCAGCGTGAAGAAGCAACAAATATACACACATACACACAAACTTTCGCATTTATAAAATTAGTGTGATAGATTATTGAAATCATCTGGCTACTACCATTGACTTTTAAACTTTACTTTTAAACTTTACTAAGAGGCAATATAGAAAATTGGCCATTTCACAAGAATAACGTCAAAACACTTGTTATTGCTACTATTATTCGTGTATTGATGATTATTTACAGAATCTTTACATGATCTAAGAAAGATATTTTAGCTACCCCTTTAAAATCATGTCAAATCATTCCAGGTTTATTTTAATAACACAACTAACCAATTAAAACGGTAATAACTATTGTAACATCACTTACATAACATATAACTTTTACAACGATAGAAATGTTGTCGTCTAAACAAAACTATATTTTTAACAATAATTGAATGCTTTCACAGATTTAATCATCATTAGAATAACAAATAGCTCATCGTGTTACTTGCGTGAGTTTAAAATTTTAACTAGTGGTGAATAAAACAAATTGGAAAATGGAATCACTGATTATCTATCAAACTATAAGGAAACGGTTATCAAATTACAGAAATGACACAACGTCTACAAATTATCTGACAAAATGAAAATAAAACATTATCCTGGAAAAGTGGTCATGGAGGACCCGTGGCTGTCAATCGGTGACAGAACTATGGACTTGGTTTATGCAGCCAATTGGGTTGGAGCAAGGAATCTCAGTAATTACAACGAAAGCGATAGCAGTTCTGACAAGGTCAAATATAATTCCATATCCAGAAGCAAGTCGTGTAGAGATGTAGGTCATAGCAACAAAGACTACGACTCTAAGGTATACTCAGATGACAGTGGATGCTATGCGAGTAACGTTCCTATTGAAAATATATCACAACTAGCTAAATATCAACAAAACATTGAAGAGAAGGCCCGTGCGAATAATAACCTCATTGCTCAAAGTAAATTAAAGCATAGTTATAGTTTTAAAGATATGCCGAACGGATATAGACCTTCCACTCTCAAGAGGGTAAAACGAAGGAATTTTACCGAATGGGACATTGATGCATTTTCAAGTAATGGAAAACAAGCTCCTGTCCCGCCTCAACGTAAAGATTCTCTTAAGTATGCCCATAGACAGAGAAAGGTAGATTCCAAAAAGAATTATTACCCATTACCAGACCCTGGGCCAGTCCCACCGGATCCATCATCAGAATCTTATTATGAATACTATTCGAGGGTAAGCCAACAAAATAATGACACTGATAGTGATAAAATAAAATTGCAAAAGGACACGAAGAAGGATTTCTTCAAATTAGATCCTCTGATTGGAGAAACATCTGACAGTAGCTCTGCAGGCTTTGGAAATGACGCAATGTATCAAATAATTAACACAATGGCGACCTTAGATCTCACCCCAATGAAATCCAGATCAGGGCAGCAAAAATCCGACGCTAATTGTGAAGCGGAAGATTTAGGTCTTTACATGAGGCCTATTAATGGATCGTTATCCACATGCGAACCACTTCCTAACCGCACTACGCAACCAGTAAACGAACGAAACGGACGCATTGAAGATGTTAAGCCTAGCTTCCGCTCAAAATCTTTAAGAGTGAAAAGTGAAGGAAGAGCGCCCTTGCGCTCTTATCTTGACGCCGCGCGACTTCACAACTTAAGCAACAATGTGACTGTCACCCAACCAAAAAGGAATTTGTCACCGAGCGAACAACTGACAATGATGCAGTATGACATGTACAATGGTAGCCGAAGTCATATTGCACCAACAAACAACGGGTTCACTTCCGTAGATTTAGGAAAAGAAAGTGACTGTCGGACTACTAATTGTGTTACGAAGCAAATTAAACGTGATAAGTATGGCAAGTTGTACAATACAGTGAGAGTGAAAAGTGACGATAGGTACGATAGATACAAAGACATAATGTCTTTCGGTGCGTCAAAAGACCGCATTAGTGAGGAGCGCGTGACAAACGGCAATGGCGTGTACTCCAGAAGTGCTAAAAGCTCATCCAGCGGTTCGGACTCAGACTTTTCTATACCTCGACCAAAGTTAATAGTGCCTGTGCATACGTACGGGACCAGGAAAAGAAGAACTGGAAACCTTTGTCAACGGGATAGTAACGCAACAGAATCTTCCCTAGACGCGGGCATAATTCTGGATGTAGCCCGTTTAGAGGAAGAAAGTACGCCTCCTGAGAAAAATCACCGAAATGAAGAACCAGGTAACGTAATATTTTGACAAAGATTTTGTTTTCATTAATTATGATTTTGATTGATGTGCTGATACCATACCGGTTGTATTTGGCCTATGTTTAGTATAATTCTGTTGACAAGAGTAAATATGTCATTGTGTCTGTTTGCACATGAAGTGTATATTCAAACAGACACATTGACATATCTTTATGCCTTATACGACATTGACCATTTCATTACTTAAAGATCTAGTCAGTTTGTCCTTGTTTATTTATAACTAGGTGCTCGCATCGACACTTAATTTCCTAACCAGTTTTACATCATAATGGATCAAAAGCAAATGTATAAATGTTTCATCATCAGTTCTATTACAAGTTGGTGTCGAAAGTTTAATTGCAAATTTATGGTTTGAATAGCAAGCGTTGTACAACATGCCAGAGGGTAATGATGTTGTTTAACTGAAGTATAACTAAATCTTATTACATTTTAACGGCCTCCAAATAAATAGAATCTATGCCATCGTTTAAGAAATCTATTTCGTGTTTGACTACTGGAACTGAACGCCGGCATTACCATGTAGTTGCATTAGGACACTCATAAGGTTGTATGCGCACTAGACAGCCACAGTTTCAGCCTACAACAAACATTGAACAAACCACATCGTACGAGAGAGGTTCACTCTCAATCTAAACGATACTAGACTTTGCTTTGCCATTCTTTCTTTATACAAATGCGGTACACATTAACAATCGAAAAATATGGTTAATATTGAAAAATTATTTAATTGAAAATAGTCTTAGTAAGAAGTCTCTATAATTTTCTTATACCAGAAATGTTTGACTGATAATTTAGAAGTTTTCGTTGTTCGTACTGGTTTTGCTGTCTCATTTCTGGTTAAGTTAATTGTTAAATACACCTAGTTTCCACTTTATTTAGGCATATCTTTATTAAATAAACTATTCATAACAGTTTTTCGTACTTATTACACTTAAATCAATGATAGTGATCAAAATACTACTAAATAAGTTATTATTGAGATGTTGCTTACTTTAATTTTGTACAGAAACGTCCGAAGACTACAGTTTTTGAAGTTAGGTACATTTATTTTAACAACTTTGCCCTAAAATCTTTCATTGCGGCATGTAGGCATATAGGTTTCTAGATTAGATTGTCTAAAATATCGCAGTTAGACTACAAAGTGCGTGCCCAGCCTTAAAAGGATTGCTAAACTAAAACTAATCGAGACTGGCATATTAATTGGACTTAGCTCCGCACTGCCCTACTTCTAAGGTTAAATCATGCATGGCTACGAGAATTAGTGCCATGTTATTAACATGTTTAATTGCTTTAATAAATTACTCGATAAGACGTCAGTAACAAAATTTAAGTAGTGATCGAATTGATGTTTATGTGGCAGTCGTATTGTTTAATCCGCCGCGTTACATTACGTCTAGCCGTTTTCAAAAACAGGGCCGTTTTGAAATACGGCGGTTCAACGACTAGCCGGATTGTAATTGCGATACGATCTTCATTAAGGCGGCCCACGTTTAGCCGCATCGTACTACTAGTTAGATTGTAGGGTTACCATGATCATATCGTTAAAGCGTCAACGTTTGATGATATGCCCGTCCACGTTTGGCCATTTTACGATATGATCTCTAAAGTTTGACCATTTCATGAAGTAGCCGCGCGTTTAGTTGCCCATATCGAGAAACGATTTCTTATCATTGATCTGCCCAAACCACATCATGATGTGGTCAATAGACAGTGAAACATTTCATGAAATAAAAACTGTCAAAGCGGCGGCTAATGACTCGCTGTATTACATTATGGCTAGCCGTGTTGAAGAACGTATGGCGCCGAATACATTCCGGCGGATTTTCATTCAGCCGCATTCAATCCGGCTAGTCGTTGAACCGCCGTAATTCAAAACGGCCCTGTTTTTGAAAACGGCTAGCCGTAGTGTAATGCGGCGGATTATACAATCCGACTGCGACATTTACATAAAACAGGAAACCATTTGAAATTAGGTATGAGTATTTGCGTGTTGGTCGGGTATATTATGATTATTACTAGCTGTGCCCCGCGGTTTCACCCGCGTTAATTAGCGAACAATCTATAGCGTATATATAGCCTTCCTCAATAAATGGACTATTCAACACAACAATAATTTTTCAATTCGAACCAGTAGTTCCTGAGATTAGCGCGTTCAACCAAACAAACAAACAAACTCTTCAGCTTTATAATATTAGTATAGATGAACGAACAATAAATCGAATGAATCAGGTTGCGGTTGGAAACTACCGAAGTTACGGGATACTCATTGATTAAAATGTTCATGGATGAAACAAGTCATTGATCAATTACGTGCTGAGTGCAAGTTTTATTCGCCATTCGATCACGTTAACGAAATCGAAGGCATTCAATACCTCTTGGCCCAACAGTGGCTCCTGATCCTGATAAACGAGGTGAGTGACGACTTGCCATACCAATTCTCGTTTTCGGTGATGTGATCGAATGGTTACACCCTCATTCAGAAGTCTGTGAAATGTAGAACGCCCTCCGGATAGGTGGATTTCAGATTTCGGACGGCCCTTTCAGCGTCACCGAATTTTTTTGGAAGCGAAACTTCAAGCACTTTACTCGAGCCTTATGATTAACACACCGTCAGAGGGTTTCTAGAGGGAATGGCATCACGCAAGCGTATCCCTTTTTCCTACTAAACTCTTCTCTCTCCTACTAAATTCTCTTCTCTTAAAAGGCTTGTTAGCGACGGACGATAATATAATCAAGGTGACCGGGTGACCGGTAGCAATTGGATGAGAATGACTCATGCATGCATGCATTAGGAGGCATGCATTATTTCTGGAAATAATGCATGCCTCCTAATATCTCCTATAAAACTTATGATGTGATATCAAATAAGTAATTCATATTAGATGTACTCGTTAATTTGACATTTTGTATTAAAAAAAAATTTTCTACGGTATTTGGGTCGGATCTCTGCCTTTTCGCCGATAATTGTTTGCCAGATTTTCATTTGCCAACTTATCATATAATTATGTTTTATTTCCCAACCTCACAGTTACCAACTGTGAAGTTGGTGTTACGTTTGGTCTGCTTTTCATAATGACACTTTTCAAAATGCCAACTTTCAAGTAGCAGAATGTTTTAGTTTGTGTAATAAGTATTTATTTAGTGGTTTATTGTTTACCAAATGTTGTAAATAGTAGGGTTTCGTTTAATTTAACTAAACGCCTAAACTTAATTAAATTAAACGCCCAGTTATTTTTATCAATGTATGAAAAGGGAACTGTTACACAGACAAAACGTTATTCGTCTAATAGTTGTGTGGCCTAGTGAAATATTTGACAAATGATAAATGTCCCAAACGTTTTGTGTCATTATAATAATCAGCTTAACAATAATTCTACCAAATGAAACGTTGTCATACATAAATTTGCTAACCGTCAGTTGTCAAAGTGAAACATCGGCGAAACGTTGGTTGGCAAGTGTTAATCTGGCAAACAATTTTCGGCGAAAGGGCAGGATACCATTTGGGTCTGCTAAAGCTACTTTAAATTTTTTAATAAGCAGTTCTCATAATAAATTGTAAGAAGCTGTTAAAAACATTACCCAATTTAGACTTTCACTCCGTAATGTTTATAATCTTATCAAAGTATCAAGATCTGTAATGGCTCAATAAACTGTTTTAAAAATATGGTGAACCACGTCACGTCACGTAACGGCTCGAAATATTATTAGCAGTAGGAGTAACTTTTTTGATACTTGTTTTGACTGCGGACGTAAAGACGTTGTGGGGGTGAAACATTGTATGTATCCAACTTAAATTACATTTGGTGGTATTACATTTTGAAAAGTCACAGGACTGAAAGTCAAGCAAACATTTTACTATATCTATAATTTAATGGGTTGTATTTATTCGATCACCAAAGTAACCTAAAGTAACCCACAAAAATACTAAGTTAGCACCTAAAAATACAAAGTTAGCACCTAAACTACATTTAGATGCTAACTTACCATTTTAGGTGCTAGCCTACTATTTTTTTGTGGATCAATTTATTATTTCTCTAATTTAATTATAAGTCATATAAAAAATAAGTTAACGAACCCGATCGATTTATACCATAAGTCTAAATTTAGGATCATAACCTCAAAGGCAGCCTATTAAAAATGATAAAATAATTTACAACAAATAGGCGTGGAAACACTTAATACCTAGAATGATTACTGATGACGACACAGCCGAAGAACTCTTTCTTAAATGTCACATCTGTGGCTAAGGCACTTATCTTAATTCGGAGCAAGTCAACAACTAACAAATTCGAGTTCCTACAAGGTAAGTTATGCTAGGAATCATTCTCGGAACATCTGTATCTGAGATGGGCGGGCTAAACCACACAGGCGGTATAAATTTAAACTAATTAATTTAAAATAAAATATCATTGTGCTGGAATTGGACTGGAATTTCGGACTCATAAGAATTCTTTAGTTAACACATTAGAATATTCAAAAGTATATTTCAAAAAAATTCCATTGTAACGGTTGAATAAAAATTTTACGCTTATTTTGCTTAAGTTACTTTTCATATTATGTATCATAATGCCATGCGACGAATTTGTATTTCAGTTGACGTCTTTTATTATTGTAATTTATTTTTTATTGTCTATTTAACGTAAACATTTACCGTGTCATTTGGTTTCTTTGTATCAACTGTAACACCGAACAAAGCTGCTATAATTTGTGTCCCTACAAGTTCCGAATCAGTTCTCGTTCTAGATGTCTCTTGTTTAGACGGCTCCAGTTTTCCAGAACCACACCATATATAGGCTTATATGTAGAAGCACAGCTCCCATTCCGATCTGAATCCCTCGGAGAATTTAGCAGGGAAAAAGACACGCTTGTGTGAAGCCATTCTGTCGGTGTTTCGATTACACGGCTTGAGGAACTAGGAGCTTTAAATTTCTTGCCGCTTCCAAAAATTACGGACGCTGAAAAAGCCGCCAAAGGTCATCAGCAAACCCCCTCAAAAAAGTGTTGAATCACAGATAGTAGATCTCTATGTAAAAAGCAACTGAAAATAACAAGAGATATGATTAATGTTACATGTAATTCAAGCACAAGTAATTTCGCTCCACCGTAGCGACCGAAAACAGTGAGCATTTAGTTAAATACCAATCATAATCTAATTACAGTTTTCAATTATAGACCAGCCACGGCATGTGATGTGGATTTGGTGTAATTAATTATTGATTTTAAAATAATAATGAATAATAAGATTAAAATTAAAAAGTACAGGGAGTTTCGATAAAGTAGTCAGCATGTTATCAATGTAAATATTCTGGTATTTTAAAAAACTAATACTTTTTATAGAGTTTGTTATTAGTTGTTGTGTACGTGTACTGTTAAATGAATTTGTATGTCACAAAATCTTTATCGTATGCCCACAGGAGCATTGTATTGACCGTGGTTAAAAAGAAACCTGTTGTGGCAATATCAGTGCCTCCAATTGTATCTGTGTAAAATATCAAGATTATCAAGTCGATGTGATCCATTTTGACGTGAAGAAAGGACCCACAACCTAACACATTTTCGCATTTTATTATTAGTTCGTAAGTAGTTACATTGTCAAACTTAAATCTATTGTGGCACTGTCTGGTTCTTCAATTATCAAGTTGATATGTTGATCCGATAACGTTAAGAAAAGACCAACAACTTAACACATTTTCGCATTCCTAAATCATTAATAAGTATAGCGTCAAACAAACTGAAATCCTGTTACAAGTAAGGATATAACATTGACACTATCTATGTGGCTGTCAGTAAAAGTGTTTTCTTTAACACTTTTTTGCTGTGTCTAACACAGCATACATAAATCTTTAAGCTCCTGTGTTCGACGTATGAATGGACCGTGTTGTGTTCCAAGTTTAAAGAACAAAGAAATGTTTTTGTTCGGACTCTTTTATTAGTCTCTTATGTTTTCTTGTTTTCGTTGTGTTACTGGACGGAATTTTATGGACATGCTTTATCTTTAAGATTATCAACGCCAGCATTGTCCGGACAAACAAAAAACTGTGAAACAAAAGATAAGTGAAGTAAAGTTAACTTTGGACGACAGTCGAATGTTTTTAGATAGTGTTTTGTTTTTGACGATGGTTACATTTTGTGGCGGCATGTGTGTGTAGCGTAAGCGCTGAAAGATCAATTTTTTTGTTTTAGCTTATTGACGCTCGCCATCCTATCCTTTAATAGCGCCCTCGAGTCTAGTAAGGTACGGGGACACACTTGCCACTTGCCTTTAAAATACCTCAGAGAATTCTGGTTACTAGGTATATGTAAGTATGGCCTAAGGAACAAAAGTTTCTCGCCGACCCGGTAAAATTTTTCCAAAAAAATCACTCTGCTATTGTATACCGTTAAGAATATTAGCGCTTTTGTGATTGATACTTTCCTCTTTAAATCTGCAGCAGATATTTTACGTCGATTTAACTATCAAGACTTCTTTAAAAAAAACAACGCTAACGTTTTTTTCCGCTTTTGGCGACAAAACCAGCAATACAATTACTGAAAAATATAACACCATGTATATTCGCTACCTAGCCGATTCTTTTTAATATATTGATGGTATACATTGACACAGCCAAATAGAATTTTAATTTAGTATCAAGTGTCAACCGAACAATAAAGTACGATTGCTTGTACGAGTATTAACCCGGTAATATATCCGGGTCAGTAGAAGCATGAAAGATTAAAATAACGACACTTAAATCACTTCATAATCAATACAATGAACAATTAATTCACACGAGCGCTCGTTGTTTCACACGCTTATCGCTAGCCCTGAAGTTGACAAAATTTTTAAGCGAATATGAACTCTAATCTTGAGCTCATAAAGTATAGATTATAGTTGTGTCGAATATAGCTTAATGATTTGCATATTTTTTATGATACTGTTGAACACCAGAACCAATTACTCACAAAGACGGTCGCCAAAATAAAACATACAACCTTGAACGATAAGCAAGTGGAAAGAATCTATTTTAAATGGTCTTATATATCGGTTTTCCGGTATAGGTATGATATTTCAAACGTCTGTTACTAAATCTAGATAACCTTCGCGAATGTAATTTTCGCTTTGAATTTTTTAAATTTAAATAAACTACTTTCAAAGTGCCAAAATATAAATTTTATTCATATATAATTTTTGGGAGGTCATTTGAAGCAAGTTAAACATTAAACTTACCTACGTTACAAAATTGAGATATTAAGTAAGATTAAACTAAGTAATTTGAGTTAAATTACACAAACAAATTAGATTCGGTCGTAATTTGTTTACTACTTACTCGCTCGTTAGCTGATGAGCCAATTAGGAACTTCATCATCAGCCTTAAAAGTTGCCACTGCAGGACTTAGACCCACCAGTGCTCTTTCATGTCTGCCGCCAATTCGCCTTAACAACAATTTTCTCAGAATTGTTGTGTTCCGAATTTCCGACAGTAAGGGATAGGATTCCGATTGACATGAGCTACCAAATTCGGGTTTATCACAAATACTTACAAAAATAAGAAATACAGGATTGTTCTTCCCACTGCACAAACGTGCTTTTCAATAGAGACTTAGTACTTAAATACCTTATCAGCTAAGCCGCATTCGACTACAATTGCAAAGCCATTGAATCCAACCTTCGGCTTTTTACTCCCAGCTACTGACTGCCAGCTATTTTCTTAGAAATATCTTCCTGCTATTCCATCAAGTTTGTACTAAGCAGCTTAGTGCGCTCAGTATACTAAGAATATCAGCTATGCTAGCCATCTTCGATAGCTTCCATCTTCAACAGTACTGACTAGGACCGCAATTAGTCGGACCAATCAGCATCATCATCACTAAGCAGCTTTTCAAATTCCCTGCTTTGTCCACAGAGGGTCGCGTGGAGGTCTCTCGAGAGAACAAGTACCTCAGTACGATGGCCCCAGGCAAGGTGTTCGGTGAGCTGGCCATCCTTTACAATTGCAAGAGAACAGCCACCATAAAGGCAGCCACCGACTGCCGGCTCTGGGCCATCGAGCGGCAGTGCTTCCAAACCATCATGATGAGAACCGGACTAATCAGGCAGGCGGAGTACACGGACTTCTTGAAGAGGTGAGTCATTTTTCTTTAATCTTTAATTGATACGTGAAGCAAAAACTTTGTACCCCTATTTTACGAAAATTGCGCGGACGAAGGAGTATGAAATTTCGCACACATAAAGTTAATATAGAGAAGGATTGCAGAATGTTAATATTTTTTTTTTAATTATGCATAAAAATACATTAAATCAATAAAACAAACATTACACATATTTGACACACACGCATATTTTTCAAAAATTTCAAAAATGGAAGAGGAGCGGCCGATATCTGTCAATGCCAAACCAAACTCACATTGTCTTTTTTAATTTTTCATTGCTTAGGATACAATCCGTGCAGCCTTAATAAAATTACGGTCAAATTTCGACCACTGGGCGACAACTAGTGATTATAACTATGAACTCCTAATATTGGTCACTTGAAAGAAGGGCAATGGGCGATTTGTATGGTAATTTCTTCAGTTTGACATTTGACATTACTTCAGAGAATATTATATGGTCCACCTTGTTCATTTGACTCATTTGATTGAGATGAATATAGTAGTATATTAGGGCGTGGCTAAATCCAGTTAACAAAGCATCGGTTCTAAAATTTGTTGAATATATTCCTTTGAGGAGTTTTAGGTTATATATTTACATAATTAAGGCTTTGTTTGTTTAGCGATAATAAAGATAAGTTATTGTTGCAAGTGATAACGTACTACAATCCATCAGTGTAGGCCCAATTTGTACGCCCCAGAATACCATGAGGTCAAACAGATAAGACCGACAATGAACTCATTAAAATTTTCCTTTCAAGTAATAACATGGGTAATGATGATTGTGACCACTAAAATTTACCACAAAAGTATTTCTCACAAGATATGCCTGTAGTCATTTATCATGATAACGAATTTCAATAATTGCCGTTTAAAAGAAGGAACAATTACTAGAAACTGGCTTTTTTATCTATTAAGAATGCAAACATACTATATAATATTCAAACCGATGAAACGGAAACGCTATCTTAATTCAATATAAATAGAAGTCATCCTAATAAGACTCTTGTTACACAAGACCAATAACCTCAGTCCAGTGACTTCACTAATTGTATTGACGTTAATGTAAACACCAACACACATGTTACTCTAGTTCGACCTATTTACGCATGTGATCACTGCCACTAAGGCAAACGAGTAGAACGCAATTAAATTTTTGTGGAAGCTAAGCTCGTTAAGATAAACCAACGCGTGTACACTCATCCAAGAAACTGGTCTAACAGTAGCGTCTACACTTCCTATGAATAACGTATAACGCTAAGGTTGAATTTAGGAGTATCAGTTGGTTGTCGCATTCTAAAACGAACCTTATTGTTTGATACTAAGCAACTGTATGTCAATCGTGAGGAGGTAGGTGACATGTTTGGTCGACCGTACGTCACTTGGAGCTAAATCACAAATATTATTCTAGCGTTCATTGAATAAACAACTGCATCCCACCGCTTCAAAACAATCTGTGATGAAGATCAAAGCAATAAGAATATACTTGGAATAATCTGATGATCTGAATTCAGACATAATAATATTAAGTAGGAATTACGGATTTTTATTAAAGATTGGAACACGAACCTTCTCGACTCAGTGATTTACTTTCTAATGACATTTGCCGCAGAGACGTGAAGGGAAACATTCCAAAGATTTATGGTAACATTCTACACATGGTTGGTGCGAGGAAATGTCCTGCTACTTTCACAAAAGAGCCAAGTCTGTATTAACAGAATAATGAATGCGCTTGAGCATTACCGGTGAAGGATGTTGACCCCGAGACACTTATGCAAATGCTATGGGTGTACAGCGGCCCATTCTTCTGCTTTCATCGGCCGAGACGTATGCATTTCTATCTGGAACAAGAGCTAGTGGAGCGTATTCCTTTCTGATAGATGTCATTTTAGCAGTGCCAACCATACGGTTGATATTATGTCTGTCAGACTATTTGGTCGATTCTGATTTGTTACATTGTATCGGGCTGTATTCAACGTCTACGTTTATTGTCTCTTTTGTGTAAAGGTGCAAATTAACTCACAGTTAGTGCAAGTGAAAAATAGCAACCTTTGCCTGAAATACCTTCATCATCAGCCTTTAAACGTTACACTGCGGGGCTCAGGTACTTTCATCAAGAGGCGGTGTTAACGACTGCCATCTTCACACCATGTAAAAACTCAAGAAATTTTAATTTAGACGTGTATCATGGGTCCCAATCTCGAAAATCACCCCAATGAAGACATACATTATTCTTTGTCTTTACTCTTGGTAATATTGTTGAGGAGTTTGATGATGCTGGCTGCTGTCTAAGTGGCAGTGGCTATCGCTCTCGGGTTGTCGGATAGCAATCTTGCAAGTTAAGCAACTTTCGCCATATCGGGTCACTGCATGGGTCACAAAATAAAAATATCTCCGACTCCTCCGTGCTTCAATGAGCACGTTAAGCCATTGTTTGTGAGATCGTTACGTCCCACAAATCCGCATTGGGCTAGCATGGTGGATTACGACCCGATCTCTCTCTTTTGTTCTTATGGGCATTTATAGGCTGATGATAAATGTAGCCAACAATAAAACACTGTGTTAATAGATTCCTTTAACAGCTCACTCGCTTCTCGTGCTAACGATCAATCTATTTTATTGTGCAACGATGTCTTAGCGCTATCCATTTATTTCGAAATCATGTGTACAAACACGTAGAGCCGACAGCAATCCTATCCTGTAGTTGCTTGCTCTGCAATTGTGAAACTTATTGCATGGTGCTACGGGTGTGGAATATTTCAAAGTACTGTCTATATGATTGACCTTAATGCAAACATAGTCAAAGTAATAGCTAATAACATTCATTTAATTGTTGAACAAATACACAGAAGTCATCTTGTATTTATATTTAACGAGTATTATGCCTTGACTATCATGAATGCTGGCATTGGTTACACAGCTCTTTATTTTATGGATAAAAGATTCTGCGAGGGAATTGTCTCTGTATTATATGATATAACTGACTTTAATAGCATACGATAAATAAAGGTATCTATAAATATATTTTAATCAAATTTGTATACTTATGTCCACGCGACTTTAGACATTTGTAAATATGAAATTTAGAAATTGCATTATTTAAAATTGATGCTGCCCCCATTCGTCTTTATCAACCAAAATACGTCTTCATTCAATTTTAAACCAAAATACTATAATCAACGATAATGATACATTATTATTATCATCTCATCATCATCATCATCACCATCAGCTCATTTTATGTCCCCTTTGCTGGGGCACGAACCTTCTCTATGGATGGGGAAAGGGAGAACGGGCCATAAACCACAAAGCGGACCTGGTGCGGATTGGTGGTTGTTAACAACTGCTAATGCAGCGGCTTTAAGTGCCTTCCGAAGCACGGAGGAGCTCGAGATGATAAATTTTTGGTCACCCATTCGATGACCGGCCCTTGCGAAAGTTGCTTAACCTCAGCACTCGCAGACGGGGCGCGTTAACCACTGCGCCGTCGAGCTCCTCAATTATCATCTATTATCATCTATTCCACAAATATTCCTATTCCTCTTTCTTTTAAAAAATGATCTAGGGATGTTAAAAGATATCTTGTTGCTCTCTATCGAGACTTCAACAGCTCAAAGATCGCTCTTAGTAGATAGAAAGTGGTCTATTTATATCGCAATTTTAACCTAGTCCGTTGACCGCTTGTGCTATCTATAAATAAAGCTAAATAAGTTGTGTCTGTACGTTGTTTCTTGTGAATTATTACAACGGTACTAGTGGTTTGTATTAAATGAATGAATCATCATTTTTAGCCCTTAGGTATCTATCCACTGCTGGGCATGGGCTTCCTCCATGTAACGCAATTCCCTGTTGTAAAGAGCAGATCGCATCCAGGTTTATTCATCGACAAGCTCTTTATTTTGATTTGATTGGTGGTATTACTTGTTTTAAGTCCGCCTAGCAACCAGTTTCAAAGTACATATTATCAGCAATATTAATAACAAATTTGTGTTCGGAAACTTAGAGATAACATAGCTAGTTTTTTTGAAGTGCGCTTCTACTTTTGACCTTATTAACACTTACCTACGCACCCCCGTTTTAAAATAATGATTTTTGTTTTTGATTTCTTTAAAACTATTGTGCTAATATGGCAGAT
This sequence comes from Eudonia mercurella, assembly GCA_963082485.1. Lineage (NCBI taxonomy): Eukaryota > Metazoa > Arthropoda > Insecta > Lepidoptera > Crambidae > Eudonia > Eudonia mercurella. The sequence continues at coordinate 11,074,666 of OY720038.1, forward strand.
ATATCCCTCACTAGTTACAAGGTGGTCCTAACCAATGTTATGCTAGATATACATGTATATGTTTATAGTAATCTGAGACTTAATGCTAATTGCTAATGCGTCATGCCATAATAGTCTTCGTAACTCGATCTCGTTGCTATAAAGAACACGAACCTTTGATCGAAGTTCAAATATAACCCAATCTATTATAGAGTCATATATAACACCGTATTATTAGTCATAAAGGTATTTTGGTTTTATATTATATATATATTTAATGTGATGTTAAGTGTTGATAAGGCCTACTACTAAGTTCATACGAATGAAGTCTAACTTTAATTTGAGGATTGGACCGCTGGAGTCGCGCCATAATACGAGCTTCAAAGCGTTTGTGGTGCGAGTCCCGACATCAAAGCTGGACATCTTCATGAAGGAAGACTTCTGGCCGAAGGGTGTAGTCTACAGGCGCTTCCATGGAAAGTTGCCTGTTGCTACCAAGTTGGCACAGTAGATGCCAATCAAATAATACTAACATAGTTATTAAGTTATTTTATATACTAACAAAAATTGTTTTTAATTTTTTATGTATGTTAGTCTGTAAGGTATTTATTATATGGGCCGCTCTGTATTTTTACCATCTTTTACATTGTTTGTTGCCTGAAATAAAGATTTATTATTATTATTATTATTATAAGGCTTCACCCGGGATCCTCAACTAGTGAGGCACTGGCTATCTTATCTCTAGCTGCCGGAACACAACAATGCTACAAACACTGATGTTATAGCGACATATTTAGATAAGATGATGAAGAGCAAGTATATTTGCTCGTAATTCTTCATCATAAGTTTTTATCTACAGGATGCCAGTCTAACAGCCGCAAACAGAGACGTCAATTAATGATAACGTCACTCCTAAGATTTTGTCATTATATACACCTCTGTAATGAAGACTTACTATGTATGAGTGCGTTGTAAATACTGTTTTAATTTATTTTTTATATGATAATTTTTATTTGATAGATGACATAAGCAGAGTTATGAAAAAATAAATATACTTAAGCATAATCCAAGTACTCATTTAATCGTGATTCCCCTTCGAAATATATTATTTTTAAAACTTCAAAATGGCGTTATATTAAACAATATGTTTGTGATAACTTTCGGGGGGAAACAAGAACGCGGGGGGAATCAGGACTAAACTAACTCGTGGACTGAAGTATCTGTATGCGGCAGTTACTCCACTATTATTATTTAGATATGTTTTAGCTTAGCTAAATAACTTTCAGAAAACTAATTTGACTAATACTTATTTTTATTGACGTGTTAGAAGTTTGTTCACAATATAAATACAAAGCTGTTTGTGTGTGTTCTGTTTTCTTATTTATCTGTTTCTATCAAATTAATCAAGAATATAATAATTACAATTAATAATATCATAAACAATTTTTACATATCAGTTTGACATTAATTACCGCTTTGGATGATACCGTATTAATATTAAACGATATTCGGCGGGATATATCACTTTATAATAGTAGGAGAAAGCAGATTCTTAATGAACTGAAGTTAGAAATCGAACGTGAGACAATCTTGAGAATGCATTAATAAGTCTGCTCTGAAATATATTTCATTAACAGAATAAATTTGCATCTTTAAATATTACATTTCTAATAGTAAATAATGCAGCTTTATTTATTACTAGAGGCACCACTAGCACAATTACGCAAATAGAAAACTCTAAAGATTGATTTTTTTCAAACCAAATATATTAATCTATTAATAATTGCTAAAGAAAAAAGGCAATCTCAATAGTTAGTATTTCTACTAACTTCATAAAAAAAGTTTATTTAACGGAAATTTTGCGATTTAAAGTTCAATAAAAAAAGTCTCAAATCTTATGAATATAGTTTTAGTATGTTTTTCAATGAAAACTGAACGTTGTGCAAGGAAAAGGTCGGCCTATAATGTGTTAATAAAACATAACGAATAATATAAGTACCTAATAATATGCTGAATCAACATGGACATTGATATCGGACGAATATCCGTTGGCTTCATAATAAGGATATAAAGTGACGTCATATCCTTATGTTGATTCGACACATTTCGTAATAAGTTTCTTTCTCGCACCAATGCCTCGTACGATTTTGGTCTTAAGCTTGGAATTGGATGAGTACTGCTGGCAAATGCTTCTTGAGTGGACGCGTACAAATAAGACATATAGAGTCAATGCAATCACGATTATAATGCAAAGTCACTTATTGTTCCAACTAAGTTTGTGTTTGTTTGTTGTTAGTAATATAAAAAATATAATAATGAGTTTCGTTATCATTGAACAAATGTAAAACTCCTTCGGTTTCTCCCGAAACAGTCATCTGTGCAAATGCAATAAATGATTTAATAGTACAAATATATTTTTCCTATCAATGTCCATAATTGGTATTACACACATTCACACGTTATATAAAATGTATTACCTATATATTATAAAACTTATAACATAAGGCGTCATAGGTAGCCGGACGGATAGAAACTCAGAAATCGTAGTTTAATTCCTCCGATAGACTATTCGACGTGAATCCATAGTTATAGTATAAACAAGCGTAATAGCTTTCCTGGGTGGATTAACAGGACTATTATCAATGTGCTAATATAATAGCGCTTTAATAATAATCTTAAAAAATACTGTAATGTGTAATGTCTAAAATAAATTGTTAGCGAAACAAAATTTTGGACAATTTTCCAGTCATACCTCCGCATCGTCTGAGTGCACCGATGAAGTAACTGTTTACCTGACTTCTTTTCCAAACTATCAAACCGCCAGTAAAACAAAGGAATTGTTGTAACTTGTCACCGTTGCAAAAGCGCTCGTGCGCGTGCGCACTTTGCGAAACGCCACCGCGTGCCGGATCATGACATTTGAGATTGTATTCCTTTCACTGCGCTTGCACTGGGGAATCAAGGTGTATTCCTGTCGAGCCTCAAGTTGACAAGGTCAGAACCAGTTTCAGTAAGGAGGGGGGTAGGTAACCATACCTACTCGGTTTTTGTTTTAAGTTCGCCTGGCTAGCTACCACGCTCCTAATGTCGCCATGTTCAGACAGTTAGAGATAAGGTAGCCAGTTTAAGTGTTTGAAGATTCCGGGTGAAGTGCGCTTTCATCTTTGGCCTTAACATCACCTAACATCATGTCATTTGAAGATCGAGTGCTTAACAGTAAACGAATAAAAAAAGTATCTAAACTTAAAAGAAAAATCTTTTGTCTTTGGTTAGTCTTTGGTGTTTATGGATTCTGATTTGTCATACCTATGCTGGCTCATGGCCGTTGCGACTGTTTTCCTCTGACACGCTTGCACTGGGAGTCAAGGTATATTCCTGTCTGAAGTTGGCAAGGTCAGAACTATGAAACTTTAAGAAAAATAATACTATTGTCTTTGAAAAATCTTTAGTGTTAACGAAGTCCTATTTAACAATAATAAGTAATTTACTTATTTGCCTCTAAACAGTTACATTACACACACCTACACTTAAATGAAAATTAATAATTAAAAGCCACCACAAAATATAGTGACAAAAAGTACTATGTCTCAGAGGTTGCAGAACATTCTATAACCTCTGCTATTCTGACGTAGCCTTTTCCATTTGAAGCGGGTGAAGTCATCAAATGTAAATAACTGTATAAATATAAAGATTTACATATTCTTTGTATAGCAGGTCGGTTTCTTTGTCATATACTAATCTTGTGGCTTTTCTTATTAAGGTCAATAGTCACATGTCAGACGGTAATACGTTCTGAAAATCGTAGAACAGATAATAAATGTCATTTAAATGCTAAAGTTGAAAAGCGTTGGTATCATGATATCGGTACTGTAAACGCCATTGAAAACCTTAAAATTACAAAAATGTGTACTTCACATCAACCTATTCAAAACTGTCAAATTTAAACAATAAATAATTATGACATACACAAAAAGTTCAAATTTGATTTTATAAATCGAAATTTAACACTTTATACAGATTTGCTCGTGTTTTGCAAGAGAGCTATGCCTAAAATTCCCTTTTACTCAAATTCCGTTATGCTCACAGGAATACTGAGGTGTTGATCGTCTTAATGAATGAGTCTAAAACTAATGAGTTACAAACTACTCGGGTGTTTCAATATTTAAAGTGTAACACATTATTTGCATGAAAGAAGGAGTATGTAAGTGTCCTCAAAGAATTTGTGTCATATTATGTTCATCGAAATGTTTTGTTGAACGGTATGTAGATGTTTTTTGCAAGCTAAGCGCATACCAATATTGTAGTGAAGGTCAGTAACAAACAAATGAATTTCATAAGTCTTTATACGTAGATGTTTGTTCGTTACATTGATGACTACATAAAAAATTGCGATATGGTTTAGCTTTTATCAGAAACTTCTTACTTATCTCATTCATTTTATTGTAGAAATCATAGAAAAAGGAAAACATTTATTGGTCCACTTACGTACTTATGTTATAATAAAAAAAATGTCTTATGTTATGTTGGTTTAACAAATTATTCCGAGCTTGGGATAATCGGTTCCTCTATTATATGTATAGGTACTCAAGTTCATCTTTACTGTCGTCAACTACCTCGACATAGTTTTACTGGTTTATTATGTGAATCACAAAGATAACTACGGATTTACCACTTTTAAAAAATGGCGAAACTGACTGACAGCCTAATCATAAACGTTGGTACAGGCGTTCTTCATATACCGTAGGTGATTGCTGTGAAGTCAGAATAGGGTGTATAAATTATCCCAAAACATCATGTCTGTTATATTTACTAATCTTGTCTTTATCTTTCAAATAACATTGGAGTTGTTTAAAATTTGAGGACAAAAATTACTTTATTTGCCAACATTGCTAGTAGTACTTACTTTCGATTTGAAGTCTCATTAGACTAGCGTACTTAATAACGTCTCGGCATGAAACTAAAAAGAAAGATGCACCATATTAAACATGACTGCGGTCCGCTGCATTGAAGTCATATTGCATGTGATCATCATCTGTCAGTAGAATATTGTTCGTGACAAAATCCGGTACAATACAGAAATGCTCATACAGTTAGCCATTAAAGATGATATAGGTCAAAGCTCGGCGACCGTGAAAAGTGATGCATTAACCAATCTTCTTCAGCCGGCACCGTGACACACAGTTACTGTTTGCTGTTTTTTTCCAACGCCTACATTGATGTAAGTATCCGTTGGTAGATCTTGAGTATCTAGTGCGATCTTTGTGATAGGAGAATAAGGGTCATATTTGCAAGTTCATTGTCACTTGTATTATTTACAACCCAAATGTGGTCGCGTGGTATTATTAGTGTAATTTTAATAACATTATTGATTTGTTATATTATTATATTGCCTGGGAAGCTGACCACTGTTTATTTGCATATTATTTCAATAATATCATAAGTTGAAACTTATCAGTCGATTTTTTATCATCAATGTTTACAGTGTTTTGTTCTTATTTGGGATTTTGCCTGGGTTTTGTTAAGTCGTGTCATCAATTCGTCATATTATTATTTTTGATATAAAAACAATTGATAGACATTTAGATCATCACTTATACTTTGTCTTTCGATATCGATGTGTTGTTTCATGTAACTTTTTAGGCTGAAATGTTCTTCCCAGTGCGCAGTGGGTCAGTTCAGGCGGGGGACCGTGTGTGTCTATTGCCCGGGAGTGTTCTCTTTCCCCCCGATCCGATCCGAACCCTTCGGAGAATCTAGTAGGGCACGGACGCGTCCAGCGCGAACACCTCGTAGCCGTGCCCGTACAGCTTGTGGGGGACGCGCACTAGTGCGCGATGCCGTTCCCTCTAGAAAACCTCCGTAGGTAATTCGTTTCACACGGCTTGAGGGACCCTTTACGTTCCTCGCCGCCCCCAAAAAAGCCCGGTGAAGCTGAAAATGCCGTCTAAGGCAATCAGCAAACTCTCTCAAAAAAAAGCTAATGTTCTCGAGCGATTTCTACTCTGCACCAGGCCACAGTATGACCAGGCTGTCAAAATGTCACACATGGCATGGCAGGACCCACCGATTTTTAAAAAATACGTTGTTATTTTGTTTTTTGCTTTTTTTCTCTTTATCACCTTATATTTTATGATAACGATTAACACAATAGAGCGACAGGGTCCTATACTGTTGAGATATTGTTAACTACAGAGTTTTGAACGCGAGACCAGTTTCGACCGGTGATTGTGCGCATGAGTCATTCGAGGAAGCCTTTCAATCTTGACGTTTCGAGTTGGGTAAACACGCTCACTTTCAATACGCACACGTTATTTAATTAGTTTAGACATTTACACATAATATAGTATTCTCTGTACGAATTTTGTGTAATTACGTTGCGTCTATCGTTGTATATTAGTAATAAATTACGTCAGTCGTCGAGAAACTAACGTTTTATTGCTAGAAAATACTTTTCAGTTTCACTTGTTTATTTTATTGATGCGAAAGACAAAAAACAACCAGATAAACAAAGTTGGTAGACAATATGATAGGCACATGATTCATATGAAGCAATAATTGTTGTATTGTTGCTGAATGACAAGTATTTTCTAATTAAAATAAAATGTCAGTAAATCTAAATTATTTTTTTCTTATGGAATATTTATATGCCACAAAGTTTTAATAACATAGTAATTGTTGAAGTTAAAACTGCTGATGTTGGTACTAAATAATATTTTTGTTTAACATTAAATAGATTTGTTGAAAAGTTCAACAGAGATAAGGGTAGTAATACTAAAACATACATAGTGTTATTGTGAGGAAGATTCCATAACACACGAAACAAGAAGCTGGTTGCTTTCTATTCAAAACACGTCGTTTTGTTGTTGCTACTGTACTCTTTAGGTTTTTTTTACATGTTTATACACTACTTCGAATGCGTTTGCGTTTGCTTCATATTTTCTTTTTTTTTCTTTTGTTTATTTTATGTTTTAAAGATTGTTTCTATTTCTATTTTGTTATTGTGATTTTAAAAACGCTCGAATATACTTTGTCGTCACATGTTAGTGATGTTGCATCTTTAAAAACATTTATCCGTCAATAGCTTAATATTCAGATATTTTTTATTAATAGGACAGCCAACAATATTATATTTTTAGAATGCTTGAACTAAGTCTTAGAATTAAAACGGTAAAGAACTGTACAGCCAGCACCGTTATTGGTTATATCCACATTTAAATCTACAAAATATTCTACCGTATATATTATATTTAAAATTTTTTTACCTTTCTTTTATTTATTAGTAACATTTTATATGAATATCCGCTACGAAGCAAAAATTCAGACCAAAAGAAATCCAAAATGCGTAGCACGCAACACCGATGATGAAACTTTCACATAATAAAACGAAGGGAATTCGTTTTTAGGATGAAAAAAAATAATATGTCAACTACCAATAAATTGTAATTTCTAATAATAATAATTAATAAAACCTTTATGCTTGTTACAGTGTGCCAATCTTCAAGGATCTCCCAGAAGACACCCTTATAAAGATCTCAGATGTGTTGGAAGAGACTCACTACCAGAACGGCGATTACATAATCAGACAAGGTGCCAGGGGTGACACCTTCTTCATCATATCTAAAGGACAGGTAATGATAAATTTTAAATCATAATTAAAAAAACTGTGTTCAAAATATCAAGTCTGAGATAATGAAACTGAAACTGATGAAAATATCAAGATACTGTTAACTGCTGAGGAGTTCCCTCGTGAGAAGACGATACTGGCTGCATCATCAGGTCAGGTTACTCAAATAAATGTTTTGTCACCTAAACTGAACGAGTGTACCGAATTTTAACAGGTACGTCAAAATCAAAAATTAGCTTGCAAGATTTGAACTATACATACTAACACGTGAAGTTTAAAAAAGACTTTGACCTAAAGTAAATTCTCCTCTTTAAGCATGGACTAGAAGAGTAAATTTATTTAATGTTATAGTGCTATGAAAAAGCGAGGCTATTCGTTGATGAAGTAACTCTTAATTCTAGTTTAAATAACACCAAATTATTTGAATTGGATACATTTCGTCATCGATAGATACTAACGTGGTTAATTCTCTGTGCACAGCATTTTCCTTCGCTTGTTTAATTATTTTTCTTTTCCAAAACTCACGATAATCGGCAAATTAATCGATAAAAGCTTCACAGTTCGACTAAACAACTGGTTATATTCTTGCATGTAAATCTTCTTCGATGTGTTAGAAAACATAAAAAAGATAATTATATATATATATATAATTAATAGTTGTAATCGAATTAAGACAATGGAAATTTAACTTCATGCATCATGCGTCCCAGTTATTATGATAACTAACATGTTATGGAGTGCAAGTGTGTAATCAATTACAAAGACGTCGTCCATCTTACAACGCGGAACTGATTTGTTTCTTTTGTATTTAATAACATACGACACTGAAAGTTAATTTCTCATGCTGTTCAAAAGATCATTTAAAATTGTATTAACTGATGATAAGACCCACCCACCATCTTCTTCGTTTACCTGGATGACATTGTAGTTTTAAGAAGATATCCGACTCGCACGAGCTTTTCTCGGTAAGAGTTCGCAATTTCACTTTCGTTGATGTCTCAACTTTCATTAGATCGTGTGTCTCATTGTGACTTCGTTGAATCTTGTCTTGGTTCAAACATTATCCTCTAAATGCAGAAATATATGTGACAGGTAGAATGTAGACATATCTTCGTAAGAAAATTATGTCATGTGTAAAATATTGAAATCAAACAAAGTCAAAATTACTTCAAACAGCCTTGCAGCTTTTATTATTTATTGAATCTTTTAAAGCCTAAAAGTTTATATGAAATCATTATCCACATCAATTTTATTAACATCAGGCTATTTCTATACCGTAATCAAACTCGCTTTCAAAACTTATGATGACATAACGTCTTTGTTTGGTTCACGGTTCTTGAATATTATGGTTAAATTTAATTTCTATTTGAATTACATTAGCTTTCTAAATGGCTTCTTCGCGGCTTTGCATTGCAATACTAATAATAATGTTAGAGCCCGTTCGTAGTTAGACCAGGTACAGTTTAATAACGTTTCGTGTCAGGCAGTGACTGTTCAAGAGGTTTGCCTTGACATTTAGCCGAGTATGTATTTGTGCAAACTATAATTGTTACTAGCCAATATTTAATGCACTTGCAAATACTATTTTAGTACCTTGTCGTGATTCTTTTGGTACTTATAATATTTATGTCTTCTCTTTATTCAAGCTCTCCAACCTTTAATCTGTTGCCACTAAGGTTCAATCTAAAATGATATAACTTTAGATATCTCTTACGTTGTTTATCACTAGGTCTTCATAACTTCGCAGTAATCCAAATATCTGCAATGCTAGTAGGTATATGTACATGTAAAGGTTCAATCTATACTATTTTAGATATATCTTTGTTTGATCACCACTTTTTAGGTGTTGTTTAAAAAGTGTTTTAAAAAGTGGTCCAAATCTTTATCTTAGTAGTAATCCTGTGATCTGCCATGTTGGTAGGTATATATGAATGGATTTTTTCTCTGTTAATCGCATAGTGGCTGCAAAGGCCAAAAGCCCGGCTATTGTGCCCACAAGGTCAGCGCACCGACACGGCGAGCAGGGTTACGCGTATGCTATTTACCATTATGAGGCCAGATTTTTATGCGCCTTCGTGAGAACCATCTGCTGCTACATTTGGGAATTGTTATATGTACCCACTTAGTTAACAATACATCAAACTATCAAGAATGCAGTTAAACTTTACATGAAAAGGTTTAGTATCTCGGACTTTTGCTTTTCCCGCTGGAAGTAAAAAAAAACAGCAATTCTTTTTCGAATGTTTGAATATATGTTTTTTTTTGTTTATTGTTCTGGAAACAAAACTGTTAAAAAATATACGAACAATGTTACATAATACCAATAAAGTTCCCTGAAATTAAAGGTAATTACATGCTTGGTAGGATGGTACCAGACACATTACAAATATAGAATTTTAAACAAAAATTTGAAAGTTCGTAGTAATCATGTACGAGTATGCTACATTGTGGATAGCAGATTTTATGGTTTCAAGGGTACCTGCGATATTGAATACAATCATTTGCATCGCTAACGCTATAAAGTTCAACAAAAACTGCTTCACAATTCGCATCGGTGGATATTGCTTTTTGCAATATTCCGAATGAAGGTGTTTATTACATGATTATGCCTTCTTCAGTTTACGATGTTATTACGTGATCATTTTTAAACTTTTATGTTTTTTGTGGAGTAATTCATCATTTACTTATTATCTCTCTTCTTGGAGTACCTAATGACTGAATTAGAGAAGTCTAAAGAAAATATTTGCTTTTAAATGTATTTTAAATAACAAATAAAAATCAATGTAATTTGTTATCTTTTTTCGAAAATGGCTTATTCAGAAACCTGGTATAAAATTATCATATATTTTTGTGTATTTTTCTAGTTTTAAATTAAGTCTGTGGCTCATACTTCTTTCGAAATAAATAATTATAATAGAACTCAACACTGTTCGAGTAAGTAAAACGAAATAAACAGAAATCTCATTGAATCAACGCAGGAGAAAGTGCATTTATTGACGCAATCACTACGCAATTACGGCTTCTAAACCATAATTTAAAATAATGTCTACAATTTTGAACGGTGACTTTGGGTTCCTCGAACAAGCAAGAAATAATGCAATAATCGTCATACTTAAAACTTCTTTTTATTTTGAAGAAGTAAATCCTTTTTCAAGTTACCCTCTGCAGCTATCAATGTATGCATAATATCTCAATTACATATTTAAGAAGATTTCGTTAATATATTTGCAGGAATTGTTTCTTTTACTTTATATGAATCACTCCCTATATCTAAGAAAAAGTAAATTAGAAAAATCTAAATACACTGTCCCACTGTTGACTAAAGGCTTCCATCATATTATTGGTTAATTTCCCAAGAAAATTCCAAAGAACTAAAACACCATACACATTAATACATATTATCGAAGGATTTAATCCCTAAAGAAAAAAGACAATAATCAAATTCCAGTAGGTACATCGAAAAAAACGTTGGCTTCATAGTTTTTCTCTATAAATCCAACTTTAGCTTCGGTTACGATTACGACGAAACTTGTTTTAATCGGAACCGCCGCCGACCGGTCATCTGTGACGGAGTCCGAGATTTGTTCTTTCTTGTTGTCCACTTCTTTCGGCGTCCGTCGGTTACTTAACGCCATGTTATCTCACATCCGTTGTTATTTCATTTCTGTTTGAGGTTTTTATCTTACCTGTGTTTATCTTACCGACATGTCGCGCGATATCCGGGTTTCTTGATGATTCTATAATGTGAGTTTAAATTGGTTTTCGGAAACGGTTATTAGTAGGCAATATAACGTGGTCTTGTTTTAAAACAGGGCTTTCTTTATGAATTTTACTCGTCATTAAAACACTAAAATTATCAAGTATTTACGTACTACTTAAACGCTTCCCTTAATAAGGGATCTGCTTATAAATTGCGTTAATACCCGCTTGAATGACTAAGCAGGCGTGCTATAAACAAGTTCTCCGTTCTAAAATTACGTATCCTTGTGTAAGACTGTAGTTTATTAGGGCAGTTAAGTTACTATACAGCCATTTAACCCTAGTTTAAATTTAGCACCGCCAATTAGGCATTTAAATAACGGAACTTGCTATTCAGTTGTAGTTAAACAATTCATATGTCGTAAGTGTACTAGCTGCGAGAGTTGTGTTCACATGCATATGATTATATGATCTTACGTACCGTTTATTTGGATTGTAATTACCACTTTCGATGATACTTTAATGTCCTATATTTTAAGTTAACCTACCTAACCTGTTCGTCTGTTATGCAAAGTAGTTTTGAAAACAGCTTTCTGACCGGTGTTTTAAATAGTTTTCATGCAACATTGCTAACTGAAGCGAGATTCATTCGCGCTGCAGTTTCAATGCCGCGCAAAGTTTTTTGGTGAGTTACAACCGGATCATGAATTTGACAGAGTCACGGCATTGCCCTAAGAATTAATTTAAATGAATTAACAAAAACAACAGGACGTCTCTATTGTTATAATTCACTAAATTTAGACAAAGTACCATTTCATTTAGCAAATTGTTTAAAGTATTTTATTTACTAGTAACACAACGTACCTTTACATTTAGCAGTAGAAGAACTACATAGATGACTTACTTAAGAGGAAATACTAAGGTCGACTAATTATATGAAAAGTAGACAAAATCAACGTTACGTAGTCCCCTGATTCATCCTCCAAAACTAAATCGATTTAATTACTTTTTACATTAAAAATTAAAAAAAAGCTTTGGCTGTGTTCCTATGTATTGCATTTTTTCATAAATTAATTATTAAAAAAGATATGAACCTTTAAAAACCTTAAAAATTGGCTAGATTTTTGCTGTGTTCAGACATCCAGCAAACATATTTGACGAGTTTGTATAAAAAAAGCAAAACATAGGGGCACAGCCAAAGCCTTTCTTTAATTTTTAATGAAAAAAGTAATTAAATCGGTCCAGTTTTGGAGGAGGAATCAGGGGACTACAAAACGTTGATTTTGTCTATTTTTCATATAATCAGTCAACTTTAGTGTTTCCTCTTAAGGTTAGCTTGATGGTGCGCGGTAACCGACGCCCTTGTATATCAAGCATGTCACAGATGTTGCTTTTGCGTTGCCGACCTGAGTGTAACCTTTTACATCTCTTTTGAAGAATCACTGAATAACAGAGAAAACAAATAGGCAACTTTTATTTGGATTCAGTAAGAAGAAAGACTGCACCGAATGTGTAGAATAATGTGACACATTTGGCGCAGTGTTCAAAAACTACGAACCAAATGTGCCATCCACTAAATAATAGTCTCACATATCTATTTCAGGTCAAAGTGACCCAGAAACCGCCAAACAGTAACGACGAGAAATTCATCAGAACTCTCACGAAAGGCGATTTCTTCGGAGAAAAAGCATTGCAAGGGTACGTATTCGATTAGAAACTAATGCCATTGCGAATTGTGAACGGTCTGCGATGCGCTTACACTTGATTCAATTATCAGGCAATTTGTCGCTGAAGCCAATCAGTTAGATATTTTTTGAAAACTGCTTTCAAGATTTTAATAATACATACAAGCTAATATTATAAGATTGATTACTGTTCTCTTGGGTCTGATATTTTATAATTGTGGATTTCTTCTTACATAACTCACAGACCTTTAGTTTATTACAGTAAATATTATAGTATTATATAGAGGTATTAATAATATCATACAGTCGAGTTTCTTAATTATTTTATCAATATGATTTAATTCCATATTTTTAGCTGGCTTATAGAATGTTGATTTCGCTCATTTACGTTTGACATACGACGTTCCAGGGACGACCTCCGCACGGCGAACATCATCTGCGACTCACCAGAAGGATGTACCTGCCTCGTGATAGACCGCGAGACGTTCAATCAGCTCATCTCGGCACTCGACGAGATCCGCACCAAGTACAAGGATGAGGGCGAGAGCAGACAGAGGTGAGAAATGTTACAATATTTATATTTAATGACTCCATATTTAAGATGGGGGGAATACGTATGCTTGGAGAGCATTCCATTTTTTGGTGATGCAACAAAGATATGATTCATAAAATTTCTTTGTTCACGACGGAATAGCGGTCATGGTAAACCGGTGACAATGAAATACAGCATGCATGGTCCTATGAAGGAAGGAAGGAGGTGGGATAAGAGAAAAAGAGTTCTTCTCAGCACTCGCCATGGTGTAGTCGATAGAACATACAGTCAATGTGACATGGCAGCTAGATGCATGCATTCCCACAGATAGAACTAATAGCGACAATGAGGTCATACTTAGCCAACTACGCTGGCTCAATGCGGGTTGGTAAATTGATGTAAACGGTTGCTATCTTATGATAACAGTCGAGATCACTTAAGTAAAACGCCATTTTTAACCTGGATATGCTAGAGATAAATTACATTTGGTCAGTGTCTTTTAAAGTGTGTCCTTTTTCTTCGTAAATTTTTAGTGTGTTTAGCAAAAACCTGTAAAGAAATTTTAGTCATATTCAATTTGAAGATTAGTTAACGTTAAAAAATATGTTTTTTAAGTGAGGCTCTCTTTGTTTTTTTTTTATGAACCATCGACTCATTTTATGAGTTGTTTTATGGAGTGGTTGCTTGATTGCGCATAATAGCTCTTATCGAGAAGCTTGCATTTTTTATTATTTATCCATCAATAAAAACTATGTTGCCTTAGCATTTATGCCTGCCGCAACATTAATACTCATTTTATGAAGCAACTCTTTCAGCGTCACTCTGACGAAATCAGTTATACTATTCAAGGCAGTTAAATGTAAGAGTGACTGAGGCAAGCATTCGAATATAAACGAATTATTAATATGACGAATTTTCAAGTTCACACAATACGGCCGAAACTGGCTATTGCCGATACGCTTCACAATAGAATTCTTTTCCTATGCAATGCAACTCCATTGTGTTAGTACTTATCTTTTTTTTCGCTAGCAAAACAATAGCTAATTTTATTATAACTACGAATGAATTATGATGTCTTGATTTCACCTTCTGTAATCCTTTCTGTTTCTTTTGAACGCTAACAATCACGAGGATTTCATTGCGATGTGGTAAGTGATGTAGTGAAGTCAATTTCAACACTTTCTTTGAGAAATCAAAACCGTCAATGTCGAGTTGTAATAATTGTTGCTGTGGAAGTAATTGACGGTTATTAACTTTCCTATTTAACAGAAGATATAGATTAACACTGGCTAGCCGTAAAAAGTGCTTTTCCCAAGTTTTTTCATGAGACTCGGTTCGATTGAAGACAATAGCAAAGGCACGGTGGTAGATGAGATAGACACGTGGTTAAACAAAGAAATAACAATTAAAATTGGAATGATGTTAAGAAAGTTGTTACCAGTTTAGTTGCAACAATAAATCTCTCAGAGTTTGTCAGTTCAAATTCTTTATTCTGCGGAGAAACTGCTCTGTGTAATTGGTAGCTATTGTTGTTAGTTATTATAAGATGAGATGTTCAAATGGGCGTCGATGGTCTAATTCGTAACTACGAGTAACAACCAAAAGTGCTTAAAAGAAATCGCGCCTGATTTTGTCGAAATTTTGAAAATACCGTTTTGTTCCTTTTTACCGAAACCATCGCCCGGCGCAATAATGCAGGATGTGTATTTTTGCAAAATTTCCGGCTAGGGATTTCTTGTACAAAATCTATATACATTTTTATTTTTCATTACTAAAGAATGAACACCTTTTGCGAAACGCAATATAATATACCATTATTTATTTTCTAACTTTCTAAGATTAATTTACTAAAACTCAATTGAAACGGCGAAAATCATATAATTATACTCCAAGTGTTACAATTCCTTGTTGCTTTTTGCAGATTAAACGAGGAATTCGCCAACTTACGCCTCTCAGACTTAAGAATAATCGCGACTCTAGGAATAGGCGGTTTTGGTCGAGTGGAACTTGTCCAGATCCAAGGGGACTCCAGCCGGTCCTTCGCCCTGAAGCAGATGAAGAAGGCCCAGATCGTTGAGACGAGACAGCAGCAACACATAATGTCCGAGAAAGAGATCATGTCCGAAATGAACTGCGAGTTTATTGTGAAGCTATTCAAAACGTTTAAGGACAGGAAGTATTTATACATGCTAATGGAGACTTGCTTGGGCGGTGAATTGTGGACGATTTTGAGGGACAGAGGTAGGTCATTCAAGTCATATAGAAGTCGCTATAATAGTGGTGAGATGTTTTTGCCTAAATAGACATTTCAAGATTGCTAGAATTTACAAACAAAGAAAAACAGTCACCTGTAGACATTTGCGTCCAGACTTTCATCAAGTTTTTCAAATTCATTAGATTTTATTTAGTTTTTAACTTATAATCTATGATTTGAGCGAGATTTGAAAGTAAACACGCCTCTATGTATATGGCGAATATTTCTCACACTACTTTTCTTTTTATTTCAGGACAATTTGACGATGCCACAACACGATTCTATACGGCCTGTGTGGTAGAAGCCTTCCATTACTTACATTCTAGGAATATAATTTACAGGTAATTCATCTGATTTTAATTTACATTTCTCAGAGCTGAGATTTTTCTCCGACCGGTCTTATAGAAGGCCATAGCAGCCTATTGAGACTTGCCAAGGGTATCACGTATGTTGCCAGCCCTGAAGCCTTAGCTCTTAGCATAGAGGCCTATGCTCTATAATTCCATTAGTTTTGCTACAAACTGGTGCAAATCCGATAAAGGGCTTTTGTAGTAACTTTTTAACAAAATATAACAAACTGGTGCAAATCCGATAAAGGGCTTTTGTAGTAACTTTTTAGCAAAATATAACAACGCCATTGTTTTAAAAAGTTACCAGAATGTTTCTAATGCTTTTAAACATTTGTTTACTTTTCCGTTCCAGGGATCTCAAACCAGAGAACTTACTGCTAGACTCAAAGGGCTACGTGAAGCTAGTGGACTTCGGCTTCTCCAAGAAGCTGCAGGCCAGCCGCAAGACGTGGACGTTCTGCGGCACCCCGGAGTACGTCGCGCCCGAGGTCATCATGAATAGGGGCCATGACATCAGCGCGGACTATTGGTCCTTAGGTAAGATATATGACACCATAGACACGTTGCCAAAAGAACCTGGCAGGCATACTAGAAGGGACTTCATCGTTATTATATTGCAAAAAATTAAACAAATATTGATAACATTATCGATTGAGAGATGGTATTGCAAGGTAGTTTTATTAATGATCGTTAAATCTTGTCTAGTTCGAAAGTACTTATAAAAAATAATTAATCTATCTATTTAATACCTCTAAATGAGCAATTCTTGTATTATATGTATATATATAATCTAAATCTCGGAAACGGCTCCAACGATTTTCATGAAATTTAGTACGCAGGGGGTTTCGGGGGCGATAAATCGATCTAGCTAGGTTTAATTATTAGAAAACGTCGTTTTATCCGTGTTTTCAGGCAATGAAAAACTGCTACAACGATAATCTTTGCCTATAAATAAATAATGATAAAGTTTGCCTGCACACGTTTTCCCTCCTTCCTATGATATGGGGTCCTTCAAACGAGGCGTGAAGAGGCACCTTGTGGGCCGGCAGAGTGAGGGTAACTGATGCTGCGTTATTTTCACGCTGCACCAGTTGTCATCGCATCTGGATTCCATATTCACTTAACATCAGGTGAAATGGAGTCATTTGCCGTGCTATGTATAAAAAAAAAAAAAAATCAACTTAAACATAAACTGAAAGATATGACTCTTCCTGACATCTATTGGCGAGTAGTAATATTATTATGTATGTAAATCGTATCTAAATATAATTTCCAAAAAACACGAGGACCTGGTTGACCTAGCTTTACCGAGCAAAGCTCGGTCATCCAGTATCTTAGTTTATATTATATTATATGCTTATTTTATTTACTGAATAAGGCGTTTTTTACTAATAAAGTAATTTTCGATAGTATTTACTTAACAGTACAGCCACAATAGCATAAATGAGGCGCCATACTCGAATTATCATGAGGTTCTAGTTCAAGACTCACTTATCAAATATTTTGATAAAATTATTTGAATAATTATAAAAATCTATAGAAACTAAAGGCACAAATAAACAACCTCCAAAAATAATCAACACTAAACACCACTATAATAATTCAATCTGTCTCATTTCAGGTGTACTCATGTTCGAACTCCTCACTGGCTCGCCTCCGTTCACCGGCGCGGACCCCATGAAAATCTACAACAAGATCCTCAAAGGCATTGATGCAGTGGAGTTCCCGCGTTGCATCACAAGGAACGCAGCCAACCTCATCAAGAAACTGTGCCGCGACAACCCAGCGGAGCGGCTCGGCTATCAGCGAGGCGGTATCACTGAGATACAGAAGCACAAGTAAGAAAAAAAATTTAAACCTACACACTACACCCAAAGAAAATCACATCAAAAGCAGGTCAGAAGCAGGCCGGGTCTAAGAGCCCGAAATTTTTATTCATGATCATGAATGATTACAAGTGACAGTTAGTCATAGTCGCTGTCGCTAGATGGCGTTGTAGTACTATTTCTAAATGGCGGTGTAGAGATTGTTACTTGACTAGTATAATATTGTTAGATATTGCTGATATTATATCGCTTCTCGGCCTTTTAGCTAATATCAAAGTGTACTGTGTGTAGTATCTGTTCTTTTCAGCTTAATATCTGAAAGTCTCCTCACTGAGGGATGATTGATGAATGATGATGAATGATTTTTTTTTGTATATCGACGAGATCTTCGGGGCTTATAACCTAATTGAGTGTAAAAGTTGTAGTAAGAGATTCATAGTAAGCTACGAATCACTTACTCTTATGACTTATTTAAAAGAGACGTAGACGGGCTCGCTCCACTCTCGTCCGTCACGGGTCGGCCCGGCATTGCTTGCAGTGCCGCCGGGATCGGCCCACATAACGAGCGACTCTAAAATAAATGTCTTTCTTTATTCATTCGTAATCGTAATTAAAAATGTAATCGAGTTTATTTTAAATATAATGGAGGCGGAGGCTATAAATACTTTAAAAATACAGTTGAAAATTGAACATGAACACATCCAACCGACTGACCTTGACCTTGACTTTGCATTAAGTAATTTAAGGGCTGATTTCATAATTAATAATTTTGACGTAATGCCAATGACAGATTCTCTTTAGAAAATATGTCACAAAGTCACAATGACTATGTTATTCGTTGGATAAAACTTATTTATGGATTGAAAACTCTGGCTTTAATTTTTTTAGGCCAGTTTTGCATAAATAAGAAATAGCATAGCATTATATATAAAGAATTTTATTATAACTACAATCGCAAAAAACGAATAAAGGGAAAGGCAAAACATCACCGTCCTAATCATGCGATTTTCTTAATAAAAATATTGATTAATTTCTTGTAATTTTCAGATGGTTCGATGGCTTCAATTGGGAGGGCCTAGCGCAGCGTACTCTGGACCCTCCAATCACGCCTGTGGTCAAATCAGCTATTGACATTCACAACTTCGATCAGTACCCTCCTGACGCCGACGAACCACCTCCCGACGACCTGTCTGGATGGGACGCCACCTTCTAAGTCAGTCGAGTAAGCGAGACAAACATATCCCGGCGTGCGAGACAAATGTCAAGGCTCTGGCTGAAACCATAGAGTACTGAATAGTACTAGAAAGGCCACGGACACATGCATTATGCATGCTAAAAGCATATTTTATTATTTAACACCAGGGTTACGAAAGTTACTATGTGTTCGAATATTAAATAATTAAGCGGTTTACTTACTTTTGTATGTACAGATATTAGCAAGGGTAGATTAAATATCTCATGAAAATATCTATAAAAATCATTTTACAGAATCTTAATACTATTACGTTGTTTTATTAATAAGGTTTGCCAATTATTTATCAGATCTAAGGGAATGCACTTATATGTAAATAGTACACCAAAGTGGTTTTAAAGAGTTCTACAGAAATATTAACTATTACTTAATAATATTAGTTCTATAGGGGAAATATAAAACATGAAATTGGAAAGCTACGTTTAAAGTTTATTACTAATATAGAAAACTTTTATAATTCATGCTTCCTAGTAAGAGCATATTTTTATACTTATTCAAATAAAAATATTTTTTTGTGGCTTTATTCTTTAACTTTTATTATTTTTTATCACTCTGTTGAAAGGTTAAGTTTTGTATGTATGTAAAATCAGAATTGCTTGATCTATTTGCATGGTACAGTTAGCTTCAAAATAATCTGAGCGTTCAAACCTACCAAAAATATCTGAACGTTTGACAAAAATCACTCTTAGCCCAATACGTGAAAGATGTACTTTCATTCAATTTCATTTGTCCTCAAATAACAAATAAAAATGAATTTCTACGTCTTGAGATAAGGTTGATATTTGTCAAATGTTCAGATATTTTTGGTGTGTTTGAACGCTCAGATAATTTTGAAGCTGACTGTACAACATCTAAAATCTTTGTTAGCATATAAACTCCACTATGCCACAGTTTCAAGAAACTGTACCCGATTGATATTCTTAATTATCTAAAATAAAACGCATCAATAACCTAAGAACTTTTTTTATACAATAGTGTGAATACGAAACAAAATGGTTTTGTTGTATCTTTACGAGGGATGAATAGAATAAGTTACTCGTACTATAAACTTAAAACAAACATAATTTTTTGATATCACAAACTTATGAAAAACAATAAAAATAAAAATCCTTTAAAAGATTTTATGACGCTTTCTGTATTTCGAGAATTACCATGAAATTGGTTTTAGTCGTCCTAATATTCAAAATAATGAGCATCCTGTGCGTTTTTACTTTAAGTTTTATTTTTAAAAAATGTAATAATTATCACTAATTTTAGAATTGATCATGTATAGTTTTAAATTAAAATGTCGATGAAATATATAATCTGTGCCAACTGTCTAGATTTATAAAAATAATATTGCTTTAATTACTTCTTCTATAATTTAAAATATAATGACAAGGTAACCGCAATGCCAAAACACTGTTACCAGATATTTTCAATAATTACTTGTATACCAAAACACTTTTAATCTTGCATAGCCGAAACAAAGAAAAGTTACAGGCAAATTTTGTAATAAATTGTACTGTATTGATATTTGACAATAATTATCCAATAAGAAAACAATTAATTAATTTATACAATCCTTATGGTGCTCAAAATCGCCCATAGTTTTATTTTAAAACAATGCTTTTAAGAACAAATTGTAATGCGATAGTTCTTTGTTATGGTGATCCTACACAGCATGGTCTAAGTACACAGCAGTTGCATACTGTTGTAAAACATTTTGTTTAATAACATTATATATGTATATTAAATTATGAATGCTTTACTTGTTTGAATGTTGTTTTGTGATACTGAATAAATGTATTTTTCTATATAAATTTATTTTACAGATTATTTTAACATAAAAAAACATATATAACTTATAATTTGTAGCAAAATGTAACATGCTAGAGAATATTATCGTATTATAGTATAACGTTACCAGCTGTGTGGGAGCACTATTAGTTTTTCTAATTACTCAAATGCTAGTGATTTGTTTAGTTTTGTCATGTACTAAACAGTTAGTGGTTTAAAACGGTAGCTATCTCCAAAACATGACATAATTTTAAGACTTAACAAGTATATAGACAAACATAAATCTAAAATAGTCAATTTAATTGTAAGTGTTCCATTTAAGTGACTATGAGAATATTGTACATAAATATTATTAATTATTAATAGTGAATTTGAAAAGGAAATCTGTTACTAAAAGTTGCGGTTGGACACTAAAAATAATATATAGCAATGTGTAACGCACTGTATAAAATGAATATTTTTCTAATTAAACTATAGGCAAAAAATATTTTTGTAATCATAGGTTACTGAAAAAATATATATTTAATATTTTATTGATTGTGAAAAATGTATGCATACATTATTTCAATTACAACTGATTGTTTTATTTACTTGTCGTTATCTCATCGTAAATGTGACTACATCATTATTGTCCGTCATCATCATCATCATCATCATCACTATCATCATCATCATCATCATTATCATCATCATCATCATCATCATCATCATCATCATCGTCTTTATTCCAGCTCTCGATAGCCGCCCGCGAACAGTCATCAAAGTCCATTAACACCTACCTATTGCGAGTTTATTTTGACTTTCGACAACGAAAGTTTGTATGGCATTAAGGTAGCACCGCCTAGTGACTAACGAGGAAAACTATTATAATAGTAATAACGAGGAATATTTGGGCATACACATTTTTGTTTTCGTGATCGAATGACAAATTAATATCTCACTAAACCCCCAGCCAAATTTAATTTTTTTTAAGTATTTATTAAAATAAGTAGTCATTAATCTGTAGAGTTCATTATAATTATACAAAAAAAAACGATTTTATTTATATTTTGTCATGAAGTAAGTACATAATATTAGTATTTTTTTATATTTTTTATATTGGCTTGTCATAGTGACCACATCCTGCCTGATGGTAAGCAGCCGATGCAGTCCAAAATAATGAGAGCGCTCTTTACCGTGGAGTACCCATTCAAGACTGCCTGCATGCATAATTATATTATAACATGCATAAATGCCGTTAGGAGCTGGGAAACATGCGTCGGCAAAGAATTCAAAAGCCGGATGGTCTTACAGAGGAACGACTTGCCACCCAAAAAAAGAAAATAGTATCTAACTAATAGGGATTAGGGATGCAGACATCAATAGCAGTCAAAGATCATTTTTGAAAAAATATATTGTGAGTAGTTGCACGTTGCACCATTGGCATTGTGTCGACAATTGACATAATGACATTTTATGGAATTACAGCTAGGAGCAAATGGTCTGTATTCATTGTTGCTAATAAAGACTAAAATCAGTTGCTGACTCCTAATTATTAAAAGGAAAAAATGTCGGTCTCTGGTTCCTGTCGAACACCGGTGCCACACTACACGCATTAATAGAGAACGAAGGCTTTACTTTTTTTTCATTACCGTGTAGTTAAATGTTACGTATCCGAATCCTTTCTTAAATATTCTAACAAAGGCTAATTTAATGAATGAATCTTGCCATATTTAACTCGGTGTGCGATGGTTTAAGTTGGCCATTTCGCGGATTAGTCCTTTCACGAATAAGATATTTTACTATTTAGTCCTTTAAAAATTAGCCTTTTCGCGAATAAGTCCTTTTGAGAATTAGTCCGTTCGCGAATTAACTCTTACGAGACTCTGGTGCCATTTTGCGAATTAGAATAACCGGTTCTTTCTTGTAATCAGTTAATCGCTAAATTATTTTTATTGTTTATGTGGGCCGATCCCGGCGGCACTGCAATGCCGGGCCGACCCGTGACGAGAGTGGAGCGAGCCCCGAACATCTCGTCGATATACAAAAATCAGTTTAATATACTGGTCCCTCAGTGAGGGAACTTTCAGATATTAAGCTGAAAAGAACAGATACTACACTTTGATCTTAGCCAAAAGGCCGAGAAGCGATGCCATACAAGGGATCACTAACAGTCTTATACAAATCAAGTAACAATCTCTATAGCGCCATTCAGAAAATGACCATGCATTGTGGCACAGCGCCATCTAACTAATGGTGATTGAACTACTGATGAACTACATTTGCTTTCTATTAGGGCTGCTTTGCTTTATGTTGCTACTAAAAATAGTAACTATATAATTTATTGTCAATACTGTTCACAAATTGTGCAGATAATAATGCATAAAAACATTCGAAACAACAACATCCCGATATTGGATATGCAACTTAAAAAGAAAATGAATAGAATTAAATTGCAAGTAGCAATAGTCATCCATTTCAATTGAATATTATTGGTCCTTACTAAAAAACTCATTATAAACATTTATTAATTATAGAAAAGTAAAGTCACATACTGATATGATATGTTTATATTAGTTTTAATTTAAGGGTTTGGTTGGATATCAACAATACAGTAATAAAAAAATCACAACCCTTTGATAATATGCACTAACAATATCTTATTTCAAAATTAATGATCTTTTGACTGCTACTGATGCGTAACTTAGCCATATTGGTTTAATAAAAAAAATGCTCCCGTTCAAATACATCAAGCAAAAATAAATCAAAGAAGATAAAAGAAAAAGAGATAACGGTAGCTGCATATTTCTTCCAATCCGATCCGAACCCTTCGGAGGATCTAGTAGGGCATGGGACACGCACTAGTGCGTGATGCCGTTCCGTCTAGAAAACCTCTGACGGTGCTTCGTTTCACACGACTTGAGGAAACCTTTAAGTTTCTTCTCATCTCTCAAAAGAAAATGCTTATTTCCTAATTGTAGTTTTGTCAAAAAAATTAATTCTTATGATGTGTGTTCCAACACATTCTTTGATAAAATATAATAATATTTTGTAATTAATCATTTATTTAATTTTTTCAACTGTAATGAATGTCCATTGTCCATTGTGTGAAATTTCCTGATATTAAAGAAGTAGATATCAATGGCCAACAATGGTGCAAAACATTTTTATTATAAGGACCATTAATTTTTCACGATGATGCTTATACTATAGTCTATGATGGATGATGCCCATTGCTTGGTGTACGCGCCACTCGTCGCAACACTTGCTACTTACGATTATAGTAGCAGCAGAAATCAAAGCATCCCCATCCCCATTACGAAGCAAAAGCAATAAGTAAGTACATCAGCAGTTCAATTATCGTTCGTTAGATGGCGCTGTGCCACAATGCGTGTACATTTTCTGAATGGCGCTATAGAGATTGTTACTTGATTAGTATATGACTGTTAGTGATCCCTTGTATGGTATCGCTTCTCGGCCTTTTGGCTAAGATCAAAGTGTAGTATCTGTTCTTTTCAGCTTAATATCTGAAAGTTCCCTCACTGAGGGACCAGTATATTAAACTGATTTTTGTATATCGACGAGATGTTCGGGGCTCGCTCCACTCTCGTCACGGGTCGGCCCGGCATTGCAGTGCCGCCGGGATCGGCCCACTTAAATCATTAAAATGATACTGAATTAATCCATTCCATTGTGCTTTTCAGTGTTTTACTAAGTATGTTTTGTTTTCGGTAAACTCTAACTACAAGTTTTAAACGTAATTTTGTTTTCGTCAAATTACTGTAAGTACCTACCTAATTTTATTGTATCCTTAAATACCGACTAACCAGAGAGAAATAAGGTGACGAAACATTAATTTGATTAAGATCACTTCCGATGCGAATTTTCTTAGCGTTTTTGATAATATACATATTGTACTAGCTTTTGTTCGCGGCTTTGCTCACGTGGGCTATACGAGTAACATGTCACGTCGTGTTTCAACATTAGATTTAAATTTTACTATATATTTAAATTTTATTATATTATTGATTAGGTTTCTCAGTTAAATCTTATTTTTGATTGGTTTTTTCTTGATACCCTTATGACCAAGTGGTAGAGAATGCCTCAGGGCATTAAGTTCACCTTTTAGTTATTTTGCAACTAAAAATAAATAAACAAATTTATATTTAAAAATTAAAAGAAATGTGTAATATACTTCATGACGTTTCTCAAAATAAGTATAAGTAAGTACCTAGTAATAAGTACAGTTTGATTATGCTTAGCTTACAATTAGTACAGTATGGATGTAGCTTTCATTTCATCATCATCATCATCAGCTCATTTTATGTCTCCACTGCTGGGGCACGAGCGCGAGCCTTCCCTATGGATAAATAGGGAGAAACGGCCTTAACCACCACGCGGGCCAACTGCGGATTGATGGTTGTTAACGTCTGCTAATGCAGCCGGGACCAACGACTTTACGTGCCTTCCGAAGCACGGAGGAGCTCGAGATATAAAAGTTTTGGTCACCCATCCGATGACCGGCCTATGCGAAAGTTGCTTAACCTCAGCAATCGCAGACCGGGCGCGTTAACCACTGCGCCATCGAACTTTCATTTATACGAATAAAAATAAGTATTTTGTCAGCGTGTGCCGAGGAAGAGAAGCGATTTCGCGCGCTGATCACGCCATTCCTGTGGCAAATGGGATAATTTGGATCCGCCATAGGTACACAGGCCTACACATCAAATCACCACAAACTTTCAAACGTCCCCAATGTACTTTAAACTTTATTTATATGGCATATGGTTGAACATTTATGAGGAAATTTGACAGTTTCGGATAAGTTGATTTGTCGGCGACTGTACACAGGGGTCCGACCCTCGGGTATTGGCATTTCAATAGCATTGATTGGATCCAACGTGGGCACATGCTTTGTGAATATTCATATGAGATTTGATTATTTTTTTTATAGCTTAATAACAGTCTCTAACGATGTTCATCGTCGCATTGATAGGGTGCTTCGTGCGATTTTTATTTGACATTCGACGTGAATTTGTAAGGCAAAATTGAAACTCCTCTTTTATTACTTTATCATCTCAGCCAAAAGACGTCCACTGCTGGACAAAGGCCTCCCCCACGGATCTCCATGAGGGGTATTTGCCGTAATCGCCACGCTTGGCAGGCGGGTTGGCGATCGCAGTTGATTAAGAGTAACCTCAGAGAGATGCTGATGCCCATCCTCTGAAATGATAATGATCCCCTAGTCGGCTTTTACGACACCCTCGGGAAGATATGGGGTGGTGCAATTCTTTATCCCCGGCACCACACCACACACACACTTTTATTACTTGGAGGCGCGGTTTACAAATTGTATTTTCCTTTATTTTTTTTTAATACTTAGCACAGCAAATGACTCCATTCCACCTGATGCGTCGACAACTGGTGCAGCGTGAAAACAACGCAGCGTCAGTTACCCTCAGTCTGCCGGCCCACAAGGTGCCTCTTCACGCCTCGTTTGAAGGACCCCATATCATAGGAAGGAGGGAAAACGTGCCAGAACACGTTTTCCCTGTTTCATGTTTTGGAGGTGCGACAAAGAAACGAGTCACCAAATTTCTTAGTGCGCGATGGAATATTTGAGACAGTGAAACGGTGACTCCGGAGAGCAGCACGTGTACTCCTATGGAGGAAGAAGGTGGGATGAGGTCAAAGAGTTCTTCAGAGTACTGGCCATAGTATAAGCGGTAAAACACGCTGACGCAATAGGTATATATATCTATGCAATTGCAGAGATTCAAGAGTATTTGCGACTGCAATCTGTCCAAGGCATCGAGAAGGTACTTTGCGGCACCGTCCCAGATGTGCGAGCAATACTCCATGTAAGACCGACGTTACGTGATCGAATTGGCAATAGGTAGTGAGAAAAAACTCGCACCTTGCGTTCGGGTAGAGTGACGAAAAACCCTAGAGCGCCTCTAAAAGCTAGGACCTAGGGCTCCGGGTTGACCTGACTTTGTTCTGTTTTCTATTATATAATAAATATAATAGGGAGAAAAGAAATACCCTTGCTGATTTTCTTGCCGGTTCTTCTCAATATAAGGCTTTCCGCCCTGTATAGATTTACGAAACGATAGCATATGACATCCAAAAGAGCAATTTGTAGCCTAAACTTATTAAATTATTTCAAATTTAATTTGTTGGTGAAAAAACATTTAAAAAGACTACGAAACCACTACGAAAGTAGATTAGTGTAATACTCTTCTTACTACTCCTGCTACGAAAACATTATAATAATATATATTCTGTTTATTAATTATCCGTTTACACTCGATAAATTTTGTACTAGATTCCCGATGAACGCTTGAAAAACGGTACGCGACTTTGCTGCCACGTAGTCACAATGACGTTTGTGGCGATGACAGTAAATATTAAGTACAGTATATTGCAACCTTAATTTAATCTTTATCCTTAAGATTTAAGGTTCACAGTAAGCTGAAGTTGTTGATGATATCCAATGCTTTTTCAGATTTTGTTATTCGAAATTTAATTGTATCATCATCATCATCATCATCATCATCTCAGTCAAAAGACGTCCACTGCTGGACAAAGGCCTCCCCCAAGTATCTCCACAACGCCCGGTTTTGTGCTGCTCGCATCCAGCGGCTTCCCGCGACCTTCACCAGTTCGTCGGTCCACCTTTTTGGAGGCCTGCCCACATTGCGCTTTCCGGTACGCGGTCGCACTCGAGGACTGTTCCGCCCCAGCGGCCAACAGTCCTGCGAGCAATGTGCCCTGCCCACTGCCACTTAAGCTTAGCAACTCTTCGGGCTATGTCGGTTATCTTTGTTCTCGGCGGATCTCCTCATTTCTGGTTCGATCTCGCAGAGAAACCCCGAGCATAGCCCTCTCCATTGCTCTTTGAGTGACGTTGGGCCTTCTGATAAGGCCCATAGTGAGCGACCACGTCTCAGTCCCGAATGTCATCACTGGCAACACACACTGGTCAAAGACTTTCGTCTTGAGACACTGCGGTATATTGGTATCTATATTAATTGTAAAGGTATGAGCAAACAGAACCACTTTCCAGTTGCATTTTTGTTCCGAATTCTTTATCTAGTACATATTGATTGAAGGACTCAGTAGAAAACTTGTGCAAAATATAAATGACATGAAACCTCCAACAGTTTTACAATTGAACCATAATATTGTATAATATCACCCGTTTCACAGACGACAACTTTCCGATAAACGGGTTTACGGATATCCGGAACAAGGTGTTATCGGCGTTTTGCATACCCGGGTGAGCCGCTTTAGAAATATTTGTTTATTTATTAACTGCATTTACAACTATCATAACAGGGTAACTTACAATAGGATTATCATCGTCATCTTTATCACGATTTCAATGACCGTTGGGTATAGGCTTTCTCCTTTGTGTAAGGACTTATCTTTAAGTATATTTATGTTTCATCTATGGGTAATTGACTTGTATTAAGTATTGATAGTTGATAAGTGTCTAGTGTATATAATAAGTAACTCAGTGATGCTAAGTAAATAAGGCCGAAGATGGAAGCGCCCTTCACCCGTAATCCTCGAACACTAAAGAACTGGCTTTCTTATCTCTACTGACGGAACACAACAATGATACTAACATTGATGTTATTTATATATTTATATAAAATATCAATACAAACTTACGGCTATATAAGGTCACATTTTATCAACTGCAAATATTTTGAGGATAAATTCAACAAACAACATACCTATATAAACTATTTTTTATGAAAAAACCTTAAATTTTTATACGCTAGTTTTCAAGAAAAACGCCAAAAGACATTACGATATAAAAAAAAAAAGTACTTTCTGTAGTTTCAATTTAAAGGAGCCGAAACAGGAGAGGCCGCAATGCCTTCACCGCTTACACGTGCCCCTAGTTTCATTCAAATGAGCCGACAGAGAGGCCGCTCTTAAAAATATAATTTTTGTGTCAGGAAAAGTAAAAAAAAACTAGCCTGATTTTTTTAACGCTAGGGCCTTATTTCTCTGATATAATTAGATGTTTTCTCAAAATATTTGCAGTTGATAAAAAGTGTCCTTATATATACAGCCTCCATATTTAGGTAAGCTGACCGTGTGGACTTAAAACAAGCCCTACCGCCAACCATATCATCATCATCATCATCATCATCATCATCATCAGCTCATTTTATGTCCCCACTGCTGGGGCACGAGCCTTCCCTATGGATGGATAGGGAGAACGGGCCATAAACCACCACGCGGGCCCAGTGCGGATTGGCGGTTGTTAACGACTGCTAATGCAGCCGGGACCAACGGCTTTACGTGCCTTCCGAAGCACGCAGGAGCCAACCGCCAACCATATGTTTATGTTAAATTCTTTTTGTTGAAATTTTTCTTTGTTTAAGTTGTAATTTTGTTGATGTTTTATATTTTGTCTTGTGTGTTGTAGTCAAATAAACTTTCATTCATTAATTCAACCAAACCGAATACAAATATGTACCCCACGCTGGGTACCGAACCGGACCATTGGGTCTGAGACCGTCTTAACCACTAGACCACAGAGGGGGTGGAACAATGCGTCGAACGTTGGTTGACATGTAGACATGTCAGTCCTATCTAATTTAATTTTCCTTGTCTAACGTTGTTACTTATCTATATATTAATTAATACGTGAAGCAAAAACTTTGTACCCGTTTTTACGAAACTTGCGCGAGACGGAGTATTATGAAATTTCGCACACCGTTATCCGGTTACCCGAATGTTAATATTTTTTTTAATTATGCATAAAAAATACATTAAATCAACAAAAACAACACTACACACACTACCATGAATTTGACACACACGTATTGTTTGTCTTTAATGCAGCCGACATCTGTCAATGCCTATCCAAACTCACATTCTATCTTTTTTAATTTTTCAATGCTTAGGATATAATCCATACAGCCTTAATAAAATTACGGCCGAATTTCGACCACTAGGCGACCACAAGTCTAGATTAAAAGAAGTGTCTTGCTAGTGTTTGGGCCCAATCAACTTTTATGTGCATGTAACATGCATGCTTGCGTAGCAAATTAGTACGCGCTAGTGGCCCGTCGCCAATAAAACCTTTAAAGAGTAATGTTATGGGCAGTTTCACTCAGTGACATTGCAGGTCATCACTATTATCTTTAAATGTATAAGTATATAAATGTTATTGTTATTGTGAAGTTTATAAAATGTGCTTTATAATTTTTGTCAACTTTCTGCTCATCTAAAAAGTCGAATTTGAACAAATCAATAAATTATTGTTCAATTGTCTATTGCTACTTCAAATCTAGACAAACGGTAGCGTGTCAAGCCAAGTTCAAGCTAACACAATTGGCGAGCCGCACCGTGTGTTATATTACACGAACCATTTGGAGCCACTTTTGACCCCCTCCTAACTCAAAAAATATTTCAGTCAAGTCAGACCTTAGGCTTTGAACTTGGCACTCATTTAGATCTCACTTCTTTTGTCGTTGAAGTCAACAACCAAGGCATACCTATATCATAATATTGAACTTGGCTCTCACTTCACATTTATGTTTTTGAGGGGATATACGATTACCAAAACTAAAGAAAGTGATTGGAATCCGCAAAAAGAAATATTTGCTTAATTGAAATTCACATTATTTATTGCATGTGTTTATAGTTCAATTGTTTTTGTCTTTTTAGACCGCTCTTCAATAAATAATATTTCAATATAGCTTAATTTTTATATCCAATGTAACTGTGTATTTAAAAATACTATTTTTATTTCATTTCAGTACTTGACTTCAGGGAACTTCAATTCAGATCAGAAGACACGGGTATACACGGTCAAAGCATAACAACAATTTTTTTTTTTAATTACAAAAATTTATATCGCGGGTAACCGCAAACTACTATGTAGAGTTATCAAGACATAGGTAACCTTCATACCCGACGTTTCGACCGAGTTACACCGGTCGTGGTCGCGGGCTGCGTCAGATATATAGTTTTTGTTAATACTCATAAAACCTTTGATTAAAATTGAACGCGAATGTTTAAAAATGTGTAAAACAGTAAGAGATCCGAAAACAGATTTTCATTTCAACATGTAGTGTTCACCTATAATTAAGATAACAATATTGCAGCTTCATATTTGGTAGATGGAAGATAAATAACAATGGAACGAAAGCAAACATCATTAATCTCGAAGGGAGAAAGTTTACAGCCATTTGCCAAGTTCCTAATGGAATTAGAAATTCTATTCTGATCTTGGAATCAATTAATTTGAACGTTTTATTATTACACAACAAGTACTTAGGGTAATGGCACTAGGGTTGTCAACTTTTTTTTTGTGAAAATAAAGTACATTGGTTATTAAAAGTTTGAAAATAAAGTACATAGTGTCAAAATAAAGTACGATTATTTATTGCGCTTAAAACATACTTCTCATTGCTTTTAGCAACTTTTAACAAAAAATTCATCATCATCATCATCAGCTCATTTTATGTCTCCACTGCTGGGGCACGAGCCTTCCCTATGGATGGATAGGGAGAACGGGCCATAAACTACCACGCGAGCCCAGTGCGGATTGGTGGTTATTAACGACTGCTAATGCAGCCGGGCCCAACGGCTTTACGTGCCTTCAGAAACACGAGGAGCTCGAGATGATACATTTTTGGTCACCCATCCAATGACCGGCCTTTGCAAAAGTTGTTTAACCTCAGTAGGTACTGGCAGACCGCGCGCGTTAACCACTGCGCCATCGAGTTCCTCACAAAAAATTATCGCTGCTAAATAGCTGCACAGCAACTTTTTTATGTGTTATATGTAAAAGGAACCCCAGAGAAATAAAATATGTGTAATAAAGTATTTTTGCGTTCTTTATTGTTATCATAAAGTATAGAGTGCACGTACCCGAAATAACCTACAATACTTTATAATAAAGTACGGGTGGCAGCCCTAAGTGGCACCAATGTTCGACAGGAACCAGTGATCGACATTGATTTCCTTTAATAGTTAAGAATAGGGGTCAGCGACTGATTTTTGACTTAAGGCACAATTGAATACAGAGCAACTGCTTCTTAGCTGATTTAATTTTCCTTGTCTAACGTTGTTACTTATTTAGATTAAATGAAGTGGCTTTCTAGTGTTTTGGCCTAATCAACTTTTATGTGCAAGTAACAATCTTGCTTGCGTAGCAAATTAGCCGCGACTAACGGCTTTACGTGCCTTCCGAAACATAGAGGAGCTCGAGGTGATAAATTTTTGGTTACCCATCAGATGACCGGCCTTTGCGAAAGTTGCTTTTAACAAACATTATTAACTTACATTAGGTAAGCTTCCAACAAACCGATTTATTCGGTTTGACTTATCTATTATTTGTTTGAATTGGAACAGAAAAATGCTACCAAGACAGACAGCTAGACTTACAGCCGAAATTAATAACCTATCCTCAGCAACAGATAGGACTACTAGAGATTTGTTGCTTAGTTATTTCTGTTATTTATCGGAAAATAACAGCGGTTGCTAGGTAACTAAACTAAGATAGGCCTATCTCTTACCAGATATAGGTTATTAATTTCGACTGTTAGACTTGGCTTCCACAATCTTGATTGTGGAAGCTAGCCAGGTGGACTAAAGACAAACCCTACCACCAACCAAACCGAGAGAAGAATATGTACCCTGCCGGGAAAAGAACCTAGGATCTCTGGATCTGACACCGGTGGTACAACCACTAGACCAAAGGGGCGGTTAATAATAAAGTTCCTTACTATTTAAAGAAACAACAAACAGCCCAATTAATTCAGAAGTTAAAATGGTTTAAAAATAGATCTAAGCAGTTCTCCTCGCCGCGATTCGATCTTGCCTGACCGAAAACTTTTATGTGGGTCCCTTATTAAGGACCCTTCCAGAGATGGAGGTATACCCAAGTTCTTCGTTAGTAATTATAATTTCTTCAAAGTGATACTCGGACCTTGGATAATCAAATCTGAGGCTTTGAAGGGCAGCAATAATTTGTACACCTTTTCGGGCAGGCTCTCATTTAATGTAGGACCTTTCGAAATAATAGGAGGAAGTTGGAAATAGATATTTTTTATGTTAACTTTTTTATTGTTTAATTATATATATTTTTATTGTAATTTTATTGGAATTTGTCTTTTGAAATTATCTATAAAGGTGCATTCAAGTTTTCAGCGTGATATCTTTTTTAAAAAAAATGGAAGCTTCCGTTTTTTTACTAAGCTAAGTAAGTAGACTAATGACTTCACTTCACCTGATGCGGAGTCCATATGCGAAGACATCTTTTGGAGCAGGATTTTGTCTTACAAGGTTATCCCAAAGTTGTTCTGCTCACCTCGTTTAAAGGAATACATGTGGTAGGAAAGAACGGAACCAATGCGCTTATGAGCTCAAGCTTCGAATACCCAGACACAATAGAATTTTAATTGTTATCGGCCACCTGCTGGTCGACGACGCTCAAGGGGTTATTTAAAAATAGCGGCCCTCCCCGGCTTCGCACGCACACTAGCGCCGCTAATGGATTTAATTTGATAACTGCTAAACTAGATTTTAAAACAAACAACAAAAAGTAGTGCACAATTATTAAATAAATACTATGGATGCTTTCCTGTTATCGGACGGTACGCAATGTTTAAAAAAAGATCCGGTCCGTTAGTAATTGTCAAATTATCAATTGGTGGCGCTAGTGTGCCTTACCCTTCGCCTTAAGAAACCAAACCATTCAGTAATTTATTAAAATCACTCGCCAGTAAATAGGTCGAATCGGTGGGGTTCATTTGATTCCGTTGTGTGAAATATTAATTCTCGCATGCAGACAGAGGTGACATAGAATTTACATTTCACAGAAGGCCTTTTGACGTTATACTGAGTACTAATTAATAATTTCAACGTAAAATAGTCTTTGGGTTCACTTCGTTTGCATTTAGGGTTGTGGGTGGATGCGTAGAGAAAATTTTAAATATATTTATTAAAAAGGTTAGTATTTTATTTAAAAAAAAACTGAAAAGCTGCTGCTGACCAGACTGTAACTTATAATCTCAAAAACCCAAAATTTTTAGTTGCTATGTTTTTCCTGACATGACATGTGTATTCGGTACTCTACGGTACGTGGGTATTGGATTTATCATCTAATTTTATACTATTAATAAAGAGGTAAAGTTTGTGACTTTGTTTGTTTGTTTGCGGAGGGTAAACTCTGGAACTACTGGTACAGTTCCAAAATTTCTTTCAAGAATAGAATGCTACATTCTTTGCGGGTAACATAGGCTACATTTTTTGTTGATAAATAGTATTGATTTTGAAAATACGAAATCAACGTAAACGAAGTTGCGTGAAAAGTGCTTGTTAAATTGGAAGTCAGAACGACGTACTTTATTGTTGTTTTGTTTTCGATTTTCGTGTGAATTATAAAGAGGTGTACAACTATAAATCATAAATCAAGTAAAAGGAGTAGTAGCAACTCTATATACTCTATAACTGAAAGAAATCCGACGACAGCTAAAACACGAAGTTTGCCGAGAGACATAAAGAAAATAGATGCAATGTGCTCGTGTGTGCATCGGTACTCATCGATCGTGGTCATCGATCTACCCTCATTGAGCTTTTTCAAGCAAGGAAACAGTTGCATATAAGGTGTCTCCTCTAGCCCTGTGTAAGCGTAAGACAGCATTTTCTGTTGTCTAAAAATATATAAACTACACATGAACCAAGACGTGGGACGTAACATCACTACCGGGACCAATTCAACGTGCCTGCTGAAGCACGGTAATCTCGTAGAAAGGGATAGCATCTTCAGGTAATTATTTAAAGTTATTTTTATCGTGTTCCTAGTTTTATAAGTCAGCCTGGAAAATATAACTTCGAATACATTCTCATGCAAAGAAACAAGTACCCATATATATATATATTTTTATGTTTGCTATTGTTTTTATGGCAATCTTTACTTTCGAATATTCTCGGCAACGTTGACACTTTACGTGTTTTGTTTATTTAAGTGTCCTCGTCCTCAAAAAAAATTTTCAACATTTGTGTTTTTGTAATTTGTTCGCAACAAATTTTGCGTTAAAAATTAATATAAACAAAACAAAAACATTTTATAAAACAGCTTGCCTACTTCTTAACTGATCTTTAGTATTTGTAAAAATATTATGATCGGATGTTAATGACGGTAGTTGTTGAATTTGAATCGGTGCTTTTGGCTTTCAAAGTAAAAAAGTTAATAGTGTTGAATAATTTCGGCGGGCTGGTTAGAACCACGATAGCTCAATTGGGAGAGCACCTGACCCGGTATGTCAGAAGGGTGCATGTTCAAATCCTGCTCGTGGAAATTTTTTCAACATTTGTGTTTTTGTAATTTGTTCGCAACAAATTTTGCGTTAAAAATTATATAAACAAAATAAAAACATTTTATTATCAATTAAATATTTTTTAAAGCGGTGGTCTACTAGATATGCCAGCATACAAAAATCCCAGGAGTAGGCATAGCGAAAGTAGCTATGCTTTCTCGAACGTGGCTACGTTATGATTGGCTAGTCACACAAGCAGAACCTTCAATGCTTTGCGTATCAATCAACAGATGGGTGGTAAAAAACTGATTCAAGGGCAAGAATTCCTATATTGCACTCGGTGGCCGAGTGGCAGAGCGCTCGGCCCGATATGCGGAGGTCCCGGGTTCAATTCCCAGGTCAAGCAAAATGTTTTTCGGATTTTTCGATGTGTTTCATAGCCCGGGTTTGTGATCACTAGTCCGCATTAGGCAAGCCGATTAAGCCATTACCCATCAATTGTAGCGATGACTTGATTTTAATGATGGAGGCCTTTGCCCAGCAGTGGGATAGCTATAGGCTGTTTACTTAACTACTTACTTACTTTACTACAAAATCTTTAAAAACTCCAAATCGACACCCCTAGTTATCTCTATACGTGTAAAATGAAAATTAACCTTAAGCTACCTTATGTTGTTACCTTACTAAAAGCGAAGTTACGACTAACACGTTAAAGTTGATTTTCCATCGTTCGTTTGTTACGTTCATTACGTCAGCAAAATTAATAGTAAAAGACCATTGTATATCAGGAGCAGGAAAGCCAAAAATATCTTTTCCTCAATGTTTTGACCGCTTGGGTCTAGTGGTTAAGACCACCGGTCTTGTACCAAGAGGTCATGGGTTCGATTCCCAGCGGGGAGAACATGTTTGTACTCGGTTTTGGTGGTAGGGCTTGTTTGTCTTCGCGCGGTCAATTCCCTTGTGGATCAGGTCCCGTGACCGCCACCTAGCCTTATGCTGATCGGATTGTGGTCCCCCAGGGGTTTAGTGGGTATCCCCCTCCGTCTCGCCCTCCCAGCTGGGATTTCTTCCTGGCAGCTGACTTAGGGTTTCTCCTCCTGTTAGTGGGTGTGGAAAGGCGGACGGGTGAGTCCCACATAACCGGGCGCCTCTTCAAGGCACCGGTAGTCATAATGGCTTCCCCTGGGAAAAAAAAAGAAAAAAAAAGGGCTTGTTTGTCTGCGTGGCTAGATCCAAGAACCCGGAATCCTCAACTATTGAGGCACTGGCTATCTTAACTCTAGCTGCCAAGAAATAACAATTACAATATATACTACCTGCTAGCTGACCCGGCGGACTTCGTACCGTTTTGACAGTTTCCATCATTGAGTTATCATGAAATATATATAAATGGTTTCCATGACAATAAAACAAACAAATAATTTTGTATTGGAAAATTTAAATGTCGTTTTTAGTTTTTTTTTTAATTGAGCCTCTGTTGCTTAGCGCTAATGTAGCATTCTAATGGTGAAAGATTTTTTTGAATCGGTCCTGTAGTTTT
This sequence comes from Eudonia mercurella, assembly GCA_963082485.1. Classification (NCBI taxonomy): domain Eukaryota; kingdom Metazoa; phylum Arthropoda; class Insecta; order Lepidoptera; family Crambidae; genus Eudonia; species Eudonia mercurella. Next base: position 11,111,462 of record OY720038.1, read on the forward strand.
TGACTTTATTCGTTACATACATACAAAAATACAAAGGTTTCCTCTTTATAATATTATATTAAGTAGTATAGATAAATAAATATTAGACAACATCACATACCTACATTGTTCTGATCCCAAGCAAGTGGCTTAAGCACTCGTATTATAGAAAATCAGAATCAACGACGGTACCACAATCACCCAGACCCGACACAATATCAAAAAGTTCGTTTTTTGACATTGACCCGACCGGGAGTCGAACCCGGACCTCAGAGTTAGCGCCGCCCATGTCGATGTATTTTATATATAATAATGTTGATGTTATGGCGACATATTTAAATAAAATGGTGGTCGATACACTAGCCAGGCGGACAAACAAGCCAAAACAACCGAACCAAATGTTTTCTGTAAAATGTAGCGTAAGATCAAAGTTGTATTGAACTAAAATGTTATTTATACGTGAATGTGAAAAGCCTATTCGGCCATACTCAGCGCGTAAGCACACAAAATATTTATTCATAACCTTTTTCACGATGAGCAAAAAGCATCATTTTTTCCCCTTTTTTCCGCTTTTATTTCGGGCAACTTTCAGACAGGCTCTGTGTGAAAGTGTTGAAAGCACACCTCCCTTTTATTAAACTGGTGATATTTAAAATATTGCTTGATAAATGTTGTTTGAAAATCAAGAAACTTTTTTTAAATATTTGTTTTTTAAATTAAGAATGATTTGGTATAAACAAGCTATCTAACTTTTTATTACCAAAAGGAATCACAGGATTCAACAAGAACGTCACAAAACTTTAGTTCAGAATACGTAAATTGGTCGTGCATATATACCAAGTTTAAAAACTAAACGTCATTTCATTAATCATTAGTACCTACTAATCTGTTAGTCGTCAAACTCGACTTAATAAATAACGTACTAAGGTCGAACTTTCAAGCAAATTGGTAATCAATTAAGACTGCAAACACCCCAACAAAAACATTTGACAGTAGCGATTCACAAGAAAACAAAAACAAACGATAAGCGGACGAACGAAATTATTTCCCATAAAGTTTGCATTGCATCAATTAAAAAGGTAATCAGATAAGGCATATAAAAACTTTTCCTTTTTTTTTGGACTTCTTGGTGGTAAATTGAAGTCATGTCTGCGGGTTCCGGGGCGGTTTCGTTTTATTTCCTGAAATTTGTTTTTTATTTAAAATGAATGTAAAAATTATTTCACATTCATATTGGTGGATTATAAAACCGATGTTTGTGAACATACATGAGTGTTAGTAAATGAAACAAAACGTCACTTTTTAAATTATCGAGTCCACGTCAGATCTTAGTAATGCCCAACATCTTTACTGAAACTTGAGCACTATTATTTCTTCAGTGTTTAAGGGGTTGAGAGGGAATATAATTTATCACTATTCATTTCTATCATAACATTGTTTAAAATTTAAATAACTTGTAAAAAAAGTTGACACTGGCTAAATGTTCTGACCGCCAAGCCAATTACTAAGAAACAAAAAAGTTTGCATTGCAACAATTAAAAAGGTAACCAGATACTTACTGCATAAAAACTTTTTGGTGCAGGGTGCGACCATTGACCTCGGTTGGGAGAAACAAAACAATAACGTCTTTATAAACACGAGTGCAGGGCGTGACGGCCATTTCTATCGTCAGTATTTTTTTCAATTGCCGTAAATGGTTTGTAATTTTCCGCGCGTATGTTATTCTTGAAGTGATAGAGCACTTAGTTTAAATACGTGAAAGATCGACAAAGATAAAGGTTATTGTCGAAATAAATAACTGTTTCTGTGATACTTGCCTACGTGGCCCTATTTCTAAAAGGTTATTTAACCTAAAGAATATCTTTCAAAAAAGGAGGTTACCTTAAGCCTTAGAACGAGTAAAAAAACAATAGGACACTTACCACAATCCACTATACATTTATTTGATAAGACACATTATACAAACAAACATAGACAGAGCTTAACAATAACCAATTTCAAGTGAACTCGCCGTTAGCTCGCACTTAAATCGTATTTAAATGTTATTGTATAGGTGCTCTTTAACCTGTATAGGTACCTACTATAGTTAAAAAAATTAGTGTGTAGTGTAAAGTGTACTCTCATTTGAATAGCTTAAATGTTTTCGTAAAATATAGTTCCAATTATATTAAGTACGCTTACATACTCAGTTTGTTTTGCAGTAAGTAATTAATATCACTCTCGTCTAAAATGTAAATTTAAGCTGTGTTAATTGATGCTGGTGTTGAAATTAATACTACTTAAATTATTTAATATTCTAAGCAACATAGTATTCTACATTGTTTTTTTACCCAAAAAAAAAAGTACAAAAAAAATTTAAAAAAAAAGTTAGTGACATTGACGCCACATTTATCATAATCGAAGTAGGGCTCCGAGGTGGAATATAAAATCAGTAATAGTTTGCTAGCCGACCGCCTGATGTGCAAGCATCTTGGAACTCTTGTCGCTTAATCGTCTCTTCTGATGCATTGGGAGTTAGGCAGCTGATACAATATTTTCAACTCCCAGACCAGCATGGAAAACACAACAACAATGACAACAACAACAACCACAATGACAAATAAAGACATTTTCAAACTTAGCTATTTTCTGCACCACAGACATAAAATTACGAACGAATTAGGTCCTTACCTATAAAATTTACATTTTTATAAAATTATTATTTTCATACTAACGTTTTTTTTTAAATTTTTATAGCATATATTTATGTTAACACTATAAAAATTGTAGAGTAGTGTATTTGTTTCACTAGCTAAATTTAGCAGACATTAAAAAGAAAAAAAATCAAGTCCCTTCAAAACTAAAATGAAACAAAAGGTCAATTCCGCGAACAAAAAAGGAAGTCAATTTTAAAAATATTGGGCGATAAAGACACAAAATGAATACCTAATCATTGTTATTACTGAAGCCTAAGTAACATAGTCCTAATTAAAGGTGTATAATAATATTAACAACCGGTATTGACTTTTAGAAGTCTCTTAACACATTACCCCTCACATACTAACCGGGCGTTAACGCCCGGAGCGGGAAATTCCGTCAAACCCCAACCGGGCGTTAACGCCCGGAGCGACCACGCGACTTAAAACTTAAATATCGTTTATTTAGAGCCTACTTTTGTATGAAGAAGTTTAACTATAGACAAACTAGAATAAATTTGCTACACTCTCAACTCCCAACAACTTTATTCTCAGCGCGTTTTCAATTTTTTTTTTCAATTTAAAATTTTTTTATTGTCATTTTGCGAATTACGTCATCGGCGCAGGTGCTGTCATTTGTTTTGTTCGCTCGTTAAGTGAGAAAAAAAACGTCAATTTCATAGGTAAGGACCAATATTAAAAGAAAATGCGATGGCAATGCCTATATGCTATATAATCTAGGGAAACTGGGATCACGACGAGTGAAACTTGTGTATTGTAGTTGCTCGTCTTATCTGACTTAGAGAAAATTAAATTGTCTCGGAGCTCGCTACCAATCCAATTACCTATAAAACAATGAATCTTGAAAACGTTGTTGTACAGATTTACTTACCTGTCAGTTCAGTCAGATAATAAAGATCACATTTTTAGAGGTAGACTAAAAAGATGTTCAGAAAAAAATAGTAAAAAAATCCACAAGTGAGATTTTAACCCATCACACCACCACATCACAAATTAAAAGTCTGCAAGCGAGCAGACACCATAGTGAGGGAACGCCGGGGTCGCCATGGACATAATTCATCATCATTTTTAAATTTTGGGGTTAAAGTTACTCGCGTCCGTAGGTTTACCCTTGAGACCCTACACGTGACCCCTGGGTGGTGCTAAAAGAGTGACATTGTCTGAGTGGTAGAGCCACGCTGCGTTGCAGCACGAAATGGCCGGCTCGCCCGGCGTAATACCACCCTCTCACAGAATATCGGCGTGAAACAATGGCACTCGTTGCGGTTGTGTTTCGTCTGGTGAGTGAAAGTACCGGAGGCCCATCTCTCACCTCCCCCCTCCCAGTTCCGGTTGCATTAGCAGTCGTTAACAACCACCAATCTGCACTGGGCCCGCGTGGTGGTTTATGGCCCGTTCTCCCTATCCATATCATCCATAGGGAAGGCTCGTGCCCCAGCAGTGGGGACATACAAGCTGATGATGATGATGATGATGATGATGATGATGATGATGATGATGCAGTTTGGAACTGGTCAGATACTGCCACGTTCACACGCTGTAGCATAATTGAAGGGGGATGGTCTGTGAGTACAGGTTCAAATACTAATCTTAGTAATTGTTTCAACAATTCTCTGAATACTTATTAGTTCGCAACAAAACTCCACAACATATATGTATAATAATACTCGCTGTTCCAAGACCCACCGCGTCGCATCGCGTCGCCCGAATACGCTAGTACTAATACTTCGTATTGGCTTAGCGTTTTCTCTGACTTTTTTAAGGGACAGAAAAATTTGGCTATCAAAAGCAAAAATATTTTTTTCAAATCTGACTGATAGCTCTAAAGATTAGCGCGTTCAAACAAAAAGGTAAACTCTTCAGCTTTATTATTATATAAGTATAGATAATAGACGAACTACCTTAAAATTTTGCATGGAAAATCAACTAAAGCTACATAGCATAAAAAGACCAGAAGCTCGTAACAGACCATAGACACACTTATATGGTGTTTACTAACGTTCTATCGATTCCGAATTGCGACTGTCCAGAAGCCCATGAAAGCTAGCACGACCCTATTAACTGATATCTGGCAGAATCATGTTTCTTAGTGGGAAGCCTTACACATGATGCTTTGCCTTTGTACCTTTTCAAATGTTTTCTTGTACTGTAAGTAAATGTGTAATGCGCAATTGAATTTACGAATGGCTCATCGGCTTGCGCGTTGCAATTTTGCAACTTTCGTAATGTCGACTTGTCGACTCAACGGATGGGTGACCAAATCGTGAGTTTCACATTCTTAGAAACGTTAAAAAATTAAATAAGATCGCCATTTGTACCATTTATAGTGTTGTCGTCCTCTTCTTTGTATGTCTTGTATGGTCTAGTTTTTTATATTAAAATATTTCAATACTTTTGTGGTGTTCGACGTTCCAATCAAAGAATTAAACAAAGAAAGTCAAGTCAATGTTAAAGAAAGAGATCCACATAATAGATCAAGAAAGCTTTGTTCGCTTTTCGAAATAGCGAATCGCTACGCTTCACGTTTACCGCAAAGCACGCACGACAGACAAACATAATAACATAAATCGCGCGGCCAAAACCACTGGTTGCAACCGCCCGTAACTCGGAATCGCACGCGGTCACCTTACGTACGCAGCGGCTACAGTTTTCCTTCGTAGCCGCGAGCGATTTTCTTTCAAGCCGGCCAGTCAGTCAGTACACAACGCTCACTTGTCGCGGGTACACGCGTTGCGCCGCGTTCCGTGCCACTCGCGAAACGTAAACAATCGCACATCGGAAGTGTTCACGTTCCGCGTTTGAAATTATTTAAAAAGAAAACAGTGCTGTGTATATCTACCCAGTGTTGAAGTGACTGTGAAGTTCTTATTTCGGATTTTCGAACATCATCCTCGGTGAAAAGTTGCCGACGGCTTCAGTTATCCAGGTAGTGCATGTTTCGATCGCTATTTTGTTACTTCTTCGACCCAGGAGTCAATTGCTTTGATTTCACCGGAATCTTTCGATCAATTGATTTGTCGGCAGACATACGTTTTTATGTATAGTTGAAACACTAAATAATTGATGCGTCCGCACCTTAACCACAGATTCCATAGCTGCGTGTTTTTATAAATAATTTATAAGTGCGGTTAAATTGCTTGTTTTGTTATTAATACCGCCTTTTGTTTATTGTTCTTTGATGCAGAAAATCATGTAAACAAATAATATTTTGAGAGATGCGAAAAGAAGTTTTTGTATTACGCACAATTAGGTACTACCTTCACGTTAGGATCACAAATTATTTTTCTGCATTGGCAGGTAGGTACTGTAGTGTTCCCACTAGGTTCCCGCAACATTCGGACCGAATATGGCTTCGTATAATTATGGGGGGAGAGATCTTAGGCGTCCTGCTGCATCTTTTAGTTCTCCGATGCAAGACCATTCTCAGGATCCACGTCGAGTGCCGAGTCATGCGCCGTCTCCACCATTTGTAGTGTTCCCACTACTTAGGGGATCCTACTAGGATATAAAATAAGAACAACAGTTGCACTTAACTTTGTGTATTATAATAACATTACATTAGAGATTAAACCGATCTCAGAGCACCTCGGCTTTTTAGCCGGGCTGTCTCGCTCCTGTCTACCACTGTGTCAAACCGTTGCAAGCCTTTTTAATTTTACATGTTCGATGATTCAAATATTCATCCAGATTATAGAGGCTTACATACAAATGCAATAAATTAACTTTTACTATGAGCTGTATATATCCACCTCACAGTACCTATTTTTTACTGATATAACTTTTGAGATGGCAAACGAGCACGGCCGCCTGATGGAAAGCAGCAACCGCAGCTTGCAACACCAAAAGTAGCTATCACATGCTTGTTGCTGATCCTGAAGCTTATCTACTATATAGTTCTTATCCCGATACGAACCCGTCGGATAGAGAATCTAGAAGGGAAAGAAAGAAAACTCCCTCTAGAAAACCTTTGATGGTGCTTCGTTTCACACGACTTGAGGAACCCTTTAAGTTTCTCGCCGCCCCCAAAAAGTCCGGTGACGTTGAAAATGCCGTTTAATCTATAAGAAACTCAAACCCTTCTGTGATTTGATAAGATTTTATGGTAGACACTGACTGAAGCCTTTTGCCGTAACGTAACATGTTCGTTGCGAGCATGCGCATGGTCAGTACAGCGAGCCGAGCCGCTCGCCGCTCGCTCCGCCCTGTTATCGGTTGGTCAGCAATGACGTATCAAGCTCGCTGCAAATGGTACATTACGATGATACGCTTTGGTCAGTCTCCAGCTTTAGAGATTTGATGGAAGGACTAGTGGGTCAATATACGCCTTCCTATCTACATCAAAAGTTAAGTCTTTTTTTGTTTCATCATCATCATCATCAGCTCATTTTATGTCCCCACTACTGGGGCACGAGCCTTCCCTGTGGATGGATAGGGAGAACGGGCCATAAACCACCACGCGGGCCCAGTGCGGATTGGTGGTTGTTAACGACTGCTAATGCAGCCGGGACCAACGGCTTAACGTGCCTTCCGAAGCACGGAGAAGCTCGAGATGATAAACTTTTGGTCACCCATCCGATGACCGGCCTTTGCGAAAGTTGCTTAACCTCAGCACTCGCAGACCTGGCGCGTTAAACAGTGCGCCATCGAGCTCCTCCTCCTTTTGTTTTATTTCTTTTATAATGCAAATAGCTTAGAGTTACAACCTGTTGCCTGCTGATGTGTTCTCTGAAACTTATAGGTACAATGCTAATCTATAATTGTATGTATCTATATAAAAAGAAAAGTCCTGACTCACCCGATGACTGACTCATCAATTAACCCACAGCCTAAACCCTTGTACCTAGAAGCCTGAAATTTTGTATATAGGTTCTCTTTATGATGTTGATTAGGAAAAAGGTCAGAATTTTCTAAAATTATAAGATAAGATAAGATAAGAAGTCATATAGTTTATTTGTCTTTCACATAAAGGTGATACAGTACTATGTAATGGTGTATGTATGTTTCAGTTCTATGTAATGGCGAGCATTGGCAATTCGGTGAGTCCCTATCTATGTTCTTATAGCACAGATGGGCATAGATGGAGTAATTTGCAGGTGGAAGCAGATTTTGTCTGTGAGCGAAAGCGACGTATTTAGTCTCGGAGACGTTTAGCGTTAAGATGTTACTTTGCAGCCAATTGACAACTATATCAAACCCTTTTTGCGCACTAGTATGAACATCCTCCCAAATTTCCAGGGGATCACGTGGTACGGGCACATGAGTAGTGGTACGGGGGTTGACAAGGACTAAGTCGCGGGCAGTCGCTAATTAAACAATACGTCTAATGTTTCACTTTTATTTTTGTGACTGCTGTCTCAATAAAAAAATACTTTTCTTTTTCATGTTTTTTATTTTTTTACGGGTCTTCATCTCTCCTGATGTTAAGTGGCGATAAAGCCGAAGGTGAAAGCGCACTCCACCCGGTATCTTCACCACTGAGGCACTGGCTATCTTATCTCTAGCTGCGGAACACAACAATGCTACAACCTACACATTAAATGGCTCCGCACACTAGGCGACACGCGACTGCGACAGCTCGGCGACTAGACGCGACGACAGACTGCGGCCGACAATTTTCATATATTTTTTTTTCAAAGCTCCACACACTTGGCGTAAGTCGCAGAGTCGCGACGACAAGCTAGGGGAGTCGCGGAACTGACGCTCACAACTGTCGCACGACTAGGGTTACCATCCATGTCAGGGAAGATGCCTGTAAATGATGCACATAACGCCTGATTTTTCAGAAAAATGCCTGTCTATAGTAAAAAAACTAAGTCTGAAAATAAATAATACACAATACATAATTTTAAAGACTGAATATCAGTCTTTATTATTTAATATTATTTATTTTTATTCAAAATGAAAATAATAAACAATTTACGACTACTGAACTAATGAATTCAGAAATGCATATTGCCCGCTTGCATCGAGACCCACGTTTAGAAATGTCTCAGAAATGAAATGCGGCGAACGCCTGCCAGATGATAACCCTACGCACGACTGTCATCGTGTGTGCACGTGCACAACGCGACTAGACGCGGCGACTAGACGCAGCGACAAGTCGTCCAGTGTGCGGAGCCATTAATGCTAGCCACGCGGACTAATAAGCCTTACCACCAACCCGACCTAGGACACAAACATGTACTCCTGAGAAATGTAGGTACCGGACCTCTATATCTGGGACCGGTGGTCTTACTTAACCACTAGACCACAGAGGTGTTCAAATAAGTAATTCCTACAATATCATACATCTGAATAATTCATATTATGCGTCTATCAATAGAGTACGAAAGAATCACGTAACAATAAGATTGCATCGTTAATAAATTATAACTAAATTTGTACCAAGGTTGAAGTTTCAATTGCCTTACAAAATTATAATTGGTGCAGAATTTTTGTTTGCTCTACGTTCTACGAGTATAATAACTTCTCGAATGAGGTACAATTACGATTCAATTGTTGCAATTGGATTATTTTACTATTTCACAATAATAATTGACCAGCTGGCGATCAAAATAAATAATTGTGTGTGTCATAAATAAAAAGGTATACTTACTTACGTTGTGATACGAAAATAAGTGATTTTGTATTAAAATTTGTATACCTTGTTAGTTTCCGTCTAGAGGTAAGACCGTCGGTTTCACATTGATTTGTTTTGGGTTCGATTCCAGCGGTGTACATATGTTTCCTGTCGGTTGGTGAGCTGATAACCAGGAGTCGTGAGTTCGATTCCCAGCAGGTTGGTATGTCTATTGAAGTATAAAAGATGAGACTTAAGCCCTATTTACATCACTTAAGTATCAACCTATTAAGCCCGACAAGGTGTTATAACACCTCTGAAAGTATTGTTATATGTACCCTAATGAGATACTTTCCGAGTTTCATTTATAACAACACACAAACGCCAGGTCAGGGTAAATGGGTGCCTTCTCATCCATAGATTTGTCTCTGCCATACGCTATAAATATGAAAGAGACAAGATATATGTTTGACACTTATTAGGATTTGGTGAAAACGCGTTATTACTTACAGTTTTCGAATGCGTTACTCTATGTTAAGAGATTCACAGTCAAGGAATCCGCAAGAAATTCTCCAATAGATTTTTCCTATTTGTGAGGTATGTGGTGGTTACCATTTATTGCTATTCTCGCGTAAGGAAATGTCCTAGGACCAACTAAATCTAGATTTTTCTAAAATGTAGTTGAAACACATTAGTAGATAAAAGTCCTGACCCCCTAGACAAGTGGCATAACGAATAATAGAATTATTATATCGTATCGTATGGGATTAACATAGGCCATCGATACGTATAAATGACGTTTGATTGACGTTTATCATTTTTCTATTATAATAGCGTAATGCCTCCAATCTAGGAGACTGTTACCCCATTCGGAAAGCTTGTGTTAGGTTCTCGTCACGTGCTGTTGGTCGGCAGTTGCAGTTGGGAGAGCGGTTTGCAATAGCACTTTTACGTAGCAATGGGAATAGAACGACAATTTCTCAGTATTAATCCGAACATCTATTCGTTTGGCTACCGACGACGATTCACGACAGACCAAATCTCGCCGGTCTGTTCGGTACTTGCCCCCTTTCTGCTTTTGCCTACTAAGTGTGAGGCCCATACTATTTGTAGAATTTGCCACCTTTTTGGAAATCCCCTACTTTTTATTCTTAATTCACCACCTTTAGTTATCGCATGTGTATTATATCTTGATTTGACCCCTTTTTGTAATGATTATACAAAAAGAAGACATTTGGGACATATTGTACAGTAAGAAAAAAACATTTTTAAACAAGTTTTAATATTACGAAGTTAGTATGTACATACGAGTAGTTATGCTTATGCAAATAAGGAAAGGGGACAAACTCCTAAAGGGGGCGAATTAAGAATAAAAAGTATGGGATTTCCAAAAAGGGGGCAAATATCTACAAATAGTATGGGCCTCACACTTAGTAAGCAAAAGCAGAAAGGGGGCAAGTACCGAACAGACCGTTGAAACGGTCTGTTAACATTAAGGGTAATTAAAATTATAGAACAGAATATAATAGAAATATTTTATTTGCTAAGAATATGGTTGGTATTACAAAAAATTGGTAGATAAGATAAAATAATAATTTTTTTCTAAGACACTGTCACCGACTCATTTGAAATGAGACCGCAAAAGTATTTGTGCTACAATTTTTCGGGCCTTTTTTGAAGCGCTTATTTGGGAATCTTTTTTATTATTGATCGAAGCGGTGGCGGCTGAGTGGTTAAAAGCTTGGCCTGAAATCCTAAGGAACCGGGTTCAGTGTCCAGGTCCACCTAGTCTTACGCTACGTATAGATACATGACATGAGTAGTAAGTAAGTAAGTAAGTAATAGTCTACATGTATACTGTTCTACAGCTGGGGCGTACAATCTTAAGGAAACGGGCTCGGGGTGCCTAGTGTGAGTATTGTTTACTATCCGTATTCATTTACGAAAATAAAAATTAGTATGGCATTGAAACAGCGGCCTTCTGGCGACATACGAGAAGAGTTAAAAGTTTGCCATACAAATTCTCGTTTTCGTTAACGTGATCGAATGGCGAAAGAAATTCGCAATAGGCACCCACTAATGTGTTTGTATGTTCATATTTTGCGATGCATAGCCCGGGTTTGATCAAAGGTTGGCAATAATGATGAATTAAAACAATTAAATTTAAAAAGTATGTAAATTTTAAATGGCTTGTGTTTAAACGCCTACCAAAAATATATCAATTCTACTACCAATACAATTCGAAACGCTTACCGAGCATTTGGTAAATTGTGTTTCCAAAAATATTATAAAAAGGATACAATTGATATTTTATTAAATGCAATAAAAATATATAAATACCTTTTAACTGCATTTCAGACCAAATATGTTATTTTGTCACCAAATAGCCCTTTCAGACCGAGCTGATACGGTCGTGCGCTTCGACCACTTGTCGCGCTTGCCTGTGTTTGAGTGATTTTTTAATTTTATTTTCGACGACTCGTTATAAGCTATAATAGCCCGGCGATTTCAAGTCGAGATTCCGTCCGAAGGACGTCGCAATCTCGGTCTGAAAGGGATAGATAACACCAATATTTTATGCCTCGAGTTTCAATTTGGTAATTTTTGCTTTCTGTTGTCTAATAAAAAATAAGTAACCTAACCTAACCTATCACGTGACCTACAGGAGTAGGGCAGTTAGTATTCTCAATCATTTGAATATTGTGTGAAAATTTGGTAAGCATTTATACATTTTGGGAAGCAAAAATAATATTTGTACAGTCATTTAGTTTATTTGGTACTTAGGCTTAGGGTCTAAAAATATTTCTGGTGAGCGTTTAAATTATACCCATTTTAAATCGAATGCATGCCAATCGATATTGCGCGAAATTTCGCCTTACCCAGTACGGCATGGCGCGATTAAGCCGGAAATTGCTCGAGCGAGTGTGCGACCGGAAACGCCCAGCTGCGCCAATACCTTATACCGACTGCGAGTAAACCCCGATATGAGTTTGCACTATCTCTTTTCTGTTAATACGTTATGATAGGGATGGGAATAGTTACCACCGGATAGTTTTACCGATACCTCAATGATGATGAAAAGTGTATAGAGGTTTGTGGTTGAATTTTGGCATGTTTTGTTGTGTTCTCATCGATAGGAATTAGATAGCCAGCTCCTCGGTTGAGGTTTCCGAGCGAAGCGTTTTTCATCTTCGGTCTTATTGAACTAACACTTACTAATCAGGTGAGATGAAAGCTCAACGCTGTAGGTACTATAGTGGAATTAAAAAAAGATTTTTTAAAATCGGTTCACAAATGACGGAGAAATCGCTGAACATACATAATAAAAAAATACGCGTCGAACATAGAACCTCCTTTTTTGAAGTCGGTTTAAAAAGGAAAAAATATATATGTATATGTAATATGTATCACTTGTAAGTCTATCTAGGGGTTGATAGTTCCAGAGGTTCTTTAACTATGAGTGACGGTGCATAGAAAAACCAAAAGCCCTTATTTAATGGTTACAATTTAAACATGTGTTTAACCTTTCCATTCATGTAGACTAATTAGTAGGCGTATTCATTAGATTACTAAAATTTTAACATTTTTTTCCTGACAGCAATAGGTTAACAATTTGATGAGGTGATTTACAAACACTCCATCATTTTGTTATCACCTTTTTAATTTTAATTTATAAAACGAGATATAAAACTAACCTACGCATAAACGTATACGCATTTTACTAACACTATTATGGATCTCTGTGTAATCTGAAATAAATAAATTTATTATTTATTAATATTCTTAACTCTTCTCGTTTGTCGCCAGGAGGCGTTGCTTCAATGCAATAGTAATTCTCGATGTCAAAAATAACTCACACTCGGCCCTCTGCTATCGATGATTGACAGAATGCAAGTGTCGGGCGATCGTTTCAAACAATCTTTCATTTGAAATGTCATGTACAAAAACAAACAATATTGCGTGATGCAATTGTTATGTGGTCGTTAACGGTAGCAGAGAATTTCTTTTGTTCATAGTATCCGTGTTTGTTTTTATATTTATCAAGGAAATAAAAACTGTTGTTCAAAATTATCTAAGAGTAAATGAGTGAACACAACGCATACTAGAATAATTCATACCGCCTTTGTGGTAAGGGTAAGACTCCGGCCTCGGACCCATAGAACTCGGCTTCGGTTATAAGTGGAGGGTAGAACCACAGTTTTCCCGCTCTTCTCATCTGACTTGAATGCTTTTATACGATGTAAACTTAATAATTATATGTTTATTATGAATTTTGTATGAAGATTATTGGAGAAGCGCAAAGATTATGTTGGTGACTTTGGTTTGTACAATCGTAGTTTCTCGCCATTCGATTCGTCTCCTAGAAACTTGTTTACTCCGGCCAATAGATGACTTGGTGGACTTCTTTGCCGTAATTCAATGGCTTCTCATTAAGCACAATGCAATTTCTCATGTGAACGATTTTCTAGAAATTTATTAATTAGGTCACGAACACTCGTGCGATGAGGTTTCTTTAGTTATGCAACTTCTTAACCGCCTTACGATGCGATACTACACTCTAAAATTCCTTTCTTTTTCTTTTTTTTGCGCGTCACGCGTCGCATCACGCATCACGCGTGGTGAAGGCTCTTGCACCAGCAGTGGGGGCATAACACGAGCTGATGATGATGATGATGATGATCTATACAATTTTGGTAAGTTTTTGTGCGCACGTCCGCGAAGATTTCTGAGTTGGTAATACGAGATTAGATCACGGGACACGAGTGTTCATCCAGACGAAGTCGGGCGGGCAGGCCAGAATATTACTAAAACATGTGAAGTTTTTATGTTAATCGTACCATAAATATTACTTTACTAGCGACCGTCCGCATGTCTCGCGATCCTGGGGGAGTACTTAGAACCTTTATGGGGACTTCCTGTCGAAATTCAAGTTAGTAACCTTTTTATTTCCTGAGATTTCGTTATAATGCAGTTAGTCAGTTAGTACACGATAAACACAACAAGCACATAAGCTCACAAAAGCATATCTTAAAGAAACAGTCAAGACTATAGATGTATCTTATATAAACTATGGTGTTACTTTCAAGGCAACATTCGCATATATCAAATAGTTTTAAACTAAAGAGTAGGTTAGTAATGTAATAAACAATCCCTAATTTGCAAAGTGTATTAATTGAAACATAAAAGTATCACTATAATAAAAAAAGAAGTAATAAGACGTAGGTACTTTATAAGTGGATTGGAGCCTAAAATTTAATTACAGCAGAACTAAAGATGACAAATTGATAGAGACGTGCGTTTCTACGCACGATGAAACGTACCGTTTAAAGCCTCGCCCAAACAGAAGCGGTGGCGATACGGTCGCGGTCTGCCCGCGCGCACCTTTAGTTCACCCGATCCGATCCGAACCTCTCCGAGAATCTTGTAAGGTACGGGGACACGCTCTTGTGCCTGATGCCGTTCCCTCTAGAAAACCTCTGACGGTGCTTCGTTTCACACGGCTTTAGGAACCCTTTAAGTTTCTCGCCGCCTCTTTATCAGCAAACTCTCTCCAAAAAAAACCTTTACTTGTAACTTTACACTAGGGCGCCGGGCGGTAGCGATTTTTTAATGCAGTCAACAATAAACTGTCACGTCGCCATAGACATAAGCAGGCGGAAGTCGGTCGCTGGCGCCCGCCTGTAGATTGCGGCCTGTACCCCGAGCACGAACCACTATAGTTCTGGTTATAGTAATCGTAATCGTATTATTTTGTATTGATTTCGCGCTTACTTCACATTATAAATAATAATATGTTTTAATCATTTCAAGAAATTGATAACAATAGTTGAAGACTTCCTCCATTAGGCTTGTTTCACACGTACCACAACCACACCACACCGTCATCGCGACAAAAGGTGGTCAAGCTGTGGTTACGTGTGAATAGTGTTGCTGCGGCTTCTTACGGTTGCGTTGTATTATCTATAAAATGTTTGCGATATGGCCGGCCGCTAGTTCGCGGTGTCGCTGGTGGTTGCGTTGTGGTTGCGTTGTGGTTGCAATATAGTCGGTATCAAACACGCGGTCAATAATGACGGGAAAATGTGGCCCGTGTGAATTAACTATTAATTTTCATACAAATGAGCGCCCGCCCACGTGTTGTGGTTGTGGTACATGTGAAACAAGCCTGCGTACAAAAGCATCAAAATTCAAAACTATTTATTCAGTTTAAGCTACAAATAGCTCTTATGAACGTCATTCTGCCATCCGTTCCAGACATCTGTAAATTATACTTATTGACTACATCCCACCGCAACCGTGCGCGTGACCGCAGTCCGCCTCTGTTTGGGCGAGGCTTTAGATGTCACTAATGTGTTTGGTTACTTTGTGAAATAGATATAGAGTTCAAAATCGTTTGTCAGTCACGTTATTGACAATACCGCGGCAGCCCAATTTGGTATTTCGTTGTCCAAGACACCGACCGGTTGATAACGGTACCGACGTTCAAACACAACATCACAATGAAAGTTTAAAAAACAATTTTGTGCCTTATTATTATAGTTTTTAGTAAATTCAATTTTAAAATCTTAACTTTTATTGAGAATTTAATATTGAAGCGCTAAGTATTCGCTTTTAAATAACGATTGCGCAAAGAATGTGAACTAACGAGCTATAAAATCTCTTAAGGGGAATAAGAAAAAATAAACTTCAGCCTTAATGGAGCTAACAGCCTGGGAAGTGTGAATTCAAAGGATTCGTGCTCAATAACAATCGCAATTATTGCGTTGTTATTTTGAAATAAACCTCAAAATTACATTTAATCGATCGAGTTTCTTAAGAAGAAACCTTCATTGTTTACAATAACAACTCTTGCTGATCAAGTTTCTGAGAATATTTGTTTATCGCGATATTTTTCTTTGTTTAGTTTAAATAAGTATTATAAAATGGTAAGTGCAAGTAAATGCATCACCAACAAATTTTTATGTCCCCACTGCTGGGCCACGAGCCTTCCCTATGGAGGAATAGGGAGAGCGGGCCCTAAACCACCACGCGGCCCTGGTTGTAACGACTGCTAATGCAGTCGGGACCAACGGCTTTACGTGCCTTCCGAAGCATGGAAGAGCTCGAGATGATGCATTTTTAGTCACTTATTCGATGACCGGCCTTTGCCAAAGTGGCTTACCTTAGCAATCGCAGACCGAGCGCGTTACCCACTGCACCATCGAGCTCCTAAAACTACTCAAGCTTTAGTAAATAAATAAGCATTATTATATAAATCTTTCTAACATTTTACAAAAATCACTCTTCCACAAAATCATTTGAACGCTAATACGTTTTCAAGCCTTCTCTACATGTTCATATTTTATGTTGGATACCTAGAAAGATAAATAAGACGTTTATTAACTTCTTATTATGTTGTCAGTTACCTAAGTACGCAAAGGTGACTTCTTCCTCCGAATTATTAATAGAATTACCAGAAATATTTATTATTATCGTTCGAGTATTTCAATGAAGATATTGGGATGAACTAAAGATACATCCAAAGCACGATGCCTCTATAAAGTCCCTATTAACTATTATCTAGTATCAGCTCATTCTATTTGCATTGAGAATTGGTATTACTGCTACTGCCAAAATAGGTTTGGTACAGTTAGCACGTAAGTCTCGTTTGTTTATGGCGTATAGCTGTTGTTTCTGGCTAAAAGAAGCAATGTAGAAGATATCACATGAAAGGAGATGATGTAATATAACTTTTTAAACAATCATGGTCACTTTGTGATAGTCTTATGTGCAGGCGTTTGTACATCCGTGATCATGGCGAGTGTAACTGTGTCCAAATTTCAGATAAATTAAATAATAATTTTTTATTCAGAACTTTTACAGAGTACAATACAATGAGTGTACGATAACAGCCACAATGGTTTCTCAACTGTGAGATGAGATACTCAAACACAACAAAAAACATGGTAATAATCCTGTTAACAATTATTATTCTAATGAAGTGAGATAAAATCAAAAGAGAAATGTTTAAGAAAGTCAAAGAAGTGAAGTCTAGTCGGTACCTGCCTATATACCTTAGTACCTATCTACCCTATATAAGAAGGTAGAAAATTGAATACCTTTCGGCGTTTTTCTTGAAACCTAGCGTATAAAAATTTTGGGATTTTCATAAAAATAGTTTATATATGTTGTTGAATTTATGCTCAAAATATTTGCAGTTGATAAAATGTGACCTTATATAAAGCATTTATTTAATAACGCTGATTTTGTTTCTTATGCACCCAAATCAGAGTTTTTGTTAGGTCGTTGACGTGAGACCACAGAATACATAATACTACAAATGGTGAGACTATGTATGTATGTATGTATGTATGTATGTATTTATATATATATATATGACTTTTTTCTCGCGTACCTCTTAGCTATCTCACACAACTCCCGTGGAAAAGCAGCCTGATAGTACTTTCGATCCTATTTGCTAGATGCAAATAGGATCCGCCCGAAAGGCTATACAGAATAGTTTGGCGAGGTTCGGAAACATTCCCCCTGGGTGTGATACCAACTCCTACAAAACTTTCAGGGTTAGTTTGGCTTCCAACGTTTAAAAACCACCTGATCCTCGCTTTCTCTACATCTGATGTCAATGTAAAGGTCATCAAAGAAAAACATAGGTGATAGGACTACATAAATATTTAGCGCTACATAAATATGAATCGTATGATATGGCCGTAGAAAAGAAGCGAATAATGATTTTGATTTTATCACTCTTTGATTGAGTAAGGTCATTGTTATGCTTTATATAATGTTTTAGGGGTTATCTATAAATCCAATATAAATCCAATTCATATTTATGTGTCATAATAATGATGAAAAATTCACAGATTGCGAAATCTGTGAATTTTTCCCCGCAAGAGTCGGAGCATTGAAAATGAATACAACAATTTACGAAAAAAAAAACATTTTATTTTAAATAACACAATTCCAACTTGAATGCACTTCTCGCCTGCATTCGCATCTTTTAACACCATTACCATGACGATCGGTCAATAATCAAAGAAGCTACACCCGTTTTTCTACAATACCAAATCTAAAGGGACCACCTACAGGTAACAATTATTAACCTATTTTCAATTTTTTTTCGCCATTTTGTAGATAAACTAATACCCTAGGACCCTTTTTTAATTTTTTCTTAAGTCGGTTTTGTTTTAAAATATTTACAATTTAGTATACAAACCCCCCCCAAAACCCCGATTTTTTTACATTTTTCAAAATTCCTAAAAAAGTTTCCAGCCGATTTTCAAAATTCAAACGCTCACATGTGTCTCGATAAATTCCTCAACTTTTGGTATTAATTTCATCTCGATTCTCTTAAAATCCTCGGAGCTATGGTCAAAAATACGTTTTAGGCGATTTGCATCTGATAACCATTTTCAATGGTAAAACTAAGTTTGTTGTTATAGCGACAGACTTAGATAAGATGGTGGTTGCTAGCCAGTGGACCTTTTGGTCAGCGTGGGGGTTTCAGAGTTCAGACCCGATTCTCCCATCTGTATTGCCCAACTGTGGGATACTACGTTGTTAATAATCGGTCATTAAAGAACGAAGGAAGTGGACTGTAGTTTATGTTTTAAAATCTTTTACAAAACTAAAATATAATATTTTATAAAGACACTTAAGAAGATGTAATAGATAGCTTTCTTTGAGAAGTAATATATCAAATAGTGTGTTTCTGCACTTTGCCGGCAAATTAGATTTGTCTCTCTAGTCTGTGTACCTTAATCAATTAGTTTTCAACTCTGCAGTTATTAAGACTTGTTATTACTTAATTAAAATGTTTCATCGCTTTCAACTAAATGTCCTTTACTATTAATAAACTACTAACTTCGCAATCAGGCATATTGCGTGTTTTTATGTGTCTTTTGTACTTAAGTAAGTACACTAGCTACGGGCAGCATCATTTCAGTAAGGTTTTAATTTTCTTGTGTGCCTTCATCACACCTGATATTAAGAGTGCCCAAAAATTAAAAAATAATACTTTGTTAGCAGTAAGGTTAGTTAGATGCTTATTATAACAATATTATTACTTTATAGTAAGATACATAAACAGTACTTAGGTAGGTAGGTAAAATTTACATTTTTGTTGCTTAAAATCTATTCTTATGCAGGTAGGTATCATATTAGGCTTCTTTATATAAATACAGTGAAAAAAGTTAAACGCCCACCCGACCCATATATATCTTATATGGTATACGGTTGCAAATACCTTTGGATAGATGGCACTAATGTCACTTTAAAGCATTTCAAAAAATCAAAAAGCAGTGACAAAATTCTGCGCTTACGTCAGCCTTCCCGGTTGCATAATTGTCAGTGCCCAGGTTCGATTCCTGGCTGGGTCGGGTGGGCGTTTAGAATTTTTTCACTGTATTTTATATAAATATTTAATTCAGCTTAAGTGTAGCAATTAACATTTAATAATAAATGTAAAAATTCGAAAAATCAGAATAAGATAATATGTAAAATAAAACGCGAGTTGAATCGGAACATGTGTATCAGTTCAATGTTTTTACATTATTCAATATACGTTAAACATGAACCAGCTTTTGATTATTTAAAATAGCTACTTCGCGTTCATATACAAATTGCTGAAATAATAATTAAACAAATAATACTACATAATTTGATTAAGTAATTTTGGACGCGTAGGGTTGAGATGGATCAGATTGGATTAAAATTTAAAGCGATTATCGAACACAAGGCTAACTGGCGGCTCTAAAACCTTTCCGTACTCTTGGCACCTGTCAAAACCTAACCTAGTTCCAATTAGGCTTTAAGCCCGAAGTGGTGTTAATAATATATTTGGGATTATCTTATCGGCGTTTCATTTTTAGGGTTCCGTACCCAAAGGGTAAAACGGGACCCTATTATTAAGACTCCGCCGTCCGTCAGTCTGTCTGTCTGTCTGTCCGTCTGTCACCAGGCTGTATCTCATGAACCGCGATAGTTAGACAGTTGAAATTTTTACAGATTATGTATTTCTGCTGCCGCTATAACAACAAAT
This sequence comes from Eudonia mercurella, assembly GCA_963082485.1. Taxonomy (NCBI): domain Eukaryota; kingdom Metazoa; phylum Arthropoda; class Insecta; order Lepidoptera; family Crambidae; genus Eudonia; species Eudonia mercurella. The sequence goes on from OY720038.1 coordinate 11,131,734, forward strand.
ACTAAAAAACAGAGCAATATTCACAGAATATTTTATACTTATTCACTTTAAAAATAAATAATTAAATTTAAATAAAACAAATATTTAAGGGGGCCTCTCATAAAACAAACGTGTTTTTTTGCTGGTTTTTGCTCGATATTGATAACGGCAACAGGTAGACGCTTGAAATATTCACAAAACATTGAGTTATATTATTAACTTTAAAAATAAATAATTAAATTAAATTAAAATAAATATTTAAGGGGGTCTCCCATACAACAAACGTGATATTTTTCCTATTTTTTTCTCAGTCTTAATATTAATAACGATAACTTGAAATATTTTTATAGATAATGATTTTTTTAGCGGAATTATGTGCAGTAATCAAATTTGTTCTAAAAATGTCAAATTTTGATGCGAACATTTTAGCCTTGCATTATAAAGTTAAACTTGTGTCGTAAATACCTAGTTTTGATCAAAATTTAAAATTTTAGGACCGATTTTCATAGGAAAATAGCCAATTATGGTGCACTTTGAGATCGGAAATGTATAGGATTTAAAAAATTCTACCCTGAAAGGAAAAAAAAAAATATTTTTTAGGAAAATGTAAATGTCCAGTTTTGATCAGACACTCCTCATATGGAATAAATTAATATATTTTTTGTTAAAGGTACAATTTAACACAATAGAAAAAATAGCAAAAGTAAACGTATCCACATTTATCGCATTCGGGATCCCCCGGGATAGGATCCTCGGGGAATATGATTCTCAAGGAATAACCACCTTCGTGCGTGAGTCCGACTCACACTTGACCGGTTTTTTATATAACTAAGACGGCAAGCGATTCCACTCCATCTAATATTAAGTGGAAATGGTAAAACATGTGAAAAAATTCAGGAACATTATTATACATGTTGACTTGAACTCCAGAGGACCTTCCACGAAAAATTAACATAAAATAACAATCGAATTTACACATCATTGATTTTGAAAATTTTAATTTGTATTACAACTTTAAAACAACAGTAAAATAATGTAATACAATAGAATATTTATTTATTAAAGAGACCAAAACTCATAATGTGTTAGTATTAACTTATTCTATGTTAGTTACATGATATTATTTATTTTTAATTTATTTTAATAAAATTTATTATTAAAGGACTTTCAAAAATATATTAGCGTCAGTAAAGCTGTTACTTCATTATAGCTATTTAAGAGAGAGTTTATCAATCTCAATAGTTAAGGACTCTCCGGGCGAAGTCTGCTTTGCCTTTCGACCTTATCATCACGTGAGGAGATGAGGAGGGCCAAGTGTCCACGTCACCTAGGCATTGAATCTCCAAGGCGTTTAGATCTTCGTTCAAATCAAGTAATTTGTTAAGATAGCTATGTTTCTATGTGATTGTTGTGGTTATATCGTACTAACTAAAGATTCATTCATACCATCAGATGAGATAACAGCCAAGCGATTCCATAATAATATAGTGCGTGAAAACACTAGCGCAGTATGACGGTTCCTTTATAATATAATGACGTTTAGTTTCGTAATCATAACGCATATTATATCACGCGTAGGCACGCCTATTTGCATACAATTACGCTTTCCATGCTTCAGAAGACATGGCGAGGTTTGAAGGTTGGCAGACCAAGTAGCGCAACGCGGTGGGTGATAGGTAAACTATAAGCCCTTGGCCTTGTAGGAAGGCCTTTTTGCCCGTAAATTCCTTACGTAGGTATAGGTACACATCTCGCCCGGGTAGAAGCGACGGTTACGTAGGACCCACTCTTAATGTTATGGAGGGTCTTCACACTAAAACACTGGGATGCCATCGCCATATAGCTGGCTAGGCTGGGCTGCAGGAGCAGTTTGATTTCATGAGTTAAGCTGAAGTGAAACATGTTTTTACGTCAATCTAGTACCTACCTATAGTAACTCTTATTGTCTCTGGTATAAGATATCATGATTAAATTAGTTATATATAATAATCATCAGTCCACTGTTGGGCCTGGGCCCGGGGGCCTTCCTAGAATAGCTCACTGGTTGGAACGGCTTTAGCCTAACTACAAAAACACAAATGTTGAAAAAACAATATCCACGAGCAGGATTTGAACCTGCACTCTTTTGACATACCGGGTCAGGTGCTGTTCCAATTGAGCTATCGTGGTTCTAACCAGCCCGCCGAAATCATTCAACAATTTTTGCTTTGAAAGCCAAAGGCGCCCATTCAATGTCAACAACTACCGTCACTAACATCCGATCATAATAGTTTTACAAATATTAAAGATCAGTTAAGAAGTAAGCAAGCTATTTATAAAATGTTCAAATAATTTTTAACGCAAAATTTTTAAACAAATTACAAAAACACAAATGTTTTTGTAATTTGTTTAAAAATTTGCGCCTAACTAGTTAACTACTCTAACTTCAAGTGGGTTTTAGCATCTGCAATCTTATCAGAACAACCGGGACCAACGGCTTAACGTGCCTTCCATAGAGAATTGACATAATTATCTTACAGAAGTTGGACACCCAGCCGTAACAGGCAATTAATGTAATAAAAAAAATATATCAAAAAAACAGCAATTAATGTTACAAATAAATTATGAAAATATAAAATTAAAAGATAATCGAAACCCAAATAAGCACATTGCAATCACGTATCTAGAAAAGCCATTTAGAGGGTGCTTCAGTAATGCAGGACCATTATACAGCTGGGACGTGTCTTATCTGCGGTCTCGAGTGCTTGATTAGGACAATGAAGTCTTTTAATATCTGAGATTAGCCACAATGGCAGTTTTGGAGGACCAACGACGGCGGCGCAGCGGTCGTTTTTGTTTCAAGTATTTATTGCAAAATCTCTTTTTGCTGACTTCAGATTGTAACTACTATATGACTATATAATAATAGAATCAACAGTACTTTAATATATATAAGGAACCATAAAAATACATTTATTATCTACTCACAACAATAAAATTTATTACAGAACAAAACTTAAAACAAAAAAAAGAAACAACTTAACTGAACTTAAAAAAACCAAAGAAATAAAAATAGCAAATTAAAAACTAAACGCCTATATTGTGTGCACCGTATTCAGGGTGCTGACTGAGAAGTTTATTGACCTTTCGATCATTTCAATGAAAATCAGAATTTGTATAGCATTGAAGCAGTTCTTCTGGTGACAAACGAGGTGCCATACATGTTATAATTTTCGTTATAATGTAGGTAAAGACTGCTGGTCTTATGGTTATACCACAAAATAAAATCGGTCTTAGGCTCATAGGTTCTTGGTTCCATTTACAGCGGAGACACATACCGTGTGATGTGGTGTAGATTTTAGAATTCCAAATTAATTTAACTATGCTTCTGTATTATTGTATACAATTATATGGTACCGTAATATGAACTGATGAAGGCAAAGAATTTGGCTGTTGTGAAATAAAAAAAATCATCATCTCAGCCAAAAAGACGTCCACTGCTGGACAAAGGCCTCCCTGAAGGATAAATAATTTTGAGGGGAATTTGCCATAATCGCCACGCTTGGCAGGCGGGTTGGCGATCGCAGTAAGGTGAGAATAATCACAGAGAATCGCTGCTGCCCATCCTCTGGAATGGTCCCATAGTCGCCTTCTACGACACCCATACGGGAAGAGATGGGGTGGTGTAATTCTTTACCCCCGGCACCACACGGGGACCTTTGGAACTTTTTTTTTTTAAAGTTATAAACATCTGATTTTTAATCTTGTTATCTAAAGCATAAAACAAATAAACGCTGAAACAATTCCTTACTGGCACGTGACTGGAATAGCTGCGAGTACAAGCCACAACAACCCTACTACGTGTTTTCTCAACTCACTATCTCGAATAGATTTCGGTTTTATAGTAGAAAAAAAATTAAGATAGAAGAAGATAATCTTTAACTTTCTTACTTTTATTTGAATAATTATGGTGACTTTGTATTTACATAATGTATGTATGTACAAAGACTAACATATACATAATGTATTACCATTTTACGACGTCTATAGGAGCTGCTAAAATCTTTTGCTAGTAGCTAATAGTGTCGTGTAACATTACCGATGTTGTTACAATACCAGAGACTAACCTGCACCACGAGGCTTTTTGGCGGGAAAGTGAAGAGTCATGTCTACGGTTATGTTTTATTTTCTAAAATTTGTGTTATGTCGAATATTAATGTGAAATAATGGTGGATTATTAACCGTTAAGTGTTCGTGAGCGTGCATGAGTGTTGGCAACTATGAACCAAAACAGTGCAACGTCACTTTTCAAATTCTCTCAAGAAGTGCGCCTGAGGACTTAGTAAAGCCCCACATCTTTACTGAGATACTCGAGGGGTTGGGGGGTATATCATTTCTCACTGCTCATTTCTATTATCATTCATCATCATCATACAAAAAAGAAATATTGTTTATTTATGTATTACTTGTTAGAAAAATTACTTTGACACTGGCTAAATGTGCTAATCGCACGAAGCCATCAACAAAAGGAAAAAAAAAACCTGCACCGCATAAGAAAGATACTCTGCACACTCAATGAATGGGTCGGTATTGTAGAAATAGTATATAGTAGTGTACATTTTTTTGCAATTATCCAGTATTGTTTTGACAAAATATTTCAAAATCAGGTCCGACACACGATTGTAGACGTACTTAAATAGCAGAACTGGTAACTGAATATGGATGAGAAAAACGAGAATCGAACACTAGCTCTATATTTTTTTATTACATTAATCTTTATTGCACAATAAAAAATAAGTACAAAAGGCGGACTTAATGCCAAATGGCATTTTCTACCAGTCGACCTAAGAGCTTTGCAGAAAAACTATACATATATAATAACTATAAATAGGGCTTATTATGTATTTACTCGAAAGAGACTATAATATTGCTATGTTGTTACATAGCACTATTATATGTCTCTATTGGGCAACAGCACACCCATCCGCTCACGGCGAGTGAATTTTCACATCCTCGTTGGAGTGGAGCATTGTCTACTTTACCATGAAACTTTCACAATGTCCTTTACAGAGGCACAATTTACGCGACTGGCTGTATATAATGTACCGTAAAATGTCTGCAGTGCTGTAAAATAGTCATATACAGAGGTAGGAATCTAAACCTTATTTACTTCAGTTCAAGTGTTGATAAAATAACGAAAATGGGAAATGTAAATAATTACTTATTTAATGGAATAATGGAAATAATTAATAAATTCATGGAAATAATGTTTGCTTACACAATGCTATATGTAGCTGTAATGCTAGTAAAATTGTATAATGTAAAAAAACACGTTTTGATTTTGCGACACAAATAACTTTGGAGTTTTCGAAAACGGAACTACAGCACTATTTATTATTAGCTATTTATTGCTAGCTACTAGTTATCAAGTCTAGTAATTTACTTGGTGAAAAGCTACCGCTAAATGGTTGCGGTAACCGCTTTCCATCATATTGCGTTTGCTTCTTTATTGACAAAGACCAGAAAAAAAAACAAAAAACACAATTTCCGTACGCCTACGGTTATGCGAAACAAATTGCTTCGGAATTTTCAAAAATGGAACAACACGTCGCGTCGGGTGCAACCGCAAACAAATATGGCGGTTGGACGTACGCCATGTTAGGATTAGATTTATCGATGTGGGGCGTTTGTTGCGTACACTTTGTTTGTTTGCTCACCGATCAAAACGTATGCTTCCAACACTATACTAAAGCCTCAAGTCTGCTAATTCAAAAGCGTCTTACTAGTGTGATGGTAGCCTGATATTGACATTAGGACATTGGAAAAGTTATCAAAACCAAACAAACGCTACACACGAGTTTGAACTTTCTTTACTTTTTTTTATAAACGGTAAAATGAATATTTATTTTACAATTGCATGACAAATAAAAGTTAACGTGCAACTCTGCATAGAACATCTAGATCGGATACACTTTGGATCTTTTAATTTTTTTTCTTCTTTTAAACCACACCTTTCTATTGCACGTTGTATGGTAGGTATCCATATCGGCTCTTACAAATAAACAGAGCTTCGAAGTTATTCCTTGTTTTGTCATATTTACTCTAAACTAAAATGAAGTTTACATGACGGGAGGAGCTCGATGGCGCAGTGGTTTACGCGCCCGGTCTGTGAGTGCTGAGGTAAAGTAACTTTCGCAAAGGCCGGTCATTGGATGGGTGACCAAAAATGTATCATCTCGAGCTCCTCCGTGCTTCGGAAGGCACGTAAAGCCGTTGGTCCCGGCTGCATTAGCAGTCGTTAACAACCACCAATCCGCACTGGGCCCGCGTGGTGGTTTATGGCCCGTTCTCCCTATCCATTCATATGGAAGGCTCGTGCCCCAACAGTGGGGACATAAAATGAGCTGATGATGATGATGATGATGATGATGATGACGGGAACAAAACACGGAATATCTATCAAGCCAAGCTTATCCTTTATTTCTAAGGCACACAAGGTTGGACTTATAAACGGATAATAATAACACCTTTCATCTTGCATTCGAGCGTTGTAAGTCAGACTTAATTACTTTTCATCATGTTATCTTTATCTGCAAAAGCTTCATACAAACTTCGCAAATAAGCGAGCCGGGTGACACAGTCTAACAACCAATTTATTTGTTGGCAACCTCAAACATGCCAAGTGCATGCGACAATGCTCAGTGGCTCCCTAATGTTGGGGCAAGGACTTACTGTAGACGAAAAACACTGAGGTTTATATCAAACTGCTTTCGTTGAATTCCAATTGTCTTCTTTTATTCCTTACCTTTTACTCATCGTTTGAGAAGGTTCGTTGATTTCCTCAGACAGCCTTTACAGCTTTACCAGACTTTTTAGGAGGCGGCGAGACACTTAAAGGGTTCCTCAAGCAAACACTCAGGTTTCTAGAGGGAATAGCATCACTCAAGTGTATCCTCTTTCTATACTAGATTCTCCGAAGGGTTCTGTTCAGAGCAGGAGCGGAACAACCCGAGTACGCTTCTCAAGACTAGGACATCGGCTCATCTGATGTTAAGTGATGATAAAGCTGAAAGTGGAAGCGCACTTCACTCGAAATCCTAACATACTGAGGTAACTTGGCTATCTTATCTCTAACTGTCGAAAACTCGAAACAGAACAATGCTACTTACATTGATGTTACGGCGACATATATAGATAAGATGGTGCACAAGCCCTACCACCAACCAAACTGAGTCATCATCATCATCATCAGCTCATTTTACGTCCCCACTGCTGGGGCACGAGCCTTCCCTATGGAAACCACCACGCGGGCCCAGTGCGGATTAGTGATTGTTAACACTGCTAATGTAGCCAGGACCAACGGCTTAACGTGCCTTCCGAAGCACGAAAGAGGAGCTCGAGATGAAAATTTTTTGGTCACCCATCCGATGACCGGCCTTAGCGAAAGTTGCTTAACCTCAGCATTCGCAGACCAGGAGCGTTAACCACTGCGCCATCGAGCTCCTCTCCAAACTGAGTACAAACATGAAACTCCGGCTGGGAATTGATCCCGGGACCTATGGATAAGACCACTAACTATTCTACAGAGGCGTCTAATAATATTTTCTAACCAATTTCAAAAGCATAAAAAAATATTCTACAAACAGCACCGACGAATGTTTGAGCTTTGTGATTTTCATGGAACACTGGAAAATATTAAATTTACACATAAAGCGCCTTCGGTTCAGTAGCTTCCAGTGATGGGATATGAAAGTGACAGGATGATATTAAATGAAACGATAATGGAATTAGCTGTACGTAACCGTGTATTAGAGAATTTTGGTAAACACGTATATAGGCCTGCACCTCGACCTATCTATCCAAAACTGTCAAATTGTTTTTATAAATAACTAGTACTTAACTCGCGATTTCGTCCGCGTTGATTTGGGATTTTAAAAATAATATTTTTGAAATACAATATGACTGTTACTCGCAAGGCATGTAGCATTCTATCTGTGAAAGAATTTTTGGAATTGGACCAATAGTAGTTCCAGAGATTACTCTCCGCAAACAAACAAACAAACAAAGTCACAAACTTTATTAATTACTAGCACTTTACTTGCGACTTCGTCCGCGTGGATATGAGATTAAAAAAAACTTTTCAGAACAATATGTTCAAACCTTTTTATTCCTATGTATTTCTATGATAAAAATAAGACAATGTTATTACAAAGAAAATCATAAGACGATGTAGTAGCGTTGGGTGTGCTTTTCAATAAACACAATCATGAAATTTAGTGAGTTGTTTTAGTCTTGGGCACCCAGGAACCAAGGGAAGATTGTTCGGGACATAAAAAAAATATAATATAGCCTATGTTACCCGCAACTGCAAGACATGTAGCATTCTATCTGTGAAAGAATTTTTGGAATTGGACCAGTAGTTCCAGAGATTACTCTCCGCAAACAAACAAACAAACAAAGTCACAAACTTTACCTCTTAATTAATAGTTAAGATATAGATAAATATAAATGTAAATAATCAAACATATCTATACTAATATTATAAAGAGGAAACCTTTGTATTTTTGTATGTATGTATGTTTGCAACGAATAAACTCAAAAACTACTAGACCGATTTAAACAATTCTTTCACCATTAGAATGCTACATTAGCGCTGAGTAACATAGGCTATATTAAAAAAATATATAAAATATAAAATTCTAAAAACGACAATTTACTTTTCCAATGAAAAAATTATGAAAAATGAAAACGATTTGTTTGTTTTGTTGTCATGGATATATATTTAACTCAATGATGGAAACTGTCAAAGCGATACGAAGTCCGCGCCGGGGGGTCGACCGCCTAACTCTCTCGCTTTCGATCGCTTTGATATGAAAGCAATATCGAAAGCTATAGGCTATAGCTTTCGATATTATTCGACATTATATTTCGATATTATATTAGAAAGCGAGGCGTGGATCTCGCTTTCAAAGCGATCGAAAGCGAGAGTGTTAGGCGGTTGGGGGGCGGGTCAGCTAGTATAAACATAAATAATCAACCATAATTATACTATACATTTGGTTTTAAGTCTATTGACGAAACTTGACAGTTTGTAGTAGTTTGAGTGCAAGCGTGTGTACATACTTACATGCCTTTGATTCGTTTTATGTATAGCTGTGTACTTGGAGAGTCCAGCAGTGGACTGGCATCTTATCTTATCTTAGTGGGGCCTGCTGAGGTTTCCCTCTCGCAGTAACACTTCGACCCATCGGGATCTTTTGTGCAACCCCATCCTTTCACTAGGAGCTCGATGGCGCAGTGGTTAACTCGCCCGGTCTGCGAGTGCTGAGGTTAAGCAACTTTGGCAAAGGCCGGTCGTCGGATGGGTGACCAAAAAAATTATCATCTCGAGCTCCTCCGTGCTTCGGAAGGCACGTTAAGCCGTTGGTCCCGGCTGCATTAGCAGTCGTTAACAACCACCAATCCGCACTGGGCCCGCGTGGTGGTTTAAGGCCCGTTCTCCCTATCCATCCATAGGGAAGGCTCGTGCCCCAGCAGTGGGGACACAAATGAGCTGATGATAATGAGATGATGATCCTTTCACGCTTCTTCCTCTGTAAAGATAGATGCCATAAGTTTAGCAACGTCCTTAAGAGCGAAGAGCCTGAAGTCCTCCGGTTTCGGATTGGCCGATCCCAGGAGTCCCATTCTTTTCCTAGCCAGTGGACTGGTATAGACTGACGACGACGATGATGATGATATAGCTGTGTCTCTAGTACATTCATTGGCTATTTGACCTAACACTAGATACTATGAGATACTATGGCGCAGCGGCTTTGTGAGTATTTACGATCTTGCAAGTTAAGCCTCTTTAGCAAAGCCGCGTCAGCAGATGGATGACAAAATAAAAATATTATCTTGACCTCCTCCGTGCTTCGGAACGCATGTTGAAACTTTCATCCCGCTGGTTAACGGCTAAGATTAGTTTCCTCCTTTCAGCAGCAATTTTTGATAACAAAGCTGTTTATTTTTCTTTTAACTTGTTGGTATCTGCTAATGCTAACTTCTAAATAAGCAAAGTGGTTGGAAAAAGGGTTTAGAACCACTGCTTAATAGAAAGCCTACCTTTTGTCAGAGATTGTCAACTACAAAAATGTTATGTGTACCTATTTTAATCAACAAACTATTTGTTATTTAATAACAAAGCTCTTACATAATAATACATAACAATCCGCACCAGATTACCACGAACCAAAACATCGTAAAATCAAATATATTGTTATACGTGAACGCATTTTTAACTCATTACTCTATATTGTTATAATGAGCGTCAGATATAACAAATAGTACTCAGAGCCGTGAAATGTTACGCAATTTATTACGGGTAAGTACACACGCCCGCACGTCAGTCTATCCAAAAACTGCCAAATTTCTTTAATATAATGTTTTTGTTTTGTTTGTATAATTCTAACGCAATTTTTGTTGCGAAACAAATTACAAAAACACAAATGTTGAAAAAATTTCCACGAGCAGGATTTGAACCTGCACCCTTCTGACATACCGGGTCAGGTGCTCTCCCAATTGAGCTATCGTGGTTCTAACCAGCCCGCCGAAATTATTCAACACTATTTACTTTTTTACTTTGAAAGGCAAAGGCGCCCATTCAATGTCAACAACTACCGTCGTCGTTAACATCCGATCATAATATGTTTATAATTACGAAAGAAGAGGTTAGAATCACGATAGCTCAATTGGGAGAGCACCTGACCCGGTATGTCAGAAGGGTGTAAGGGTTCAAATCCTGCTCGTGGAAATTTTTTCAACATTTGTGTTTTTGTAGTTCTTTAATAGACATTCAACTTTATGTCTGTGGCATATGGTTGAATAGTTATTGAAGAAATTTGACAGTTTTGAATAGAATATTTATATAAAATACAGTGAAAAAATTAAACGCCCACCCGACCCAGCCTGGAATTAATTAAAGGAGGATTAAGTGTAGCAATTAACACCTAAAAAAAAAAGTTAAAAAAATAAGGTTTTGAATAGGCTGAAGTGCAAGCGGATGTACATGCGCATGCGCCGTAAGTACTTAATGCATTTCACATTTCAATTTGTGACTTGTAACCGCAATGTCGTTTATGCTAATACGCACTTAACTAGAAAAAGACCATTTGCTTTCGCGACGGCAACGTACTTACTGATTATTATTTTATTACAACACTACAAACATATATTTACTTACATGGATCATAAAACTAGGAACAGATACAAAGTTACAATTTGGCGGTTTTAGAGAAAAGCGGTTTCATCTCTATGCAGTTGCAATAATTTTTATATTTAGTATTGATTACACAAAACAAAATTGTATTACAATATTACAAATAACAATGATAGACTGGATACCCGCAATTATGTATCAAAACAAACCCTTATATAATACTTATAATAAGCTTTTAGTTTTGCTACTTGGCACTCGCGGGTCGTAGGCCATTCTACGCCCGTTCGGACCACGGTATGAATGACCTAAGGACCCTTTTTTAATTGGGCGATTCGTACTAAACAAATTTTATTATCACTACATAGTACAAAACAAAGTCGCTTCCCGCTGTCTGTCTGTCCCTATGTATGTATGTATGCTTAGATTTTTAAAACTACGCAACGGATTTTGATGCAGTTTTTTTAATAGATAGAGTGATTCAAGAGGAAGATTTATATGTATAATACATGCATAGAATTGGACCCGGTACTCAAGCGGACGAAGTCGCGAGCGAGCCGCTAGTTACTTATAGTAACGCACAAATGCACTACCTCTCATTTTCTCCACATATTATGTCCTATGCCACAATGGTCGTCTGGAATATATTATTTTTAAGCGCACTCCATTTTTATATTTACATTTTCTGTATACAGTGTGTTTTTTTTAACTGGGTCAGTATGAGGAAATCCGAAACGTGCTTCGAATTTAAACTAAGCAATAAAGCGTTTATATCTATCTAATAATTTCATAAATGTACGAGGATACTATTCATATTTAAAACAAAAACTTAACTAGTCATAAAATTTAATTCGTTTAATATCGCCATTCCACTCTTGATATTTTTAAAACGTAAATTTCTTAAGTGAAACCCATTTTCTAATGGAAAAGAAAGCCTGAACAGCGGGTAATAAATGGTGTAATGAAAACACTTTTGTCACGAACTGCTCCGTATACTTAATACTAGCATTTTTTCTCTACTGTTTTGAACTTTAACTGTCGCTCTTAGAGACGTTAATTAACGTTAATAGCCTCTAACTTCGCATCTGCACTCGTTTCTGCTTAACGTCAGGTAGAGCGGAGTAATTTTACTTACTCTACGATAAGAAAAACATTTCGATATCAAAACAATATCGATACAAAGTTCAAAGTTTTAAAACCAATCAGCCAATTCTAATGCAACTTTCTATGCTTAAGGAAAATACAAAGATCTGGAGAGTAAGTTATGGAGAAAGTTACTTATTCAACCAATATTTTGCGTTTGAAAGTATACCTACTATGGAAAAATTTAAATCACATAATTATTTCAGTAAGTAAAGTAAAATAATACAGTAATTAGCCAATAAACTATCCCACTGCTGGGCAATGGCCTACATCATTGAAATCAAGTCGTCGCTACAATTGATGGGTATAGGCTTAATTTCAGTAAAAAAAGGCTTTTTTAACATATTGTTGAACTCTGATAGAGCTTTTTAAATCACCAACTAATAAAGTTATAACGTAACGTATTAAAAAAAATAACTTTCCGATATAAAATAAATTATATTTTTTAACAAGATTTTAAGGATTTATAAAAAAATCTTGTCAACCCTTGTGAACATCATGAAACATATTGCTCTATGTATTTTTATAGGGAGTGCAGCGCGGACGCAAAACTGCGAGTTTCAAGTTTCTTTATGATAGCGAGCGAGCGGCGCGTGGCAGTGGTGTGACAACGGCGCACGACTACGAATACGCACGCACACTAATATCTGTACAAAATAGGCTGGTGATTTAATTAGAGCAATGTTTACTTTCGTAAAATGCGTTTGGGTAAAAAATAATAAAAGTCTTAATATTTTCATATTCATATTTTTTAAATTGAAAAATAAGACAACAGTGGCCTGGGGAATATCAATACAAACATTTTGATGTCGGATCATTGTTTCATTTGTGCTATATTTACAAAGTTTCTGAAGAAATAAGTTTTATATATCATTACTTTTACGTATTGTTTTTGCAGTGTCTGGGTATTTGTTTCAAATTCCAAGACAACCATGGCCTTGTGAAAGGATCAAGTTAACCTACACTAGTTCTTTTATTGTATATGAGCTATTCAGTGCCTAGCACCAGTGACTTAAAAACACGTAAATTTTCGAAATTCCGCGCGGCACCCCCTTTCTGCTTATGTTTTGTCAATTTGTTTGTCACTTTGTAATTATGTTCCCGTTGGTCGACGCTTGGGAGCCTGAGTGTTCCCGTGGTCGACGTATGGGAGGTTCTGATGATGGAGGTTTCCATGACGGTGGTAAATAACGACTGCGTCTCTTTATGTGATGTTGTATATTTACAGTGACTACATTGTGACTAACTTATTTATCTATACCTTACAAGGCTATTTATACAATAATAACTATGTAGATGTTGGAGGGAGGATGCCGTGTCTTATCTTAATCAGATCTACATGCGATTAGGAATGCGTTTACAAACTCTTTAACCATACGTGAGGATAAGAAATTATGTGGCGACCGCAGGCCGCCACAGTACTTCCCCACTAGAAAAGGAATCCATCAGGTCTTCAGCATCTTTTGCGTTTTCCGCTTGCAAATACCAGTAGTGCTCTAATCTACGATGAGCGTGCTCAAGTTTTCGTTGACAAGACGAGCGATCTCCAGTCTACGGTGACAACCCAACTCCACACGACTTCAAAGTTTATCCTGACACCCCCTACCACTACCTATAAGGTTATAAAGTTAAAGGTGTCAGACATCCTTGCGCAAGCACAAGAGACCATCTACGTCAGGTCATAACGCCAGATCAGGACGCGCCGAAGCGCATTCTAAAAACAAATTACATTAAGGGGGTGCAGCGCGGACGCAAAACTGCGAGTTTCAAGTTTCTTTATGATAGCGAGCGAGCGGCGCGTGGCAGTGGTGTGATAACGGCGCACGACTACGAATACGCACGCACACCAATATCTGTATAAAGAAGGCTGGTGATTTAATTAGAGCAATGTTTACTTTCGTAAAATCACCTTTGGGTAAAAAATAAGAAAAGTCTTAATATTTTCACATTCATGTTTTTATTGAAAAATAAGACAACAGTGCCCTGAGGAATATCAATACAACATTTTGATGTCGGATCATTGTTTCATTTGTGCTATATTTACAAAGTTTCTGAAGAAATAAGTTTTTAGATATCATTATTTTACGTATTGTTTATGCAGTTTCTGGGTATTTGTTTCAAATTCCAAGACAACCATGACCTTGTGAAAGGATCAAGTCCTTTTAATGTATAAGACCTATTCAGCGCCTAGCACCAGTGACTTAAAAACACGTAAAATTTCAAATTCCGCGCTGCACCCCCTTAACATTTCTAAATTAATTTTGTTGTTGTTTGTTGTTAAATAAATGAGTAAAGATAAAGATAAAAATAAAGATAGCCTTTATTACTGGGTAATTAATTGTTAAGTACCTGGATGTTTTCTAGAAATGAAACCTAGCTAGATCGATTTATCGCCCCCGAAACCCCCTGCATATTAAATTTCATGTAAATCGTTGGAGCCGTTTCCGAGATTCAGATTATACATATACAAGAATTGCTCGTTTAAAGGTAGTAGACATAAGTATACATTTTATTGATCCTCCATCATGGAAATCAAGTAAAATTAAACACTAAAATTATGGGTATTAGATTAGTGGTTATAGGATAGGTTGTAAAACTCTAATCAATTTTTATTTCTTAAATTAATGGATGTAGTGAACCAATCCTAACTTTCGGAGAAAAATACTAAGTAAAGGGTCGTAAAAAGACTATAACGAGAGATTTTAATGACATTTTTAGTGACCGCAATACTCGTGATCAACAGACAACAAATACTATTATTTCATAAGTTTTATTGAAGCTTTTTATTGCCTACCCTTGACTCTTCTTAAGTGCGTCGCTGAGTAGAAAGAACTTCGTACAATGACCCGTCAATACTTGACAGTATCGTGTTGGTAACTCGTAGATTTTCGTAAAATTAACAACTAACCGTAAACGAATGACCGGCCAGCTTGTCGCTGATTTTTTTTTTCAGAAAAGGTCTAGGTATTTGGTTTAGGACTGAAGAACAAAAAAATGTTTGTTTATTTTAATCATCAGTACAAACCAGGGATGTTGCGAATATTCGCATCCGCATCCGCAAATGCGGAGCTTCTACATAGATTTGGACATCTGCATCCGCATCCGCATCCGCAATAAGAAATGCGGATGTTTATGCGGATGCGAATGTAATACAAGTTGCGACAAGAAAGAAATTGGGCGAAAAAAAATAGTCAAATTGGATGAAAATCCTCTTAAGTGGTGGAGTGTTCATCCACTCCACCAGGCAGTGTTCCCAGCGAACAATTATTTAGTAGCGCGGGTTTAATTTACGAACCTCTGCGTAACCGCCTTGAATCAGAAAAGGCGGCAATATCACTCTTTGTTAAGTATAATGCTCCTATTTTTGTCTTCACTAACTAATATGGAAATTAGTGAGTGAAGTTAATTATAAAAATGTTAATAATTACTTTATCATTGTTTTAATTCTTCATTCATATACTACAAGTATTTATATAAGATCTTAAACATCCGCATCCGCGGAAGTAAGCTTTAAAAAATCCGCATCCACATTCACATCCGCGGAGTATTAACGCGGAAAGAGTAACAAACATCCATCCTCACAAACTTTCACATTTATAATATTAGTATGGATAAATAAAAATCTTTTGTTCCTTTAGTAAGTAGCATTAAAACATTTTTTTAGGGATCAACGAACCATTCGTCAATTCGTCATACGTTCGTGCAATGCAGAATGACGTTTGCTTTGCACCGATGCGTGTTAAGGCGACAACTGTTCGTTAATGAGCCGACAACTACCAATTAAAAAGTGCATGGGGTGACATTTGTGTCCACTCATATGTCAAAGACTTCACAGTTAGGCTTAATGTACTTTACCTTTGAAACACGAAGGCAAACTGTAGTGTGACTACTTTTAATATTATGATTAAACTAGTGGACCCGGCGGACTTCGTACCGCTTTGAAAATTTCCATTCATTCCCGTGGGAATATCGGGATAAAAACTATCCTATGTGTTAATCCAGGTTATAAACTATCTGTATTCAGAATTTCATCCATATCCGTATCCGTTACAGCGTGTTGAAGCAACAAATATACACACATACGCACAAACTTTCGCATTTATAATATTAGTGTGATTTTTAGGCATTATTAACCCAGCGGGTGGTAATGGGTCCATCATATTGTTCTACTCAGTTTGATTGATGGTTTGTTTTAAATCTAGCTGGCTAGCTACCATCATGTTACCTAATTGTATATCTATATAGTTAGTAGCATTGTATTGCCGTTGATAAATTAAAAACCATGGTTGCGTTTTTTTTTCTTTACATCGATAATTTTTGAGTTTTGTATTATTTAGGTACGACAATTTTTGGTGTCTATACGATACAATAAGATAAAAAAAATTTAAAAAAGTCAAAGTGTTAAAAAAATTCCACGAGCGGAATTCGAACCCGCACTCTATGACATGCCGGGTCAGGTGCACTGCCAACTATGCTATCGTGGCTCAATCCAACTCGCCGAAATTAATCAACACTATCTACTTTTACTTTATAAGCCAAAGGAGCCCTGCCCTATTCAATAAGATAAGATAAATTAAATACTTTTTAATATACACCAAAAGATATTTAGACATAAAATTACATAAAACTTACCTATTAAGAGCGGTCTTATTATTTAGTGTGATCTCTTTCAGACAACCTTTCAACTACAACTTCTAGGCACTTCGGTGTTCAAATGATGACTTCAAATTCGAAGAGAAGCATTGTAATTACGAGTATCATATTAGTAGTATTATTGACACCGGTTCTCAAATCACTCACTAGTGCCTTAGCAGCCGAAGGTTCCGGGGGAAGTACACTTCCACCCATCCATACGGCCTTATCGTCACTTACGACAAGCACAATGAAGAACAAACCCTTCCCCGTTTTAAAATATAAATACATAAATAAATAAATTTTTAAATAAAATAAACTTTCCTACACTCACACCAATTATCTAGCTCAAGAGAAGCTTCGTTATGAAACTCGTTAAATGGTTACTAGACAACGGATAATCATATTTAAAATACTTAAATACATACTTATTATACATAGAAAGCACCCAGACCCGAGACAATTTAGAAAAACAATAGTTTATAAATTGACCCGACCGGGGATCGAACCCGGGACCTCAGAGATGGCGACACCATGAAAACCGATGTACAAATCACTCCACCAAGGAGGTCGTCAAATATAGTGCTAGTACCGCCTTAAATTAACAGCGTCGCAAAAAGAAGACCAATTAGAAGAAAAATATATATATGTATGATACCTCTCATTATGCTGAAGGCCTGTTAGCCGTATTAGAACATAGTAGACAACCGTCACGCATCGCCCGCGCCGACACACATGCTAAAGAGCCGTGCAATTGGATTTAATTAGTTTCTCTCTCAATATTTTTTTGTAGAGAAGGCAAATTCCCCTTTACAAGATGTTACGTTTTGGGGGTTAAAGTTACTCGCGTCCGTAGGTTTACCCTTGAGACCCTACACGTGATCCCTGGGTGGTACTAAATGAGTGACACTGTCTGAGTGGTAGAGCCACGCTGCATTGCAGCACGAAATGGGCCGGCACGCCCGGCGTAATACCACCCTCTCACAGAATATCGGCGTGAAACAATGGCACTCGTTGCTGTTGTGTTTCGTCCGGTGAGTGAAAGTACCGGAGGCCCATCTCTCACCTCCCCCCTCCTAATTCCTGCTCCCTCCTCAAGATCCACTTCCTTCATCAATCCGGCAACGCATCTGCTATTACTTTGGTTTTGCGGGTGTCCATGGGCGGCGGTGATTACTTTCCATCAGGTGACCCGCCTGCTCGGTTGCCTCCTTTTAATATTTAAAAAAAAAACGTTAAGCAGAAGCTAGATCCAAATGCAAAGACAGGTAGTGGAGCAGGATGTGCCACACTAGTCTTCGTTACCTCGGCGACCCAACCCCGATCCGATCCGAACCCCTCGGAGAATCTAGTAGGGCACGGGGACACGCACTAGTACGTGATGCCGTTCCCTCTATACCTCTAGAAAACCTCTGATGGTCTTCGTTTCACACTGCTTGAGGAACCCTTTAAGTTTCTCGCCGCGCCCAAAGCCCGGTTAAGCTGAAAATGCCGTCTAAGGCAATAAACAAACTATCTCCATAAAAAATCGGCGACCTACATATCTAATTTCAAATTCACTTGCAGAAGTAGTCGCTATTCGTGTGCCTATGGTAAAAGTAAAAAGCATAGCATTACCATTAACTAATCTGTGGCATTACTGCTTTGGCAATGACGTGACAGTTGTATCTTGCATTGTAGATAGGTACCTCAGAACTTTATTAGTACTGTATGACATTGTGAAAATTTTAACTGGTAACTGATGTTTTCATCATCATCATCATCTCAGCCAAAAATACGTCCACTGCTGGACAAAGGCCTCCCTCAAGAATAAATCATTTTAAGGGGAATTTGCCATAATTGCCACGCTTGGCAGGCGGGTTGGCGATCGCAGTAAGGTGAGAATAATCACAGAGAGACGCTGCTGCCCATCCTCTGGAATGGTCCCATAGTCGCCTTCTACGACACCCACGGGAAGAGATGGGGTGGTGCAATTCTTTAACCCCGGCACCACACGGGGGAAACTGATGTTTTGCTGATGTCTTTTTTGTTTTTTTAACATGTTGTGATTGTCCTTAATATTTTGTGTTTTTATTTGTGATGGAAAGTGTCCTTTTATAATAATAGGGCATTTTCCAATATTTTCGACGCTGTAAAGGAGAAAAGAGCTTGACACTTGCTGAATTTCTTGCCTCCTAGAGTAGTCTTACGAACCGATGGCATAGTGATGTTTATAACAGCTGTTTGTAGCCTAAACTGAATAAATAATTTTGAATTTTGAATTTTGAATTTTTTGAATTTTGAATAAGTTATTATTCTGAGGTACGAGTAGGTAGTACGGTAGCTTCAATTAGGTGTCATCGCTACCATTGATGAATATTGACCCACCACGCTTACCAAATGCGGGTTGGTGATCATAAACCCAGGTTATGTATGAATTTCATTTGAAGTAAGGTAGGTATATAATAATTGAATTTAATTCTACTTCAGTGCAGCAATTAGCACTTAAAAAATTAAAAAGTAAAATTTACTATAGCGTTGTGTTATCGTAATTTGTGGTATTTCGTCTGCAAAGATGAATCTGCATAACCATCCGTTGCAATAACCTTTGGATAGATGGCACTGTGCCGCAATAAGCACTCAAAAGTTAAAAAGCAGTGACAAAATTCAGCGCTTACGTCAACCTTCCCGGTAGCATAGCGGTCAGTGCAGCCGCCCGGATTGCGGAAGACCCAGGTTCGATTCCTGGCTGGTTCGGGTGGGCGTTTAATTTTTTCACTGTTTTATAAATATTTTATAAATATTTAATTCAGCTTCAGTGTAGCAATTAGCACTTAAACAATAAAAAGTAAAATTTAGGTATATAATACGTAATATCACGTGGTAACGATGCAGCTGATGAACTAGCCAGAAGAGGCTCCAACACAAAAGCTGTTGGACCAGAACCGATAGTACCCATCCCCTTCAACCAGTTAAGAAGCTCGTTAAGGGAACACACACAGACACAAGCAACAAAATGGTGGACCTCGACACCAGGATGCAGGCAATCCAAAGAGGCTATGCCATCCCTGGACACAAAGCTCACCAAGCGCCTTCTGCGCATGGACAGGAATAGCCTAAAACTGGTGGCGGGGACCATTACTGGACACTGCTCGCTGAATAAACACTTTCACACATTGGGTATTACTGATAGTCCTCTGTGCAGAGCGTGCATGGAGGCGGAGGAGACGGTGGCGCATGTGCTCCTTGAGTGCACCGGCGTCGCTCAGATCCGCAGAGAAACTCTCGGTACACCGGGATCACTCGCGGACGTCCTGAGAAGACTAGGAAGACTGATCTGCTTCTGGAGGGAGGTGGGCTGGCTGGAATAACCGGCCGCCATGGCTCACGTACAATGGTCCACTTTAAGGACTAAGTGCGGAAACCATCACCGTTAACATAGAACATAGGTATATAATAAGTTTGTATCTTCAGTATTGACATTAATAGAAATAAAAAAAATTAATGTGTAAGTAATCCGTTAGTTATGAAAACGGTCTGATTGTGTTACAAACGTAAGTAATAATGAATGATACAAGGAAGGATTATCGAAAGTTAATTAATTTAGCTCGTAACTTAATAATGACGTTCAAATATTTGGGTCCACTCAGCGTGTTATTGAATAACCGTTTCATTACGTGCCTAAGCAAGCTAGCTGCCGCATAGAAGGCCAAATTATTGCAATTATACTGATATTAACCGATCTCATGTAAGGCTCTTTGTCCACGGAGAAATACACAAGTGATTATTAGCTAAACTATAATTATGATGATGAAAAGATCGCTTTAAAACGATTATACCGCAAACTTCGAAATTAAGAAAAAGTTATTTCATATATGTTGTGTAATCTATTTGCAGCTTTTATTTGACATAAGAGTTCGATTGTGATAACATCTGCGATCTCGTAAAAACGGGTCACAAGATGGAGGACCGAACTAAAAATTCAATGAGATCCCAGAGCTTCGAAAAGTTCGTAAATCAGCTTAACTAGCTACAGTGAAACTCACCACAGACATTAGGTTAGCGTGGTAGGTTATGGCCCCAACGCAACATGTTTTCAAAATGGGGTCCTCCGTTTTCGAAGACCTTTTGGTCGTAATTTTTTTACAGCAGCATCGCACTTATCCTCTGTCCTTGAGTCTTATGCCACAGAAATTAGAAATGAACAGATAAGATCTATCTCCGGCATGCCTTCGAAATAAATTAAACCTAGAGCTATAAAAATTCAATGGACACTGAACCTTAATATTGTTCACGCTTCTTAGTTGTCTAAGTAATAGTAAACACGCTTGCGTTACTTCTGCGATGTTTTAATTTATTTTTCGTACAGAACTAAAAAGAAAGTTAATAACTTATTGGAATCAATACATTGTTTTTGTTTGATCAACTCAACCTTGAACATCTTAATTAATAGGGTAGCTAATTGTAACAAGGAACTTGTGATTTGCAGGTTTTCTTGATAATGTAAAAGAATTTGTTTCGTGGAACAGAATAAAAATACAATATTCAAACGGTAATTAGAAGAAGTATTTAATTAAAGGAGATTTTTGATACAGTCAAAAACAGTATCTAAACGTACACTAGAATGCTTTGATCAATTCGATTCTATCCGATATTCTCCCCATCCATCCGTAGGGAATGCTCGTGCCCCAACATTAGGTACATTAAAATGAGCTGATGATGATAATGATGATGAATTCGATACTGACAGTGCATTTGTAAAAGGCATTATTTCAAAAATCTCTAGTAAATAAATGCAGTAAGAATACAACTTTCCCTTTAACCGAACAGGTAAAAAGGCGAACAGCAACCGCAATCTGTCTTGCTGCGATATAAATCAGGGATACCATGAATTTACTACCAACACGACGTCACAGTCAACAGTAAGGGTCGTAGCCACTGCGCAAATTAAGTATAATCTATTGAAAATTTCGGAATATTGCCTACTTTTTACTGTCTTAGTGAAAACTATCGCGTATTCGAGTTGTTACGAGTATAGCTACATGTTCACGGTTGAATTTAGACCTTATCATTCTGAGGACAAAGGTCACTAAAAGGTTGTAGGTCAGGGGGCTTACGAAACGATAGCAAAATTAGAAAAGAATAAATGTATGGGATTGACATGACGTTGACCACGTAATTTAGCGCGGCTTATGTCAATCCCATACATTTTGTTCTTTTCGAACTTCGCTATCGTTTTTGTAATGTTACTTTGGCTAAAGGCCCTGGGGGCCGACCGCCTAATCTCGCTTTCGATCGCTTTGAAGGCGAGGCGAGGAGGAGGCGTCATCTTGTAATTTGGAAAGGAATATGAAAGCAATATCGAAAGCTATAGGCTATAGCTTTCGATATTATTCGATATTATATTTCAATATTATATTAAAAGGCGAGGCGAGGTTCTCGCCTTCAAAGCGATCGAAAGCGAGAGAGTTAGGCGGTTGGGGGGCAGGACTGGCTGACTAACTTGATGGAGCATACGTTACGAGATAGAACCCCGGTCGAGACGGGTAACGTGTTCCGTTTGTCCCACATATTTTGTTACTATAGTGTCATATGTCATCATCACTAGCTCATTTTATGACCCCACTCCAGCAGTGCACGAGCCTTATAGTGAGATTCAAATAGGATGACGGCTGTGAAGTTAGTCACAAGTCGCGTCGCAGTAGCGAATTAAGGTGTCAGCGGGACGTTACAGGGCGGGAAGAACGAGGCACACCTGCGCGCACCGCACTCGTAGCATACTTCACAGCCGCCATCCTATTTGAATCGCACTATACCTATGGATAGATAGACAGAACGGGCCATAAACTACCACGCGGGCCCAGAGCAGATTGGTGGTTAACAACTACTAACGCAGCCGGTAGCAACGGCTTTACGTACCTTCCGAAGCACAAAAGAGCTCGAGTTGCTAAATTTGTGATCACTCATCGGATGATCGGCCTTTGCAAAACTTTATGAAGTTTGCCTACTGTTTACTGTCTTAGTGAAAACTATCGCGTATTCGAGTTGTTACGAGTAAGTATAGCTACATATTCACGGTTGAATTTAGGCCTTATCATTCTGAGGACAAAGGTCACTAAAAGGTCGAAGGTCAGGACTGGCTGACTTACTTGATGTAACTTTATCACGGTCATGATTAATCACGAGATAGATGCTTTTGTTCGATCTGCCCTAAAGTTCAAGAAGTTTAATATTTGTATACCGATATAGAATGTTCCACGAAGGCCACCAGGGAAGTATGGTATTAGAGGAACAGTTAGAGAGCAATAGTATACCTATACAGTTCAGCGAAATTGAATAGTTTTTAAGTTATTTCTCTGCTTCTATCTCTGCTTCGATCCTATACATATTGCCATCATCATCTTTTTCAGCCATGCACTGCCGGGCATAAGCCTCCCATGTTACGCCATTCCCTTCTGTTTTCAGCATCCAGGCTTTCCCAGCGACTAGCTCTATATCTCTGGTCCATCTATATCCCAGCAAGTGGTCGGCCAGCACGCCAGTGAAAAAAAACGTATATACATGGTGAGGAGCTCGATGGCGCAGTGGTTAACGCGCCCGGTCTGCGAGTGCTGAGGTTAAGCAACTTTCGCAAAGGCCGGTCATCGGATGGGTGACCAAAAATTTAACATCTCGTGCTCCTCCGTGCTTCGGAAGGCACGTTAACCCGTTGGTCCCGGCTGCATTAGCAGTCGTTAACAACCACCAATCCGCACTGGGCCTGCATGGTGGTTTATGGCCCGCTCTCTCTATCCATCAATAGGGAAGGCTCGTGCCCCAGCAGTGGGGACATAAATGAGCTGATGATGATATGGTAAAAGCTTTTCTTTGAATATTATGTAAAAAACAGTTTTTGAAAGATAGATTATGTCGAAAACAACCTTGTAGTACAAAAGACAGACCAGTAATAAAGCTAATAAGTTGTTATTACAATTTCGCAAAACCTTTCTTAGAATATCATAGATAGAATAAACAATACATTGCATTCGTATTATATTTGTGTGACATTATAATACGTCGAATGGAATGGCTTTGTCCTCCGTCTTCAGAAAAACGATAATTGTATCGAGAGATATTCCATTACACGTAAATCTTTCGTATCCTTTGTCAAATTGATTGGGCACAAACCGTAGGCGATCATTCGATATAGGTGTTAGATTATTTCTAAATATAGCTGCATTGAAAAAAGGTGCGAATTAATTAACGTTATCGTACGTTTCTGAACTTTATCTTCTAAGTGGGTAGATAAAATATCAGTTGTCTTTGTAAGTTAACTGCGATTACTGCGAACTGTATTTGTGTTGGTTTTCTCACAATGTGATTGATATAGGAGAGACACTTTACTCTTTCTAATCTTTCAGTGCATACCGCATATGCTATAACAGAATTAATAAAATAACTTGGAAAGACACTTTTCATGAAAAAAAAAATCTAATTAATACGAAGAGTAAAATTGTATAATTTCGCATTGGGATTTTTTTTCAAAATGGCAGCAGCGTTCAATTTATTGATGTGTCATAAATTCACAATGCTAAGTGGTCACTAACATCTTGGCAAGAAACTTCACTTATGTTACTAGAGTATGTTTTGGCTAAAACTGTCAATGGTTTTGATTGCAACCAAAAACAAGACACTACGCATTAAAACTAAATGAAGATCGTTTTAATCATTACCTATGCTTCAATCTACTTGCTGACTGTACAAGCATAGTCTATCAAACCTCTTTGGTACTAGTATGTATTTCTTTTTAACACATCGTTGTCATGTTTAGACAATACATTGTCTTTTTTTTTTAATTGGCAAAGTGAACACTTCCAATTTCTAAGCAAGTCCGACCTTAACGCTAGCATACGGCTTATTTACCATTAGAATAAAACCTTCTTTCGTTCTTAGAGCGATACAATTATTCAACATCATTCAATCTTTTAGTAAGATATGAAGCCGTTAATTCCACGGCTGGCAGAACGGACGTGCCGACCTTATTGCACTCTTACTTATACTATTGTTAGGGAGGCCCTAGCGTGAAATACTTTTATGACGGTAGCCTTACATACGACTTTCATCTCTAAGCACTTTGATTCAAAGTTGAAATTCGCTTGTGTGCTGGTTATTTAGGGTTGCCACGAGTAGTGGTCGCTTGACATAGGTCAATTTGGCTTCCGACCGAAATTAATTAGTGTGCAACATTCATTAGGAACAATGATGCGTCGCTGTGCCGCCGCGAAAATATGCGTTGTGTACCGTACGAGTTGAGTAGCCATAAATTATGTTATTGAACCGGGACAACAGCTTAATATTCCTGGACTACTGATTTAGAGCCCGGATTTTTGTGTTGGTTTTATGAAAATCTCACCAATAAAAGAAGTTAAAATTGATTGTAACTTATAGGCTTATGCATATTACCTCTTCGATTGGAATTAACTAAACATTCTAAGGCTTAGCACGAATATTTATCAAATTCATATAAGAGGCATCATCATCATCATCATGATTAATAGATTTTATAACCTATAGGATGATGACATCAGCAGTTCATTTTATGTCCCAACTGCTGGGTCACGAGCTTTCCCTATGGATGGATTGGGAGAACGGGCCAAGTGCGGATTTACGTGCCTTCCGAAGCACGGAGGAGCTCGAGATGAACAATTTTTGGTCACTTATCCGATGACCGGCCTTTGCGAAAGTTGCTTAACCTCAGCACTCACAGACCGGGCGCGTTAACCACTGCGCCATCGAGCTCCTCGATTTTATGACCTTACCATGGCTTAATGTTTACGTTAAGATTTCAATTAGAAACAGTTTGCGTTAGACCTAAGACTTTTGATAAACTCGGCCCGGATGTATCCCGGACACGCTCCCAACTGGAATTAATCAATCCAGTGAGATCCGGACGTATGGCAGCCCTACGTATAAGGGGCTAATTGTGTTTGACGCATGACGCTGCTTTATCATTCTATGTAACCCGTCTGCAGGTAGGGTTACATAGACATTTGCCGCATTCGACACGCATTTCCAGGTTTAGACGGGCTTGTGTGTACCTGAATATAATGTACACCTACAATATAACTTGCAAAATGTGTACCTGAATACATAAAATGTATAACCTAAAACACAAATGTTGAAAAAATTTCCACGAGCAGGATTTGAACCTGCACCCTTCTGACATTCCGGGTCAGGTGCTCTTCCAATTGAGCTATCGTGGTTCTAACCAGCCCGCCGAAATTATTCAACACTTTTTACTTTGAAAGCCAAAGGCGCCCATTTCTATGTCAACAACTACCGTCACTAACATCCGATCATAATATTTTTACAAATATTAAAGATCAGTTAAGAAGTAAGCAAGCTATTTATAAATGTTAAAATAATTTTTAACGCAAATTTTTTTGCGAACAAATTACAAAAACACAAATGTTGAAAAAAAATCCACGAGCAGGATTTGAACCTGCACCCTTCTGACATTCCGGGTCAGGTGCTCTTCCAATTGAGCTATCGTCGTTCTAACCAGCCCGCCGAAATTATTCAACACTTTTTACTTTGAAAGCCAACATTTTTCAACATTTGTGTTTTTGTAATTTGTTCACAACAAAATTTGCGTAAAAAAATATATTGACATGTATAACCTACCCAAAACTGTTAAATTTTGAAAATCAATTTTGAATTTTAAAGTTTGGTTATAAGGATCAGTATTCATTGAAGAAATTTGACAGGTTAGGATAGGTTGATCTGCCGCCGTCTGTACAATAATTAAGGTCTAATGAAAAGAGTGCAGTAATAAGTTGCATTTTTGGTTTGGATGGCTATTTCAACCAGACCAAACTAAACTGTCTGCATTACGTCTTGAAAGATAACACAGGGATATCAAAATTTTTTGGGCATAATATATGCACAATTGTTTAGGCCTCAGGGTTGGCAATCTTCTACCTACACAATATTGTAACTAGATAAAAAGATGTCTAGATATCTAATGGCTGACTGACTCATCAACGTCCAGCCTAAATCGCTGAAACTTTTCACGCATATCAATTTTGTATCGTAGGCAACAGATAACTCATTTACAATTATGACCCTGTATAATATAGACAAGAAATAAGATAAGATTTTTCGATATTCGCAGTTTTGATTCCAAATATCATTTTGGTTGCTTACGAAACATTTTCTACTCATCGTCTGTCTCCGTTTCAGTGGATGCCGGGCCTTAGGTGGACCGTGTACCTACTATTCGCCGAAATGAGTCAATTTAAAAAAAACAATCTTAACAATCAGCTGCAAAGTTTTTAATTGTATACGTCGTTAAGTACGTACGTAACAACATTTTCCAATTTCGACAACGACAAAGTTAATTTCGGCCTCATTACTTCGGCGTTAACAAACAAAACGCGAGAGCGTCAACGAATTTAATAATAAATTTAATAAAGTCTCCGTCCTCGTGCGGAGTTTGGAAAAAACATAGTACCTAATATAATTACAAAGGCGTGTGTCACACTTAATTTCTTCAATTATATTGAAAATGCTATTTGTGTGACCAAGTATTATTAATTTATGCCCAAATAAAGGTAATTAATTAAATATTCTTTTGTGAAGTTTGCACGAACACGACACATCGTATTGAAACGGTTCATACAAAGTTACTCATATTTATATGACATATTATTTTAGACTGACGCTTCGAGCAACTAGCAAGTAGCATATTTATGTTATTACTAGTGGTCGCCAATGGTCGAAATTCGACCGTAATTTTATTAAGGCTGCACGGATTGTATCCTAAGCAATGAAAAATTAAAAAAGATAGAATATGAGCTTGGATTGGCATTGACAGATGTCGGCCGCATTAAAGACAAACAATACGTGTGTGTCAAATACATGGTAGTGTGTGTAATGTTGTTTTTGTTGATTTAATGTATTTTTTATGCATAATTTTAAAAAAATATTAACATTAACGGATAACCTTCTCTATATAAAATATAAGTGTGCGTAATTTCATACTCCTTCGTCCGCGCAATTTTCGTAGTTCGGAGTTCGTAAACGGGTTCAAAGTTTTTGCTTTATGTAGGTATTAATATACAGATACCTTCAATCAATTATGTACATACTAGAATCCCGATAAGAGCTTGAAAAACGGTAGGTACGCGACTTTGCTGCCACGGAGTCACAATGACGTTTGTGGCGATGACAGTAAATATTAAGTACAAATATTTTGCAACCTCAATTAATCTTTATGTTTAAGATTTAAGGTTCACAGTAAGCTGAAGTTGTTGATGCTATCCAATGTTTTTTCACATTTTGTTATTCGAAATTTAAATGTATAGGTATGCAGAACCAATTTCGAGATGCATTTTTGTTCCGGATCCTTTATCATATTTCTCCAACGAATATTGATCCTTACATCTAAACTATAAAGTTCAAATTTGATTGTAGAAATTTGACAGTTTTGGGTAGGTTGATCTGCCGCCGTGTGTACATCATGGATCGAAGTATTAAACTGAACTTTGCAAGACCCTGGTAGTCAGATTGTTGCCCTTTACATAGTACTTCGTTGTTGTTGTTGTTAGTGAACGTGCATGAGTAGGTATTGGCAAATGAAACAAAACAGTGCAACGTCCCTTTCAAATTCTCCCAAGAGTCCGCGTGAGATCTCAGTAAAGCCTCTACTTAGAGATGTAAAATGACTGAATCTGACCAGTCACCATTGTCAAAAACCATATTTGACCGGTCATTTATTGTCAAATTCAATCAAGTTGACTTAAACATGTTAATAATTCTAACTGTTAAAGTGACTAAATGTAACTAGTCACACCTATTTACATTACCGCCAATTCCGCCAACATCGCGACACGATTTCAGTTTATTAAAAAAAAAAATTGTTATTCTGTATTCATAGAGGTGTACGTTTCTATGATATTTATGTCACGTTTCCAAAAAACTAGTATATTTAAGTATTTATTGAGTAAAGAAAATTCAATTTACTCTTTGTTTACCTACTCATATTGCGGTGGTGCAAATCGTGACAAGTATCAACTGCGCGTGACGCGGCGCGGTGCGGGTGCGGTGCGGGCGCTGCGTCTTTGACATTTTGTCAACCGACAAAGGAGACGCTTTTTTTACATTTTTATTCAAAATAAGTATTAAAAAACACTAAAGATCATATTGACCATATATGACCCTTTTTGACAGTAAATGACCGTTTTTGACCAATTTGACCGTAATTGACAGTCAGTCAAATTTAGTCACTTTGGTCATTTTCATCTCTACCTCTACTTACTGATACTCAGAGGTTGGGGGGAACATCATTACTCACTAACTCATTACTCATTTCATTATTATTTAAAATTAATTAAATAACTTGGCACTGATACCGATACACGTGCCACCGACGGTCAGCGTTGTACTTTATAAGCGACTATATTTTACGCGAATATTTAGTACTATATTTTAAGCATACGCGACAGACGTACGCACCGACGACGGTCGGTCGAGCAATGGTTTAGCCCTAAGTAAAAAAAAACTGTGACACTGGCTAAATTTGCAAACTACACCAAGCCATTAATTAAAGAAAAAACCGGACGCGTGCGAGTCGGACTCGCCCACCGAGGGTTCCTTACAAATTTATGGGTACATATTATATAGTTCAGGAATCGAGTCTCGAACTGTTCCCGTAATTCACTTTCCAAAACCTACAATTACTTATATTATTGTGTTTTATAAGTGAAAATGTGATTATAGTAACAGTTTATACCTGAATTAGTTAGGTAACCTAATCAAAGCTGTGAATGTGACCTATGTTTGTTTAATTTCCTATTAAGGCGAAGGGTAAGGCACACTAGCGCCGCTAATGGATTTAATTTGATAACTGCTAAACTGAATTTTTTTTCAAATATTGCGGACCTTCCGACACATTGGCAAACATCTATTATTTAATAATTGTGCACTACTTTTAGGTTTGTTTTTGTATTCATTCGCTAACACCAACAGTAGCCGTTGTTTGTGAATAAACCACGCAACAAAAAGTAGTGCACAACTATTAAATAAATACTATGGATGCTTTCCTGTTGTCGGACGGTACGCATATGTTTAAAAAAAGATCCGGTCCGTTAGTAATTATCAAATTATCAATTGGTGGCGCTAGAGTGCCTTACCCTTCGCCTTAAGATATAATATGTATAATAAATACTACTAGGTACAAGACACTTAAGTAGGTAGGTACCTATTTAGGATTGTGTTTAATTACAAAATTGAAAAAAGGACTAAGTAGGTACGTATAACAGTGCAAACTGTTAGGTACTACATACACCAAAGTTATTAGGTACCTACCTATACATATAAAAGTGGGAAAAGGTATTTCTTTTTTCATTCTTAGTCATAAATCGAAAACTATACATCATAAAAATAGTTAAAAATCTGTTTAAGCTTGTGCAAATGAAGCCCCTTCATACGATACCCCACATGCCATGGTTAACTTACTTTGAAATTTGGCCCCCTTGCATAAAGACCCTTTTTTTCTGATTTAATTAAATATGTATAGTTTTTAGATTTTTGCTTGTACTTGTAGTGTAATCCGATATTACTTGCCAAAGTTCATAGTCCTAGGTCAACGGCAAGTACCCTATGAATTTTGATTCCTTTGAGAGTGTCGAAATATACGTTATTTGCGACATAAACGGCCGTATCTTTTTTTCGTTAACTTAGAAGTTTGATTTTCACAGCTTCAAGGGACCGCAGACCTGAGTATATTATGTTTTAATTTCAACTCGATACCTCCACGCGTTTTCGAGATAAAGGGTCTTGACAGACAGACCGACAGACGGACAACAAAGTGATCCTATATGGGTTCCGTTTTTTCCTTTTGAGGTACGGAACCCTAAAAAGTGTTAATGGCGTCTCTATTGGTAAAACATTGCAGGATTATCTTCTAATAACGATTGACGTTAAACATTCGCCTCTGAACGCGTAATCGTGAGCATCAATTATCCCCCCTTCATATAGGAGCTCTGTATTATAGGTTCGGTTGCCGTTGTTACCACATAGACCATTATTTCCGCTACGCGTTGCCTCGAGTACAATTTCGTTTTCGCTTCTCTCCAGCCGTGCACAATTGCTAGACGTAATGTGTGCATAAATTGTAATAGTTTTATACATTGGTGATTTTGTTTTACGAATCTGTTATTTTTCTTGTCACTTCGGTCTCGATTATACTATTTAAAAAAGTCCACGAAAGTGTCTCAGTGGCTTGACTACATTTCGCCCATTGACCAAATAACAAAGTCAGGCCAATAAGACACGATTGTGGTCATCAGATCGCCAGATGTGCGAGCATCTTGGAAACTTAGTTCTTACGACATGCACGGGAACTTACAGCTGATTCTTCTCACGTTCTTTACACGTCACAAACATGACGGAACAGTCCTTGAGTGGCGACCGCGTACCGGAAAGCGCAGTGTGGGCAGGCCTCCAACAAGGTGGACCGATGATCTGGTGAAGGTCGCGGGAAGCCGCTGGATGCGAGCAGCACAAAACCGGTCGTTGTGGAGATCCTTGGGGGAGGCCTTTGTCCAGCAGTGGACGTCTTTTGGCTGAGATAATGATGATATTAGTAATAAAGTAAACACTAACTTAGAGTATAAGGATTATTAGTAATAAATAAGATACTTGGTCTGTGCTCAAACCCAATTGTACCGAGTAATTAAATAAAGTCTGGCCAGAGCTTGGGGATTAAGCCAATTCCTATCAATTATATCGTTGACTTGATTACAATGATCCATCAATTGGACTAGCCAGGCCAGGCAGACCTAGCAGTTACCGTTAGCAACTAATTCACACTGCAAATGTTTATACTCGTACTATACATGTTGACTTTTTTAACACCGTCCAAACCTTCTGAGATGACTCCCATGATACAAACGAACAACTCTTACTATTGGACATTTATACAAAACATCAATCAATTCATTCGACCAAAATGTATTACGCTTAACCTAACCTTACGCCTAAATTGATAAATGATAAGGTTGTTTGGTTCCAATCTTTTATAATTTAAAAACATCAATATTTTTTATTCATTGTGCCCAGTGTGAGTTTTATTTACTATCCGTATTCATTCGATCACGTTTTGCGAAAACGAAATTTTGTATGGCATTGAAGCAGCGCCTCCTGGCGAAATAGGAGAAGAGTTAAAATGTTGCCATACAAATTCTCGTTTTCGTTAAGGGGATCAAATGGGGAATGAAACTCGCACTAGGTAGGTACCCAGTTTAGGCACAAAATAAGGAGCACCCAGAAGGTAAGCTTAATACGGTATCCCTCCCTTTGGCCAAATTATTTTTATTAAACCAATAAAACAAACATTACACACTACCATGTATTTGACAGTTTTGACACACACGCATATATCGAAGTTCTATACCTTATGAAAGAGGTAAGCATTCCTTTTCGACCTCATTTTTCGGGAACCCTGCAAAGGTTGATCCATCTTATCCGCATCTATACGCTTGCCTTACATAAAGCGTCTTTGATACGAGATGACGTTTGCACGACGACGCCGCAATATGACTCCCTTGTCTGTGGAAGGAAGATGTGTATTTGAAAATTAATTTTCTGGTTTTGAGGTCACAGTGAAATTTCACGATGAGTAAACTATATTGTGAGGTAAGAAAATGTTGAATTGTATCAAACCTACACAACACAAATAAAAATCCATGACCATTTTTCACTATGAAAAAAGTAAGTATTTTTATAAGAAAATCAATACTCCTTTTTTTTCGCACTTCTAGAAGATGGAATAGTCAAACAGCAGTCTGCTAAAGTAGTGTCATGTCATGTAACTGCTAAGTTTCTTGCTGGAGTCTTCTTAGCAGAATCAACCTTTCGGACCAGCAGTAGAATCGCAATACATATATGTATTGTTTATTAAATTATATATTTTAAGTATTATTGTATTTATATTATTTTTTAATATATATATTTTTTATGTAACTACTTGACGATCATAAGTGCAATTTATATGCCTATATTGAATAATGGATTTTCATTTATTTCATTTCGCTCACGTTTTCCTATAAATAATTAAAATGATGATTTTTAAAATGAGAGCTTGCCTCATTTGATGTTTGATTTTGATTTGATGCTTAGGTATGTTTTGATGCCATTGTCGTGGAATGAAACGTAGACAAATGTTGCTTGTGGAATGAAAACGCGTGACCTTGTGGGCCGGCAGGGTGAGGATGACTGATGCTGCGATTTTGTCATGCTGCTCCAGTTGTCTTCGCGTGTGGACTCAATCCCCACCTCTATTACGAAAACAGGGAGTCTCCTAGTGACCGCGGACGCCGTAAAGGGTTCAAAACATCAGGATAAAGTAATATTTAAACATAATCATCATCATCATCATTAGCTCATTTTATGTCCCCACTGCTGGGGCACGAGCCTTCCCTATCGATGGATAGGGAGAACGGGCCATAAACCACCACGCGGGCCCAGTGCGGATTGGTGGTTGTTAACGACTGCATGCTAATGTAGCCGGGACCAATGGCTTTACGTGCCTTCCGAAGCACGGAGGAGCTCGAGATGATACATTTTTGG
Organism: Eudonia mercurella; assembly: GCA_963082485.1. Taxonomy (NCBI): domain Eukaryota; kingdom Metazoa; phylum Arthropoda; class Insecta; order Lepidoptera; family Crambidae; genus Eudonia; species Eudonia mercurella. Next base: position 11,165,251 of record OY720038.1, read on the forward strand.
TCACCCATCCGATGACCGGCCTTTGCGAAAGTTGCTTAACCTCAGCACTCGCAGACTGGGCGCGTTAACCACTGCGCCATCGAGCTCCTCAACAACATATAGCAAACATAATAGCGAGTAGAATTTCGTAAAAGTCTTTGATTTCAATACTCTTATTTATTTACCTATTCATATAAAAAATTGGTAACCAAGACGCCATAATGTATTGAAACTTATACTCGCCACCTCTTAAGAAAGGCCGGAAGCATGTAACATATTATCTATCTACCTGAATTTTAGCACGTATCATGTCGGATCATGTTCGAGAGGATCCATCAGCATTAAGTGCTTTTGTGTATCCCTGAATATCTACATATAGTACTTACATATTGTAAAAGCGAAATACCACTTACATCATACACACACTACTTTGTAACTATAATACCTCTGTGGTTTAGTAGGTTCGATTCCCAGCGGGAAGGGGGTACTTATTTTGGTAGGTACCATAATATTACAACATTTTCATTATTTTGTAGACAAACTTTTTTATTATTTACGTGAGAGCACATAGCCTTACGTGGCCTTGGAGCTCGAGGGCGGTCTGCGAGTAGTGGGGTGAAGCAACTTTAGCAAAGGCCAGTCATTGGATGGATAACCAGAAATTTATCATCTCGAGCTCCTCCGTGCTTCGGAAGGGACATGAAGCCGTTGGTCCCGGCTGCATTAATAGTCGTTAACAACCACAAATCCGCACTGGGCTACGTGGTGGTTTATGACCCGTTCTCCCTATCCATCCATAGGAAAGGCTCGTGCCTCAGCAGTGGGGACATAAAATGGGCTGATGATGGTGAAAACGTGGCCTCATCATCATCTTACCTCGTCTTAAATAATGATCAGGTCGAAGGAAGCGCACTTCACTCGGAATCCTCAACTACTGAGGATTATACTAGCTTTTTACTACTAGGTACTAACACTGATGTTATGGCGACATATTTAGATAATATCGTGGTAGACGGACCAGACGGACTTACAACAAGACCTACCACCAACTAAACTGAGTACAAACATGTTAACCAATTTCTTTATCTCTGTATTGAATTAATTGCCCCATACTAATCCATTTGCATTGCTCACCCTGAATACAGGATGCGTCTGCACCATGCATATGCATACGTTGTATGAAGGACAAACATACATGCATGTAAATTATAAACGCAAACAGCTGTTTGATTAGTTAGTACGATATGATATGAATCCCACAAGGAATTGGTATAAATTCTAATCATTATTCATCATTGTAGTTCATGTTTGGTGCTATGACATACAAGTATACCTCAACAAACAATTATGGCATTCAGTTGCTGGGCCGAATGCTAAATCCTGTTGACAATACAATCTATCTATGCCATGACTTATTAGGTGTGTGACGTCGAAGTAAGGAACACGAGGCAATTCTACAACAACTAATTATTTTTTTTATTTTTCCCCTTAGGTCATTAGAAATTCCTCTAACTTTCGTAAAATGGTAATTTTTTTTGTTAATTGTTTATTATTCAATTTATATTTCAAGATATTTCGACTCTTTGCAGGGCCATAATCAGGTCACCCTTTTACCCTTTTGCATAGCCATCGGTTGCAATAACCGTTGGATAGATGGCACTTTGCCGCTAAAAAGCAGTCAAAAGTTTTGATTTTTGACTGCTTTTTAGCAGACAGACAGCAAAAAGCAGTGAAAAAATTTAGTGCTTATCTCAGCCTTCCCGGTAGCATTCAGTTAGCAGTCATTGGAGTCAGGCAGCCACCCGGATTACGGAAGACCCAGGTTCAACTCCTGGCTGGATCGGGTAGGCATTTAATTTTTTCACTGTATTTTATAAATATTTCACCCTTTCACGTTAAATAAACATCAGTAGATCCAGACGAAATGATGTAAGCCTTGTAAACTTTAGAAAACAATACTGTGTGGGTATTTATTTGTTTTAAATTATAATTTTATTAAGGGAATTCCAGACAAATCGTAACGAGCACTGGTGTCAAACAATGGGCTTATATTGTCAAGTAATGGTGTCACTATAGTTAGAAAAACATTTTAAAAACAATGTTTGTTTATCTGAATTTGCACGCTTATTGGTTTAAAATAATTGGAATATTGAAGTTTGTGTGAAATATTAAAGTGTATTAAGGCTTCTAACAAAGTGCTCTTGTTTGGACGCACCCTAAACTCCAATTACAAAAATACAGGAGATACCTACAGCTCCTGGGATTTGCGCAATCCTACCCCAATCTATCTGTAGGAGTTTACTTACATCGTCCCACTGCATGGCATAGGTCTTCCCCAAGGTCAAGGTCGCTCCAACATATCTTTCTCCCTTATTCCGTCTTTCGTCTTTAGTTATCCATAGTGGACTTCTCCTAATAGATAGGCTTACGTGCCTCCGCCGAATACCATTTTAGCCTAGTTATTTTTTTTGATTGCTTGTGTAGTATCCTAAACCCCTCATATTCCAATTAACAGTACAGTAGGTACTTAAAATGTGCTCTAGTATGTACGCGCCCTAACTGTACTCCAGTTACTAAAATACAGGAGATACAGCTCCTGGGATTTGCGTAATCCCACCCCAATCTGCCTGGAGGAGTTTGCTTACATTAGCCGTGCCGTAAAGTGTCGGCTTATTGAATAGCATTGGCCAACTTGGAGGCTTGACTTCACGAATGGGAATTAAATAGGATACCTAGAGTTTGAATTAATTGAAAAATTTTGTTTGAAAAACTGTAGTTACTAGAGTTGTAAATTTTAGTTCCATTGGGTGTTTTATACCTACTAGTGATCGCCCACTGAATCGAAATTCAAATAGAATGCTTACTGTACGGGATTGACATAAGTTAACGATACGTGTGGTCGAGTGGCTTGCACACCGGTTTTCATGGTGTCGCTATCTCTGAGGTTCCGGGTTCGATCCCCGGTCGGATCAATTTAGAAATACCTGTTTTTCTATATTGTTTCGGGTCTGGGTGTTTCCTATGTATAATAAGTATGTATTTAAGTATATTAAGTATGTTTATCCGTTGTCTAGTTAACCATATAACGAGATTTTTTGAAAGCTTTTCTTGGGGCTAGATAATTGGTGTGAGTGTGGGAAACATTTATTTATTTATTTTATTTTATTTTACGTATATAATGACGTTTATGTCAATCCCATACAATGATCATTATTAGTGTTTTGCCACTTGTCTAGGGGGATCAACAAATATGACGTCACATCGCGGGAACGCGCGACGCGATTGCACGCCTTGATAATCTGCGTTTCTTCAACGCACGATTGGCAAAATTTTGGCGTTGCGTGCGTTGCCACACCGCCTTTATGTTTCATGCTCCTCGAATAATCTCTCTAATCTCTGCTCTCCTTATGCAAACTTTAAATATCGATTATGTTAAAATAACAATTTGAGATATACAATTTACCGACTTCCAAGTATTCCAAAACACTTTTCCTACCGATTTTTTTTGCGGTAGCGAATAGAAAATGTGCGGCGTATTTACTAGCTCAACGAAAGTTGTTTATAATTCTTTGCACAACTTTTTCAATCTCCACCAAAATTGTATTATGTCGTAGTATAGAAAAAACGTCAAAGCTTAGGTATACGGAGGAATAATCTTGAATGAATTATTTAGAAAAAAAGTTTTCGGCTTCTCAGAAGGATTATGGAAATTTTCAGAGTAAATAAGAATTTCATTACGCAACGCCAAAGAAAATAAAGAAGGTAAGCACATTAAGATTTTTAGGTTCAGAAAACAGTCAGTGTAACATTGCTTTTTCGTAAATTAATCAAATTTGTCGCGTAGATAAGGGCTGAATCATAAAGTTATCTACGTTTGGTACATTTACTTAATGGGCTGGATAGATTTGAATCGACCTTCACTCGAAGTAATTAAAAAAGAAATTGATTAGGTAAGCACGTAAGAATTAAATCTATGATTAACCCTAGCAAACAAACCTTCGACATTTAAGTCTTTTTATTTCGTCAGGGTATCATCGACTTTGTTTCAGTTTTGTTTAAGTAAATTATCTTATTGCTACCCAAAGATCTCTGTCAACTCTTTTCATGCATTTCGGTCTTTGGCTTTCTTTTGTAAACGTCGAGATTACTCCAATTGTTTTCTCAACCGACTCCTTTGTTGCCTTCCTCCTTCGGTATCATGTGTGTAGTCAATTTTCAAAGGGAGTCTCTTATGGGCCTTTTTATCAACCTGACCATTTACAATTATGGGGAATACTAAGTAATAGGGTTGAAAATAAAACCGCTAGAAGTTTTCTTGCTTTATAATAGGTGCCAATATGAATTTGAAGTGATCTTTTGATAGCGTAATGCAGCTATCTTGTAAGAACTATAGCAAATAAAATAAGTAGGGAAACAAAACAAGTATTGATTTATATTATTCTGACACACTATAATATTTTTAATAAATTATCATGAAAGAAAGAAAAGAAAAAGAGAATACATTCATTGACTTGAGTTAACAAAATAAATAAAAAACAAAAAACATGATACCTAAAATAAAGTACAAATAGAAATCCAAAAAACATAACATGCGTCTTTAACATTTAAAGAGGACAGACAGGGTTATGTCTTTTCAAAGTGTTTTTTTTTCAGTTTCTATACAAATATAGAATCCATCATCATCATCATCATCGCTATTATCATCATCATAATCAACCCGTGTCAGTCAACTGCTAGACATAAGCCTCTCCCAAGGCACGCCACTAAGCCCCATTTAATATAGCACTGTGAACACAAAATATAATCATTCCTAGTTATATTTGATTCCTTGCAGCTCTAATAAATCGATCCGAAACCGTCTCTTAATACGTAAACTCAACAATGGCTTTGAATAGAATGAATTCCTTTTAAACGGACAATATGAAGATTCAATAGGATTTCAGGTTATTCTAAATTACTTGTATAACGCAGAGCTCATAAACTACTATAGACAAAATACTTGTGAATAAATCACGTGAAATGCTACGGGGAATGTGTAATCTGCTTGGTAATTTCAAAGTGGTTTTATTACATCTGCGTTATCCATAAAGTAGGCAATATCCACTACAAAGCAGCCATTCAGCTACTATCTGGTCATTTATAGCGGGAGATGAAACAAGGCTGCGTAGGGCAGTGAGCGACACAATTTTATCGATGTTTAGTCATTAAACAAAAAACAACAATAAAAGACGATGCCAGGAAATCTATGAACTCTGGTACCCCACTCTAATAGCTCTGTGTATTATTTAACGTTAGATATCTAATGAGTGCCACCGAGACCACAGATTAGGTAATAGTTAATTCGCCGAGACAGTCTATTAAAAGGGTTTATGACAGAACGGTGCGGATGGTAATAGTAGAACGATAGCTACTTCTTGTATTAATGCATAAAAGTGCAGTAGGTATATTAAGGGGGTGCAGCGCGGACGCAAAACTGCGAGTTTCAAGTTTCTTTATGATAGCGAGCGAGCGGCGCGTGGCAGTGGTGTGACAACGGCGAACGACTACGAATACGCACGCACACTAATATCTGTACAGAGTAGTCTGGTGATTTAATTAGAGCAATGTTTACTTTCGTAAAATCATAGGCGTTTGGGTAGAAAATAAGAAAAGTCTTAATATTTTCATATTCATGTTTTTTTATTGAAAAATAAGACAACAGTGACCTGCGGAATATCAATACAAACATTTTGATGTCGGATCATTGTTTCATTTGTGCTATATTTACAAAGTTTCCGAAGAAATAAGTTTTTAGATATCATTATTTTACGTATTGTTTATGCAGTTTCTGGGTATTTGTTTCAAATTCCAAGACAACCATGACCTTGTGAAAGGATCAAGCTAACCTACACTAGTCCTATTAATGTTGACCTATTCAGCGCCTAGCACCAGTGACTTAAAAACACGTAAATTTTCAAATTCCGCGCTGGACCCCCTTAAGGAGAAAAACATTATTTGGCTAGTGCTAAACTGACATGCATAGTATAGTAACTTTTATTCAACTTAAAAATAGCTATCCAAAAATGTATTACATAATTTACACACCACCAAAATTAGCATCATCCTCTCTACATTAAACTTGAAACAAACTTAAAAGCTAAAAGTTGACAAGTAGAAAATACATAGTACATATGTAGTCTGTTTTTTTAAATTAGTGATTTATCAAAAATAATGAAGGAATTGTTGAAAAACACACATCGCCCCACCTGGTAATTGTACCCGAGACTTCCAGATATCGAGGCCTTAGATAGTTAGTAAGCTTTAAAATAAATTACAAGTGATTACAAGCAGTTCATTGATCACTAACAGAAAATATACGTTCCAGTACAGTAATGACATTGAAGATGGTAACAAACACAATTTGCATGCACATAAGCACTTTCATTTATAATTGATACTGTTTGTTTGTATGCAAATGAGACAATAAAACGCTGCACCCGCGATGGAGCTCTCTCGACTCTCGTTAGGAAACATTTACATAAACAAGACGTTTATACAACTTTTAACATAACTCGTAGCAAAAGATAATAACAAAAAGTTTTTGACACTAAATACTATTTTGAAATTTAGCTACTTGGGCCATAAGTTATAATATAAAACACAAGTCGGGATAAATCTTGTTATAAAAAATTGCCAACATAAGTAAAAGATGAAAGGGTTGGCCCTTACATAGATACTGATATACCGGCCTGGTTAAATAAAAATAGAAAAAAAGAAAGAAAGAAAGAAAAAACATTTATTGACTTTCACAAAAACCAAAAATAACTAAAAAAATAACAAATAAAAAAACACAATAGTGTGAGGAGCCAATCAGGACCCTACCTCAGCATATACTTATCCCACAAACGTGCTTAACAGTTAGACAGGTGCAACTCAGTTAGGTAGTATAAATGCTCACTCACATTTAACCAGCCTTAATTCCATCAACGCAAATATGGGAATGAATCAGGATAGTTATTACCTTCAATTATTTAACAACGCACTATTGGTATGTGTCGAACACCTTATTGCAGGTAATAATGGTCATATAACGTGTTGCAATTCGTCCAGTGATAAAATGAAAAAAAAAAAACAAGAATTAATAAAAAAAGCGATTAGGGAATCAGCTGCAATTCTTATGCACTCTTAAAATGTTCAACATTTCGTCGATGTTCAAGGAAATCTTGACTCTCTCTCTATCTCTACTAAAATGACCTTTTTTGTTTTTGGCGGACAGTTGCGGGAGCTTTTATAAGTGTTTAAGAAAACTTTAAAAGCATCATATAAACTACATATGCGTTGTTGTGGTTAACTGGTTAACCAGCCGTTCTTAGTCTCTGTCCCGGCTTCGGTACGCAGCGGTGTGGTCGAGGATGTAGGAAGTGTTTTAGTCCGATTCCTTACCTTCTTATTTAAGTATGTCGCAAAAAAGACAAAGTTGCAAGCAAGTTTCTTCTACAACCGAGTCATCACCATGTACCACCAGGTGACATTAAAGCCTAAGTTGTAGTATGTGTAGTTCGCACCATAGAGAATGTAAGCTAATTTTGAATTAACATCGATAAAGTATGAGTACCATCCCTAGCCGGTGCCGCAGTGTCGAAAGGGTGCAGCGCTGACATCTGACTCGCGACGGGTCAATGACTCCGCTCCTTCTGCGTCTGCCCGCAATCTGCTTTGCGTGAACTCTTTATTGGCCGAGGACTTTTGGTGACGTCACACTGCGACCTTTTGCGACAACGACTTGGCATCTGTAACTTTATTTTGACATTCGCGTCTCGCGTTATTGATAATGTCAAAATAAATTACAATAATAATAATCATAACATCACAATAATAATCATATTAACAAAATTAGTTTTTATTATGAGTACGTAGGTCCAATCGTTAAAGTAAACACATATTAGAAAAAAAATCTTAAAATTAGTACAATTTAAACGTTTGATAATGAAGGAAACAAAACAAATGAACTCAAGTAACCAGTACCTATTAAATTTTGAAAATGGAATTGGTACACCCTAATAGGGTGACAAAGACAAAGCACGATATTATTACCGTGGACAAAGTGTTGAAAAAATTCCACGAGCGGGATTATGTAAATAATAACAACAATAATTAATTACAGATCAAAAGTATAAATGAAATCACGCAACATATCTTTAAAACATTGGCCAATTTTTATTTGATAATGTTACCTAAAAAGTTATTAATTAACACTGAATTGACGGAACAAAACACTGACCTCATAGTTTGCTATTCCCATACAATTTATATTTTAAAAAATCGATTTGACAGTTGCTAAAAAGTTTCTCTATTGTCTAACTACCCAGTTGTATTTTGCATTTATTTACTTACGATACATTTATACATATTTTTTTTACATATTTTTATACATTTGTTTTAATTACTTACGGGTATGTTAAGTTACCGAGACAATAACAACAATAAACTTATATCTATATTAAAGGGTCAGATACAGACACTATAGCCTAATTGGTAGTCTTTGACTTTACATCAAAGTTGGTAGGTCGCCTGACCTTGATTGATTGCCAAAAGGTGCGGGTTGAAATACCTCTCGTGAAAATTTTACAACGCTTTTTCTTAATTATAATTTGTTCGCAATAAAATTTCGTAAAATTAATTTTTTACCTTTTCATCGTAATTGTAGCTTTGACCTTGAACCTGTGTTTACTATGAACTGTGCTCTTCTAAATATCGTTATTGCGGGTAAGCAGTTGGCTTTCATCTCTCCTGATGTTAAGCGTAATAAGGCTGAAAGTGGAAGCGCCCTTCACCCGGAATCCTCAACTACTGAGGAGCTGCCTAGATAAGCTAGGATAGACAGTTAAAGATAAGATTATCTTTAACTATCCGAACACAATGCTTCTAACATTTATGTTATTGTGACATATTTAGATAAGATGGTGGCAGCTAGCCAGGCGGCGTTAAATAAGCTCTACCACTAACCAAACTGAGTGCACCGCAGGGAATCTAACCCGGGACCTCCGGTTCTGAGACTGGTGGTCTACTGCTAGATCACAGAGGCTGATAAAAAAAGGTTTCACTTTGAAAAAAGGTTGAGTGTTAAAAAAACTCCGAGCGAGATTCGAACGATAGCATAGTTGGTAGTACACCTGACCCGGCATGTCATGGGGTGCGGGTACGAATCTCTCTCGGAGATAATTTTTTTTCAACACTTTCTTTTTTTAAATTGTAAAATTTTTGTAAAATTATATGACCATGATCATGAAAAATTTCAGGTAATAAATTAAACAATTTGTAAATCTCAACCTCTCTCTCCTTCTTTACTGCCTTGCTAGTGTTCAAAGTGTGCAAATTTCCAAGGAAATCGTATCCATACAAGAATATTTAAAGTACTTTCCGCGTTGGTCGGGTATTTCTTGGAATAATCTGTGCTTTCAGGAAATTCTTAACTAGTTGCATGCAGAAATCTGCATGGCGTTGTATTTTTAATTTGAAGACAGTACTCAAAACGAATAAACGTTTTGGGTATTTGGTTGGTGGTTTTACTTGGCTCATTATTTACTTACTTACCCAGAACGTAGAGTTGTTTTTCGTCGTTATTCAGCGGATATAACAATGGTTATACAAATGAAATTCAATAGAAATAGGAAAAACTGTGAAATCATCTTCAGTCTTTTGTCTTGAAACACATCTAAACATTTTCCATATCCTCAACTATACCTTTGAAAGACGACTCATTTAGTTGATTCTGTGCATCGTTTCCACAAATTCGTCTTCGTCTTTCTTCGTCCACATTATTTGATGCCGCACGGCCATACTAATTTTGCATAAGGAATTTAACTTGTTAATTTGAAAAATAATAATTTAAAGAACCGCTCGATAAATCAAAAATGTGGGACGGACGATTTGTAGTTAAGACATTGGTGATTGTTTAGACATAATAAGAGGTATAATAATATAAGATATCAACTAAACGCCAAGTGTTTTATTTATTAATTCATCACTACATACCTAGTATAAAACAAAGTCGCTTCCCGCTGTCTGTCTGTCCCTATGTATGCTTAGATTTTTAAAATTACGCAACGGTTTTTATGCGGTTTTTTTAATAGATAGAGTGATTCAAGAGGAAGGTTTATATGTATAATACATGCGTAGAATTGGACCCGATACTCAAGTGGACGAAGTCGCGAGCGGGCCGCTAGTTTATTCTAAATCAAGGTGCATTCTTTGGCCTAAATTGAAAGACTCAGGGGTGCCGGGTGAGCTAATCAATATATTTAAATATTGGTATGATCACCAAACTAACCAGGTCAAATGGCTTGGAGAGCTTTCTGACGAGTACAGGTTGGAGTGTGGAGTAAGACAGGGGGGGCTAACGTCACCGTCACTCTTCAACTTGTACATGAACAGGCTGATTGACGAGCTGAGTAACGTAGGAGTAGGCTGCTCGATCGATGGTCACTGTATCAACAGTATTAGTTACGCAGACGATATGGTGTTGCTTGGCCCATCAGTGGCCGCGCTCAGAAAATTGATAGGTGTGTGTGAGGAGTATGCGAGGGCTCACGGTCTTATATATAATGTAAGAAAAAGTGAGCTCTTAATATTTCAGGCCAAGGGTCGTAAACTGGGAGATGTGGCGCCTGTGATGCTTAATGGTGTGGCTCTTAATCTAGTTAAAGAGTTTAAATACCTCGGCCATGTGGTCACCGAGGATTTAAAAGACGATGGAGACATCGAAAGGGAGAGGAGAGCGATGGCGGTCCGCTGTAACATGTTGGCTCGCAGATTCGCGCGGTGTAGTGTAGAGGTAAAGATTACACTCTTTAAAGCATTTTGCCAAACACTTTACACCTGCAATCTGTGGGTCAGCTACACGCAGCGGGCCATCAACGCTCTCCGAATACAGTATAATAACGCATTCAGGGTGCTGGTGGGGCTCCCACGCTACTGTAGTGCGTCTGCGATGTTTGCGCATGCGCACACAGACGGCTTCCACACCGTGCTGCGGCGACGCATCGCGTCGTTGATGTGCCGCGCGCGTGGGAGCGCCAACACCATCCTGAAAGTGCTCAGCGACAAGCTGGACAGCCCCCTTCTGGGGCACTGGGTCCAAGCACAAGTGCGTGTGCCCGGAGCCCCAGAGGGCGGCAGATATCTAAATTAATTTTTGTATTTACTAACATAGTTTTTAAGTTATTTGTATACTAACAATATTATGGGCAACAGCCTGAAATAAATAGATTTTATTTTTTATTTTTATTTATAAACTCATTTTGTTACTAAAAGGTGACAACATAAAAATAAAAACATTTTTAACTGTTTGGTAAATGTAACGCCTCGGTGACCGAGAGGCAAAGCGCTCGACCCGATGCCCGACGGTTCTAGGTTCAATTCCCAGGTTGGGCAAATGTGTTTCGGTTTTTTCGAAGCATTACTCATATTTGTGATCATCAACCCACATTTGGCAAACTTAGTGATTAAGCCATTACCTATTATTTGTAGTGATGACTTGATTTCAATGATGGAAGCCTTTGCCCAGCTGTGGGCTATTTACTAAACTTAAATGCATTTGGCACCAGTATGTATTGGGGCAGTTTACTCTACCCTCTTGATGAGGAACTCGATGGCGCAGTGGTCAACGCTCCCGGTCTGCGAGTGCTGAGGGTCATCGGATGGGTGACCAAAAATGTATCATCTCGAGCTCCTCCGTGCTTCGGAAGACACGTAAAGCCGTTGGTCCTAGCTACATTAGCAGTCGTTGACAACCACCAATCGGCACTGGGTTCGCGTGGTGGTTTATGGCTCATTCTCCCTATCCATCCATAGGGAAGGCTCGTGCCCCAGCAGTGGGGACATAAAATGAGCTGATGATGATGATGATGACTCTGTCCCCTATCATACTAAGAGTTATGTTATTTAATACCTAAGTGTATGCTCCACATGCCCTACCTACACAATACCTCTTCGTTGAACTAAAACCTTCTAGACATTCACGAGTTTTTGTAACTCGTTTATCGGAGAAAAAAAACTATTCAAACAGAAGAAAAACTACAACGTCGACCCAAAAAGGTCGAATTACAAAACTTTTACCTCAAAAGTGACGTGAAACGAGAATTTCTCATAGTCCAACTTCAATCCCGCGCGGACCACGCCAAACTACGTATGAAAATAACCCTATTTCTGGTGCTTTCCCAATGGAGTGGACAGCTGTTTTTTGCTAAAACGCCAATGACACGACACTTAACGATTATTTACATATAATTTTACGCAAATATTGTTGCGAATAAATCACAATTTGACAAAAGACAGTGTTGAAAGAAATCTACGAGCGGGATTCGAACCCACACCCCATGGCATGCCGGGTCAGGTGCACTACCAACTATGCTATCGTAGTTGTCGACATTGAATAGGGCTCCAAAAAAGTTTATTTATCTTATCTTTATCTTAAGAAACGATTATAATAATTTTAACAGAGCTATACTTTTCATCTTATCAGACGCAAAACCTACGGTTACATATTAATTAATTCGTCAGAGTATACGTCACATAGCATAATTGCATTATAGAAACAGCTCGCCTTTCACCACTCCACAGCATCCGATATTAGATTAAAACCTCCGAAGAAATGTTTGCATTCCGAAAATAGAAGTGGAAATAGTCTGCAAATTACCAGTCGCAGTTTGCCTTCAGTTTTCATTATACCTACCTACATATTATAAAATTGGTTTTACTTATATATTTATTTTGATTTCAGGTATCCATCGCATCTGTTTGCAGTAAAACGAACAGATAGTGCCATACACACAAAGGTATAATATTGTTAATACATATTGGCATTGGCGCAATTTTTGTTGCGAACAAATTGATTAAAAAATCCGCGAACGGGATTCGAACCCGCACCCCGTGACATGCCGGGTCAGGTGGACTACTAACTATGCTATTATCTACCACTTTTGAATTGCTTATGACTCTATTATGGATATTATTGACTTGTTAAAAATTTAAAATCATAGGGCTTAGTAATTGATGGTGTTACATTACGAGTTAGAGTGCGGAAGATGACATCATCTTGACACTGTGATCAATCTAAAACGTCATAGAGCATACTGAACCTTAGATTGTAATACGTCGTCTGCTGTGAATACAGACACAATATAATTTTAATTGTTTAGGCCACTGATCAGTGCTCGCAATGAGTATCTGATTAAATGGCTAATAAAGGTACCAACGGCATAACATGCCTTTTGGAGAATGGTGGAGGATAATGAATCGAAAGAGAATAGAATCAGAAGAGTCAGTCCAAATAATGGTTTTTTCTAGCATCTAACTAACTTTTGCTCTTCAAAAAAATCTTTCCCCTTGAGCTATAATGCTAGTAAAATAACCAAATTATTATTTCCAAAAATTTACGCGATCTTTTTCTCTCTTTCTCCACAACGACGGCCGGTTTCAACAATTCCATCCCTAGGTTAAAAATATCTGGTTACATTTCAATAGGAAAGTTCGTTAAAATGGTGCACCTTTCGGTTTGGAATTCCCAATGATTGTGTGAAACGGAATGTAGCTAATAAAAAATAATTGAAGGTAGCGTGTTACAAATTAGTTTTGAAACGACCAACATTTCCAGTCTCCTTGTTATCTCGAAACCTGCAAAGATTTCAAAATGTCAGGATATAGAACTTGTAACATAAAGGTGTGGTCAAAATGAAAAGATCCAAAATGTATCCGATATGGATCATCATCATCATCATCATCATCATCATCATCATCATCATCATCATCATCAGCCAAAAGACGTCCACTGCTGGACATAGGCCTCCCCCAAGGATCTCCACAACGACCGGTTTGTATCTAATTTGTCATGCAATTGTAAATAAAATATTTACATAAGTGACATCATGCGCGTCAGTCGCGCATAAGCAAACAGCAGTGATCATAAATGTAAGTACACAGAGGTTACTAAACCACTAGGGCTGTGACATATTTATTTTGATGCGACGACACAATATAAATATTTAATACAACATCTAGTTCGGTACAATTTGGATGTTTTCATTTTTACTACACCTTTTTGTTACACGTTGTATGTATGTGAGTCGACCCGAATAAACTACATAGTATGAAGTATTTTATCTATATGTATGTATATTAATACGTGAAGGATAACTCAGTAGGTACCCCTTTTTAATCTCATTGGTCGCACAGAATAGTGTGAGATTTGGCGATGGTTTAAGAATTAAGAAAGCAGTTAGGAAACTTAAAACTTAACAATAGTTGTTTAATAAGAGTTAAAAGTAAAATACAAAAAGCGGATGAAAAGGTCCATCCAATACTTACATATAAATTTGTTTCTTTTTTAAGTTTTTTTGTGACTATGGTCACAAGCCGTTTAGCCGAAACATTAGACAGTTTTGATAATGAATTAGGGTCGGGACTTCTTGGCGGGAAAGTGAAGAGTCATGTCTGCGGTTTTGTTTTATTTTCTAAAATTTGTGTTCTGTCGAATATTAATGTAAATAATGGTGGATTATGAACCGTTAAGTGTTCGTGAGCGTGCATGAGTGTTGGCAATTATGAAACAAAACAGTGCAACGTCACTTTTCAAATTCTCTCAAGAAGTGCGCCCGAGGACTTAGTAAAGCCCCACATCTTTACTGAGATACTCGAGGGGTTGGGGGGTATATCAATTCTCACTTCTCATTTCTATTATCTATCATTCATCATCATCATACAGGAAAGAAATATTGTTTGTTTCTGTATTACTTGTAAGAAAAATTACTTTGACACTGGCTAGGTGTGCTAATCGCACAAAGCCATCAAAAAAAAAAGAATTATGGTTGAATTTTGACACTTTACGACCACTAGCTTCTATAAATAAATAGGTACTCAATACAATTATTAAGTATCACACAAATTAAGTGTGAACTTGAAGTGGGTCATGGAGACAAGTGGAGTTATATTACGAATTCATGTATACCGGTGTTTTTCGCCGAAATGGGACACTTATCTCCTACCATTATAAGAGCTAAAGGTGTAGACTGACTGGAGCGTATCATCGTAACGTAACGTAAGCGGCGAGCTTGATACGTTACGTCATTGCTGACTGACCGATAACAGAGTTCGTTTAAAATACTCGTGCTTGCTCGTAACACTTAAAAAGGGATTCGCCGAAAAACCGATAACAGGGTGGAGCTCGTAAAGAGAGCGGCGAGCGGCTCGGTTCACTGTACTGCCCCCCAATTCTGCTATTTATTTTTTGCTGAAACGCATCTGAAACGCTTTAGTTACACCATTTTCGTATTCTGCTAGCTAAACGCTACAGAAACGCAACCAAACCGCAACGTTGTAGTATTCTACTAACAAAAACGTGACGCGAACCATTTGGTTCAACCAATGTTCGGTATTCTACTAACCTTTTCATTTCCGTGACGGCCGAAACGTTACGATACCGCTTTGGTTCACCTGTCAAAAGTAGCGGTTTTACATCAGCAGCAATTTAGTAACATTTGTGTTAAAAATTTATTAGAAAAGTGCTGTTTTATCACAATTTAAGTGCTTATTTAATATACTTAATAAGGTTTGCGTATTCAAATTTTATAAGTTACTGTGAAAAACTTATTTTCATACATACATACATATACATACCATCACGCCTTTTTCCCAACGGGGTAGGCAGAGACCACATCCTTCCACTTGCTACGGTCCTGACACACCACTTATTTTCAACATAATTTAATTACGATTAAAGCTTTCTTTGATTTTTGTAGAAAAGAAATAAGGGATGTCTTCTTATCTAGCTTGGGATATGATGTTAAGAGGGCATATTGTGGATCTTGCCCGAGCTAGAAGACGCAAAGGAGTCATCGTAATTTACGATTGAGAGGAAAAACATTTCAAATGACTAATAGGGAGAGGCTCTCAAAGGACATCACGAGAAATTTAATTTCTGAATTGCAACCATTTTTCCCTTCGACCCTCCGCAGTGATACCATAAGCGTAGAAGATAAGGTAGGACCATTCATCTATCGCAATATTCCATGATCGTCCATAAATATGATAGAATTAATTCGTTACTTTTCATGCACACAAATATTTGTGTTTATGCGAGTATCGAACCCGCAAACTCTTTTTATATTTCGGCATTGCATGTTATTTTAGTCAACTTTTTCTTTTAGGTGTTAACAGCTTTAGCATTTTTTGCCACCGGATCATACCAAACACTAGCAGGCCAATGTAGACAGTTTCCCACCCTACAGTGTGTAGGGCAATCAATCAGAAGATTTTAAATAAGTACATAATCTTCCCTCTGAGTCGAGCTGGCCGACACCGATTATAGACTGAGTAAGGATACCTACGTATTCACAAAACTTTAATGATTCATGCAAATAAAAAAAATATTTTTGGATAATTAACTCTAAAATTTAAGATTCCAGGAGTTGTCGGATACATAGATGGAACTCATATAGCGATAATTAAACCGATTGAAAATGAAGAGAGATTTATAAATCGAAAGGGTTATTTCTGCCACCGGTATTTGGTTCAGCCGAAGAGTCCAGTGACATTTTGATCTACGGCAGACAAGCATTTTTAAGTCAGATACACTATCAACTTAATTTTATTTCAAACACCAATCATTAATGAAATAATTATTAAATAAATTTAATTTCAAAGAAACTTACCTACTAAATTTTTAAATTATTCAGAAAGAAAGCTCCAAACTTTGTTTTTTTAAATGTTTCCCACACTCACACCAATTATCTAGCCCCAAGAAAAGCTTCCTTAAGAAACTTGTTATATGGTTAACTAGACAACGGATAAACATACTTAATATACTTAAATACATACTTATTATACATAGGAAACACCCAGACCCGAAACAATTTAGAAAAACAGGTATTTCTAAATTGATCCGACAGGGGATCGAACCCGGGACCTCAGAGATGGCGACACCATGAGAACCGGTATGCAAGCCACTCGACCAAGAAGGTCGTCATTTAGCTAAACGTACAAACTTTTCAAAACTTTTCTATCTAGCTGTCAAAAATTATCAGTTTTTTTTATAGCAAAAAGGTTTTGAAACGCAATACAGCCATAAACTATTGAAAAAGGAGCAATGGACGAGCAACTAGCTAATCATAATATATTTGTTCCTTGTAACACTATATAGCCGTTTTTAAACAAACTGGTTGCGTTTCGTTTGCGTTTCCGTTTCATATGCTATGTTAGTAGAATACCGTTTTGTATTAAAACCGCAAACGGAACCAAACCGAACCGATGCTGATCTGTTTAGGAAAATAAATAACAGACTGACCATGTGAATGCTCGCATCGAACATGTTACGTTACGGCAATGCTCCGGTCAGTCGCCACCATAATGTTATATTACAGACTCTCATAACCATGCGATTGTTATAACGATTCAGCAGTGCGATATTATTATCGTTGTGTTTATATTCGTAATATTGGAATCGGAGATGTGAACATGGGATGCGATTGTTTCAATACGTTTGATTCAGTTATTATGATATTTCGTGGGCTCTACTTTCTTATAATAGGTTGTTTAAAATTTTCTTATTTAAACACAAACATATAGGTATGTCATCATCATCATCATCATCATCTCAGTCAAAAGAGTCCACTGCTGGACAAAGGCTCAAGGATCTCCACAACGACCGGTTTTGTGCTGCTCGCATCCAGCGGCTACCCGCGA
The DNA here is from genome assembly GCA_963082485.1 of Eudonia mercurella. Classification (NCBI taxonomy): domain Eukaryota; kingdom Metazoa; phylum Arthropoda; class Insecta; order Lepidoptera; family Crambidae; genus Eudonia; species Eudonia mercurella. Next base: position 11,182,945 of record OY720038.1, read on the forward strand.
CCTTCACCAGATCGTCGGTCCCCCTTGTTGGAGGCCTTCCCACACTGCGCTTTCCGGTACGCGGTCGCCACTCGAGGTCTGTTCCGCCCCAGCGGCCATCAGTCCTGCGAGCAATGTGCCCTGCCCCTTGCCACTTGCCACTTGAGCTTAGCAACTCTTCGGGCTATGTCGGTTACCTTTGTTCTTCTGCGGATCTCCTGCTGGTGTGCGGAGTATTTGCCGTAATCGCCACGCTTGGCAGGCGGGTTGACGATCGCAGTAGGTTGAGGGTAACCTCAGAGAGTTGCTGCTGCCCATCCTTTGGAATGGTAATGGAAATATGGGGTGCCGATTAAGAACGTTGACTAATATAACTATTAATTCCACAAAAAAGACAAGACGTACGAGGATATTACCTTATTACCTTAGAGGCTTATTTGTATGTCCTCACAGCCTTCTCCCATCCATTTAAACACTACACGGAGAACGGGCCGATAAATTTTTGGTCACCCATCTAATGACCGGCCTTTGAGAAAGTTGCTTAACCTCAGCACTCGCAGACCGGGCGCGTTAACCACTGCGCCATCGAGCTTCTGATGGGCTGGCTCATGTACGTTTTGCCATTAACTAATCACTTGATTAACACTACCTTTACACATGCAATCGGGAGCAACGGCTTCACGTGTTTTCCGAAGCACGGATGAGCTCGATATGATACATTTTCGGTCACCAATCTGATGACATGCCTTTGTGCTGCTCAATGATGCTTTAATTGCATTTTAGGTTAAAATTGTTATTTTTTATGGGAACTGTTAAATTTAATACTTTAACGTAGATAACTATAACTTGAACAATGAATTACGTTCTGGAAAGAACTTCTCGCCAGATTTAAAACTCGAATTCTTCATGGTCTTACCATTAGGAAATCGAGTTTAAAATCTCTCTATTGTAAAATGAAATGGAAATAGAAAATTTGCTAGCGTCCCCCGACCCAGTTCGTAACAAGTAAGAACCTAAGCCTCTCGCAAACATTTTTCTACGGATTTTCCTACAATGGTCGAGAGCTAAACCTATTTGCACTTTTAGCACCGTTACCCAGTTTCCGATGTTACCTCATCAAGTATGTTTATCAGAACCTGATTGAAGTCCGGTTGAGGACGTCCCATATTGACTGTAGGACCAATCTGGGTTTGAGTACCCTTCGCTTGAGTGGTACGGCTACACAGACAGACGCATGTATTTAGAGTCTCCAAATTCATACTTACCAAGCTATAGTCTAACATTTAGGCGCGCCGCACACAGATCAACTTTAGCTGCCTCAACTGCCTCTGTGGTCTAGTGGTTAAGACCACCGGCTTAGACCCAGAGGTTTAGATTCCCAGCGGGGGATACATGTTTGTGTACTCGGTTTGGTTGGAGAGCTTGTTTGTCCGTCCTTGCTAGCTACTACCATATTATCTAAATATGTCGCCATAACATTCATGTTTGTAGCATTGTTGTGTTCCGGCAGCTAGAGATAAAATAGCCAGTGCATCGGTAGTTGAGGATTCCGGGTGAAGTGCGCTAACACCTTCTGCCTTATCATCACTTAACATCAAGTGAGACGAAGGCCAAGTGCTTGCGCGTAAGATGTTTAAAAAAAACTGAAGAAACTTACAACTTTTCAAAAGTTTTCTTTAAAAGTTGCCAGTTGCAGCAAGAGTTTACGGTTGCCGCTATTCTAAATAATCTTCTCAAATCCTTAGTCAACAACTAGTAATTACCAGTTTGGGAAACTAGCAACTTGACACAACTAGTTCTTTGCTAGTGTTGCAGCCACTAAAAATTGTTGTCAATCGAAATGAAATGAAACTACTTTTGCGGATCTACTCGCGTTTATTTTATACGTTAGATTTAATTAATTTTTGTCCTGATGTTTCCAACCCTTTGCAGGGTTGATATAGTCAGTCCGTGCGTGCGGTGCGCAATCTTCGATCAACAATACACTAGATAACGCCTCACGAACTAAAACAAATCTCAAATATGGCACCGCCTGACTTTACTATAAATGGAGAAAAACTATCCTAAGTTTTGATAATTTCAACCTAATTTATACTTTTTTTGCACGGAATAAAGCACAGTTTTGATTATTAAGACATTCACTTACGATCTTACGTCGAAAACGACAGAAAGAGATAAGAAATTTAAATAAACACTTGTGTATTTAAAAATATATACAAAGACCCTTTGCATCCAAATTCGACCTTATTAGTTATTACATAAAAATAAAACAGCAAATGGCAGACACGAAAATTTACTTACTTCATTTCGAATTTTTGCATTATTGACTTTACTTGCTCCGAACAGAGTATTATGGAGTCGCACTTAGTAATTTATTTTTTGTTTTAAGGAAGTTATTTTTAATAAGGAATTAGGTTTATTTTATTTTATCGCTTATGCATTTGACTGCAAAATTGTATACAAAAAGCAATTTATTATACTTTGCATACATTTATGTAATAGTAGATTCAGTACAAATTAACTGATATTGAACCATACCTACCTTGAGCATGGTTGGAAAACATGCTTAAATGAAAGAATCCAGCAGTGGGATTCCGGAGACATGGCACATTCGAGTGCGAAAACGTTTCGAGTCAAGGATGTTTTTTTTGGACAAGTATGAATCAATAAAATTGATTATATTTCGTTTTGCTTTTAACCAAGAAACTACACTAAACAGAGGTTTGGCATTGAGATATACATAAAAAAATAGTGAATTAAACTTAAGTAACTTTAAGTTTAAACGTAATTACAGTATTTAAAATTAAAATTAAAGATTTGTAGCCAAATAGTCTTTACGCCGATGCTGTTGCTGTATTGACGTTTCGTCATTGCACCAGTCAATTATAAAGTGACGCATATTTAATAAAAATTTCAATAATTTCAATTGGAAAGACACTCCAGAAGCCATAACACAAGAAAATAATAATACTTTCGAAGATGTATTAATCGGTTTTGTTACTGTCTTTATTGAAAGAAAGCTTATGCTTTAGACAAAAATGAAAAACGTGAACAAGCCAACCAAATTCGGACTTTATCGTCGTCATCTCTGTTAACCAGAGATGACGACTATGTACGAGTCTACAAGTTATCTGAGGAGCTATTTAACCAACTAGAGCTTGAACTGCTCCTCTTTTAACGTATTCAACGACGGGGTAAAGGGCTTACAACTCGTATAAAGGTGAGCAAGCATTCCCATTTTATACCTTTCTATTGCATTGGTAGTTTATTTGATTATGAGTCTGTTAAAAAATCATGAAATCGAGTATCTAAGTGTATAAGGGTAGTGAAGGAGTACTCTTCCTGGCTTCAAGGTTCGACAAAGACCGAAACTTTAGAAGTTTTCAGGAATCTTATTAGAAAAAAATAAAACACTTTCAAAAGCAAAAATATTGGCAAATCTGCACATTAGTCTCTCTATGACTACGACCCTGCAAAGGGTTCGTAACGTCAGGATAAAAAAATATAAAATCAATGTGTAAAATAAACGCAAGTACAATGTGAAGTGTTCTCATATAATTTAGTAAATAATATCATCATCATCAGCTCATTTTATGTCCCCGCTGCTGGGGTACGAGTCTTCCCTATGGATGGATAGGGAGAACGGGCCGTAAACCACCATGCAGGCCCAGACATTTTTGGTCACCCATCTGATGACCGGCCTTTGCGAAAGTTGCTTAACCTCAGCACTCGCCGGGCGCGTTAATCACTGTGCAATAAATATGAAAGTACAGGTTTTATAAAGAGTTTAAGATTTCTGCAATAGTTAGTTGCAAAGATTGCACTCTTGTAGCCATGAAGAGACTAGCAGAACACGAAGAGCGGTTTTACTGTCGCAAAGTCTACCATGCAACAAATGTCCAATTAGTAAAATTAACTTAATTGGTAAATGGTGCAAAAAAAAAAATATTATGAACAAGCTTTCTACTTCTTAATTTTATTTTTTAGATTACTGATTTCTGATGCGATTCTTAACACGTTACATGCTGAACAAACATTATGGTGGTGCAACCCATGACAGTTTTATCTTCAATTACAGTGTTATAAGGGATCACTTAGAGGCATTGACTAATGCTGGTAAAGAAGTGGTTCTGCTTTGTAAGTATTGTGTTCAAAATCCTTTTAAAATTGATAATGTTGCCATAACAGCGAAACGTCCCCCTAAACCAACAAATTTGAAAATTATATCTGAGTCACAACATCTCAGCAAGTTGATAAAGTTTTACTATTGCAACATCTCTCAAAAGTGCAGAGTTCTCTGGGAAATACCGTTTGTGTCATCGTACTTAAAGCATAATACTGATTTTAATCCAACGGCAGAGCTGAATAAATGAAATATCATTTTTGTAGTGAAATAGAAAAATAATATTTATCCACTTTCACACACAAACTTTTCCACTTTTAAAAGCCGTTAATTTTGAAGTAAAAACTGGTTGCTACATTTTTTATATATCCTTAAGATATTACTTACATAAAATATCTATTGAAGGACGGGACGGACGGATCCCATGCAAAATTAGTAGAACTATCGTCGTCAAGTCGGTACAAGCATCGGCCTATTGTTAATATTATTTGTTAAAAGAAGAACACAAGTTAAAATCAAACCATAACTATGTATTTTGATAGTAAACTAATATTTTTTTAAGGTGATTCCGGATACGCTCAGCGCGCCTACCTTTGACTCGAATTGGTAATACTGAAGAAAATACTCCAGTAGGCCTACCATCAACTTTCAAAAACGTTTTATTTTAAGCTTAAATTAATATTAGTCTAATCGGTAATATGACCTCCATAAAACAAGATTGTTTTATTCCAGATAATGAATTAACATTACTGTTTATTCCCTGCTTAGCATACCTAGCTATGAAGATGTATCCTCACTAACCTTATATACTTAAAATATGTACTCTTTTTCAGTGCACACGTAATTTCATTTTTTTCAATTTCAATTTCATATTGTGTAAATAAAATAAAATAAAATAAAATAAAATTAAATTAAATGTTTTTATTTCTCAGACAACAAAGATCCATATAAGTGGTCCTATGTTAGTACTTAATAACTAGATGGGAATTGGTTATGCTACACAATGCGCTATAGCCTATAATGAAGACTTCTAGGGAAATAGGTAAAATAATAATAGGTTAATATAGGTCTGTGGACCTAGCCATGTGGGCATACTGGCTGCTATTGACATAAATATTGTTTTTTATGTCATAACTAGCGGCCCGCTCGCGACTTCGTCCGCTTGAGTGAACACCCGTATCCCATAGAACCCTATGGCAGCGCAGCACCACCTACCGGGTCCAATTATAAGCATGTTTTATACATATAAATCTTCCTCTTGAATCACTCTATCTATTAAAAAAAACGGCATCAAAATCTGTTATGTATAGTTTTAAAGATCTAAGCATTCATATGGTTTTATACTACTATGAGGAGTATAAAATTTCGCACATAGTTTATATAGAGAAGGACACACACGCATATACTATATTTGACACACACGTATTGAGTGTCTTTAATGCGGCCGACATCTGTCAATGCCAATCCAAACTCACATTCTATATTTTTAGGGATCCGTAGCCAAATGGCAAAAAATTTAACCCTTATGGATTCGTCATGTCTGTCTGTCTGTCTGTCTTTCTGTCTGTCTGTGTGTGTCTGTCTGTCTGTCTATCTGTCTGTCTGTCTGTCCATTCGTATGTCACAGCCACTTTTTTCCGAAACTATAACAACTATACTGTTAAAACTTGGTAAGTAGATGTATTTTGTGAACCGCATTAAGATTTTCACACAAAAATAGAAAAAAAAAACAATAAATTTTGGGGGTTCTCCATACTTAGAACTGAAACTCAAAAATTTTTTTTATCATACCCATACGTTTGGAGTATCTATGGATAGGTCTTTAAAAATGATATTGAGGTTTTTAATATATATTTTTTTAAACTGAATAGTTTACGCGAGAGACACTTCCAAAGTGGTAAAATGTGTGTCCCCTGTAACTTCTAAAATAGGAGAATGATAAAACTAAAAAAAATATATGATATACATTACCATGCAAACTTCCACCGAAAATTGGTTTGAACGAGATCTAGTAAATAGTTTTTTTTAATACCTTATAAAGTACGGAACCCTTCGTGCGCGAGTCCGACTCGCACTTGGCCGGTTTTTTAAATTTTTTCGTTGCTTAGGATACAATTCGTGCAGCCTAAATAAAATTACGGTCGAATTTGATAATTTTGTAATAGACCTACACTAGTTATTGGTAGGCATCAAGAAAAATCGTACATAAATGTGTAGTGTGTGGTTTTGGGAGTAGGTACATGGTACCCAGGAAGATGTGAAATAAAATGTCACTGACAGATGACCCAGATTTTGTCGGTCATCAAAGGTCATCAAGTGGTTTTTAATAATTTTTTGGACTAAGTATATGCAATATGCCCATGAATTGTTGAGGTAAAGTGTTTCCTATACGTTAATTCGTTTTGAATTTAAGCTTTACTAAGATTTAAAGTGAAATAGATTGATTTTGACTTGAGTACTTTTTTTTAGTTTTCTTCGTCTGTATTATATTGAATTCTACTTATTTTCCTTAATAAATGATTTTTGATTAATTTGTTATACTCATTTGCCTTTTTGCTATTTAATCTTCACTTGCCATATCACCCTTTTGGTCTAGCGGTTAAGACCACCCACCGGTCTCAGACCCAGAGATTCCGGGTTCGATTCCCAGAGGTCGGTGGAAAGGCTTGTTTCTACTCCGCCTGGCTAGCTACCACCATCTTATTTAAATGTTAGTAATATTGATATGTTCCGACATTTAGAGATAAGGATCCCGGATGACGAGCGCCTTCGGCCTTATTATCACAGGTGAGATGAAAGACAAGTGTTTACTCCTGAAAAAGAAAAAAACTTTATGGTAGTAAGTACTAAATAAAGAAATGAAAGTCCAAATTTTTGTGATATAGTAAGTGTGTACAGTAAGTAACGTTCAACAGCTCAACAGTACGTCTAACACCATCTGTTCCAACCCTGTTCGTAAAAGAGTGTTGGACCTAACAATAGAGAGCTATAACAGGTGCCTCAACTACGAGTAGGTACTTACGTTTTCTCAACTTCAAAAAACCTTTAAAAAATAAACGATTTATTGTGTAAAACTATATTGACAGTAAGGGCAAACTGCTAAGCATCATTAAACGACAATACAAGGAGAATTTTGCTGAGTGCAATCATTTTCTTAACATCCGCTCTCCTCTTGCAGCAACTGCTGCAATCTGCCTTATACAGCGGCTTCTACTAATTTAAAAGTTCCTGAATGGTTTAATCTCAGCTTTTTATTGTGATAACTCGTACGGTAATTTTCCACCCATACAAGTGGAATATACACCATTTTGGGCAGGCCTTCAACAAGGTGAACCGACGATCTGGTAATCGTCGCGGGAAGCTGCTGGATGCGAGCAGCACAAAACTTTGGTTTGCTTTTGGCTGAGATGATGATGATACACCACTGTTAAAACCATTTCAGCGCATAATCCCGTGGGGATGTTGGCATGAGCATTCATTAGACTTCGTGCCATGTTGCAACGACTGTTCGATTATCCCTTTCTGTACTTTGGACTTGTGGAGTATAGGGCATCACTAGTCACTGCTTAATGCCTTCTTTGCAGAGTAGTTATAGCTTTTACTTTGCCATTATTAAACTCGTCGCCGTTGTTACTGAACAATTCCTTTCTTGTTACTTTAGACGCTATTACTGCGGACAGTGTTAGTGACTGGTTGACATGTACTTCAGCTTTCTATTGCATTATTTATTGCATTGTATATGGCACTATTAAAACTCTTACATTTTAGGAAATCTCTTTCAAATTTTGCTTCATCTTCGGCTGTCTTTGTCGGCGCCCCGAATGGTCTGGTTTTTTTGCTGTGCATATTGTCCATGAATCCCAGCATTGCCTTATGCGCTATTAGAATTTAGTAGGTATTCCAAAATTTATAATTTTGCGAGTCAAAATTCCCAACATGACCTTTGCCAACGCGGCAACCATCGCTATTTTGAAATTTTCAAATAGAAAACTATAATCTGCTACCACTTTAAGAAATAAATGATTTTTGATATGTGTAAAAGTATATTGACAGTAATGTTCTGCGAAAAATAACAAGCAAGTTGCTAGGCAACATAAAACGACAATACAAGAAGGAGTATCTGCTGAGTGCTTAGACCATGAGTGCAATCATCCTAAACTCATCTACATCTTAAAATTATCTACATTATTTATGTACATGTATAACTATATTCTAAGTCGTAATTATTCGCAGCCCGACTTAAAGCAAAGTTACTTTTTGTAACACTTTAAAAATGCATAAGCCAAAATAACATTAAAAAATCCTCTATGAGAATACCTACCTCTTTTGTCAATAGACCGTGAAAAAGATAGCTCTATAGCTACTTATTATTTGAGAGGAAAATTCAAGATTTTGACACGGTACTGTCAAATCTGTATCGTTTACATTTTATTACCACCTCGATAGTTGGGGCGCTCGCAGCGTTTTTAAATTCAAGCTACATAGCTACTTTTTATTTGACATAAAAATACGAGTTTTTGACACGGTAATGTCAAAAACTCAATTGTGGTTAGTTCATTTAACTACCACATTGATTGGTGAGGCGCCCTCGGCGTTTTTGAGTTTTACAGAATACTATGCTGTAGTCCACATTTAAGCAACGACTAATGCTGAATTAACTATTTTATTGATATATGTATCAATGCCAAACCTCTGTTTAATATAGTTTCTTGTTTAAAGCCTAAACGAAGTATAATCGATGTTATCGATTCGTACTGGCCCCGCAAAAACATCCCTAACTCTGTCAAATCGTGAAGTCGACAACAACATGTAACAGGAATCGACATGCAGATGAGAAATTGTAATGTAAACAACAATATAATCACAATCAAATTGTTTTATTTATACATTATTTGAGGTGGTTTTCATATAAAGAACAATAAACCAAATTCAAATTCAAATTTAAATTATTAAATTTGGGGATAGCCGTTTTCCTCAATCGACGTCTTTGTGCATTCCCCATAATATCGGATTTTTTGAAATGTATTGAGCAAATTACAGATTTTTTTTAGGTCTAAAAAAATCCTCCTGTCTCTCTTCCGCTACTATGGAAATCCATTTTGCACATTGAAATGGGTCGCCAAGAAATCTAGAAATAAAAAATATAATTGAGAAGTACCTATCTATAAAATTTTTTAAACTACTCCATAGATTCACTATCCCAGAGCAACTATATGTTGGCCAAACATTAGCAAATGTTGGCGCGTGGGTTGGTTTTAAAAATTAAAGATTGTTATTTCATAAAAACAGTTAGGTATTTTATTATTTATGTTATGAAAAAGCATTTACTTACCGAAAGTATGATATTCCTTCCGATATATTTTTATTTCGATAGTTATTTTCACAGTTTTTGAATACACACTGATGCATTGTGGTACGTTATCACGTTGGCGCAGTCAACAGCGAACTAAATAGAAATAAGACCCCACTTTGAATGTGAGGCGTTATTCGCTCGGCCGTTTTTGACACCCTGACCGGTTATCTAGTGTATTGTTGATCGAAGTGCGCAATACAGAGTCACACACAGACGCTTGCTCGCTCGACTCAGCTCTCGGCCGAGGCGGTCTTCAACCGCCACTCCACGCCCCGCGCGCCGCGCAAGGCTCCCGCGCCGATCCAGATACCCACACATAGCCGTGAGCGATTTTACAAGCACACATTCTTAAGTGTCGCTTCTTTTCGCGGTAATGTATATATTCTTTGCCCCAATTGCAGCGTCACCTAACGTGTCCAATAGTGTTTTCAAACCACCCAGGATTCCATTGAAATATACACACAAAATATCATCCAAATTGGTCCAGCCGTTTAGGAGCAATTAGGTGACAAACACACATACAGGAATTACATATAAAAACATATATAGTACACAAGCTGAAATAACGATGAGTTATCTAAAGCATTCTAGCGAATCGAACATAATATTCTAAGAATCGCAAAGTAGTGCCGCTTGTGTAAGAAGTGTTATTTGTTATGTTGTAATGTTACCAGTATTATATATTGCGAATATTATCTGTTGTACGTACTGTACATTTCCAATTACGCTGTTCAATTGTGCACTTTAATTTTGCGCCGATGTTGTAACGTAATTCTAATGTCAATCAAATCATGTAGATCTCAAGCACAAGATTTGTGGCTTGTAGAAGGTACAGTCACGATCATCAACACGTAAACAGAGTCCCTAACTCTTAAAACAATGGAATAAGAGTCAAAACTGGTCAAAAATGTTGTTGTGCCAAAAATTCAATCAAAAGTTTTATAAGACAATATCACAACTTATTACCACACAACACACATTTTCTAACCTTAAATTACATTAAATTAAATGTAAAATGTTCTAAATATTAGTTCTAGGTTTTTCTTTACTTTTCTTTGTGTAGAAATTCAATATTATAATTCTGACTTAACTCTGATTTGCATTAACTATGTATGTACTTTGATAATTTTGTACTTGTCAATAATTTGTGGATAACGCAGCTGGTTGCACTGTTTTTAATTAAGTTATATTAAGCTTTTATGTAGTAAGTAAACAGTGTAAGTAATTGCTTGTTATTACCCGTGACTGTACCCAATTATGATATTGTATGGTATTCTCTTGTTCTTAATTATTAGACGGAGACAGTAGAGCTACTGACTGGTCGTTGTGCTAATGTTCACGTCTGTGTCAATTAAATATATATAATTTTTTTCTTTGTTACAAACTTTTACAAGGTTTGAATACTTAGATAAGTTAAATTAAATTAATCCTTTATTGAACAAATAAATTACATTTAAACACACGTTACATACACTGGACATATATAAAGGTGAGCTTATTTCTAGAAGAGATCTCTTCCAGCCAACCCTAGCTGTGGTGTAATAAGCAAGTATGCGGGACTAACACTAAACTTATAAATCACCTAAGTCTTTGCCTAACTACTACCCGGTCAAGTTAACTATCACTTTTATTACTTTTATTAGGTACTATAATTTTTATTATAATATATTATAAAAATATATTTAAAAAAAACTAATTATGTTGCAAAACCAAGTTCTGTATTTAAGTTTTTTTAGAATAATAATAAGGATTTTGATTATGTTGCAACAGGATGTCACTGATTAGCCGTTAGACAGGTGCTGGTTGAGCTTGTGTTTGAAACATTCTACCGATGAACTGTCACGAATGCTGGTAGGCAGTCTATTCTACATTCTAGTGGCATATAGATAGGTACTGTAAATGATTTGTGGTAAAAATTGGAATTACATTAGGGACATATTAGGGTTTTTGTGTCACAGGATCGTTTGGGACGGGAAGTTGCATTTTAATATTTTGGCAGTGTAGGTAGGCAGGCCTCTAACAAAGTGGACCGACGATCTGGTGGAAGTTGCGGGAAGCCACTGGGTACGCCACCGGTCGCTGTGGAGATCCTTGGGGGACGCCTTTGTCCAGCAGTAGATGTCTTTTGACTGAGATGATGATGATGAAATATTATAGGCTACATTTATTTAAGGATATAGTGATTCCTAGTATCTATATACTTCAGTGAATAATCAAATTTAACAAAATCTATACGTAATTTTCTAACTCTACAAATTTAAGACGAACCTAATTTTCTATTTAAAAAAATCAAAATTTTAAATAAACAGCGTTTTTCTAATTTCCTGAATTGAATCCTGTGAATCATGCACTATTTGCACCCCTTTTGCTTGTATGTACATCGACCGAGATAGTTGTGTTCACATCGAAAATAGAGTGTATAACGTTTGTCTACGTCATTTCGGTGTCCTATAACGCAAGGTATTAAAAGGGTGCACAACCTTGCGACTATTTATAATTCCATAATTAATTTTAACACAAATGTTAGCTATATGCGGCGGAAAGTTATGTCACTGTGACGTTTTATGCGAACGTACGGTGCTTATGTAAATGTACCTTTTGTTGATCTAAATATACTCTGAATAACTCTTTCGATGTTATATAAGAGGCTTCCGGTTTTAATAGTAATTAATGTTTTGCTAAAACTGAAACTTTGAAATACATAATGTTTGTCTTCAGTGTTGATCGTCGTTCTCTTACTATAAACGTACTATAAACTTGAAAAATTATTCAAAATTGTATGCAAATGAAGAAACCTTAAATTAACTACAATTAAAATAAATATACCTATCAAATTTGAAAAATGTGTAAAGTACATTTTGATCATGCGTATCTAAATAAACGCACTCTCATTTTCAATTAAGAAAAAGTTTATCTTACTTCGTAGTAACCACTCTACTCTACTAACACTCGTGTATATCAGAATATTTCTTTCAGTCTACTGTTAGCGTAAGTTTATATCACAGTGATACATTTTCACAGGCTCTTCCTCATCAGTTTCAAATCCAATGTCAATTAGAAACCGTCCAATGTCGTTCGAAAGCCGTCTATTAAAAACTATGCTGGCATAATGGCTCATATATTCTGGAACGTGGGAGCGATCGAGAGACAAAAGAAAAAAAAGTAAACAAGCACGCGTGACGCGACTTTGAAAAACAATGGATTGTGAAAAACAAATGACTACAGTCAACTAGTGATCTGTTGAACTAACTGTTATGGCGGTTGAGTAACTGTGATTTGCGCTGTACTGTGATAACGTCTTGTGCAACACTTTGGTTCGAACCTTTTCACCGATAGAGTCTGATTAATGAGACAAACATTTTTTTTTGCTTGCGTAGTGTTTACAAGTCGAAGTACACCTTTGATTGTATAACATGATATTTCTTTCAAAAATGTTTTTATCTAAAAATACATATTTGTGAGCTGAGCTCTACTGACTAGACAAGAAAACGATGATAGTTGCCCAATCCGTTGTGAGCAATTAATCCCGGCATCATGCCCGCCTTCCTCTAGATTCTTCGGTGCATTCAGGGCTGATAATGAGAGCGTAGTATCCGAGCCGACGGCGACGCTTCCAAAGGTGACTTCAAGACTTCGATCGCGGAAGATCCTAGCGCCTCTATAGGCTCTGATTTCGACTCGGGTTAACCGTGTCCTGGGTAAGAGAAAAAATGTTATTAATTGCCTATAGTCTTTAACCGGGTTTATGGGAATCGAAAATCATGATTTTACCCCTAACCTTTGTTACTATTCCATCCTACAAATTTTTTAAAGGACATCGTCACAAGATCATTACCTTACATTATTGGAAAGACTAAAGTATGTTTTGCATTTTTTAACGCATTAGCAGGGATTAAGCCAATACTCATCAATTGTAGCGATGACTTGATTTCAATGATGGGGGCCTTTGCCCAGCAGTGGGACAGTATTTGCCTTCCAGCCTGGGCTTGTGATCACCAACCCACACTTTGATTTCAATGATAGAGATCTTGCAGTGGGACATTAACAATATAGGCTGATAACTACTTACTGGAAATACCTATAAATGACATTGGTCGTTGACACAAAGTTAAGTTGTTTCCAAGAATATCTAGAAATGTACCTAATTCAATACAAATTAGCTTTGTTGACACGAAAGAGAGCATAGAACAGCCATACAAAGACACGTGTTGAATCGTCAATTCCACCGAGACTTTCCAATGAAATATTTAACACACTGCGCACACGCATCGAATATTCATCAAAGGAACAATAGCAGCCGGCCATAATTTTAGGCTAGGGTTACACACGTGTTACGCTAATATGAACTCTACAGCCGACCCTTTAAAGTCTACGTTTACTGGTGTTTTACTTTGTGTATTCAATGGGTTCGAACATAATGACGGAGACGTGTGCAGTGCATGCCTTTAAGAATAAGCATTTGAGTACTAAGGCGAAATGATATTTCAACTAAAAAAACTATTGCGCTCTCGCAAAGACAAAAGCAGATCGAGTTTGACAAAGACAGTTCTTATCACAAGGCCATAGAGTTTAAGTTAATCATCGCTTATATTTTTCGGGATCAAGTGGTAACTGGGTCATGATAGTCATCAGCCAACCATGCTGGACTCAGGCCTTCTCAAGAACAAAAGAATATCTCCTCGATCTCCCCGCCCGGTCTTGAACCAGCACGCTAATCGAATGCGAGTTTAGGTTTCTACATCAAAAAACGGGTAAACGTGCCTTTGAAGCACGTAGGAAAATTAAAGTATTTCCAAGATATCTTACTTTGGTCACCCATCCGATGACATTACAAGATCGCAATCTAAACGAGCAAATCGCGGGATCGAAATTCTCGGGTAACAAAGAACACTGAATAATAGCAAACGATAATACTGAATATTATATCTATATGTAGGTATATGGATTTATCTTATTTAAACTGGGATCCATAGGTCAAAGAATTTGAAATCGCGAATGACAATAAGTAGAGCATATAAAGATATTAAGGGTCAAGTTGCACATATGAAAGCTGAATTTGTTAATAAGGAGGAGTTTCACTCGTAATAACCGCCTCTGTCTAGTAATGCCTTGTATTTGATTAAACCCTCGTTCTGAGACCTTAGAGGTCCCAGGTTCTGTTCTGAAACCCAATGGAGAATAAGTACATATAATTGTAGCGGTCTGGTTTACTAAACAACAACGCCGACATAGCGTTGTTGTTTAGAGAGCTAATTAGCTAAAAGCCTAGACAATTAGCCAAGATAAGATAGCCAATTGCATACGGGTGGAAACACTATAGTCGGCCTAATCGTCACTTACAATCAAATGAGAAGAAAATCAAGCATCCTATTGTTGTAAAAAGTAACTGTTTTTTCTTTGATTTTCATAGCACAAGATTGTTACCTAACAACTTAATTTAGGACCGGGAATTGGTATGTAAAATTGACCCCTATTTATTTACAACACCAAAAAAGTAATATTACTCAAAATGTTATGCGATATTGAGCTTTATTTATAATGGTAAAAGAGTACTAGTGACTAGCATCTCGGTGATGAATGACCCAAAAGGCTAAAAATACAGAAAGGGCACATAGTAGTTCCATACAATATGTTATTGATGTGCCATATATGCGTGATATGTCATTGTGTCTTGTCAAGGTTTAGAATGAAAATATTATTCTTATCCACGGAAAATATATACAGCTGCCTGAACGACCAAAAAGGATATTGGCTTTTGATCGGATTGTGTGCAATATGAAATATATTGTAATATCAAGTTTATTACTTCGGTTCCGAGAAATCAAGCTCAGTATTATATGAGAATAGGTAGGATCCTCAACTATCTTTGTGGTCTTTGTCTGAGCGGTTTTAGTTTTTTTTGTATGTATGTACAGTCACGAGCATAAAATAAATTTATAATTATAGAATTATTATAATTATAATATTAGAATTATTCACTGCAACTTCAAAAAAAAGATATGCAACCAAAGTTTTATCAAAAAATCGTAAATTATTGGAAGCAATTTATTAACAAATTATCGTGTTTACATTTTTTTTATTTAAATAAATTAATCAATAAAAAATAATCATTATTAACACGTTGACTGCCGCAAAAGCAGACACAATAGAAAATTTATTGTTTGTCTGTCACCGGTAGGGGTGCCAACCGTACTCTAAAACAGAGTATTGTACTCTATATAATGTAGGCGTACTCTATAATCTATAACACTAATAGAGTATTCTAATATGACTGTCAAATGCTTCAACATGATTTAAACTATCAGCCTGGTGTTTGCGTAATCACATGCACTTGAACCCTAAAAAATGTCAGTCAATATCTTTTACTAAGAAAAGGAAACATAAAATTCATTTCAATTATAAACTGAGCGGCCAGACTCTTAAACGAACTACTCAGGAATCTCAGGTCAGGAAGGTCAGGGATCTGGGAATCACATTTGATGAGCAATTATCTTTTAGAGAGCATTATGAGGATATCACAATGAAAAGTTTAAAAACTTTGGGCTTTATAGCTAGATCAACTGTGCACTTCAGGAATCCTGACAGTTTAATTTACCTATTTAATAGTCTGGTTAGAAGCCGCCTCGAGTATGGCAGTGTTATATGGTCTCCTAATTACACAATTCACTCCGATAATATAGAAAAAAATCAGAATAAGTAAATGTCTCAAAATAGCAGCGTTTCGCTCAGGCGTAGGTCGTAGACTATTTTCCTACTTAGAGAGGCGTAGTCATTTCAAAGTTACATCTCTAGAAACACGCCGCAAGCAGCAAGACCTCCTTCACTTGCACAAAATTGTTCATTCTGAACTTGATTCCCCCAACCTTCTTAAAATAGTCAATTTCAACACTAGATCTTTCTGGCGAAATAGACAGAAGCTTTTTATACTGCAAACATATAGAAACAATACCTCATACTATAACCCCTTAGTTCGGATGTGTTGCTTATACAACGAACTGTCGCAGGAACACAACGAGCTGGATATTTGTATAAGTAATCACATCGCGTTTAGATATAAGGTAAAAAATATCTTGAACTGAGATGTCCAGTCAATGTCCAGTCATGTCTGTCACCTGTTTCAACTGTATTATAATTTATTTACGTGCTAATGCTTGTCATGCTGTGTGAACACGCTTTTGGGTTTCGATCTGGATTAGATAATTGTATAGGCTACTATTTAGCATAAGCTACGATTGTTACCTGTTGTGTACGCCATACTCTTTTTTACACAATGTTTACTATACTAGTGCCAGTCATGTAATATTATGCAAACCCATTATCAGAACCAAAAAAGTCCAAAAGAGCTCTTGACCTATTTTAAATTTAGTCTAACTCTAAATTTAAAATTAAAAGGTTTGGACTCCTGCAATTCTTTAAAAACCATGAAAAACTGTTATGTGCTGCAAAATGTACAAAAAATACCTTTTTAAAAATATAAAATAAATGATACTCTTTTTTGAATGTCCGTACTCTTTATTTACCTCCTTTGAAATCAGATATACTCTATTTCTTCCAATAAAAGTTGGCAACCCTAGTCACCGGTGACCACCACGGCGATTAAAGTCTTAATAAAAATAAAATATTTTTTGAGCTATACTCGGAGTAAATAATTCTGTCTGAAATGTAAAATGTGTTCATATATTTGAAACAATTACTATATACCTATATATTAATGCTAGTGACTGTACCTATGCTTAGAAATTTTACTTATTGTTTATGCCCTTCAAGTCGGAACACAGACGCTTTTGTCTGACGGCATAGTTATGTTAAACATCCACGTAAGTGCGAGAAGCGTATTCTTGCATTTCTGCATACACTAACTTAAATTATATGACGTTAAATATGTTTGCTTATATGCAGGGGGAAATCTCAAAGACTAATAAACCGATTATAAAAAAGCTCCTAAAACGCATCCTTTTACACCCTGGCACCCTGGGAACGAGAGGGGAGGATTTTACCGAACTTAACCGAGGAAAATCCCAAGAATAATATCTCAACCATCATCATCAGCGCATCTCTCTCAAACGTAGGACTGAACGAAATGGGATAACTCTAAAAGCCGCATACACGACACCTCTACTGCGAACGATCCTCAAAGGGTTGTGACGACCACCGTCACCACCCGACCAGAATTAGCTCCCACTTGTTCCGTCGCAGGACGCGCCGTTACTGTCTAGTTAGTACCGAATAGTGGGGCGATAGTCTTATCACCCCACTTAAAATCAGAAGAGCAGACTCCCGATCCGCTTCCAGGGCCGTGAGGAACGCAGGTTACTCTGCCGATTCACATAACTACTACATAATACTTCTAGCATCAGTACCCGGCAAGGAGTTCGATATTTTTTATGATACACATCCAGATCTTGCTAGAGCATGCATGGCCCTGTAAGCGAAAAAAAATAAATTGGTGTCCTTATTTAAATTGTGCATCGTCTTAGTTTTAACTGTAATATTGAACAATTCAATATAATAATAATTAATAACGAGCCGAGGTACCCTGCCCTTCACCTCGATTTTGTCTCTGAAAAGCTTCGGCTTGGGCCGCCGAGGACCAAACATCCCTGCGCAAGCGCACTATTCACACCATCTTTCTTTTCTTTTCTTCTTCTAGTACTCAAGTTAATCATTCATATAAGTTGCTTTGTTTATCATTCATATCAAATCGAGGCATGGAGAAAGTCACAACTTGTTATAAGGCCTACCTTTTAGGGTTCGATCGTAAAAATATTTTACGACATGTCTCGTGTTGCGATGTAAATGGCATGCTGGCACTGTCAACTGTTTTACATTTGCTATACATTTATTATATGTCTGACTTGCCTTTGCATTCAGTATCGTAGTGGCATCACAGTTCGACATAGTATCCCGGTGTCCGACATCAGTTTCCATCACCAAAAAATAATATAGAATTTCATTTATACTGTACTGGATAACATGACAGGCAACAGTTGTTCTGTATTCAATGGTTGCTGAAGTTGAATTAAAAATAGGGGTGAGGAACTGATCTTTGAAGATCAGTTCCTCACCCCTATTTTTAATAATTAAAGAAATGAAATGAAAAATATTTATTTAGTGTCACACTTGAAATAAAATAGAATTAAAAAATGCAAAGTGACACAAAAAAGGTATCCACTCTGCATTTGTTAGAACACCAAAGGTGTCCCGACGCTGATCTTCCGTGGATACCTAGAAAAGAGGACACCAGAAAACAACAATCAAGAGAAACAAAATGTACCTCTATATACTACTATAAATAATAAATATCACGATTATGCAACCATGCTTATTGAAGTACTTAGTTAGCAACCCGTTAAAGATAATCGTACCGTCTTGTGCGTCATATTAGTGAATTGTAATTAATTAATCAGTAAAATATCAGCTATACAAAGGTGATAATTTAGATATTTGCACATTTGTTTTAGATTTTAGCACAGACCTGGGTGGTACCAAGAAAAGACAGACACAGCGGAAGTCAACTAATCAGCCTCTGCCTTTCTAAAATATATTTTTTAAATTAAAAAAAAAAAAAAAAAAAGGAAACAGTTTCGTTATCTGTCGCGTGTCAAATACTGGTGGTATAGGTCGCGCCAAACTTCTAGTCCCCTCTGAAGTTGGCGCGATTCCCGTCGCAGTAGTAAAAAATAGGCGATTGTAGGGTGAAGACGGGGACGAGCGGTAGGGCCTGACTGTACAGCTGCGCAACGAAGCAACTTCAGAGGGGACTAGAAGTTTAGCGCGACCTATACCTATAAACATTTGACTCTTTAGAAGTCCTACTCTCTTTGCAATAAGTTACCAGATAGAAAACCAATATTTTAGCAGTTGACGGTTCATAACACCCAGATTCGTTAGTCAGTTTCTTTTATATCACCATTGTAATTAAAACAGTTACACATGGTCACATTAAGTCATAATAACACATCACACAGGCCTAGTGCTATTAGGTAGTATACTCCCCTTCCCTGGTCTGGAGGGGCCCTCATTTGTCCGGCTCAAAAAAAAGCCTACTGCCAAAATTAGTGCTGCAGTTAACACTGGTCTGTGTCGTCAATTTTTCATACAACAGCGCTATTCGGTTTGGTTGGTGGTAGGGCTTGTTTGTCCGCCTGGCTACCTACCACCATCTTATCTAAAATATGTCGCCATAATATCAATGTTTGTAGCATTGTTGTGTTCCAGCAGCTATAGGGATAAGATAGCCATTGCCGCAGAAGATGAGGATTACGGTTATAGTTCACTTTTTTTATTTATTTATTTTACGGGTAAGCACAGTGCCTTGATCTCACCTGATGTTACGTGATGATAAGGTCAATTGGTGGAAGCGCACTTCACCCGGGACCCTCAACTAGTGAGGCACTGGCTATCTTATTGTACAAACATTGATCTTATGGCGACATATTAAGATAAAATGGTGGTAGCTAGCCAGGCGGACAAACAAGTCCTACCACCAACCAAACCGAGTACATAAACATGTACCCCCCGCTGGGAATCGAACCTGGGACCTCTAGGTCTAAGCGGTGGTCTTAATCACTAGACCACAAAGGCGGTTCCACCATTTCATCACTTAACATCATGTGAAACTAATATAATTATGATGATGATGATTCTGATGACGATGAGTATGTTATTCAATAAGACACGTATTCACAAAAACTATTTACAATCCTAGCTATTAGCACTAAGTAAGGAGATCCAGAAGGTAAGCTCCATACAACGCTCGAGCAACGCTCACGTATACTATAGCCAAATTCGATAAAGAATGTTTACCAACAAAGCGTTGCCAAGCAACCAGTGACAGGCATGTATTGACAACCATTTCCAGTTGATCAGCAGGAAAGATTTTACGTAAAAGATTAATTTATATTAAATTAAATATTGTATGAAAAATTTAAAACCAAAAACCATTGTACAATCATAGCTTAGTTTTAACCTATATGAGTGAATATATTAGCTACCTTGAAATAATTAAAAAAAACTGCACTTGAAGATACAATAATTTATTTAGTACATAAATTAATTAACTGCTGTTATAATCCAATTTTCATTAACGTCAATTCAATTTGTTCATTCATGAATGTTTGTTTTCCATTGCAAATGCACTGTTTACGCTGCAGATTTCAGAGGTAGTTAAGGCGAAGGGTAAGGCACACTAGCGCCACCAATTGATAATTTGACAATTACTAACGGACCGGATCTTATTTTAAACACTGCGTACCGTCCGACAACAGGAAAGCATCTATAGTATTTATTTAATAATTGTGCACTACTTTTTGTTGCGTGGTTTATTCACAAAACGGCCTATCGCATTTATTCACAAACAATGGCCACTGTTGGTGTTAGCGAATGAATACAAAAACAAACCTTAGAGTAGTGCACAATTATTAAATAATAGATGTTCGCCTAGTGTCGGAAGGTCCGCAATGTTTGAAAAAAATCCAGTTTAGCAGTTATCAAATTAAATCCATTAGCGGCGCTATTGCGCCTTACCCTTCGCCTTAAGATAATCGACCCCATATGGATACTAGTGTCATCTTCATTTGAAATGCTAGTTTATTATATCGGAATTGTTTAGAATACCTTAATTTTAGTAATGACATTTGTAATAGGGTTAACAAGTGAAAAAGGTTAAGTTAGGTTTTTTTATACGTTCTTCGTATTATAACGTTTTTACCGACGACGTTGAGCGACTGATTTAAGTGAGATGTGTAGTGAGAATAATAAGTGTTACAATATCTTTTATGTAAAATGCAGTAATCAAGTAATAATACGAAAAACACAAAAACAATTTTGTCCAGTTTTGTGATGACCCTAATTTGGTTTCTTTACTTATTTATTTTTTATTTGTTTATTGTTTACTTGTTAATACTCAATTTATCGAGTTTGGCCAGAGTATAGACAACCTTTCGCGAACACGAAATCTCGCAACAGCTGCACTTGGACGATTTCAGCTGTTGTGCGACTCCGTGTCCGTGAGGGTAGGTATATTCATAGACAGTTGCCTTCAAACTGTATATACAAAATATTAAACAAGGTTTTTTTTATATTAAAAGGAGGCAAACGAGCAGGCGGGTCACCTGATGGAAAGTAATCGCCGCCGCCCATATACACCCGGAAAACCAAAGTAATCGCCGATGCGTTGCCGGCCTTGAGGAAGGAGTTGGATCTTGAGAGGGACGTAGGAATTGGGGAGGGGTGAGAGATGGGCCTCCGGTACTTTCACTCCAACAGGTGGCCGTGTTCCAACGTACTTACCTAACTCTATGACTCTACGTGCCATTGTTTTTCAAAAGCGCTCGAAACGCGACCATCAGACTGAGCAAAAGTAATAGGACGCACGAACCGCAACCATTCGGTGGAGGCATTTTTTATTACCGTGCCGTGCTTCGGAAGGCACGTTAAGCCGTTAGTCCCGGCTGCATTAGCAGTCGTTAATAACCACCAATCCGCACTGGGCCCGCGTGGTGGCTCATGGCCCGTTCTGCCTGTCCATCCATAGGGAAGGCTCGTGCCCCAGCAGTGGAGACATAAATGAGCTGATGATGATGGTGATGATGATTTTTTATTCTATTTTACAAAACGCACGAATCGCGACCAACTTGCTTTTTTACTAAAAACCGACGACGCACGAACCGCTACCGTTCGTGTAATTTGCTCGAGCGCGGTATGTATTAGTTTTGTATGAAGCTTACTTTCTGCAGTCTCCTTATTTTGTGCTATTGGTATTCACAAGACCGCGGAGTTTTATTTACGAGAATGGTCTAATAAACAGAAGTGTTAGTCTTGACGATGGTAATAAAATTGAGCTTACGTCGTCAATACTGAGCGGGATTATGTAGCTTTTAACCGTCTTCTGAATTGAAATAGATTTTTTTTAATCTTAAATGTTATGTTATGTTTTTTTTTTATTTTGCAATTGTTTTACAATGAAGTGCTTCGCCGTCACGTCATCTTATTTGTGCCTTTTTAATTTTTTTGTTGGACAAAATACAGGGAGAAATTCCGTAAGATGAATTTCTCCCTGTATTTTGTCCAACAACAATTTAATAATGCGTAAGAAAATCCAGAATCCTGAAACCAATGAAGAACTGGCAAGATATTTACTAAGCATCAAAACTAAATAATAGTAATTTCCTAGTTTAACTATCATAGTATATTATTTATATATTGGATTAATACCATCTTGCTACGGACACTAGTAATTTTGAGAAAAGACAAAGTGTTGAAAAAATCACACGAGCTAGATTCGAACCCGCACCCCATGACATACCGGGTTAGGTGCACTGCCAACTATGCTATCGTGTAATTGAAATTTGTTCGCAACAATATTTGCGTAAAATTATATGTAAATTATCAGTAGTCTTCATGTTAGTATTAATACCTACCTAATTATTTTATAACGTTTATCACCTAGTCCCAGAATATTCAGCGATTGTACAATCATAGTACCTACTTACCTAGAACCTAACTTACTACTAAAAACTAACTTAAAATCCACTTACATTCCTACCAACAACGTGTAAATAATCAACTAGCTGCAAACGTAGCGTCAGAAAAGGGCAAAAAGTTAGATCTCCTGAATTTATATGAATAAATTCTTGTGAGGAGGAGGACGCTTGAAAAATTCATTGTACATCGCCAGAAGAGCCAATCCCGGGTCACTACTCAGCCCGGGATAGTGGAGGGTCCTAGAGTAACGAGATTTTGCTTATTGAAATATAAAACCTGCTTTGATATTTCTTGGAAGTCCAATTTGTACGGCAAAGAGAAATTTATTACATCCGTAGTATTACCTTTGGTAAACAAATATTGTTTATCCCTGTTTTCTTACAAGTGATTGGTTGATGGTAAGGCTTCTTTTAAGTCCGCCTGGCTAGCTACCACCATTTAATCTGAATACGTCGCCATAACGTCATTGTTAATAGCATTGTTGTGTTCCGACAGTTAGAGATAGGATAGTCAGTGCCTCTGTAGTTGAGGATTTCGAGTGAAATGTGGTGGACCTTTAAGTATTGAAAAAAGACAAAGTATTGAAAAAAAACCACGAGCGGGATTCGAACCCGCACCCCATGACATGCCGGGTCAGGTGCACTACCAACTATGCTATCGTGGCTCAATCCAACTCGCCGAAATTAATCAACACTATCTACTCCTACTCTGTAAGCCAAAGGAGCCCTATTCAATGTAGACAACTACTTTAATTTGTTTGCAACAATATTTTCTTGGTGAGGAGCTCGATGGCGCAGTGGTTAACGCGCCTGGTCTGCGAGTGCTGAGGTTAAGCAACTTTCGCAAAGGCCGGTCATCGGATGGGTGACCAAAAATTAATCATCTAGAGCTCCTCCGTGCTTCGGAAGGCACGTAAAGCGGTTGGTCCCGGCTGCATTAACAGTCGTTAACAACCACCGCACCGCACTGGGCCCGCGTGGTGGTTTATGGCCCGTTCTCCCTATCCATCCATAGGGAAGGCCCCAGCAGTGGGGACGTATATGAGCTGGCGATGAATATTTTCGTAAAATTATATGTAAATAATCGACCTTAAGTATAGCATCACTCAAAATAAGTGAAACGACGCCAAGTGATACCCTGTGTACAAGAATATAAAAAATTTAACATTTTAAGTATCTATAGTCTACAAAAACGTATACCCTAACAGTGTCCAAACGTGTGCTATCATAAACGTATGCTAAACTTAAACCTAGTTTAAATTGATGCTGTCTCAAAGTGTGTTAATAAAAGCAGAAGGGACAACATCAGCTTATAAAAGCAGGTCTAACTTTTCTCCATGTTTTGGAAGAACAGTTTTAATGTTTTCTTTCTCTGACTTAAAACACTTAACTTACCTTCCCAAGCTCTTGACTTGATAAAAAGGTGGCCTTCATGAGTGAAAGTGAAACTTTTTATAACAAACCTCCACTCAAGGTTGTTGAAACGCCTTTACATACATTTAAAGCACATGGCACAACAACCCTTATGAATAGGATTTATAAATAAAATAGAAGATTATGTAAAAGACAAAAATGTTTGGTTGAAGCTTTACTTATTATGCATGATGTTATGTATTTTTTCATTGCTTATTTTGTATTTGCTGAATTTTTTGTAGCTTCTACTTAATATACATTAGGACTTTACCGTAGGGTTTGCGAAGACGTGGCACAGATGTGCCCTAAAAAAATCTTTTAAATATAAGGTATTTTCAGTACCTAAGTGGAGTTCATCTCATTTGTTTCATACATCATCTTATCCATGAGCGAGATACGAACCCACACCCTATGATAAATTTACACGGGTCGGACGGAACTAAGGTAGCCTAATTGGTAGTGCATCTGACCATGCAAATTAAGAGCGCGGGTTCGAATCCAGCTCAGCTCATGGAATTCTATAACACTTTTTCGAGTCACGAGTCTTCCCTATGGATGGATAGAGAGAACGGGCCATAAACCACCACGCGGGCCCGGTGCGGATTGGTGATTATTAACGACTGCTAATGCAGCCGGGACCAACGGCTTTACGTGCCTTCCGAAGCACGGAGGAGCTCGAGATGGTACATTTTTGGTCACCCATCCGATGACCGGCCTTTGCGAAAGTTGATTAACCTCAGCACACGCAGACCGGGCGCGCTAACCACTGCGCCATAGAGTCTCTTAACTCATACACGTTAACTTACGGATACGAGAATTCGAATGGTAAAATTGCCACTCTTTTCGTCACCAGGACTGCTCCAATACCATACAAATTTATTCATAAACGTCATCGAATAGCAAATAAGATTCGCCCTAACCATAGAGCACAAACAGGAACTATTTACTTGTGCAAACTGTAAACAGTTCCGCGCAGTTAAGGTTTTATTATTTCATTAGCAATGATGGCCATCGATTACCTTCGAGCACGCCATAAAGGATGTTCAATTATTCAATTGCAATATTCAATGTTAATAGGAAAGGTCACGGTCGGGAAAGTGTAACGATTTTATTCGTGAAAGAGTTTACTGTTGCCCTTTACAGAGTTAGCGGGCTGATGGACAGTAGGAACTTTTATTTTATGTTATTAAATGCCTCAATAGCCGAGTACTAATTCATATTACATAACTACTATCACTTGTTTGATGGCTCGTTAAGATACCAATAATCGGACCGATTGTTTCGCCGAGGATTTGTACCGATTTTGTCACCGACTTTTTATAGGACGTGTGCGTTGCAACATAGAATTCCATACGTTTGATTTTCATTCATGTCATGACAAGACAGATTTTAACAGATGTACAAAAAAGACAGAGGAACTGCACCAGACAGTATTAGGGCGCTTTCAAATTAGGCGTTTAGTGTCGAACCGCTGTCGTGCGTTTGCACTGCGTTCCATATGCGGCTGTCGTGCGTGTGGCGTTTAAATGGCTCCGCACACTAGGCGACACGCGACTGCGACAGTTCGGCGACTAGACGCGACGACAGGCTGCGGCCGACAATTTTCATATATTTTGTTCATAGCTCCGCACACTTGGCGTCAGTCGCAGAGTCGCGACGGCAAGCTAGGGGAGTCGCGAAACTGACGCTTACAACTGTCGTACGACTGTAGTCGTGTGTGCGCGTGCTCTACGCGACTAGACGCGGCGACTAGACGTAGCGACAGTAGTTCAGTGTGCGGAGCCATTTATATGAAAACGCACGACAGCGGTACGACACAAAACGCCTAATTTGAAAAAGGCCTTAAAGTTAATAATAATTATGTACGTTTTGTATATATTTTGTTTATTAATGTTTTTTTTAATTGAACTTTTGCATCCTATCATATCCTATCATTGCTAAAAAGAATGAGTTAGCAACATCTCACCATTAACCCTGTTCATAAACAAATAAAATAATTTCATTTCCTTTAATATTCTGTCTGGCCTTCAAACCAAATCAAACTGAATGCAGAAATGTATCAGCCAGCCCAGCCTGAGATCGGTGGTCCACTACTACACTACAAAGACAGTAAGATCATCGGCCTAACCGTTTGCAGGGCCCACGGTCACAGGGAGAATCTACCGATTCGTTTTAAGTTACCCTTAAAACAGGGTATTTTAGACTCAAGGGTAACATTAATAGCAGCTCCAGATTCTTAAGTAGCTGCTATTAACGTTGTCCCTAGGCGTCTTTAGTCTGACTAGCTCTGAAATTATGACGTAGACTTAGGCGTAGAACCACTATTACTTAATATGTGGCAGAACGTCGATTTCAAAGATAAAATACTGTTTTTAATGTATTTAAAAAAACCCAATAAACGGTATCTCACAAATTATTTTCTCTTAGTATCATTTAGCTCGTTTTTTTCTATTTTTTTATTTTATTTTATTTATTAATGGAGATATCAGATTTATCCATACAGGTATAGAAAGGAAGAGGAACTCTTATTAAAGAATCCGCCTCTGATGTTTTTATGAGGGGCGGAAATGTACGCGTGATACCCATGATGTTGCAATAGTACAGTCGTCTACACATAAACCTATATAAATCTGTCAAATTTCTTCAATACATATTGTTTTCTAAAGTTTACGCGAACACTACACATTGAAATGAAACAACTTTTACGGATCTACTCGCGTTTATTTTACACATTACTTTTTAATGTTTATCCTGACGTTTCGAACCCTTCGCAGGGTTCGTGGTCACAGGGAGACTGAGGTGTTGGTCGTCTCAAAATTAGTTAGTAGCTTGTATACCCATTTAAATTTAATCAGGTGCGTTCCGTTTTACGCCGAAAGAGCTTACAGTATCTTTTGGTCTGGCAGTATGGTGTTGGGGCTGGGATTTCATATTTTGTATGATGGGATCCCAGGCTGGTGGTAGATTCTAACCATCTTCTCTATTGAAATTAGGATGTTTTTTAATTTCAATAGCCTCGCGTCTCATCCTAGGGATGAATCGTTGTTCTCTAGCGAGTATTTGTGGTTTATTAAATCTGATGTAATGGTTGGGCCTCTCTAGGGCATGTTCTTCAATAAATTTTCAACCATCTGTCTAAGACGTAATGTTCAAAGTCTATTGAGGAGATTTGACAGTTTGTGGTAGTGTGAAGTGCGGGCGTGTGTACATGGGTCACTGTGACCACTTTCCATGAAGCAGGCCGTATGCTCGTTTGCCAGTTATGTGAATAAACAAAACAAATCGTGTCTTTATATTTACTAGTGCACGAGAAAAGAAGAAAGTTTAATCTTTATTCAAAACTTAAATTCTTATAACTAAAATCTGCAAACAGAAATTAACTACCTGGCTACTAACATTAAGCTATGAGGAAACAGAAAAACTGCTTAATACCATTTCATAATACATACCTATCCATTATGCGCATCACACACTCACACCTACACGTAACCTACATCACATCACACTACCCAACCATCACAACACTTAATTCTATGTAATTTTATTCTTTAAGGTAAAAATTTATTATTATATAAGCTCTCCTTTTGCTCATTTCGTTTGCATTGCTGTTTAGTCTGTGGGGTGGGAACCTGGTGATTTGTAAAACGGGTTTTTGCCTTGTTCAAACACCAGTCTCTCACTAATGATTCTTACCTGTGTCACAATTTTTGTCTTTCATAAATCTAAATGTGCAATCATTTGTGAAGAGAAAATAAATGCCTTTATTATTATTATTATAAATAGTATTTGAACGGTAGGTTCAGTAGTGACAGTTTATCTTCACACACCTTCATGCTACCATTATGCTAATGCGAAACATTCAGCGCATAGTGGTACTCCTCTAACGCCATACATATTGCTCCTCCCTGGGACCTAGAAATTAGCAAATAGATAGGATAGCGTAGGTGACAGTGTAGGTATTTAAACACATTATACTGCCTTTTAAAAAAAGTGTTTAGAGGATTTAATTATGTTTTGTCCCGCGGACCATTACCGATGCTCTCACGGACCATATCGGTGGTCCGCGGACCACCTGTTGGGAACCGCTGCTATAGATAGAAGCACCACATGCGTGTACGAGCTATAAACCACTACGCGCGCCCAATGCGTTAAGGTGGTTAAGCTTGGACCAACGACTTTACTTAAATATATATATATATATATATATTTTATATTAAAAGGAGGCACACGAGCAGGCGAGTCACCTGATGGAAAGTAATCACCGCCGCCCATGGACACCCGCAAAACCAAAGTATTTGCAGATGCGTTGCCGGCGTTGAGGAAAAAGTTGGATCTTGGGGAGGGAGTAGGAATTGGGAGGGGGGAGGGGTGATAAATGGGCCTCCGGTACTTTCACTCACCGGACGAAACACAACAGCAACGAGTGCCATTGTTTCACGCCGATATTCTGTGAGAGGGTGGTATAACGCCGGTCGACCCGGCCCATTTCGTGCTGCATGCGTGGCTCTACCACTCGAACAGTGTCACTCATTTAGCACCACCCAGGGGTCACGTGTAGGGTCTCATGGACGCGAGTAACTTTAACCCCCAACAAGATTTAAGTAAAAAAACACAATATTTCAATCGGTCATTTGGCCCGCCTGATGGTAAGCGGTCAGCTCAGCCTATGTATGGACTTTAAAAAAACCTGAAGGATCACTTATAAGTGGCCGACCCTATAACAACCTTTTCACGCGCTTTTGAAGAACCCCATAATGTATGAACGTACATGAAAATATATTTCTTACCTTTCCCATGCTGACCTATTTGGTTTGCTTGTTTTATACACATTTTATACTCCGGTAAGCATACGCGGCTCTTTTTCGCTCTCCTCCATCACGATTCCCTTGAAAAAGACTTTGCACATTAATACTTAAGCGATGAATGGCGGTTCCAGCGGCCATTGAAGCGGTGCGGTGCGGTGCTTCGGGAGAGGAAACCTTGCGATTTCTCTAAAGCCCTCTTCTACGCCAAATTATGTATTTTTTCCGCGGTTTCTGTGTTTCAAGCTTAAGGCTACATTTGAACTGTACTTGCGGTACTTATGTAACCAACTGGCCAGTAGGTGGCTCTGTTTTGTTATTATACAAAATAGTTTTTTAGTTTTATTTACGCTGCAACGTGGAAGCGTTTTGTATTCATCTTACGTGCACTAGGCGTGCGAGATTTATGCATAACTCAAGCAAAGTTTTACTGTCTTTATTTTATACCAGGTGTTGTTTCAATGACAAACAAATTCTTGGTTTCGTTAACGTGATTGAATGCCAAATAAAACTCACACTAGGCGCTAGTTCTAAGACCTAAATCATTTAAAAGTAAAAAAAAACTCAAAACTAGGATAAACATATTGATAAGGAATTAATTTACTAAAATGGCTCCTTTTCGACTATATCTTATCGAACACAAATTTAATATATATCTCTCCTGACCGATTTCGGACATAACAACTGTACAAATTTAGTAGTGATAAGACAAGACCATCCGCTAAGGACGAAAAGACATTGTAAAATAGTTCGCATGAATGGTTTTGAAATGGAATTGGTTCACTGACAAATCTTTCAAGTGCTTGCTTAATAATCATCAATATCTTTGTATACCTTACGAGTATTATGCTGCGTATTTTGATCTTGTACAGTGCAATTTTCTTAATGTCTCTCGGCAAACTTCGTGATCGTCTGTCGTCGGATTTCTATTAGCTTAACTCTTTAGTATAGTCGCTACTAATCTTTTTACTTATAAATAACTTACTTAAGCATGAGGGGAAAAACTATTGTGTTATACGTAATTGATTAACGATTTATAGTTTTACAGCTCTATATATATAGTTCCATAAAGTTAATATACCAATATATTAACTTTATGATATAGTTCCATAAAGTTAATTTGGTATATTAACTTTATGATATAGTTCACATATAAAAACGAAACAAAACAACAACTAAGTGAGTTGTTCTAAATTCAAATTATACATAACATGATAAATCAAATCTTTGATGGACATGGAAATTAATATACGATTGCATTCGAAAATGTAATGATTGCACAGAGACTTTAAGAAACAAAACTCTATATATACTACTCAAAACAAAATAAGGGCCACGAGGTATTTTGTCTGTACCATGAAAATAATAAAACCAATATTAATTTTTTTGTCTCCATAACGAAAACTAATGTTGTTTTTACCGTGTAGACCAATAAATTTATTCCAATAATAATGATTAAAAAGTTTATTTGCTTTTGAAAGAAAAAACACATTTAAGGTTAAAAATAAAAACAATGTAAAGTTACTGAAAACAAAAGAAAATACTCCATGCTCATCTTTTAGTAACGGGTATGCCCCCCTCGTTTCGTTACGCACTCCTGAAGCCTGGAGTGCATGCTCTCAATCAAATGCCTGACATTTTCCATTGGAATCTCTTCCCAGGCTCTTTTAACAGCGTTGATGAGTTGCTGTTGGTTGTGGATTTCCTGATCACCGTCTCTAACTCTTCGTTTCAACTGATCCCACATGTGCTCTATTGGATTTAAGTCCGGACTGTTCGCCGGCCACGGCAAGACTTGAATTTGAGACGCTTCCAGTACAAACCGAGTCGCTTGAGCCGTGTGTGCACGAGCATTGTCTTGCATCAAGATGAATCCAGGACCCGCTCGCTGGGCAAATGGGATCACATGTGGTCTGACGACTTCCTCAATATACCGCTGAGCAGTAACAGTACCCTCATTTAAAATAGCGAGCTCAGTTTTGCCGTGTAAGCTTATCCCGCCCCAAATCATTACATTTGGACCACCAAAACGATCGACTTCATGGATGCAGGCTTCTGAAAATCTCTCGCCGCGTCTTCTCCATACTCTAATACGCCGATCGTCGTTAAAAAATTTAACTTTGCATTCGTCTGTGAAGAGCACCATGCCCCATTGGTTTATGTCCCAGTCCAAATGTTGACGGGAAAATCTTAAACGATTTGCACGATGATTTCTGGTTAATGGAATACGGACAACTCGCCTTCTTGATGCCTGCTGGTCTTCATGCAATCGATTACGAATAGTTTGGTCACTGACACGAGTACCCGTTGTGAGCCGTAAACGATTTTGCAGCTTGCGGGCCGTCGTTGTGCGATCTCGGCGCGCACTTAATCGAATGTAACGATCCTCTTGAGCTGTTGTAATGCGAACTCTGCCCGAACCAGGTCTTCTTCTAACACTGCCGGTCTCTTGGAAACGATTCCATAGATTTTGAATAGCTCTTCGAGAAAATCCCAATTGCAAACCCACAGATCGCTGCGAATGACCTTCTTCAATCATTGTAACGGCTCTGGTTGCTGTCAGCGAGTCCATATGACGCCTGCGTGCTTGTGGCATATTGCAAAAGATGTTTCTGACTCGAGATATCAATGAACTTTGATAATTTCTAATAAACCAAGAAGCTAAGGAAAGCAAAACGTCAAAGAAAATGCAATCAAAATTAATTTTAAATCAAATATTATTTAAAATTGTTGCCAGCATTAGATGAATACTACAATATTAAAAAGTTTAGGTATCAAAGAGTTTGTATACTCAATATTTTACTACTTTCAATATGTAAATGTTTAATAATTTACACCAAAATGAAAAAATACCTCGTGGCCCTTATTTTGTTTTGAGTAGTATATAATATACATACAATATGTCCCATTTCCGACCTCAGAGATTTTAAGGGTTGATTCTTGGCATAATTGTATTTATTTAAAAAATAAAAGTAGGGGTGCAACTCCAACTCCCTAGCAATGGCAGCTATTTCAATATTTAATGAATATCCACAAAAACGTGTACTTTAAAATAGCTATAGCGTCGGATGTGGATGTCCTATGCTCATAAAATAGATTCTATTCATATCTCTTTAAACTGTCTAAAAATGACATATTGTTACTTAAGACTTGTATATAAACCTAGGAATAATCTTCAGGAAGTCCAAACGGTAGTGCTGTCTCATTTTCTTTGCTCCTTCTCTCTTAAACGTAAAATCTAAGATGAACCACTTATCAAGTTCCAAAGTTTGTTGCAAAGCACTTTCCGAGAAGAGCGGTTTGCCCTATTATTCTACTACAGAAGTCACTGTCTTTTAAATAGTTCCTCTTACTTAGTTAATTTGGAAAAAAACAAATGGAGAGCTTTTGAAATAAAATTGGTAAAATGTCAGGAGATGTTATTAAAGGAGGAACATTCCTACATTCTATTAGATTCGACCCCGTACTTTCGATCCGGTATGTGATACTGAGTCAGGGTAGATTGAGTAGTACATATCTCTTCTGTGGTAGTACTATTAACAACTAGTTACTCTGTGCCGATTCCATCTGTATTTCTTAAAAACTTTTTAGAAACTTTAAATTTCTTTGCGTCTAATTGTGCGAAAATAACAGAAATAAAGTTAGCAGTGATTGTTTACCCACTAAACCAGCCAGCGTGGTTGGTATCTCATCTCTATCTTCTCAATCTCCCCATGTGAGAAGTACTGGAGCTTTATCATGAGCATTTAAAGCAGTATTATAGCTGCCGTAAAAGAAAATATATGTACAATAAAGTATTTTTGGTAGACGCCGCTACACAAGTCTTTAAAAGTTCATGGCAAGGTATAGAGCCTAGCTGTAGGTGTTAATGTTATAGACGATGATGATGTTAAAAACACAAATAAGGCACTCACGCTGACTGTTTGTCAGAACGAATTCAGAATACCTACTATAAAAACAAACAGCAGAATATGTTCTGAGAAGTCGTTGTCTGGTACTTGAGAATAGGGTAATACAACTGGGAAATCATGGATAATATGGTTGTTTACGTTCCAAACTGACTGCGTAGCTTTTTATCGTTACTTGGTATTACAATAGAGTAACTGCTTTAAACAAAAAGTAAGAGCGTTTGGGTACTAAACTCTTTAAAAGTTTTCATGCGTACAGTCACGAGCATTAAGGGTGCGCCGTCCGTAAGTGACAGGTGTCATATATTTTATTTGAAATGTCTTCGTCCATATTTTTTGATACCTAATATATACTTTGTTTATGTAACACGATAGTTTTTTCATCATATATCAACTTAACCGTGACTATACTTTTGGCTTTTTTGGTCGGCGCACCCTTAACTTAACATGTACCTATACACTTTTGACTAGTTTTGACTCTTATTCCATTGTATTAAGAGTTACATTGTTTACATGTTTTTGCTCGTGACACGCGGAAAGGGAATAGCATACCTAATACCAGTTATAGAATCATATTGGTTTGATTTAACTTCAGAGCTTTTCCTTCTTCTCTCTTAGTTAGTTGTGCTTATAATAAAATTACTAGTAAACACAGTATTAAAGTAAATAGCCCATATTTGTCCCAATGCTGAGCATAAGCCTCCATCATTAAAATCAAGTCAGTACTACAATTGAAGGCAATAGTTTAATCACTACGCATGCCAAATGCGGGTTGGTGATTACAAACCCGGGCTATGCATCGAAAAATTTCACCCACACTTTAGAAACACAAAAGTGTGTTAGTAGTAGGGAGTAAGACCCTACCTGGGAATTTAACCCAGGACCTTAGTGTGTCGAGCCGAACGCTTTGCCACTCGGCGGAAAAGAAACAGCTCTTGCTGAGTTTCTTGCGGCTTCTTCTCGGTACAAGGTCTCCATCGTAGACTTAACGAAGTCATGGCTTTAAATTGACGTTCAAAAAACACTTCTTGTTAAAGTTAATTTTGAATAAAAAAAAATTTAGAATTTTAAATTTTTTGGCCACCGAGGCGTGTACACAGTAGATCTACAGTTATTAATGGAAGCACCTTTACTATGCAGAATACCATGCCTCGCAATTATTTTTTTAATAAATAAATAAATTTAGTGTTAATTCCGCTAACAATATATTTATCAAGCTTCAATGATGATTTAGCAAGCAGGTAATTTTGCGTTTTAATTTTAATTGAAAATAAAAAATTACACAGCACTATGGTGACATGTATGGTTGAGCGACGACCTTCGCATGGTGGCTAACAAGAGCTGGATGAGAGTAGCCGCGGCTCGTGCTCAGTGACGTGCACTTGGAGAGGCCTATGTCCAGCAGTGGACTAGTATGGGCTGATGATGATGAGATGATGATGGTGACGTAATCCTAGTATACTCCAAAGGTTAAATCTAAACAACGGCACGTGTTATAGCAAGCGAGGTACCTACGTTATATAATTATTTTGCCAATAACGCCCTCGGTCACATGAGCCCTGATCTATTTATATTAAGCCAGCGGACTCGTATGTTTAACGCCAATAGTAGCTTAGGAGATCAAAGTCATCGATAATAACAGACAGGCCTGTTATTATACGGTAAATATTTTATATAGTAGTTTTACATTGTTATTAGCTTCAGTTTTTTAGGGACTTAAGGTTTGATTGATTTTGGTAGTTTCTTAGAGTTATCTACTGTCTACAGTCAGTCTAGTACATCATCATCATCATCATCAGCTCATTTATGTCCCCACTGCTGGGGCACGAGCCTTCCCTATGGATGGATAGGGAGAACGGGCCATAAATCACCACGCGGGCCCAGTACGGATTGGTGTTTGTTAACGACTGCTAATGCAGCCGGGACCAACGGCTTAACGTGCCTTCCGAAGCACGGAGGAGCTCGAGATGATAAACTTTTGGTCACCCATCCGATGACCGGCCTTTGCGAAAGTTGCTTAACCTCAACACTCGCAGACCGGGCGCGTTAACCAATGCGCCATCGAGCTCCTCTACGTCTAGTACAGTGGTTCTCAACCTTTTTCCTACTATGAACTCCTTGCCATTTTTTTTGTGAGCAAGGGCCACATAAGCTGTTCTTAAAAAAGTTTTATCTTTATTCAAACTTTTAAGGGTAACTTACACTACAAAAAGTATTTATAGCGTAAGTTCAGTAGTGACAGTTTGTCTTCACACACTTCATGCTACCAAAAATGCTAATGTCAAACGTTCAGCGCCTAGTGGTACTCCTCTAGGAACGCCATTATACATATTGTTCCACACTGGGACCTAAGAATAAACAAATAGATAAAGTAAGTGACAGTGCAGGAATTAAAAAAAAAACATTGTACTGCCTAAATAGTTCAGTGGATTTAATTATGTTCTGTCCCGCGGAACATTACCTTTGCTCTCACGGACCATCTGTGGTCCGCGGACCACCAGTTGGGAAGCACTGGTCACTAGACCAGTGCTTCTACTACTAAGTCATATGAATCTGGAACAAACTGGTAAAATACTGACAATTAACCTTTGTAGTATATGACTATTAAACATATTACTTTAATCTATATTTTTGTGGAGATCTTTAGGGGAAGCCTTTGTCCATCTGTGGACGTCTTTTGACGATGATGATGATGATGAATTTAAACGGGGATTCTTTGTTAACTATGGAATGTCAAAGTTTAAAATTGTATAGATGATGATGGATGATGTTGATATTGTTATGAAGTGCCTTCGTACTAGGGTTGTCATCTCTAAAATTTGGTAACTAGGTCAAGACGCCTGAAAACCCCGGATTTTGGAGCCCAGAACCCGGACATGTCAATAGGTTTTTATGAAACTCGAATTCCAATTGATTCGAGTTTTAATTTTCGATTCGAGTCCCTAATCCTAATCACTAATGCAGTGCCAGTGTCGGTTCGTTGGCTGTCCACACGACGGCGCGGCGGCCCAAGATTAATTTTTAAAACCCGGACTACAAATGAAACCCCGCCCGGACGCTACCCGGACGCCCTCTAAACTAGGACAAATCCGGGGAAACCCGGACGGATGGCAACCCTCTTCATACCAAACCTTCTTTATACACCTACAGGTTAAAAAGTAGGTATGATACCTTTTACTAATTAGTTTGCGTTAATCTCCGTTTAAATTCTTTGTTAACTGTGGATCGTGACAGTTTTAAAGTGTATAGATAATAATAATGTTGATATTTTTATAAAGTGCCTTCATCAGGCGATTGTTATATGTCTTTAATAAACAGTGGTATAAATAAACGCTCGCCACTCTCTCACGGTGACAGACGGAATGTCAAGTGGTGTACTTAAGTGATAATCAATAATACTCTCATAGAACAAATACTTCAGTGCGACCGACTTTCATGTAAGTGGTTGAATTCCTATCATCATCATCATCATCATCAGCCTATAAACGTCCCACTGCTGGGCACAGGCCTCCCACATGATCAGTAGCACGTGGGGATATTGGGCCATAACCCACCACGCTGGCCCAATGCGGGTTGGTGGGTTTTAACGACTGCCATCTTACGACAACAACCGGGACCAACGGCTTAACGTGCCTTCCGAAGCACGGAGGAGCTCGAGATGTTTTTAATTGGTCACCCATCAGGCGACCCGGCATTGCGAAAGTTGCTTAGCGGGCAAGATCGCAAGCCGAACGCGCTAGCCGCTGCGCCATCGAGCTCCTCATTTCCTCCTGAATTCCTATCAGCACGTTTTAAATGAGGTCACAAAGGGTATTGGAATTTACCTGTATACCTATTTTTATATGAGGAGCTCAATGGCGCTCAACGCACTCGGTTGCGATCGTTAAGGTTCAGCAAATTTCGTAAAATCGGTCATCGGATGGGTGACCAAAAATTTATCGCCTCGATTTTACGTGCTTCGGAAGCTGAAGGCACGTAAAGCCGTTGGTCCCGGCTGTATTAGCAGTCGTTAACAATCACCAATCCTCACTGGGTCCGCGTGGTGGTTTATGGACCGTTCTCCCTATCCACCCATAGGGAAGGCTCGCCCCAACAGTGTTTAAAAGCTATGTGGTTAGTGGCCGAACGGATGCTCGGGTTGGATTCGAGAAATCATGGTTTAAACCCCATAGCCCGGTAAGATTAATGACGTGAAAGCATGCCTAACACAGGCATATTAGCTTTCGAGGTGGGTACACAGGACTTACTGGCCAATTAATGGGTTAATAGCACAAAGGTTTATTTTTAAAAACATAAGCTTTATTCTGTTAATTGTTAACATGTGAAATTGACGTTTTTTTCTCACTTATTAACAAGTTTATTACTTCTAAAAGTCAATACCGGTTCTTAATATTATTATACACCTTTAATTAGGACTATGTTACTTATGCTTCAGTAATAACAATGATTATTCATTTTGTGTCTTTATGGCCCAATTTTTTTGAATTGACTTCTTTTTTGTTTCGCGGAATTTTTTCTTTTTAATGTCTGCTATATTTAGCTAGTGAAACAAACACACTACACTTAAATTTTTATAGTGTTAACATAAATAGATGCTAAGAAAATTAAAAAAAAACGTTAGTATGAAAAATATAATTTTATAAAAAAACTTCATACAAAACGTCAATTTCATAGGTAAGGACCTTAATAGCCGAAGTTTCTTCTCAAGTTCTCAGTACAAGGTCTCTCGCCCTGTGTAGACTTTACGAACCGATATGGCATATTGACATTCAAAAGATTTTTTTGTAGCCTAAATAAATAATTTTCAGTATTTTTTAATTTATTTTGGTATCTGAATGTCCCGGATTCAGTTCCCAAATCGGACAGTACGTTTCAGATTTTTCGATGTATATTCGACTGGGTTTGTCGTCAATCGAACATCAAGTCAGTCGTATCGCTCTATGAATTTCCTAGTAAGTACATTATAATAAAAAAAGGTAATTTTATAAATATTATAAAGTATCAATTCTTTTTGGTGTAAAAATGATATATGATATAAACTGAAATGAAAGTAAAAATAAATAATTATAAGCGCTCAGTTCATAATTCAAAAGAGTTTTAGGTTTTTATAATAAAGATTTACGCGAGCCTAGAGAGTCGAGGCTCCCAGCTCCACAACTTATTTCCAATATAAAGTTTTGAATACATCGTACCTAATATGAGTTTCAAATTGTGTCTCCAAAGTTTCCGAATAAATATTTGAGATATGATTTAAATAAAAGCATAAAATACTGTTCACGGGCAAATATTAAAAAGGTTGGGATTTTGGGTCGAGATTATGACAATTTTACTACTTCTGTGGTCTAGTGGTAACCAATCTCAGTATGGCTCGGTTTGATTCCTAGGGGGTGCACATGCTGTGTTCAGTTTCTGGTACGGCTACTACTAAATCCGCTCTAGCTACCTCCCATAGTCGGTCGCTGACAATTTTATATGAGAAAGTCAAATCTTCACTGTTTGTTTTACATATTACCATGGCCTAAACAATATTTTTATACAAGAAAAAACTATTTACGAATACCAGAGGGCCTAGGGAAACCCGCTGGTACCTATAATATTATTGAACATTTTAAAATATCTTAAATATTATGCAAAACATTACTTTATACGGACGACTATTGCGGAGTAATAAAATAAGAAGGCACAGCCTTCCAGCAAGACCTATAAGACCTATAAACTATTCTTCTCCCTTCGAACGGTCAGTCTCAAATCAACGAATACAAACAAACAAACGAATTGAGAACCTCCTTCTTAAATAAGTATTAACAAATAGGTCGGACACAAACTACGAACAAATGAGCTGTATTCCATATCAAGCTGCCGTTCCGTCCGGCCTAGCATCGGAGTTGGAGCATCGATTTTTCATTTTTTAATCATCGACACCGACCGACCGTGCCTTTTATGCTTGTACGAATTTATGAGGAGGTAACCCCATTACTTTGAGCTCGTTGGCCCATAGACTAGCGTTGTTGTGATTGAAAAAGTAACAAAACTCTTTCGTTACCGACTCTCTGGGTAGGAGACGAAATAATGCCGTTTGGGTGATTCAGAACTAGGTCCTTGTCGTTCGTGGTCCCTAGCTATCTCCGATGATGTTACTAAGTTTTTTATTGGTTACTGGTGAGTAGATCCCCCTTCCCCCTTTGAGTTTTAGTAGCTGAATGAGAAAGGAAGGAACGTCCTACATAATATTTTGGAGTCATGCTTCTTTTTAAACAGTTTCATTGGCGGTGCTAGTGTGCGGCGTAAAAACTCTTAAACGCCAGCCGCACGACAGCCGCACGACACACGCACGCTTGTTTTTATATGGAACGCAGTGAAAACGCGTTGAAAATTGAAAGCACTCTTAGGCCTCTTTCAAATTAGACGTTTTGTGTGGGACTGCTGCCGTGAGTTTTAATATTAAACGCCAGCCGCACGACAGCCGCACGCTTCTTTTTATATGGAACGCAGTGCAAACGTGCGTTAGCCGTCCGACAACAAACGTCTAAATTAAAAGAGCCCTTAGAGCCGCCCGGCGCCCCATGACTTCCTTTTCATAATTCCTTTTGTCGACTACACACGAGCACAAAGTAGAGAGACTGCAGAAGTTAAGCGTCATACAAACGCACTGGAGCAACACACACATAGACACCGACAAAAATCTCGCAACAGCTGCGCTCGGAATGTGCCGAGTTGTCTCGAGATAAGAGTTGTAAAACAGCGGTTGTTATCGTGTAGATATCCAAAGCAGTCGATAATCTATACCAATATTATAAAGAGGAAACCTTTGTAATTTTGTATGTATGTATGTTTGCAACGAATAAACTCAAAAACTACGGGACCGATTAAAAAAAAAATTTCACCATTAGAATGCTACATTAGCGCTGAGTAACATAGACTATATTAAAAAAAATACAAAAAACGACAATTTAATTTTCCAATACAAAATGATTTGTTTGTTTTGTTGTCATGGAAACCATTGATCTATATTTAACTCAATGATGGAAACTGTCAAAGCGGTACGAAGTCCGCCGGGTCAGCTAGTAATGTATAAACAGCGGCTGACAACCGGCTGCTTATCCGACTCAATACGAAAAGGTCTTTTAATTTTTGCCTAAACGGTTTAAAACGTTTCAAAACGGTTTCACATGTATACCTACGACGTCCATTTTGTGTTTCGTGTTTTTGTTCGGGTGGTGGGGTCATGCGCGTAAGCTTACCTTCGGGGTCCTCCTTATTTTGTAACACGAGCCTTTGCACCGCAGCAGCGGTCAACTACAAGTAAAGTCCATTTAGATTTACAGTGTTTAATAAAAGTTCCATTATTTTTATTTATTTATGCACGCAACTTAGTTGTGTGTTCGCAACTAGACCACCCACTACTTACGCCAATCGTTAACATATGGAGTAGACGGTAATAAAAATGTTTTAAGCACATGACGTCATTAAGTACCTATGCTGAATTGGGACTGGCTGTATAAATAAATCCAAAATGGCTTTCATGTTGCCGTCAAAACCTGTAAATGGCAAGCTTATTACAAATACTGACGCTGTTTGGTTCATGTTGTATAACCAGTCAAAACTATTTCAGACCTAGAAAGTGTTTTGAATATTACAAATAGGATATACATACCTACATACAGATATATTTACTGTCAAAATTAAGTGGACAAATGTAGGAACAAAGGGAAAAATCATTTATTAGCCAACATGTCACCTATAGATGACAATTTACCAAAGCTGAACAAATGCCTTCATCATTGAAATGAAGACATCGCTACAATTGGAGTAACTATTACCTAATCTGTGGTATTGGCCTAATCCCACCGCTTGTCAATTAATGATAAAGTAAGAAGAAACAGGGCTATGCGTGAAAAGTTTTGTAAACTCACTTCGCCCGTTCTTTAAAATTGAACCCAGGATCTCCAGATATCAAGCAGAGCGCTTGACCACTCGGTCATCAGTCGTTGTTGGTAACCTAGCCATATAGTGTCACTTAACACTTTTTTTACAATAGTGTGAATGCAACACCACAACAAAGATAAACATAACTTTTTTGATTAAAAAATATTTGGCAAAAGCGAATATAATTGCTAGTTTTTTGTATATAAAACTATAGCGTCGTGACGATTCAAAACTCATCGCCAATGACCTTCAGATCTCTTCCATAATACAAATGGAATGCAAAACAAAACACCAGTCAGTAGCACACCCACATGCGCTGACTGTCGGTACAAATACGGTGCGAGATAACATCAGTCTGGTCGCAAGCACATCGAGCAAGGAATGTTTAAGTGTACCGACGTAAACTCAAGTTGAAACCTCTAGGCCTAGTGTCTCCTCTGGCGGGCCGCAGTGGGGGGGAATTCTAGATCCCGAGCCGACCCCGTGGCAGAGACGGGATAGTACTAGGAGTTTTAGTGGGTATACCTACCCTACCTTCGTTGAGTTTTTAGTAGCTGGCCGAGGGAAAAAGAATGGTCCCACATAACCCGAGATCGCCCCTAGCCACGGTGTATGCATGAAGCATTTTCCCTAAACCTAAAGAAAAGAAATCGTCCTTTGAAGGCGCTTGAAGTCTTAGCGGCTAGTTCGGGTTGTAATCTCAGTTTATATTGCAACCAAATCAAATATCTCGAGCTCTTCCGTGCTTCAGTGGGCATGTTAGGCTGTTAATCCCGCTTGTTGTCATCAGACACAAGGCATTAAGACCCACCAACGCCCAATGGGCTAACGGTAAGTTATTGACTGATTCCTCCAGTTGCTATTGTTCACATGTGCCCACCACCACGATCCAGTTAAACCGAGTGGAAGGCCCTCGGGTTATTGCGCTACTGTTCTAATCCGAACCAAACCTTCAGAGAATGTAATAAGGACCAGGGGCACGCTTGCTTGTTA
Organism: Eudonia mercurella; assembly: GCA_963082485.1. Taxonomy (NCBI): domain Eukaryota; kingdom Metazoa; phylum Arthropoda; class Insecta; order Lepidoptera; family Crambidae; genus Eudonia; species Eudonia mercurella. The sequence continues at coordinate 11,224,926 of OY720038.1, forward strand.
CCATTCCCTTTAGAAACCCTCTGATAGCGCTTCGATCACTCGGCTTTGACCTTTTACCACCCCCGCCCGCCCCCAAAAAAGTACGTCATATGAGACCAACAGCAAAACCTCTCCAAATAGAAATGAGTATGTGCCTAACAGTTCTACGGTTAGTAACATACAAACATTCCTCTGTAGTTGGGGATTCTGAGTTGAGAGCACTTCATTTCGACTATTATCCTCGCGACAAGGTCAACCTACACCGATGTCCAAGCCTTAAGAGAAGCCTTCAGGTTTTCCGCTCACGTCAACCGACTCGAAGCCCTGAAGAATTTACTAAGGTACGCCGTTCGCGTGATACCAACCCTTAGAAAACATCCAGGGTCAACCCTTAAAAATCGGCCTTAAAAAATCGGTCATTATGTTTGAGGAACCATTAGTTTCTCGCAGCTCTACTCGGGATCACGGGTACGTTGAAAAAGCTATAGGCATAGGCAGCTTATAGCAAATTCTTTCCTGAAAAGAAAATCGTCGCTTACCCGAAGACAGATAAAGGACAGGGCGTACCCGTTGCGTTTCTTTTTTAGATTAAATAAAACGTTATAATAGAAATTACAAAAGAAATATACTTTATTGTACGTAGAAATGAAAAGCGGAACACTATTCTGTGAAAGTTGCATTATCTCAGACCACAAGTCGTTAAGTGTCCAGTCGTATTTTCCTTTACCAAGAAAGGCTAAAGAGAAAAGTCAGTCGTTATACTTTTAAATGGAATTGTATGACGACCTTTTATTTCAACATTTGTTTGAAGAAAAATGTAAGACGTTTAACAACTAGATAATGAAACAATTGAACTGAAATAAATAAATATTATAAAGGGGTAAAGTTTGTGAGATTGTTTGCAGAGGGTAGGGTAATCTCCGAAACTACTTGTCCGATTTCCAAAATTCTTTTACTAATATTTAGAATTTACCTACCTTCAAGGGGTCGATTTTTTAACCGGTGACTAATTTTCATGCTATGATATCAATTATGAATGCTCCTCTTTTTCTCTTATTCAACTTATTTTTGACACCGAAAATTCTCAAACAGTGTTTATCATAAAAATCAAATTGTAAATAATGCAAAAAATATTATATTTCATATCACTTTTAGTTTCGAGATCAAAGGTGAGATTCAAGAATCACCTTCCAGGGTGGACATCAGGCTATAGTTTACGAGTATATTGATAAAAACAACCTAAGTGAACCAACTCGCGCGCAAAGTGCTAGCTCAAAATAAAGTTTTTTTTTTAAATATTAAAAGGAGGCAAACGAGCAAGCGGGTCACCTGATGGAAAGTAATCACCGCCGCCCATGGACACCAAAGTAATCGCAGATACGTTACCGGCCTTGAGGAAAAAGTTGGATCTTGAGGAGGGAGTAGGAATTGGGAGGGGGGAGGGGTGAGAGATGAGCCTCCTGTACTTTCACTCATCGGACGAAACACAACCGCAACGAGTGCCATTGTTTCACGCCGATATTCTGTGAAAGGGTGGTATTACGCCGGGCGAGCCATTTCGTGCTGCAACGCAGCGTGGCTCTACCACTCAGAATTTTTTTTATAAATTATTTATTTGTAAGATTAGATTAAAGATGGTCCTTTAAACGACATGTGAGAAATTGTGTGAGGAATTCTCACGTACAGTCACGAGGAAAAATATGTAAACAATTTTAACTCTTAATATAAAGGAATAAGAGTCAAAGTGTATACATATCGGTGCTCGTGACTGTACCTACATACGACTGGAATTATAAAGAAGAAGATACATGCTGGTATAATAAAAAAGAAACATGTTTGCTCATCCCACTTGTATATTCTCGGGGGCACGCGATAAACATTTCTGTGACTGGATTTTATGCTGCTTTTTTATTGTATTTATTGTTATCTTTTCGTTTCAATATGTAATCTATTGTTTCATGATCTGTATTGTCTTTCGTGCAAGCGTGGCCGCGGACGAAACCTAGTTCGAAATATAAACTAGCTAGCTTCTAGCTTAAATATTAGGTTAAAAAACTCAATTTCTCAATAGAATTACAAAAAATATTCACTTCCTGAGAGATATACATACAATACATTGAAATGAAACAACTTTTACGTAATTACGCGCGTTTATTTTACGCAAAGGGTTCGAAACGTCAGGCGATAAACATTAATTAGAAGTAATGTGTAAAATAAACGCGAGTAGATCCGTAAAAGTTGTTTCATTTCAATGTGTGTTATTCACATAAACTTTAGAAAACAATATAGTATACATTATAAAATTATTTATCACAATGGGCGTACACAATGTTTGAAGATTAAAATTGACAATGTATGGTAGTTAACTATTGCGGTGATAGGTATACCGTGCATAGGACACGGATGTACGAAGCAACTCAAGCAAATCATATCAAGCCCCAATCAATATTTATAAGTAATTGAGTGCTCGAAACGATCTCTGGGGCCTTACCACGAGCTTTTAAAACAGTTACTCTGCATGCTATTGCAGTTGTCAAAGCGTGAGCTTATTGCAGTTGGAAAACGGGGAAAGACGCAGTCGTTTTCGCAAACAACGCTGCTAAAGCGTTTGGCGGGACAGTGAAGAGTCATGTGTGTAGTTTTGTTTGGCTTGTGTTTAAACGCCTTCCAAAAATGTATCAATTCTACTACCAATAAAATTCGAAACGCTTACCAAAACAGATAAATGCTCACCAAATTTTGTTTCCTAAAATATTATAAAAAGGATACAATTAATATTTTTATTAAATGCCTTAAAAATATATGAATACCTTTTAACTGCATATCAGACCAAATATGTTATGTTGTCACCAAATAGATAACACCAATATTTTATGCCTCGAGTTTCAATGTGGTAATTTTTGCTTTCTGTTGTCTAATAAAAAAATAACCTCGAAATTCAAGACAATCGCTACGCTGCGCTTCGCGATTGTCTTAATTTCTAGGCTATCACGTAACCTATAGGAGTAGGGCAGCTAGTATCCTCAATAATTTGAATAATAGTGTAAAAATTAGGTGAGCGTTTATCCATTCTGGGAAGCAAAAATAATATCTGTACAGTCATTTAATTTATTTGGTACTTAGGCTTAGGGTCTAAAAAAAATTCTGGTGAGTGTTTAAATTATACCTGTTTTGTTTTATCGAATACTAGCGGCCCGCTCGCGACTTCGTCCGCTTGAGTACCGGGTCCAATTCTGTGCATGTATTATACATATAAACCTTCCTCTTGAATCACTCTATCTATTAAAAAAACCGCATCAAAATTCATTGCGTAGTTTTAAAGATCTAAGCATACATAGGGACAGACAGACAGCGGGAAGCGACTTTGTTTTATACTATGTTTTGATGATTAATGTGGAATAATGGTGGATTATAATCTTTATTTGTTTGCGATTTGTGAACGTGCATGAGAGTTGGCAAATTAAACAAATCATTGCAACGTTACATTTAAAATTCTCTCAAGAAGTCCACATGAGATCTAAAGCACAGCCCCACATCTTTAACGATACTTAAGAGGTTTTTTTTTTTTTATACATAGCACGGCAAATGACTCCAATTCACCTGATGTTAAGTAAATATGGAATCCAGATGCGACGACAACTGGTGCAGCGTGAGAACAGCGCAGCGTCAGTTATCCTCACTTTGCCGGCCCACAAGGTGCCTCTTCACGCCTCGTTTGAAGGACCCCATATCATAGGAAGGAGGGAAAACGTGTGCTGGCAAACTATTCCATGTTTTGGAGGTGCGACAAAAAAACGAGTCACCAAATTTCTTAGTGCGCGATGGAATATTAGAGACAGTGAAGCGGTGACTCCGGAGAGCAGCACGTGTACTCCTATGGAAGAAGGTTTAGGGGGGCTATTATTCATTACTACTCATTTAACAAACAATTTAAATACTTAATAAACTCTTTAACAGTTATAGACGATAATTAATAATTTTTAAGAAAAAGAACTTGGTCGTTGGACAAATGTGTTGACCGCACGAAAAGAAAATACTGGAGCTCATAGTAAGACCCCAGGTCGGGCGGTGCGCTTACTATAATTGGCAACATTGTTAGAAAAATAGCGTTATTGTATGGTCGCAAAAGCGCAATATCGCCTGGCGATGTTAACCTCGTAAACGGGGTAATATCGCGATGTCCGCGCCAGTAATAAGGGACGTTCTCCCCACATTTATGAACGAAATAAATTTTTGAACAAGCATACTTTGTGTTCAAGGATCAAATGATGAAAGTTTATAGGGTAACGGTGACCTACATCGACTATGCTGTTTTAGTGCGTTTTTACTATGGCGTGATTGTAGTTTTTATAGCTGAAAAGTTGGTCAACGAGAATATGTATTATGTACTGTGCTTTGTATAGTTAGTGAGCTCATTAATTCAGGTTCATTGTGCTCAGCATATAATACGACAGGTTATAATTTTGTGTAATGTAAAAGAGATGCAATTCGTATGAAGTGTTTCTGTGTAAAACTTTACTTGACAATTTATGAATACAGTAAATATTTTATAAGGCAACAAAATTTTGCTGGGTTTCTTTTTTTTATACAACTAAAAAAAATTATGATGTAAAAAAATGATACAACTTTTTTTTATTTGATTTGCCGTATCTTAGGATTTGAACTCGAATTCATGAGATTTGTGTTGCAGCGATGCATCAGATAGAACGCAACGCCTAAATCTTTGCATTTTGGGTACACAACAAAAAAACACAATAGCGATCCCTTCGCTATTCCTACATCGCAGGTAAACTCCTGAATCGCGGTAACAAAGTTTCTATTTCCATTTTGCCTATATAGGAAACGAAATTTGGTCCTATGGGCGTCCGTTTCTTCGCGTTGAATCAGTCCGCAGGAGCTGACCTGACTTCTGTTATATGACAATGGGTTGCAGCTAGCTGTGACCTTGAAACCCAGTGACTACCTCTAGACGTCAGTCAGTATTTGACACAGAGTGTGTACTAGACGGTCTACCACCCACGACGAAGGATTTTTGACGCCTTTTGAAGAAATTTATCAACATTGAAATCCAAAACGAAAGATTTTTTTTATTATTGTTTTGTGTCTGAATTTACCTATATTTAAAGAAAGGGTAAAGCCACTAAAGAGTACGCATGCACAACTAAAAAGCACGGATAAAATTAACCTTGTAAATAAAAAAAAATAAGGAAAAAATATATAAAAATATACTGTATGACATTGTGGAAATTGAAACTTTTGCCTGATGTAAATTTGTTAACCTAGAATTTTTTTTTTGTTTTTTTTTTACATGTTGTAATTGTCTTCTATAAGTATGTTTTGTGTTTATTTGTAATGGAAAGTGTCCTGCTATGGTCGGGCATTTTCCAATATTTTTGACGCTGTAAGGGAGAAAAGAGCTGGACACTTGCTGAGTTTCTTGCCGGTTCTTCTCAGTACAAGATCTCCCGCCCAGAGTAGACTTACGAACCGATGGCATAGTGACATTCACAAGAGCTACTTGTAGCCTAAACTGAATAAAATGAATTTGAATTTATTTAAAACTGGCAATAAAGGCCAATAGTGTATATATACAGACTAAAAATATACAGAAACAAATTATAATTATCTAAAAACTATGCAAAATACTTTCCATATCAAAAACTATAGATGGTACCGCACTAATCAGTATTAATGTGTCCCTAGTTGCATTTTAAGCGTAGACCCTATTAATTGGCACTAAACATAAAATTAATGTTCCGCCATAACCGTTCCTAATAGAATTCTGTAGGTATTAATAAACCCTACGTTTAAATTGATGTTAAAATACTTTTATGGTCGTATTAACGGTCGTTTTGTGTCAATTTGGAGACTTAGTAATAACAGTTAAGCTACAATTAGCTTATCAGCTGAAAATTAATTTGTTAGCTTTTTTTATACTACCATGAACTTTTTATGGAGTATGCATGCAAAGTGCTTATCTATTAAGATTAATTGAATAAATAGTTTGACTTTTACTTTGAATTTTGAATGTTACTAGTTCGCGTGGAATCATCATTATCATCATCACCTCCATCACCACGTGGGGGTGGGCCCAGTGCGCATTGGTGGTTGTTAACAACTGCTAATGCAACCGGCACCAACTAGGGCATGCTCCCGGAAAATCCCGATCTCGACAATACCGGGAAATCCCGGGACTTTTTGAACCACCCCGTACCGGGTCTTCAGCGAACGAATCCCGGTTCTTTCGATACTTTTGCTATTTTATACGTGCATATCATTTTCTCACTATCTGTCTTTCAATATACGATAAAATCATATAAATAAACTATTTTCTTACTCGTGCCCTTTAGATACACAATAAATTAATAGCAAGCAACATTTAAACAAGTACCGAAAGTGCCGAATTTCCCTGTAAGCCCCCGGTCCCAAGTACAGCACCGAAAATCTAGTCCCGGTTCTTGAGATGGGAACCGGTACTGCATCCCCTAGCACTAACAGCTTTACGTACTTTCCGAAGCACGGAGGAGCTCGAGATGATACGATATGATTTTTGGTAACCCAACCGATGACCGGCAATTGCGAAAGCTGCTTAACCTTAGCATTAGCAGACCGGGCGAGTTAACCACTGCGCATTCGAGCTTCTCCACCAATCAAACTGAGTATTAAACTCCGCTGGAATCAAACCCGAGACCTCTGGGTCCGAGACTACAAAGGCGGTAATATTAACATAACTTTATCGGAGACAGTCGACACTATGATTTACACTGACTTGAACTTCATACACAAACAAAGCTAGAAATCAAAGCAGCAAATTAAAGTTAGTAGCATAAAACAAAAGAACACGTTTAGTGAGAAATTATCATTACCATTGTGTTGGCGCTTGCTACATCTGTTTGATTGCAACTAAATTTTATTCAGTTCCTTTAAGTAATTTGTAGTAATAGCCCAGTATCTTTGTTTTGTAAGCTGTTTCATTGTTCGAAATAAAAACAAGCAAAGGAAAGGAGGTCTGCAAACGACTTGCTTTTGGTCACAAACAAAGCCAATCTAAATACCCGCCCGTGTAACGTGTAAATAATTGTAGTACCTACCTACTAGTAGTTTAAAGTAAAAATTTCAATTCTTCCGGTTCCGTAGATGTTTAGTATAATATACAAACAGTTATAAAGATTTTTTTTTGTGCATTAGGAAAAATAAAGGGGTTACACCTGCCAACTTGTCATTCGAACATTATTTAGTAAAAATCGTACCTATTAGGTATACCTATTTTGAACATGACATTTTATGTTATATCCGTTGCCGTTTCATTTTAATTTACTTTTTTGGTTATATGGTACTTACATTTTATTTTAAAACAGCAAATTTGCACCTAATTAGGTAACTACTTACTTACATATTAAGTCTCAGAATCATTCAATATAGGTAATTAATATAACTATCTTCGTATCATCCTAATATATTTATAATGTTCAATAAATATTTAATAATATTGAAGTTGACATTAATTAAACCTTTTTTTGTTCTCTTATCAATACCAAAAACACATCTATTGATAGAAGCAGTGCTTTTATTCTTAGCTATGCTTTTACTTTACAACAATCGAATCGGTTCCCCGTTTAATGATCCGTCAAAGTTAATGCCAGATACGGTCGCTAGATGGCAGTGTTGACTTTAGATAGGAACACAACACAATGAAAAAGAAACACTTTTTTTCTGCCCGCGTTCATTTTAATAATTTTATCAATAATATAGTCACAGCAAGTGGGTCACCGGTGAAAACGAAAATATGTGTGACACAAAAAGCTTTACCTCCTTTAGAGCTGCTTTAATTCCATAAAAAATCTTGTTTTCGTTAACGTGTTCGCCTCTGACGGTGTTTCGATCACAGGGCTTAAGGAACCCTTTAAGTTTCTCGCCGCACCCAAAAAGTCCGGTAACTCTGAATATGCCTTCTAAGCAAATCAACAAACTATCTCCAAAGAAAACCATGTTCGAATTTTAAACAGATGTCGCACTAGGCGGAGCTCGATGGCGCAGTGGTTAACGCGCCCGGTCTGCTAGTGCTGAGGTTAAGCAACTTTCGCAAAGGCCGGTCATCGGATGGGTGACCAAAAATTTATCATCTCGAGCTCCTCCGTGCTTCAGAAGGCACGTACAACCGTTGGTCCCGGCTGCATTAGCAGTCGTTAACAACCATCAATCCGCACTGGGCCCGCGTGATGGTATATGGCTTCGTTATCCATTCCCTTCCATTCATAGGGAACTAGTCACACCAGGCACTCAGATAAAAACAGCTTATTATAATTCTAAATATTTTCCGTGGAAAATTTCTGGTTGGTTATTTCTATTCTTGATCAGTTTTCTAGTTGGCCTTTTCTGTAATTGATAATTTTTTTATTTGGCCTTTTTTATACTTGGACGTTTTTCCGATTGAACGATTCCATAGTTGGGTATTATTAGGCACCTGGACATTTTTCTGTTTTTGACATTAGTCGTGCAAATCGTATTTTTTAGCTGCTAAGGAACCCTAAAACACGCTCGGTTTCCACACTAGCGAAGTGTTAATCTTCCTTTTGCGCGTTTATACTTTCACGAGCGTATATTATTTTTTTATGAGCGCAATTTTCAACAATGCGGCAAAAACAAAGTAAAAACTTACATCGCTTTGATAAGTAATTGAACGAATGAGCATTTCTGAGACATGCCTTATTACGATTTACATCGCGTGCTTGCATTTTTTTGTACATTTTCGTGTTATAACTATAATTTTCTTTATTAAACGTTGTTATTATAGTTTTGATATGTAACCATTTTAATTACAGGTTCAAGCAAGCTATAACTGCAATCGTTTTTATAATCACAACTTAAACTCTGTTGCGAATCAGAATAGGCGGTGGTTTCTATAAATGCATATCAATATACCTAGCTACCAATCACAATAGAATTTTATACACAGATAATAAAATAAAATACAAGTTCCAAAAAAAATATTTAAAAAACTGACTATTGGCAAACAAGTTGGATATTTACTTCAGGAGATTTTACTTTAAAATTGAAAATTTTTGGTAAAACCTAAGTAAATTTATTGTTTTTACTATAAAGTTAAATCATTATTAAGCGAATTAAAAATAATTAAGTTCTATTGCGGGTAGAATAAAATGTTTATACATACATAAAAAAATATAGGAAAAATAATCATGCTGCGCATAGTACAAAGTATTGCAACGCGAGCATCCGTTGATAATGATTACGTACCTACTCACCTGAATCGCGCTAACAAGATTTCCTGCGCCGTCGCATATAAATAAACCATCTTTTGTATCAACCATCGGGTGTCTTGCTCTCCTCGGGCAGTCACACGAGGGTGTGACAGAGATGTGTATTGTTTAGTCCTAGCCAACACTGTGCCGAATATGAAGTGCAGTCCCAAAATTTTCACATGAGCTGCCATGGCAAGTTTTAAGGGGGGTCTCGGGAGAGGTTACCGCCGCACTCTCTCTCAAGCTCCTATGGTTGGAGTTCAGTTTACTGTTCTCACCTCCACTGCAGGAGAGTAAAATTGACACCTTTTTTTTCTCTATGCAATTAGGTATGGTAAATAAGTAGTTTTTTTAAATGTATCCCAAAAAAATATTAACAATGTTATTTGTAAAATGTTTAAGTAATTTTAATGCAAATTTTGTTGCGATACAAATTACAAAAACACAAAAGTTGAAAAAATTTCCACGAGCAGGATTTGAACCTGCATCCTTCTGACATACCGGGTCAGGTGCTCTCAGCTCAATTGGGAGGGTGCAGGTTCAAATCCTGCTCTTGGAAATTTTTTCAACATTTGTGTTATTAATGTATTTTGTTTTTCTTCTGTGTTCAACTATTTGTGTTATTTGCAGTAGAACTATAAAAGGTTAAAGCGGAGAATTCTCTGTTCAGTGAAATTTCTCAATTGGAACACCTAAAATAAAAATTTTAATATTTAAATACATTTTTTTTTCACTTTGCGTTAACAACTTTTTGGATAATTTATTTCACTTAGAATTTTTTTGTTCACAAAAAAACAGAACTCATTTTTGTGCGAATTTCTTACTAACACGACACTCAAGGGTGCTCTAAAACTTTTTTCTCGTTTTTTTTGCGTTAGACAAGTAATAAGTAAAAAATATATCAGTACCTATGTCCTGTGTATTTTATCTTTACAGTTAAGAGAACTGCTAAAATATTTTTGAACGTATCTCATGTAAAGTGATATAACTTAGAACAGGGATTATATTGTCTGTCTGACATTCCCCAAGTTCTCATCTGAAAGTTCGGAAGAATTTTAGCAAGAAACAAGACTATAAATTAAATCTGTCGTAAAATATTTCGACAAAATTAACGTAGGCAGTCTTCAGTATGCGCTTTATGTATTTTAATTTCTTATGTAGTATGTATTTTTTAGTTTAGGAGCTCGATAGCGCAGTAGTTAACGCGCCCGGTCTGCGATTTCTAAAGTTAAGCAACTATCGCAAATGCCGGTCATCGGATGGATGACCAAACATGTATCATCTGGAGCTCCTCCGTTATTCAGAAGGCATTAAGCCGTTGGTCCTGGCTTCATTAGCAGTCGTTAACAACTCACCAATCTGCACTGGGCCCGCGTGTTGTTTTATGGCCCGTTATCCCTATCCATCCGTAGGGAAGGCTCGTGTCGTGGCTGGGGCGTGGAGTGGAGGAGCAGTGGAGACATAAAATGAGCTGATGATGATGATGATGATGATTGTACGTTATTTCGGGTAATTGTACCCTATAAGTAATTTATGAGAACAATAAAGTACCTACGCGAAAATACTTTATTTTACATATTTTATTTTTCTAGGATTCTTTTTACATATAACACACAAAAAAGTTGCTGTGCAGATATTTAGCAGTGATAATAATTTGTTATAAGTTGCTGAGTGTCCGTGAGAGGTTATCTATGTGTGCGTGGCTAGAGCGCGTTTGTGTGAAGCTAACCTTCTGCTGTCCCCTCATTTTGTGCTCTTACGGGGACACGGAATCTCGAAACAGCTCGGAACAGTCCGAGCGCAACTGTTGCGAGATTCCGCGTCCGTGATAGGTTGTCTATGTGTCCGTGAGAGGTTATCTATGTGTGCGTTGCTTAAACTTACCTCCTGCAGTCTTCTTATTTTGTGGCTGTCTTCACAGCATTAGAAATTCTCAAACTTAGATAAAGTCATTATCCAAAACCTCAAATACAAAGCACGTACACATTTGGCCAAAAACTTTGTACATTGTTTAGTAAACTTAATCCATCCATAGGAAAGTTTACATGAGATGTTTGTGATTAGCATTCACAATGATAGCACGAATCCTTGCAATGCATGTAGTTAGAATAGTATACTATATATCTACATCATATATATATATCCACCTTCAACCGCTTAACAAATGTAATCAAATCAAATCGAATCATTTTAACATAACATAACTATTACATAGATAAAAATTTCTAAGTTGAAATGAGAAATGTAATGGCCGGTAATGAAATTTTTTTGTTTGTATAATGTAAGGACAAGGCGAATTTTTATGTTTTGTATATTTAACTTGGACATAAAAGCTTATAATAAAAATCAAAACATAAAATCTATAGTCGATCGGGCAAAAGGGCGAACTACTTAATTTTTACTACCTACATAAACGCTTACGTATATTTCTTACAAACATGTGTTCCAAACAAATAAAACAGAACAGAAATCCATATAACAATGTTTTTAACTTCTCAGTATCAGTGTTATGGAGTAGTGGACTCTATGATAAATTGTTGGAAACATTTAGTAGTTTGTATTCTATATCTATACTAATATTATAAAGAGGAAAACTTTGTATTTTTGTATGTATGTATGTATGTATGTTTGCAACGAATAAACTCAAAAACTACTGGACCGATTCTGGAAAAATTCTTTCACCATTAGAATGCTACATTAGCGATGAGTAACATAGGCTATATTAAAAAAAATATATAAAATAAAATACTAAAAACGACAATTTAATTTTCCAATACAAAATGATTTGTTTGTTTTGTTGTCATGGAAACCATTGATATTATATTGAACTCAATGATGGAAACTGTCAAAGCGGTACGAAGTCCGCAGCCGGGTCAGCTAGTATTTAATAAGTTTAATACTTATAATACAATTATTCATGGAAAAATAACCTAACAACTTCAAACAACAACCAATGACTCAAAACAACTAACATCATGTCAAAAAAAGTCTTAGAAAAAGTAAATACATTTCTCAATTTGAATAGCAAAAAAGGTCTGGACCAGCCAGTCGCCAACAATCGGTATTAGGTATTCTAGGTATTCTATTCTAGGACGGTGCAACTCGGCCGAAACGTTGAGTTTATAAAGTTACCCGGTTAAAAACTTAGTTTGAAATAGAACGCGACAGTTAGTTTAAAATTGTAGCGAGTGATCCCTATAGTTTTTTGCTCAGTACTGCCATCTAACAATAGTCAATGGAACTTATATCTACGTGCTTTTTGTAGCACGGAGAAGCTTGTCAACTTATTGTTGAACCATTTTCGATATTTAATAAGATTTATTGATCGATATACCTATTAAATCTGCGTTAACACCTTGCTATCTTGATACGAACCTTAGAAAGAACCTACGTGTACCTTTATGTATGTATATGTTATAATATTACTTTTAGTAGTCCAAACCACAACATGAACGGTATTCTTTGGTATATCTCTTTCGCCCCACCCATCAAACCTTATTACAACAATTTAGTCACATATTCTAAATGATTATTTTCATTTATAATTTCTGTAAGACATTAATATTCATTATTCATCGTACACGAACCGCAAACAAGGCAACGTATAAACAAACACCTGCTCCAAAGTGAATGTCCAAAATTCATTGCTACTTTTCGCTGAGACGCGAGATGTCACATAACATCTGTGCTCGTAGGGTAGCCACATATTCCATGTCTTGTTTTTCTTGTTTTTTCTTTTTTTATATAATTAGCGAGGTAGATACTGCACTCCACCTGATGTTAAGTGGAAATGGAGTTCAGACGTGAAGACCGGTGCAGCGTGAAAACAACGCAGCATCAGTCTCCGGACCCTCACTCTGTCAGCCCACAAGGTGCCTCTTCACGCCTCGTTTGAATTAACCCATATCATAGGAAGGAGGGAAAACGTGTGCTGGAAGATAGAGAAAAAGAACGAGTTACCAAATTTTTTTTGTGCGCAATGGAATGTTTGAGACAATGAAGCGGTGATTCCGGAGAGCAGCAAGTGTACTCCTATAGAAAAAGGGAGAAGGTGGGATGTGGTCAAAAAGCTCTTCAGAGCACTCGCCATGGTATAATTGGTAGTAGACGCTGAGTGGCGCTGTATCTATATGCAATAAATCTAGTCTTATAATAAATTGGTACCTTTGAAAGCCTTAAGAGTGTAGGTATACTATTTGACATACAGACACCATGTAAACTTCGAAATTCCAATTTTTTAAACCTTTGTCTTCAGAGTAAGAAATGTTCGGCGGGTTGGACAGAGCCACAATACTTCGTAAGTAGTGCACTTGACCCTGTATGTCAAAAGGTGCGGACTCGAATACCGCTCGTACACTTTTCCAAATTATTGGTTATTTTTTATAAAACTATTGCTTATGGAAAACATAAGTTTCAAGACATTGTGTGTTGTAAAATACAACTAAATCTTAATAATTGACGGTATGTACATTGAAAATAGATTCTTACTCAATTCTAAAAGAATTAAAATTTCTAAAATTCGCAGATAAATAATTTTAGTTAAAATAGTTTGACTTTAACGCAAATCTATATATTAATACGTGAATCAAAAACTTTGTACCCCTTTTTACGAAAATTGCGCGGACGGAGGAGTATGAAATTTCGCACATTTATAGTTTATTTATAGAAGGATTACAGAATGTAAACATTTTTTTTTAATTATGCATAAAAAATACTTTAAATTAATAAAACAAACATTACACACACTACCATGTATTTGACACACACGCATATATACTCTTTTCAAAAATTTCAAAAATGGAAGAAGAGCGGCCGATATCCTACAATTCCAATCCGAACTCACATTCTATCTTTTTTAATTTTTCATTGCTTAGGATACAATCCGTGCAGCCTTAATAAAATTACGGTCGAATTTAGACCACAGGGCGACCTCTAGTAATAATAAAAACGTATATTTTGTTTAAACTCAACTACTGTATCTTTCACCCAGTTAGGATTTCGATTTTTTTTAACTGTTGTCAGATGCACTACCAAAAAATCTATTGTGACTCATTTGACCCTTGATATTACACAATCTACACTTACTTTGCAAGTCGAATGACCTATACTGACATCAGTCAAAATAATAATAATTTCGTGGAAAACCAAATAATTGGTCACCATACCTACGCAAAACGTACCCGTTTTATATAAATCGTTTCGCCTTAAAACCAACTTCGCTTCTGAAATAACTTCTCAACATAAGAAACGAAGTTTTTCGGTGACCTCTAAAGAAGGTGCAGCTGATATTTCTCCACTTTTGACCTTTCAAAATTTTCAATATACTTATTGAATATAAAATATACTTTAATCAAATTTCATTGCAAACAGGTCAGGTCAGTTAACATTCTGACTCGGTTTCGCCAGAAGGTAGTGCGAGTTTAATGCCCTTCGTAAATTTTTTACTACCTTTTCCGAAAATTTTATAGTTACATTCGCAGATATTACTATCTTTATTATTTATATAAAAAAGCTTTTCTTTGTTTATCCGGTATGCGTCCTATTTTTAAATAAAAAAAATATTTGTTTGTCCCAAATGCACCCTGTAAACCTATTATGTAATCAAAGCAACTACCGTTCATCATCATCAGCTCATTTTTATGTCCCCACTGCTGGGGCATGAGCCTTCCCTATAGGTGGATAGGGAGAACGGGCCATAAACCACCACGCGGGCCCAGTGCGGATTGGTGGTTGTTAACAACTGCTAATGCAGTCGGGACCAACGGCTTTACGTGCCTTCCGAAGCACGGAGGAGCTCGAGATGATACATTTTTGGTCACCCATCCGATGACCGGCCTTTGCGAAAGTTGCTTAACCTCAGCACTCGCAGACCGGGCGCGTTAACCACTGCGCCATCGAGCTCCTCTACCGTTCATCCGATTGTAATAATCGGATCGGATGACCGCGATTGTAACAAGACTTTGGTAAGTGGTTGCAAAAGTTTCAAACTTGGTGAAAATATCGCAAGACAATTCACAGGAACGAAGACGCGGGCGATCACTATTATTCATTAAATAGAGCAGCGATACAACGAATGAATGTTTAATAATGCTGTTTACATCAAATCTCACGAAGTGGAATTGCAAAACGTTTCTAGAAATTAATCGAAAACTTACTCCTTTGAAATGGAATAGCCATTTTATTAATGAAAGTTTAGAAACCTCACTCATAGTTATATGGTAGTACCTAGTAGGTACAGTTACACATTATAATGAATTAAATTAAAAAATAAATGAAAGGAAGAATAATATTTATTTATTACACTCAGATTAAACAGGTGAGAACTAGATATTTTATAAATAAATAGGTAACAACATTTTTTAATTTTTCTTAACTCTATCGTCTTTTCAGTTTAATCGACGACACCGCCAAGCGGCAGCGTTGCACTGAAAGTTTAAAAATGCAATCGTGCAATAAGATCGTGCGTTATCACCATAGAGCTTCTAATTTGCAAGAAATGCATGAAAACAAAACAACAAACATGTCGTCTTAAATAGTCTGCAAAAATTTAATTTAAAATTTTATATAAGTAGGTAACTCTTCTATAATGAAAATAAATTGGGGTGTCTGAGGTTTTGCGCTATTTTCTTAACGCGTTGTATAGGAGAACTATTTTTTTCAACTAACACCAATTAAAAAAATACCTCCCATTTACTAAAAGGGGAGTCAAAATTTCTACACCGGTGTGGTTGAGTGCAGAGCACTCTCTTTCCTCATCACACAGCGCTGCGCCATCTGATACCGTTCCATACTATAAAAGTACTTCACATCCTTTCCAAATAGGTTGCGAGACCCAAGGTCGCGCTTACCGCGTAGAAACGGACTCCCTAACTGCCTTCTTACCAGCCGTGTTATATTCTAACTGAGTCAGGAAACTTTGATAGCGAGATGCAGAAATGGTTATGAAAAAATCTTTCGACGCCCACCCGATGTCTAAGGGATGGGCGCGCAGGTAACGCAAAAAACTGGACGCTTGACCATTGTACTCGTAGATGATAATGAAAAAAAACCACGCGACTTGTTGAAAGTAAATATGCAGTAAAAAAAAGGACACGTCACACTTACAACAGGGAAGTAGACAAAAACGATAATTAATTCCAAAATATTAGGGTCTTACAAATAAACAAAGAATAACTCCGAATAGTTATTCCGTGTTTTATCTCTTTCACTCTAATTTGAAATGACGTTTACATGACAGGAGTAAAACACGGAATAACTATTTGGAGCTTATTCTTTGTTTATTTGTAAGGCGCTAGGGGCTTATTAATAATCAAAGTGTAAGCTTGGAGTAGTTACGCCGTGTTTTGCCTCTTTTACTCTAATATGAAATTAATATTACATGACGGCAACAAAACACGGAGTAACTACTCTAAGCTTACACTTTGTTTATTAATACGGGGGTAAGGGTCTTACAAATAAACAAATAATTATTAGAAGAGTAGTTATTCCGTGTTTTGTCTATTTTACTCTAATTTGAAATGACGTTTACATGACAGGGATAAAACACGGAATAACTATTCGGAGTTTATTCTTTGTTTAGTTTTAAGGGGCTAAACGTATAAATGTCATCACGTGCAGTTCTTTAAAACATTATCCTATTTTTCTTTGACTTAAGCATGAGTTTCTGTAACCTAAAAAGGTTTTAATAAGCACTCAATTGACGGTACACAACCGTTACGTCATAGATTGCCTTTCTCATACAATTTCTATAAAAAAATCGTTTAACACATTTGAATGGGACCATTTTAGAAAATAAACAGTTTTAATCAAAAAAATATCATAGAGATATTCGCGAACAAACATTAAAAAACATACTACAGACGAAATGAGAACCTCCTCCTTTTTTGAAGTCGGTTTAAAACTAATTCAATTTTTCTTTGTTACAGAGAAGCCTCAAGAATTAGGTTCACCGACGTAGAACCTTGAAGAACATCGAAGTGTTTTCAAGTGTTAATCGCCAATGAGCTCGTTCATGTGTGGACAAGTGAGAAAGTGCTTTCATGTGATGTGAAACCTTACAATGTTGAAGATACAAATGTTAGATTCCATCGTCAGTAATGACGCTGACGAGAACCCGGAACAACCGCCAAATGGGTGAGTAATGTCTCTCTTTTACTCTCTCTTTGCCCACGTTAACACAGCTTTGCCCACAGCTGGGCCTGACCTTTTATTTTACAGCGAGAAAAATACATTGCACTACATACTGGGGCAATCCGCGAGTTATGTGGGACTCTCCCCTCTGCTCAAACTAGGCCTGAACTAGCCTGTGCCAGTGTAATATAGTGTTTTATCTATAAGATAAGTTGTTGACTCTGACTCTAATTAATGCCAGGATTTTGGCATGACAACAATGATCATCAATTTAATAAGTAAATAAAAAATATATAAATATTTGACCTAGGAATTATACCTAAGACCTTACAATTTTGGGCCAAGCGCTCTTGCAGCTCGGCCATCGACACTATTGATCCCTTTAAGGTCCTAAATTATTTCCAAGTCAGCGAAAACGCAGCCCCATATCCTCCAGTCAATGACAAAACATCAATAAAAGCAACAGCATCATCGGAGCAAGAACTATTTGGCTACAAATCTTCATTTTTATTTTAAATACTTTAATTCACGTATAAACTTAGCGAATAATGTTGACGTAACTATTTTATTGATATACGTATGTCTCAATGCCAAACCTTTGTTTAATATAGTATCTTATTTAAAAGAAAAACTAAATATAATCAATGTTATTGATTAATTTGCCCCACAATAACATCCCTAGCACGAATCGTTTGCTTGCTCGATAGCACAATGTTCATAGAACCGCTCTGTTTCGTTGTCAAAAATTACTACTAGGCCCTCTGAACTTAGAACCTCCGGGTTAAGAGTTTGCGCTGTCTTCGCTAAGTCATCAAAGCTTTTATAGCCTTGGAGTAAAAGAAAATAATTCTGCTACAAACACATCGGAAACACAAATGTCAGTGCTATTTCCACCATCACCTAAGCTCACCTACATTCCATTGGCGTACAAATATCGATTCAGAACTCAACCGACTGACCGGCGCCGGTTCGGTGTCACAAATAACTTTTTATAGGCCCTAGAAGTACCTTGTTTGTCTTCAAGTTAGGCTGTGGAAAGGTCACAGTGAGTTATCTAGACAAGTACGTAATAGTGTACAGTGTGTCTGATTAATGGGCCATGGGTGTTAGTGTACCAAAAACCGCTTGCAATGACATGAAAATTTCTTACAAAAAGTGCATTTAAAACCATCGAGTAGGTACAAGTGTATTAGGTGAAAAAAAAGTAATTAATGATATATGTTCATACAATAATAGTAATCATATAATATGTCATGTTTCTCAAATTGTAAAATAAAGCCGGTTATCGGATGGGTGACCAAAACTTTATCATCTCGAGCTCCTCCGTGCTTCGGAAGGCATGTACAGACGTTGGTCCCGGCTGCAGTCGTTAACAACCACCACACTGCACGCCGCGCACTGGGCCCGCGTGGTGGTTTATGGCCCGTTCTCCCTATCCATCCATAGAGAAGGTTCGTGCCCCAACAGTGCGGACATAGAATGAGCTGAAGATGAACACAAAAAAAGCCACGTGCTTGGCCCTGGGTAGCCCGTAGCCCGCGTAAATGCACCATTCGGTGAAGACAGACACCTTCATACGTAAAAAGTAGTAAAAACTATCATAAATGACGGCAGAACTCGAGCTCGCCGGCTGTCGAGACATGCCGTCGCCGGCGACGCCGTCGAAACAATTTGGGGAAAATAGTTTCACAACCCACGCCAAAAACAAATTGAGCCAAAATACTCCATCGACGCACAAATTTTGTGATCGACGTTACGCTACAGACTTACAGAGTGCCTAACTGCCTAGGGCACGTTAACGTAAACGAGAACCCCGATCCGATCCGAACCCTTCGGAGAATCTAGTAGGGCACGGGGAGACGCACTAGTGCGTGATGCCGTTCCCTCTAGAAAACCTCCGAAGGTGATTTGTTTCACACGGCTTGAGGAACCCTTTAAGTTTCTCGCCGCCCCCAAAAAAGCCCGGTGAAGCTGAAAATGCCGTCTGAGGCAATCAGCACTCTCTCCAGAAAAAAAAAGTAATGAGAATTTGTATGGCAAACTTTTTACTCTCCTCGTATTCCACCTGGAGCACGCGGCTTCGATACTATACAAATTTCCGTTTTCGTTAACGTTATCGAATGACGAACGAAACTCGCTCTAGGTACCCTGATCCGCAGGAATAGCACGAATCCCTAAAAAAGCGTTTTGCTTAAGTTTTTGTTTTCTCAAATGATTTTTTTAATGTTTTGATTGCGGCTCCAATGACAGGGTTAGGGATAAATTATCTAGAATTATTTATTTGTATAATACTACAGATACCTGTAGTATTATACAAATATAATATAAGAATACTCTTGGCATCAAATTCTACGAAATACTTCTTGTCATTGTTTTGTTTAATTTGCTAACGTTCACACACAAACGAAAATTTATTTATTGAAAAAACTACAAATACTTAAGTACTTATTCATAAAAAAATTAAGATGGCCTTTTATTTTTCTTTTCTTATTCCTTTAATTTCTCTTGTACGTACACATACATTTACAAAAAAAAACAAAATAACAAACGCGAAGAAGTCATCACTTTCTATAAATAAATTCAATATGAATCATTTTATTTCAATCTACCTCCAAACGTCGCGCAAACCTGCATCGCGCTAACAAAGTTTCCACATCCCTAACTTACAAGTAGAGCGTTTGAAACGGTATGATTGGGAGTCCGTTTATACTCAAGTAACCAGTCCGGGGGTAACTGGTCTAAACCCCCACGTGTTCAGTCCGCGGGTGACCAGTAATTGGGTGCATGAATTACTGAGGACCGCGGCTTGTACACCGCTGAGCGAATTCTTTGATCGACGAAAGCTTGGTCGGTCGACACGACTGAGTATAAAATTTGACTCCGTTATCATTTTGATGTGAAATTTTTAGCTTTTGCATTCTTTTGTTTAACAGTATTTTCGATATTATGGTAAACAAGTGGAAATAAAATGAAAATGTAAACAATTCTTTATTGTAGACCAACAAACGACTTATAGAAGACAATTCAAAACGTGGTACAAATTACAAATACCGATTGTCTTCTTTTTTTTATTTGCTTTTGATGTTTATTTGTTTTGTGGTAACGTAAGTTAACAAAAAAAGTCTAGTAAACGAATTAATAAGAAGGTTTTACACTTTTATAAAAATCCTATTATTTTTTTTGCGCCCTGCCGATCGATAGGACAACCCACCTATAGCAACCCGGAGGTGGGAGAAGGTAATTACTACATGTATGACTAACTCAAGCGGTTGAGATAGACTACGTCAGACTCCTACTGACTAAATACCCCCTGGTGTTGCCCATAGCCTTGGAAGGGTTACAGGCTAACGGAACGGTCGCCTCCTAGGAGGCGACGTTGGCGTTACTCAATCAAAGTGCACGCCTTGGTGAAGTGGGCGCGCCCCATAGCGGGGCAATCTGCAGTGCATGCTGCCTATGTCGGCTGACCCGCAAGTAGGCAATCCAGGTCACGTGATAACTGATTTGGGGGATCCGATAAAGCGTGTTTGGGCCTACGGAAATGGGGGATGGAGGGAAGCTCGGGACTATAGTATACTGCTTTTTGATTAAGGGGATTTGAGTGATTCTCCGAAGATTCGAAAAATCGCTCCGCGACCGTATGGAGGTGCTGTTGCATCGTTGGAAGTTCTAAATCTCTGTGCAGGTCAGTATTCCGTACGTACCAAAGGGCACCAGTGGCCCTTCGAGTGAATTTACTTTGTTGCATTGTTTGCAACTTACGTAGCGCTGAGGGCGCTATATGACTGAAAACGGGAGATGAGTTCGCTTGTTTCTTAATGACATTTTACTATTGTTTTTTTTTTTAATAAATACTACCAGCCCGTGCTTTGGAAGGCACGTCAACCTGCTTTCGTTGGTACCGCTTGTGGTCGTAAGATGGCGTTTAGATCCTGGCATTCGGCCAGCTTTGTAGTTTATGTCCTTATTCACCTTATTTACTTTTGTCCATGTAGCCTTAGACTTCTGTAGGTTGATTATGACTAACATTAGTTTATTTTATTTTATTTCGAAAACCAACAGCTTTATGAAATTTTATACAATAATATTATAAACACTGATAGCCAATAAGAGGTCTTCGCTTTTACAAAACAATATACTAGATCTAATTTTTAGTGAGAACATTAACAAACCTAATCTAGTACTTACTTAGAACAATATAAACACACAACAACATGTGATGTGATACAGCCACTATGTTTAACAGCTTGCCTTAAAAAGAAGGGATTATTACTTACTAATCGCCTCGCTAAGGGTATGCCAGAATGAAATATATCAAAATCGTAATCTTCACTTAATTGGTTTACACTTCTACTCGCTCGCAACATAAATTAATTTTGGTGGTAATTGGACGAAGCTAATGGTATGTGAATGGGAGTTTAGTGTCTAGGCGATCTAGTAGGTATGATAATCTTAATTTTGGAGATGAGTTCAGGACAGTCAATGATATTAGATACAATTTTGAGAAATTAAACAATATCCGCTATCTCACGCCGCGCCGCTTGTACAAAGGAAGATGAAATTGTTTGCATAATTTAATTTTTACTTTTTATTTTTAAGTGTTAATTGCTACACTTAAGCTGAATTAAATATTTTTATATAAAAATACAGTGAAAAAATTAAACGCCCACCCAACCCAGCCAGGAATCAAACCTGGGTCTTCCGCAATCCAGGCGGCTGCACTGACCATTATGCTACCGGGAAGACTGACGTAAGCGCTGAATTTTGTCACTGGTTTTTTTTTTTAATTCTTTAGTGCGACATTAGTGCCATCTATCCAAAGGTATTTGCAACCGATGGACATGCAGATTCATCTTTGCAGATGAATACCACAAATTGATAACACAGCACAACGCTATAGTAAATTTTTACTTTTTATTTTTAAGTGTTTATTGCTACACTTAAGCTGAATTAAATATTTTTATATAAAAATACAGTGAAAAAATTAAACGCCCACCCGACCCAGCCAGGAATCGAACCTTTTTCTTATCAATATTATTTTATGTCTCCACAGCTAGGGCACGAGCTTTCCCAATGGCTAGAAATACTACAGAGACAAAAGGCCATACACCACCCCGCAGGCCAGTGCGGATTAATACAACCAGGATCAACGGCTTTACGTGTGAAGCACAGAGGAGCTCGATAAGATTAATTTTCGATCATGTTTTGTATGGAGGTAGGACTTGTAAAATTTTATTTTTAGATGATTTAGTATGGAGCTATGGAGAGAAAATTTTGTAACTATGCAGTGGCGACAGGGACAACTAGGTTAGGTTAGGTTAGTCTTGTGACCTACACGTAGCGGAGCCGGAGCCACACTTGTGCTCGAAATTTTTCAAAAAAAATATATTTGAAAAAATATTTGACTAAGTAGGTAACTTATCTTTTTTTGAAAGTTATGATTTTGGTCATTTCGTGAAAAAAATTGTGTTTTTTTTTTGGAAGGGGTCAAATAATAAAATAGAAAAGGGGGCTTTTCTACACCCGGACCAATGACCGGCCTATGCGAAAGTTGTTTAACACTTGTTTACTTTGTACTAGTATATCGCAGTGTACGTTTATAACTATAAAGCAAATTCCAAAAATAAATGAGCGGCGGCAGATAATTATCTACGCCGGCCTTTAATTAAGTTATCGAGTATATTAATACTATTAATACTCGATGGCTTCAAGATTAATCGAATAGGCAATCAGACCGACAAAGCTGAACAAGATGAGAATCTCGGGAAAAAACTTTATACATTTTTAATTGAAGCTCCTTTCATCGTTTGATCCATACGTTGGCGTTGTACCTACACGAAATATCTTAACATCATGTTCGTAAGTATTGATATCGACGATTTAATGATATCGAGAAAAAACCTAGAGAAATGGAGAAATTACAGAACTGGAGGATTATCATGGAGGCACTTTTTGCAACCCATAAATCAACCTGTATTTAGGTACTGTGATAACAAAATAATCAATGATTTAAAAATACATCTCATACTATTGTTAACAGTTTTCTTCATCATCATCAGCTCATTTTATGTCCCCACTGCTGGGGCACGAGCCTTCCCTATGGATGTATAGGGAGAACGGGCCATAAACCGGATTGGTGGTTGTTAACGACTGCTAATACAACCAGGACCAACGGCTTTACATGCCTTCCGAAGCATGGAGGACCTCGAGATGACAAGTATTTGGTCACCCATCCGACGACAAGCCTTTGCAAAAGTTGCTTAACCTCAGCACTCGCAGACCGGACGCGTTAACCACTGCGCTATCGAGCGCCTTGACCGTTTTCTTATAGCAACTGATAATATTAAATGTTTACATTAAATCAGAAATGTGACTGAAAATGACTATGAAAATTGAAGGTTAGAAGAAAATTGAAGATTGTTGGCACAGCGCCTAATGAGGACTAACAAAATGAGCTGCAATTTCGCCATATTACTAATAATTCTCGTTTTCGTTATCATCATGACCGAATGGTGAATAAAACTCGCTCTCACTTAGCACAAAGAAGTTGCCACAATTTTTATTTTTGTTAAAGTGGTCTGTTTTTTTTTGTTGATGGCTTTTGAAGCGTAAACGGATTTTGTGGATGGCGAGAAACTTTCCAAGCGTGTGAACCCAACACCCTCAGAGGGTTCCTAGAGGGGATGGCATCACGCAAACATGTCCATTACCTACTAGATACTCACATATAATAGCATTCGGGAGCTGTTATAAAATGTTAAACTTGATTCGTATTAAGTATTCGTAATCAGAAATAGAAAAAGATTATTTGATACAAAAATTCAAAATTCAAATAATTTATTCAATTTAGGTTACAAGTAGCTCGTTATGAATGTCACTATGCCATCGGTTCGTAAGTCTACACAGGGCGGGAGACCTTCTATTGAGAAGAACCGGCATGAAACCTGAATTGCTTGCTGACAAGGGCTTTTCTTTTTTCCCTTACAGCGTTAAAATATTGGATAATGCCCTATCATAGCAGAACACTTTCCATTACAAAGTAACACAAAATATAAAAGACAGGCACAACATGTAAAAAACAAAATAAAAAATCTAAGTAAGTAAATTTACATCAGTTTCAATTTCCACAATGTCATACAGTACTCTAGTAAAAGTCAAACAAAGTCAAACTATAGATAAACTATAGTAACTACAATACAATATCACATAAATTTTAAGCATACTAACATCATGCATGTACCAAATTGGTAAAGACATAACAAGTATATGTATAAGTCACCCCGTTTGAAGGTATACTCGTACCCACAGTAAAATTCGACGTTACCCAAGCTATTACTCGTATAACAATGATTTTCCATTTTCGCAATGTTGCCTTCTCACGATACTCGTTAAGAATAAAACTTTAAGAGCGAGTGTTACGAAGAAAAATAATACACACATAATTACACCTGAGTGGACTAGTCCAATATAATGATAGCCGCTAGGGTTGCCATTTGAAATAAAAAATCTTAATTATTTAAAGTCCAGGTTGGCGACATGTGTAGACTTTTTTGACATGATGATATTTCTTTTTGGGGCCTCGGTAGCTCAGCGGTCAGAGTATTGGACCGGTTATCCAAAGGTCGTGGGTTCGATCCCCACTCGAGCTTCCTAAGGCTGGGTGTTTTTTTTCTAGTAAAATTTTATCTTGTAATTATAAAGCATTTTGAATTCCAAATTTAAAATAATGAAAATATTTGTTTTTTTTTGTTTCGCAACTCAATTCTCTATACTTAAGATGTTAATGTTACATTAAACATAATTTCAGAAAATGTAAAATATACCAAATGTTTGTATGAATGACGATGTCGACTAACTTAAAATACGTAACCTTTATTTGGTGCCATACAAGACAGAATTTTATGAGTAAAGTAATATTAACAATAGCCATGGACTATTTCGTTGTTATAAAACATAAATTAGCAAATGATCTAATATTTTGAAGTTTCGCTTCAATGAATTCGCTGTAAATCATATTATTAAGAATTGTAATAACAAGATAGGTACGCGTACGTGTGTGTTATGTATAATATTCTCTTTTTTGTTGTGCTATAAAATTAAACTGGCTTGGTGGCTCAACCCTTTTTAATTTATAGTTTAAAAAAACTAATGACACTTCCAGTTAATAAGAACAAAAACGAAACTAAGAAAAATATGTAGGTACCTTTCATGCAAATATATTGAAGCAACCCTATTGAACTAACACTAACATAGCTAAGAAAATCTCGTTTCTAATGGTGAGAAAGGAAACGATAAATGATCAGACTGCAGCTGGGTTTTTGCTAGTTTTTTTCTTGTTATTCCTGCAATATGGATTGACGTGCGTACAAGCCAGAGTTAATTTGTAGCGCATAAAGTCCTTATAAGGTTATAGCGATGGAGTTTATTAGCAAAAGTATTAGTCGTAACTAGTTTTTACAAAAGACGGTAAGGAAGAGACTGCTTATTTAATTCCGGTTTTGAATTATGATTACTTGGATTTCAGTAATAGATGAACTAATAAGGAATGTCTTTTCTGCATGTCTCTCACTTTCCTTGACTATTAAATTTTAATAAAGTTGAGTTCACCCTTGGCACACCCCTTAAAATTGTGACGAATTTTACTATAAGTTGAAACAGTTGGTAGTTGGATGGTTAGCCAATAGAAAAACTTTTTGGCAACTGTCAAAACGATTTTTTTCAATAGAATTTGTATAGGAATGGAAACAATGACGTCATTATTTTGTTTCGTCAATTGAGTGTTTATTATTAAGTTAATTTTTAAGTTACAAAAACTTATTCTTAGGTCAAATAAAAAATTGATTATTGTTATAAATAATTATTACGTGATTACATTTATACGTTTAAATTTCTGAGTTAACTAATTAACTCAACTTCCCTAATATCGTATTTATTCTCAAACTTTAGATAAGCACAATCTTGCAATCATTAGTTTCTCGGTAGAAAATATCAAAAGGGTTAATGTAGATTGTGTTTTGCACATGTACAGAAAAGATTTGGCGCAGTGTTATGTGGTTAGCGATCTCACTACTTATTTTATAATCAATATTTAGGGTTCCTCCGTGCTTCAGAGACAATTTAAGCTGTTGCTCGCGTTTGTTAAAGTTATTACTTGCCTATTGGCAGGCGTTAAAAGCTATCAATTTGCATTCAGGCGATCTCCTTAGGCTTCGTAAGGCACGATCGTTGAGGTAAGATGGTAGTAATTTAAAGCCTGGTGGCACAAAATAAGGAGATTGCAGAAGATAAGCTTAACACATAATGCACTCTAGCAACGCACACAACCTCTCAGCGGAATCGCGCAACAGCTGCGCTCAGACTGCCTCGACACAAAATAAGGAGACTAAGGCCTCATCCTCACCGGATCGGTACGTTTTCGTTTCGGTACCGCCTTTGCACCGAATCTGTACAGATTGTTTACCGAACGCACGTAATCAAATGAGAGTTTTCAGACCGAGTCGATTCGGTACAGATTTTTTACCGAGCGCATACGCGCACCTCTGTACAGAGCGGCTGGCCTCCCCCGTCTCACCCCCGCCAGCTCCGCCGCGCGCCTCACTCACAACACCAGTCATGTTGACGCGACTGTACAATAATATACCCTACCGAAAACATCCAGAGCCTGTCAGGAAATGTTTTTCAGCAGAAAATCTGTACAGATTCGATGCAAAGGCGGTACCGAAAAGTAAACGTACCGATCCGGTGAGGAAGAGGCCTTATTTGTGGTCTCGAGCTGTACCGAGACCCGTGTCCGTGCAAGGGGTCTATGTTGCGTTGCTCGAGCGCGGTATGTATCAAGCTTACCTTCTGAAGTCTCTTTATTTTGTGATAGTGGCTTGCCCGCATTAGGCCTGCATGGTAGGTGGGCCGATCTCACCTTGTATTACTGTTCAAGTGGGAAAGCCTGGTAGGCTACTCTTGACGCAAACTCTATCTCAATACAATTCCAATGCGATTAATATGTATCGATATTAGGATAAGTTTCGCAATTTCGGAACGGTACCCCATCTCGATAAAAATTTGTTCACTCAATTTTCACGCAATTTAATTCCAATGTGGCGCTATTATCTCTTTTAAGAGTGCCATTTGAATTTTTTAGATTTGTGATTGGAAATTGATTATTGCAATTGTGTAACCCTACTGAGGCCAGCAGCGGGACACGGGACAAGTGTAAGTTACTGTGCATGCAGAAAATTATATTATATTATTCTATTTCACTTCTCGGGCAAATCTGTACATGCTAGAAGCATCTATCGTATCTATGAGAAGAAATAAACAGACGTAACTAGGTATTACTAAAAAAACCAAACAGACCAATAACTTTTTGTCTAAATAGAAAACCCTTAAAGTTAACAGAACAATGAGTTTTTAGTCACGTGTTTCAATTTTAAAGTTTAACCAGTGCTAGCTCCTTCCGCCTCCATGGAAATGTGTTATTATAATCGCGCCAAACGGTTGACACCCATGATTTTCTTGTCACCTGCTGTGACAAAGGTCTTGCCTGTCAAAGCCACGGCTCGTTACTCTGTCACCTTATCCTTGATCCAAGGACGAGGGAAATATCGCTTACAAGAAAATATATCTCCGAAACGGCTACTATAACAAGACCTCTTACTAGTGTTGTAAAAAACTCAAATCCGCGAGTCTACATTTATAATCTCGACTCAATGATGCAGGGCTCGTTGTCCTAAAATACTCACGAGTTCAAAGCTGAGTCGACCTTAAGTTATTGGAGTAAAGACTCGAGATTAAAAAGAACCATCAGCCGCGCCTCGCTCGCGTGAGGTCCCTATCGTAAGACTCCACACCAAACTATACAACCTGACACTTTTACTTACTATACTGAAGCGCGATTCGTTATATAAATAGACTCGAGCTTACAGTAGACTCGAGCACATGATTCGAGTTTAGAAACTCCTCGCCTTGGTGGCCCAGTGGCCATGCCCGAAGGTTCTGGACTTAATTCCCTGTTCGGGAAAACTGTATTTCGAATTTTACGATGCATAGCCCGGGTTTGTGATCACTAGACATCGAATTATATGCATACGCATGTTTGCATATACAAATGCATATATTTCTAGAAGGTATGTTTATAGCATTATTGCGTATTTTAGTACTTTTTGACAGTGCTTATGTCAGTAGTTATGCGTGTTAGGAACAGAGTAACGTTCCGAGTTCACTATCGCAAAAGGTTCGTGGCAAATGAAATGCAGTTTTGTATAAAAACCCCGGTCTTGAAGGAATTAAAAAAAATTACGCATTTATCAACGGCACCGGACAAACTCTGCCTGAAAAGGTCTCTGCAGAAATGGCGCCAAATTTCAAGTTCTGTTTTAATTTCAAGTTTCAAGTAAAGTCAGTTGACGTCGAAAGGCTTATGCTCTAAGACGAAAGGTCTTAAGCCTATAAATTAAAAATAAGTGACAAATGTCACAAGTTTGCTGCAGAAAACCTGGAAAAATCACCAACCCGCATTTGGCAAGCGTGGTGATTAAAACATTACCCATAAATTTTAATGATGCTTTGATTCCAATGATGGAAGCCTTTGCCCAGCAGTGGGACAGTTATAGGAGCAGCATAGTCGTTGTCGTTACGAGTCGAGTCTTGGGATTAGAATCATGTCCAAAAATGTAGCTTGCCAGACTCGAGTTTTTAACAACACTATCTCTTAGCAGCTAAATAGTTCGGTCTCAGTTCTGACTTTCCCCCTTAAAAGTCGCCGCCAAGCTCAACTTAGATTGGTGCTATTATGACGAGGTAAGTTTGCATTATTTGATACTTTACCAACTTGTATTGAACGCGAAAATGATTTGCAGATAATATGTTCGTAACTGTATACATCTACTAACTTTCTTAGATGGTTAGTTTTTTTTTTGTATTTTTACGGGTAAGCACAGTGCCTTGATCTCACCTGATGTTAAATGATGATAAGGCCAATGATGGAAGCGCACTTCACCCGGGATCCTCAACTAGTGAGGCACTGGCTATCTTATCTCTATCTGCCGGAACACAACGATGCTATAAACATTGATGTCATGGCGTCATATTGAGATAAGATGGTGGTAGCTAGCCAGGCGGACAAACAAGCCCTACCACCAACCAAGCCGAGTACACAAACATGTACAAAAAATACCAGCTGCTTCTTGCGTTAGTGCTTTGTTTATATTTGGTACAAGTCATTCTTTATTTCTTTTCAAAAAGCCAAATACCAATTTTCATGTATTTTACTTCAAAACTGACCGACTTTCATACAAACTTCCACCCCCTATTTGACCCCTTTAGGGGATGATTTCTGTAAAATCCTTTCTTAGTGGCTGGTTACGTCACTCAATTAACCTACAGTCCAAATTTCATCTTATTAGATTCAGCGGTTTCAGCTCGGCGATGATGAATCAGTCAGGACAAGTCATTATATGTATATAGATGTTAGTACTGCGAATAAAAAGAAAGAAAAACACACATACACATACGATTTCCAGTTATAGAAATTACATAACAACAAAGTAAATAAAAAAGGGCAAAAACAAAACAGTACCAAAAAGCACAAAGAAAAATGACAAATATTACTGCGGCAGGGTCTTTTGCCGGCTATATCAAAAATTCACAGATTTCGCAGTCCCCGCAAAAATCGAAGCATTGAAAATGAATACAAAAAAAACCATTTTATTTTAAATAACACAATACCAACTTGAATGCACTTCTCGCCTGCATCCGCATCTTTTAATATCATTACCATGACGATCGGTCAATAATCAAAGAAGCTACATCACTTTTTATATACGGAAATACCCGTTTTTCTAAAATACCAAATCTAAAGGGACCACCTACAAGTCACAATTATTAACCGATTTTCAAAAAATTTTCGCCATTTTGTAGCTAAACTAATACCCTAGGACCCCTTTTTCATTTTTCTTAAGTCAGTTTTTTTTTATATTTACAATTTAATATACAAACACCCCCCAAAAAACCCGATTTTTTTTACATTTTTCAAAATTCTAAAAAAGGTTTCTAGCCCATTTTCAAAATTCAAACGCTCACACGTGTCTTGATAAATTCCTCAACTCTTGTTACTATTTTCATTTCGATTCTCCCAAAATCCTCGGAGCTATGGCCAAAAATACGTCTCAGGCGATTTGCATCTGATAACCATTTTCAACGGTAAAATACCAGAGCAGCTTTTGCGTTAGTTTGTTTAAATATTTGGTATGTTAGTACTGAGAAAGAAAGAAAGAAAAACATTTATTGACACACATACACATACGATTTCCAGTTATAGAAATTACATAACAACAAAGTAAATAAAAAAGGGCAAAAACAAAACAGTACCAGAAAAGCAAAGCAAGCAAGAAAAAATGACAATCATCAAAAATAAAGTACCTACACCATTCCATTTTCAACCTTCATCATCATCATCATCTCAGCCAAAAGACGTCCACTGCTGGACAAAGGCCTCCCCCAAGGATCTCCACAACGACCGGTTTTGTGCTGCTCGCATCCAGCGGCTTCCCGCGACCTTCACCAGATCGTCGGTTCAACTTTCACTCCACACTGCGCTTTCCGGTACGCGGTCACCACTCCGCCCCAGCGGCCATAAGTCCTGCGAGCTATGTGCCCTGCCCACTGCCACTTGAGCTTAGCAACTCTTCGGGCTATGTCGGTTACCTTTGTTCTTCGGCGGATCTCCTCATTTCTGATTCGATCTCGCAAAGAAACCCCGAGCATAGCCCTCTCCATTGCTCTTTGAGTGACCTTGAGCCTTCTGATAAGGCCCATAGTGAGCGACCACGTCTCAGTCCCGTATGTCATTACTGGCAACACACACTGGTCAAAGACTTTCGTCTTGAGACACTGCGGTATATCGGACGAAAAGATATTTCGTAGCTTACCTTCGTATTTTCAACCTTAGTGTCAAATAATCACTAACCATTACGTAAGAAAAGGTAGGTGCTTATACGGAAAAAATTACTCGCATCGATTCTTTCCAAACCGAAAACAAGCTTGTTTTTCCTAACCCACATTTACCTTTCCGTAGGCACATTACCCACATATTGCAGTGGAAAGAGTAAAACATACATCGGCAATAGACCCTCATTAAAATGGATCGCTTCCCCGATAGTGGGTAAAGTCCACAAATTTGGGCCCAGGGAAACAAAGGACCAATGAATGGGCATGAGGGTACATGTCGGCCGATAGTGAAAATACTACAGTGTATGTGTGAGACAGTATAATTATGTTATGTTCGCGTTTTGGTATTCGATTTTTTTCTTAAATTTTCGGAATGAGTGGAATAAGGCTACCGTGGTTAAATTATATCTGACACGAGTGCTAGTCAACATTATCTAGTTATTTTAAAAGCCAAAAATATATTTCATTAGTTTCTACAACGCAACGACAACGCCATCATCATCATCATCAATTTATCCAAAAGACGTACACTGCTGGACAAAGGCCTTCCCCCATACGTTATTAAAATTGTTAAAACAATTGTTGTTGTTTCACTATTGAGATTTTCTTGCGCAAAGGTGGTAATTAGGCGTACGGCCCGCTTTATGGTAGGCGGTTATTAGCCTATCGACTTTCTAACACTAGAGATATTAATAACGCTTTACCAACCCTGTGAAAACTTACACGCCCTTATTAAATATCTCCTTAGATCACACAAAAATACACAATCAAACTTGCTCAAACAAATATTTATAAAATACAAATTAAATGCCTACCCGACCAAGCCAGGAATCGAACCTAGGTCTTCCGCAATCCGGGCGGCTGCACTAACTGCTATGCTACCGGAAAGGCTGACGTAAGCACTGAATTTTTTCACTGCTTTGATTTTTGTGTGGTGCCATCTATCTACCGATCATTGCAACCGATGTATTTTATAAATTTAATTCAGCATAAGTGTAGCAATTAGCACTTAAAATAAAAAGTAAAAATTTGCTCAAACACTTTTTAAAAAAGTGTTAAAAAAATTCCATTCAGGCTTCGAATTCACACCTCATTTTTTAAACACTTTATCAAATTATATCTTATTAAAAAATACCTAAAATTTGGTATAATACCATACCATACCAATAACCATAATGACTGAAACAAACATGTTTAGTTGTATCCTACTGCCATGCTTGCACTACACCAGTTTAGCATTGAGCCTTCAATATTGAATTCTTTATTTGTATTGATGTTCAAGAGGCGAAATGGAATTCGCTTGGAAAGGTGTTTCGTCGGAAAGCTGCCATGTTTCGATAAATGTCTTTCATGCGGCTAATGGGATTGTGCGAGAAAGTTGAAATCCTACTTATAATAAAAAAGTGTTTTTCACAATAACTAACGCATTTAAATTTCGGTTAAACGCGAGATGTCTTGAACAGTTAAACGTTCCATAGTGTAATGTAATTTATTTTAACGAATTTTCATTGCACATAGGTTAGGTATTAGTTCATGCTGGACTTAGGTAATATGTGTCCGCAATCTACAAAAATTAACACTTTTTTTTAAAGTATAATTTACGGGTAAGCACAGATCTCACCTGATGATAAGTGATGATAAGGTCAATGATGGAAGCGTACTTCACCCAGGAACCTCAACTAGTGAGGCACTGGCTGTCTTATCTCTAGCTGCCGGAACACAACAATACTACAAACATTGATGTTATGGCGACATATTTAGATAAGATGGTGGTAGCTAGCCAGGTGGACAAACAAGCCCTACCACCAACCAAACCGAGTACACAAACATGTACCCCCGCTGGGAATCGAACCCGGGACCTCTGGGTCTAAACCGGTTGTCTTAGCCACTAGACTACAGAGGCGGTTATCTCACTACTACTACACTATCGCTTATCAGACCATAATACTTTATTGTAACACTATAAAATACATTTAACCTAATAAATACCTAACAACCCAGACAAAGTTACAATTTAGCGGTCTTATCACCTTAAAGCGATGTCTCCTAGTCAACCAGCAAAAATGATCCCATAATTATAATTCTTATTTAAAAAATATTGGCACTTGGTATGTTGTTCATTGATAAACTCGATATTTTAATGCGTCCTCCGATGTCATTTTTTACTTCACTTTAGGAACAAACCATTTCTATGTGACTTATGTATTATTCCTAGCTTATTTGCATAACACTACACTAAGGATACCAAAAGTTCACAAAACCCAACTATCCTATCCTCCTGAAGTCCTGAACTGAGCAATACGAGACACCGCGGTCAGTGTGGCCGCAAAACAAGGAGAATGCAGAAAGTAAAGACCTACTTTTATAAAATTTGCACTGTCTGTAATATTTTCAATTGTGGTGATCAAGATATCACTTATAGACATGCAACTTAGGAAATAATAGGTAAACTATTATTGTTTTTTATTAGAATTGTACCTAACTATTAATTTTTTTTTAACACTTTTAATTTTAAATTTCATTTTTTTTGTCATAGTCAACCATTTTGGTAAATGTTGTACACAATTCTAATTGGGCTGAGGCATGCACTTTTTTGCGCAGTGTGGGCAGGCCTGCAACAAGGTGGACCGACGATCTGGTGAAGGTCGCGGGAAGCCGCTGCATGCGAGCAGCACAAAACCGGTCGTTGTGGAGATCCTTGGGGGAGGCCTTTGTCCAGCAGTGGACGTCTTTTGGCTGAGATGATGATGATGATGATGATATATATATATATATATATATATATATCATCAGATGATGATACACTTTTTTATGTTATTATTGTAAGTTTTCTGTCTGATGTCCGTTATTGTGCCTATATGTATAAATAAAATAACAATGAAATAAGCTTCATTCATATAAACGCGCTCCAGCAACGCACTCATAAAACCAACCATCGACTACTCACGAACACGGAATAAAATAATTAATTGTTTTAAAATAAATTAAAACTCTAGATGTAATAACAGACAGAAATACTTACATTATATTTAATACTTTATTACTCTGTATGACTTATTATTTTGTGATAAAGCTTTTGATATTAACAACGCACATAACTTTGTAGAAAGGCAATTATTTTAGTTATATTCTCTTATGGGGGTAAGACAGGATTACCTAGTTTGGGCGCTGTTGTTTAATTTGTTATAATGGGATTATTCTGGTAGGTAATAAACGTTTTTAATTTTTACGCTTAACGTTTTTGTTGCTCGAACGCGGTATGTTTTAAGCTTACCTACTGGACCCTTTTATTTATTATTATTACGGCAGCCCATTGCGATGCAATATGCCTTCATTTTGGTTAAATAAATATCACAAATTTGCGAACGAACGACGGCGAGACGCGACAATACGTGAACGCGGAGCGGCGCGTGGGTCGAACTAAGTGAGAAATCGAACTAATGTTGCCAACGTGCGACCCGGCCGGCACGTGATATAGTAGTCTTTGGGCACGTGGCAGCCCTCTGAAATTGTTCCGTTCGAACGGACCCGCCGGCTACTTGTAGCTTCCCAGCGGGTGATACATGTTTGTGTACTCGGTTTGGTTGGTGGTAGGGCTTGTTTGTCCGCCTGGCCAGCTACCACCATCTTATCTAAATGTCACCATTACATCAATGTTTGTAGTATTGTTGTGTTCCGGCAGCTAAAGATAAGATAGCCAGTGCCTCACTAGTTGAGGATCCTGGGTAAAGTACGCTTCCATCATTGGCCTTATCATCACCTATCATCAGATGAGATCAAGGCACTGTGCTTACCCTTTTTAATTTGTGGCAGCTGTTTCGAGATTCGTGTCCGTGAGAGGGTCTATCGCACTACCGATACAATACTGTTGCAACTTAAAATATATCGATATTTGAAATTTTACCGTAATCTAATAACAGTACGGTTTAATCTCAAATATCAGTATATTTTAAGTTACAACAGTATTGTATTGGTAGTGCGGTGTGTGCGTTGCTAGAACGCGTTTGTATTGCGTTTGCAAAGCTTAGCTTCTGCAGCTTCGTTATTTTGCGACCGTGGTTAGTTTGGCTCTGTAATTTATGTAGGCGCTTGCCTTTCAACTCTGCTGCTGTATAAAATAGAATTAATTACCCTCCTATTGCCGCTATGGCTCCAAAGAGGGAAAATACAAACCGGGAAACAATTTTCATGTATGTTTAGTCACTGCTAATGAAGCTTACAGCCTGTCATTAGCAGGACTGTGGTGTTGAATAGGAGCTTGATGATGCAACGGGTAGCTGCTTTGAGATGCGATTTCGAATGTTAAGCTATTTTTGAAATGGCGGGTCATCGGATGGGTGACCAAATTTTTTGGTTTGGTGTTCAATAGGAGTGTGGTCATACAGTGGCTTTTGCTCGTGTTGTGAATTTGAATGTTAAGCTGCTTTCGAATTGGCGGGTTATCGGATGGGTGACCAACTTAAATTGATGTTGGCGACTGTGCTTCTGAAGGCGTTAGGGTGTTGTTCCCGGTTATTGTAGTAAGATGGCAGTTGTTGAAATTGGAAACTCACTTCACCCGGGATATTCACTTATCATCAAATGAAGGCTCAAACTAGCCCGATATTAAATGATAAGTTTAAAAAATAGCCTATACACATCGCTACAATTGATGGGTTTAATCGCCACTTGTCAAATGCTGGTTGGTAAGCACTGATCACAAACCTGGGCTATGCGTCGAAAAATTCGAAACACACTTTGTCCGTCTCGGGAATTGAAACCGAAATCTTCGGAAACGGGCCGAGCGCTTTGTCACTTAGTCACTGAGACGTGTTAAAAAAAATAAAAACCGGCCAAGTGCGAGTCGGACTCGGCAACGAAGGGGTCCGTACTTTATGACGTATTAAAAAAACTATTTACTAGATCTCGTTCAAACCAATTTTCGGTGGAAGTTTGCATGGTAATGTACATCATATATTTTTTTTTAGTTTTATCATTCTCTTATTTTAGAAGTTACAGGGGGGGACACATTTTACCACTTTGGAAGTGTCTCTCGCGTAAACACGCGTAAAAAAAATTATATTAGAAACCTCAATATCATTTTTGAAGACCTATCCATATATACCCTCCACGTTATAGGTTTGATGAAAAAAAAATTTTGAGTTTCAGTTCTAAGTATGGGGAACCCCCAAAATTTATTGTATTTTTCTATTTTTGTGTAAAAATCTTAATGCGGTTCATAGAATACATCTACTTACCAAGTTTCAACAGTACAGTTCTTATAGTTTCGGAAAAAAGTGGCTGTGACATACGGACGGACAGACAGACAGACAGACATGTCGAATCCATCCATAAGGGTTCAGTTTTTTGCCATTTGGCTACGGAACCTTAAAAATGAGATTCTACAGACTATAAAAAATCATATTCCTGCTTGAATGTATCCTTAACTAAATTCTATGAAAGAAACAGCTTGCTAGAAATATTAACACAGGAAACCTGCTAACGGACTAACCTGTTACCAAGGAAAAAAATAAACACTGAATTACCACATGGATATAGGTAATTTAGTATATTTCAAAATAAGATAAAAAAAATGTTAGAAAAAGTGAAAACTTGAATATTAACGTTGTGCATTTTTGATATTTTGGAATGGTTAGGGAATAATTTTGCACGAATTGCTTTAATTATCAGTATAAAAATACTCTCATTTATGTGGTAGAATACAATATTTATTTCTTGGGCTATCGTAGACAAACATGACAATTTATATTACATTAAAAAGTTATATTAAGTTATATTAAAAATTTATATTACGCCGCGCCAGCTGTCTACTCTCCATCCGTCTTACGAATTTTCGATCAGGTCACGTGTCCTGACGCGAGTTTAACATTTTTTACCCATTCCAAAAAAAGTGCACAACGCCGCTAAATAAGTTTTCACTTCAAAAACAAAATAATCGTAAACAGTTCAGAATACTGTTGACGTATGTTTAAAGCTTTAATTCCCAAAAATGCGCTATAATCCAATTCAATGTATCCTTCAAATAGCCAATATGCTAATACCTTGACAGTCTTGACACGTGCACAACGCAAGCGTGAATTTCTTGTTGCTTGCTACGCTGAAATGAGTCTTACGGTACAGTCGGCGGCAAATCAACCTACCCAAGTCTGTCAAATTTCTCCAATGAATATTGATCCTTATAACCAGGCACTAAAGTTTAAAATTTATTGTAGAAATTTGACAGTTTTGGGTAGGTTAATCTGCCGCCGTGTGTAACAGTTGGTAGCCGACTCCACGCAGCCTCAGCAGACGAACGTGTCGTCGCTACGGAGGGAATTCCATAGAAATACATAGAAGCCAGTAGTGTCGCGACGACACGTCTGCTGCTGCTGCGTGGAGTCGGCTACCAACTGGTGAGTACCTTAGTTCACTTTACATTAAACCTCAGAAACAGTAAACCTTCATGGAGGATTAATTAAGTAGCACAAAATAAACATAAATATTGTTATGGTAAAACTTTCAAAATAGTTTTTAAAATAAATTGAAATATATTGGCGAGGAGCTCGATGGCGCAGTGGTTAACGCGCCCGGTCTGCGAGTGCTGAGGTTAAGCAACTTTCGCAAAGGCCGGTCATCGGATGGGTGACCAAAAATGTATCATCTCGAGCTCCTCCGTGCTTCGGAAGGCACGTTAAGCCGTTGGTCCCGGCTGCATTAGCAGTCGTTAACAACCACCAATCCTCATTGGGCCCGCGTGGTGGTTTATGGCCCGTTCTCCCAATCCATCCATAGGAAAGTCTCGTGCCCCAGCAGTGGGGACATAAATGAGCTGATGATAATATTGGCGAAAAGTCCAACCAAGAAGCGTCCAACGTCAATCTTCTTTGATTGTGTCTGGCCAACCTTAAATCAGCTAAATGTTGTAAATATACAGTGTTTTATTATTCACACTTCGCGTAAACTTTAGAAAATAATATTAGACCGGTTGATTAGCCGAGCGAGACTAATCTACCCCCCAGATAGGTAGGCAGACTAATCTCGGGGGATGATCGAGGACGTAAAACAATTACTTTGAACTATGTACAAAGTACAGACTGATGTATACTGTGCCTGTCTGCCTGTCTGTCTACTATACTCATAAAGTTAATATACCAACTTTATGACTATACTTTATTTAGGCATTGATTTAAAAAAAAGAAAACTATACAAGTTAATGTATTCGTTAACTTGATCGAATAGCACTCGCACTAGGCGTAACCACGGTAATATAAGTTATCACCCGTATGGTTTAGTTAAATAAGACGTTACAGTTAAAAACGATCACTTAACGCCGTATTTAACTAAACCATAACATGTTAGATGTTCATTAGGTGACGTAGAAATGCTAAATTACTTAATTCAAATACCTAGTTTGTTGAGCATAATTTGATTTTCTATCTCTAATTACTAGATATGTTTTTTTTTTGATGGCGCTAGCTAGTGTGCGGCGTAAACGCTCTTAAAGTTCAAGTTAATGTTTGGTCTAATATTCCATCTAAACATTGACATTAGCCGAACCGCATATTTATTATATTACTACTTCATCAAGTATCTTTACCGCAAAACAATATTTCCATTTCTCTTTTATTTTAATTTTATTTTCTCTTTGATAATTCCGTCGTGCCATCTACCGGCAACTGGGACAACTAGTTACTGCGTAATGTAAGGAATAAAAGCAAGTAGCAAGCAGTTGATGCGTTCGATTCTATCAAATATTGCACGCTGCGCTTACTAGATGGCGCTGAAATGGATAATATTTGCATTGTTTTTACATAATAACATCAGATGTATGTTAACTTCACATTATCTTCAAATGGAACCGTTTCACTAATGTAAAATAAAAACCTTTTGAGTTCGTCAAATATATTTGATTCAAAAGGCCGTTTATTAACTAATCTGTGCCCACGGCCTGATTATTATTGAAAACCGAACTTCCGGAAAATCAAGCAAAAGATTACCGAACAATTAAAAAACGAAACTTGAATTACCTACCTACCTCTCCATCCGATTGGTTGTCTGGAAGAAATCGCTTAAAAGCAATAAGACCGCAAAATTGTAACTTTGTAATTTTTTTTGTACATATCATGTTTTATAGTAATGCAATAAAAGTGTTATCTCTATCTAACTATCTTTATAGGTACCTACCTACCTATCTAAAAAACTGCTTGAACCTAGTTTTAGTTATTTGTACCTATAGTATGTATATAAGTGCTCGTCCCCACCTTTTACGATACGAGTCTGGTTGGTAGTAAATGTAGGTAGGTAATTTACCTAGTCATCGTTATCCGAGCGGCTGGTTCTGGAAATGTAATTGGTAGGGTGAGCCTAATTAAATAGGTAACAGTGAGAGCTAGCCGCATGTGCTAAATCTTTATTAGACTTAATGGAGCAAAGATTACAGAATCTAGATACCGGTAAATAAGGTTATGAGCTGATTCAGATGTGACCTGGTGTTCAAGTTTCATGTGGAACAAAACCACACACCCATAATACTTATCTTTATAATAAATTTAGTTTATGTTAAAAATCACAGATGGCGTTGTACCAAACTAAATCATACTATACATTTCCATAGGATTATACTAATTAAAATTAAACGTTTAATAATATTACATAATGTAAATTGTTTATTTCGTTTGACTATATGTTAAGTTAAGTTTGAAGTGTCTAAAAACGTTTCTTGATCAGCTTCATAGACAATTACCGTTAACGATTACTTAAGTCATTTAAGTAAAGTATTTAAGTTAGTTAGTAGGTAATACCTAAAGTAAATATTTTCAAAAAGAGTACCTACCTACTTACTGATTTTTTCTGAGGCTAAGAGTAACAAATTATAAAAATCAAGATACCTACTTTATTGTACACCATACTTAACACATTTGAAAAAGTAGACGTTCAAAGGTAATAATTACTAATGGGTTGTATTTAATCGATCACCAAACTAACCTAACCTGACCCACAAAAATACTAAGTTAGCACCTAAAAATACAAAGTTAGCACCTAAACTACTATTTAGATGCTAACTTAGCATTTTAGGTGCTAGCCTACTATTTTTTTGTAGATCAATTTATTATTTCTCATTACCTACTAATTATGCTGCCGGACATAACAGAAGACACAATCTGGGTGCCTATTGTGAGTTTAATTTAATATTGGATCACGTTAACGATAACGAAAATTAGTGTGGCATTGAAGCAGCGCCTCCTGGCGACATACGAAAGTAAAATGGCATACAAATTTTTTCTTTCGTGAATTTCACTCTGACGGTTTGTGATGAAAAAGTCTAGAGCTACGCTTACGCTACGCTTACGCTACGCTTTTAGCGTACTTCACCTAAAACCGATCATTATTGGGGAGCTGGCTGGAAATAATGCAGCAAAATAATCAATACAAAAGCAATGTTAAATACCGCCAGAGTTAGACAAGATCATCATCATCATCAGCTCATAATTATGTCCCCACTGTTGTGGCACGAGCCTTCCCTATGTATGAATAGGGAGAACGGGCCATAAACCACCACGCGGGCCCAGTGCGGATTGGTGGTTGTTAACGACTGCTAATGCTGCCGGGACCAACAACGGCTTTACGTGCATTCCTAAGCGATTCTTAAGCACAGAGGAGCTTGAGATGATAGATTTTTGGTCCCCCATCCCAGACCGGTCTTTGCAATAGTTGCTTTTAAGGCGAAGGGTAAGGCACACTAGCCGCTAATGGATTTAATTTGATAACTGCTAAACTGGATTTTTTTTTCAAACATTGCGGACCTTCCGACACTAGGCAAACGTCTATTATTTAATAATTGTGCACTACTTTTAGGTTTGTTTTTGTATTCATTCGCTAACACTATAAGTGGCCATTGTTTGTGAATAAATAGTGTCTTACTTTATTTCCACATTCCCATTGTATTTTATTACTACAAAAGGTACAGACGCACATAAACTTATGCATAACTGTTAATTTTCTTCAATTAATGTTCAACCATATGTCACTTATACATAGAGTTCAAAGTCTCTTGAGAAAATTTTACAGTTTGTGATAGTCAGCTATGCAGGCTTGTGTACAACATAAGGGTTCTTTCGCAAATAAACCGAAACAAGGGATCTCCCAAGTCACCGATCATTTAACACAGAAACTTGTCTTGAACCATTAACCAGGACATCTGTTCCTAAGAAAGTAATTTATCAAAAAGCAATTACCTTACCTGGTAATTTGTTAACTAAATTGAGTATTTCGTGTTTAGAAAATGGTGTAACATTGTAAAAGGTGACCGCCTCAGGAGGGAGTAGAACTTATGACCTTTCCAAACGGGCTCTATTTGGGCTGTTCCAATTGAACCTTCGTCCAATTATCTCATTGTCTATTTAAAATGTACTAAGCGTAGGTACATAATACTAACCAACCAAGTAAATTTCTATAGTGCTATTATGCTATTTTATAACATCCACATTCGTAAAAAAACACAAATGTTGAAAAAATTTCCACGA
This sequence comes from Eudonia mercurella, assembly GCA_963082485.1. Classification (NCBI taxonomy): domain Eukaryota; kingdom Metazoa; phylum Arthropoda; class Insecta; order Lepidoptera; family Crambidae; genus Eudonia; species Eudonia mercurella. Next base: position 11,266,741 of record OY720038.1, read on the forward strand.
GCAGGATTTGAACCTGCACCCTTCTGACATACCGGGTCAGGTGCTCTTCCTGCTCGTGGCAATTTTTTCAACATTTGTGTTTTTGTAATTGTTCGTAACTAAATTTGTGTTTAAAATAATTTGAAAATCCACATTAGTCAGTGGACTGATTTTGACATTTACACTATGGGCAAATTGCAGAGTCGGTGCCCAAATTACTTTTTATTTAAAAAAAAAATGTTGCAAAACATAATTACCAGCTTATTATGTCCCCATTGGCACACTTCCTTATGGATGGATGCATATGGTATGCAGCCGGGACCAACGGCTTTACGTGCCTTGACGTAAATTATTAAAGCTTATTTTAGTAATGCAGTATTTACTCGTGTACCTACCAAGTGTTATTATTTTCAAAACACGAATAGCATGAAATACAAATTTTCAATTTACATGAACAGCAAGCTCTGAAGAGAAAACTCAATTTTCACCCAACATATTAGGTATAAAATATTAACAAACTCATGAATTTCGTTCCGCATCCAAATGTCTTATTAGAGTTGTGGTCCCAAGTCCCAAACCCGATAAAGAGGTGAGGCTCAAGTCGTTTCCTTTGCCGGTACGCCACAAAAAAAAATCACACACCCACCTGGATGGCACGTGGCAATCATGTCCCTTTCCGGTGGCGTCCCCTTTACAAAAACATGCCAACTACCAAACGGCCCGCGGCGACCCTGCTTCCAGTGAAAGCTACGCGATAAATAAATATTTTATTTATTTATTTATTTTATATATGGCGTACACAACAGGTAACAATCGTAGCTTATGCTAAATAGTAGCCTATACAATTATCTAATCCAGATTGAAACCCAAAAGCGTGTTCACACAGCATGACAAGCATTAGCACGTAAATAAATTAAGATACAGTTGAAACAGGTGACAGACATGACTGGACATCGACTGGACATCTCAGTTCAAGATATTTTTTACCTTATATCTAAAAGCGATGTGATTACTTATACAAATATCCAGCTCGTCGTGTTCCTGCGACAGTTCGTTGTATAAGCGACACATCCGAACTACGGGGTTATAGTATGAGGTATTGTTTCTATATGTTTGCAGTATAAAAAGCTCCTGTCTATTTCGCAAGAAAGATCTTGAAATCTAGTGTTGAAATCTAGTGTTGAAATTAACTATTTTAAGAAGGTTGGGGGAATCAAATTCAGAATGAACAATTTTGTGCAAGTGAAGGAGGTATTTATTTATTTAATATTTATTGCACAATAAAATCAGTACAGAAGGTGGAGTTAATGCCAAATGGCATCTATCAGTCAACCAACGGGCTAGGTAGAAAGATTGATAAGCGGTGTGATAAATTCCCCGGTTGGTCTACACAATAACTAATAAGTAGTTACTACGTTGGGTAAAGTGTGTTTCGAAATTTCCGATGTATTGCCCGTGTTTGAAATCGACCACTAACCTGCATTTGACAAGGGTGCCAAACCCATCGAATGTGACTCATATCAATGATGGAGGCCTTTCCCCAGCAGTGGAACAGTTTATATACGTATACCAGCTGACCGGCGGACTTCGTACCGCTTTGACAGTTTCCATGACAACAAAACAAACAAAACGTTGACAGTTTCCATGACAACGAAACAAACAAAACATTCGTCCGCTTAAGAACACCCGTATCCCATGATGGACCCCTAAAGCAGCGCCACCTACCGGGTCCAATTGTAAATATAAACCATTCTCGAATCCACTTGAACACACACAAAAAATTTCATCCAAATCGGTCCAGACGTTTAGAAGGAGTTCAATAACCTACACACGCACAGAAGATTTTTATACATAAAGATAAAGATATACCTACTCGTAGTTTAAAGGCTACGCGTGCAACTCCTATCCGTAATTAGTATTCGTTTGTTTCAGTTTTATTATTTAATGTCCCCAGTGTTGAGACACGAGCCTTCTCTTTGGATGTTACACCACATATAGGGAGATCAGACCATAAAACACCACGCGGGCTCAGTGCAGATTGGTGGTTGTTAACGACTGCTAATGCAACCGGCACCAACGGCATTACGTGCCTTCCGAAGCACGGAAGGAGCTCAAGACAATACCTTTCATTTGTTCACTAATCCGATGACAAGCCTTTGCATAATTTGGTCAAACTTCAGCAATCGCAGACCGAGCGTGTTAAACACTGCGCCATCGGGCTCCTCAGTTTTTTATTTCATTCGATCGCTCAATTTAAAGCTATAGAACCGGAACCAGGTGGATCACAAGCACCACCCTTTTGCACGTACGATGGTTTAGCTCTGCTCCCTTTAAAGCGTGTATTTTCTTTATAATTTAATAAGGCGACGCGTGCCGACAATTGTTCGGGCTCACGAAGCGTGAAGTTACTTTTATGACAAGTCTGTGTTGTTATGCACATTATTGAGGAAGCAGGCAGCGAGCTGTGGCTTGAAACAGTGGAAATCGTGTGTCTGCTTCCTCTAGAACGTTGTTAGTAGCAATTTAAAAACAAAAGAGTTATAAACCATGTATTTTTATTAAAGGAGTTCGAAATTTAAATCAAGTTTAAATGTCTTATCTACAGTTTTAACCTCCTTCGTGCTTCGGATAGCACTTTAGGTCAGGGAGTCTTAGAATAGGCCCCATAATTATCCAAACCGAGAACAAATTATGAATCGCACAAAAAAGAACAACAACTTTCCTTACCCAAAAGCTTTTATTAAAGCCTAAATAGGTATGTGGCTGAATGTATTATGCTTGTACGATTACAAAATTGGTTCCGAAATTTATCCAAAAACACCTTTTACAACCCCCTACCTTGATCCAAATTAAAAGTCATGTCACGTCATCCATTTAACTTTCAAATGTCAATAGGAAAAAAATAATCGTCCATGGAAATTGAACGTCGTCGTTAATAAAGGCAACAACAATATCCGCTCTCCAATACACAACGCGAAAGTGACACTTTCAAAGTTAAACCCTTTTGTGCTCTGATGCTGAATGGAACGCAATAAATTCTGCTCAAAATCCGTCAGTAGCTCTCCTACCGATATATCCCTTCAAAATGGCGTACGGATGAATTTGGCGCAAAATGCAATCGGAGTGGAGATCTGCTATATTTTACTTGTATTTGCACCAAGTAGCTACCTCGCACAGCCTGGTGCAAAAGCAGCCTAAGCAATACTAAGCCAAGTAAGCTTAATCAAAATCGGATTATTGGTTTAAATAACTAGAGCTTAAACTAATCTTTCAATATTTGTAAAGTTGAGGACTTAGTTGTCGACATTGAATAGCGCTTGGGCTTACAAAGTAAAAGTAGATAGTGTTGATTACACATTACAGCAACAAGAGGGTTACGTTTACATAAAACGGTAATATGCTTTTCCTGTGGCAAAAGTGGACACAAGGCAAATAGGTGTCGTACATTAAATTTTTTAAGTTTAAACCTTTTCAATTCATTTTCGTATGTCTAGTTTCGCAGCACCGGGCGCAGTGGTTAACGCGCCCGGTCTGCGAGTGCTGAGGTAAAGCAACTTTCGCAAAGGCCGGTCATCGGATGGGTGACCAAAAATTTATCATCTCGAGCTCCTCCGTGCTTTGGAAGGCACGTTAAGCCGTTGGTCCCGGCTGCATTAGCAGTCGTTAACAACCATCAATCCGCACTGGGCCCGCGTGGTGGTTTATGGTCCGTTCTCCCTATCCATTCATGCTGCATATCCAGCTGATGATGATGATGATGATGATGTCTAGTTTTCCCTTTCCGCCGACGATAAATAAAATAGAATGGTTTTTATCAAAAATAGCTTAAACTATTACTGTAATCTCGTTACTATAATCCGCATAAAATAAAATGAAATTGAAGGCACTTTTATAGTCCTAAGTACAACATCATGGTACCTGATGCACTAAGCATGATGCATACCGGATTGACACTTAGCACCATGCCATGACGCTGCCGCTGGTCTTCTAGTAGAAGCTGTAGACGCAGTATAGGCATCAGAGAGCTAGTTGCCTATATTGTTTAGTTACCGATCCGTTTTTAATCCCTCGGAGTATCTAGTAGGGAAATAGGACGCTTGCGTGATGCCATTCCCTTCAGAAACCCTTTGACGGTATTTCGATAATACGGCTTGAGGAACCCTTTAAGTTTCTCGCTGCCCCCTAAAACGTCCGGTGACGCTGATAAAGCAGTTTGGGGCCATCAGAAAACTCTTTAAAAAATATATACTGCCTACTGCCTAGTACGAATTTAAGTTTTCGTCAATGACATCGAATGGACAAGACAAGCACTGAGCAACATTCTTTCACTATTTCAACGAATGTATTCTCTGATCTGTTATTATTAATGTTCTTTTGAATATCTCTATTTATGGTTTACTTGAACAGATGAAACCAAACAACAACAAAAACTGTCAATGATTTTAACGAGAAGGATTATGACATGTCAACAAATAAAGACTTTTTTTATGGCATGTTTTGAAATTTAACAGCTGTTACAGTTTGTGTTAGTAAATACAAGACAAATAGGTAACAAGTCTTTATCTCTCAATTGTACTGTAACTTACTAATCACCATATTTAAAACAATAGCAACAATACATTCATCATCGAGGAGCTCGATAGCGCAGTGGTTAATCTGCTCGGTCTGCGATTGCTAAAGTAAAAAAAATTTCGCAAAGACCAGTCATCGGACTGGTCTTTGCGAAATTTTTTGTTGCGATACATTTCGGACCATCTACCCGATGGTAGATGGTCCGAAATGTATCATCTCGAGCTCCTCAGGGCTTCGGAAGGCACGTAAAGCCGATGTTTCCGGCTGCATTAGCAGTCGATAACAACTACCAATCCACACTTGGCCCGTTCTTCCTATCCATCCATAGGTAAGCTTGTGCCTCAGGAGACAGACAGCCATAAATGATCTGGTGATAAATTCATGATTCTGACGTGTAAATGGCGCTTTTAGGGTTCCGTAGCCAAATGGCAAAAAAACAGAACCCTTATGGATTCGTCATGTCTGTCTGTCTGTCTTTCTGTCTGTCCGTCCGTATGTCACAGCCAATTTTTTCCGAAACTATAAGGACTACAATGTTGAAACTTGGTAAGTAGATGTATTCTGTTAATCGCATTAAGATTTTCACACAAAAATAGAAAAAAACCAATAAATTTTGGGTGTTCCCCATACTTAGAACTTCATCAAACCCATACGTGTGGAGTATCTATGGATAGATCTTCAAAAATGATATTGAGGTTTCTAATATAATTTTTTTCTAAACTGAATAGTTTACGCGAGAGACACTTCCAAAGTGGTAAATTGTGGGTCCCCCCTGTAACTTCTAAAATAAGAGAATGATTAAACTAAAAAAAATATATAATGTACATTACCATGCAAACTTCCACCGAAAATTGGTTTGAACGAGATCTAGTTAGTAGTTTTTTTTAATACGTCATAAAATACGGAACCCTTCGTGCGCTAGTCCGACTCGCTCTTGACCGGTTTTTTTTTAATTTGTACAATGTGGATTGGTACAGACTAGACATTGTGCCATAATATCGGCTTGAGATGAGAACTTGGCCTTCAACAGTGTCAAGCTCAGCGTAATGGTTTTAAGTTCCCCTTTCCATTTGGCCACACTTGCAAACAATATTAATTTAAGATTGTTAATTTCACTGAAACGTGATCAAAAGTAGTGGTTGTATTCTCTGTGCCGTTAAATGTAGCCTTGGATTTGACAGAACGATTCCAGTGCTTAATACTAGTCTACTACGCTCTCCTAACAATAACCCTTAGCCAGGTTGAGCTGGTAATTTTTTTTAATGGCTTTTATTCTTATCTCGGGTGACTAAGATTCAATTTAATGTGGACGCTATGTGATCAGTGCTTAGGTAAGGGATAACATTTAGTAACAGTAGTTGGACAATTTTTTTTTTAAATACCTTTTTTTTGACCGCCCATTATAGGTTTTAAGATATTTAGTATAAAACTACATCTTTAGAATGCAATTGTTATTACTTAACTGGCTGTTAGTGATGACGAGTGTGAGTATTATTTACTATTTGATATTGTTATACAAACGAGGAGAGTTAAAACTTTTGCCTTACTAAAACATGCACTAAGAAAGGAATTCTAAAATCTTCATGGTTGTTTGGAAAAGTTGAAAAAAAATCCAAGGAAATGCGACAAAATGTACGTAAAAATATATAATCCATAATCTTCATTGGACAATTGACAGTATTTCACATTTCACATTTAATGAATTTATTACCCAGTGTACACACACACAATTATTAAAAGAGATCCAATAACAACATATTGTTTTTATCTATCCCCATACAAGTCCTCTTTTAGACCAATAAACCACATCCACCGTGACAGTAACAAAACTAAAACCGATCCCAAAAAAACAAACAAATCTTTGTTTGATTTGCAAGCACACGTATTTCGTTACAATATTCCGCACAGTGGGGCGTATGCGGCGTCGCTAGGACAAAAACTGTTTGCACACTTTTTATCACTCTAATAAATTCAATACTCGAAACGGACCTAGTTGTTTGCCGTTCCATTGTTAGATAAAAGTGGTTGGGTAGATTTATTAACCCTTGTAATGTCAGTTACATGCCCTTCGATTATAGTATTTGTGATGGATGTAGTATGTGGTTTCTAACACCATCTTTTGGAGATAAGTAAACTCTGAAGTGGTGTGCAAACGAATACGTTAATAGTTTTTATTCATGTCGTTTATATAACATTTTTGGGAGTCTGTATTTTTGTCTGTATAGTTTGAATAATGAGTGGACAGCTATATACTTAGTAAGAGTGAACATAGCACGTACAAAAGGACAATTGGCCTCGAATAGGAAAGCAAGTAGTTTTTTAGGCATTTAGTAGTAAATGGAAAATAACTTTTTAAAAATCACATACTGTTTAACCCTTTCTGATTTTTATTCTTCCTGATTATCCATATATAGTACCGAAAAGTCAGTCATTATTTCTAGAATTGATAATATCAGTTTAACGACACCTACACACTCTAATTGCCTTGCCTTATAAGAAGTGAACTTTAATGGGTCGGTTATAACATTATTTTAAAAGCAACCTCTTTTATAATAGTTATAAAAAAACGACTAATTGCGTGTTAGTGTAAATAGTCTGTTGTGCAGTAAAAGGTTCCGTTCGTAGTCTAAAGTAATAATCAAAAATTGTTTTATTAAAATTTGCGCACTGGTTAAAGCAAATTATTTTTTAAAAAACTTCCCACATACATGCAGACAAAAAATTTTGATTTAATATTAATCACTTTCAGACTATCAGCACAAAGTTGTACAAAATACACCTTTTTTTTTAAGCTTTTACGTTCCATTTGTCAAAATATACAGTTAGAAGAGTTTTATGCGTACCGAGTGTTCGTTAGGAGGGTTGCAATAAAAAAGAATAACAGCTAAAAGATTTTGTTTTTACGAGTAGTAAGTAATTTGGGTAGAGCTCCCAGTTCCAGCACGAATTATGAAGCAGCAGTATCATAGCTAGCTGTGTGCAGATGTTCGTTAGTATCTGTGTTTTTGAAATGTCTGTAAAACTGTTCTAATATATTCGGTTTGTTCATAGTTTGTAATATGCTACTGTACCATACAGTAAATAAATAAATAAATAATTGTTAGCAAAAAATTCAGTGAAGATTTTTTTTAAGAAAACAAATCCGAATAAATTTAAAGCAAACAGCTGATCGATGATCGAATTATTCGATAATCTGTAGATCGTCGTATACATAATATCCATAAATGTTAATGAGAATATTAATGCGGCTATATTATGTATTGCAAACTGTATGGAAAATGGTAACTAGTGCATATTTATAAAAACATTTGAGGTTACAACCCTTTCATTAATAATCGCAGAACGGGTGCATAATGTTTTTTTTTCCGAGCTAAGATACCGCAGTGCGTATGCAAATTCACAAATTAACAAGGGCCCGTTTAATGCAGGGTTACTTTTTTCTCACAATCTAAACAAAAGTTAAGATTTTATTCAAAAGTATTGTTCAATTTAAACTGTTGTTAGACTTGAAACAATTAGTTTTTTAAGCAGTTCTTGACACTGCAGTTGTTAAATGTGTGTTACTATACCGATCTCCCTACCTTTGTTGTTAACCTATTGAATTGAAATCAACAGGAGCATTTAAATAGATTTATAGTTAGGCTCTTATTATCGGCATTTATTTTAAAGTAGTATTATGATTCATTAATTATTAATTTTATATTATAAACTGTACTTGCGAACGCCAGTGACTATGTCCAGAACACTACCCGTATCCCGCCCACCCCATTATGCAGAAGAAAATTGAAAAAATCCTTTTGGTTTTAGTGGATGTTGGCGCCCTTTATGAAACCTAGATGTTAAATAAAAATTTGACGGTTTTGTAGTTTTAAATATATCCGGTTTAGCGACTCATAAAGTGAAATTAAAAAATATACATTCTAATGTATCGTTGAATAAATTCATTGTAAAAATGTTCATAATATTTGTCTTCTGTTAATATAATATGACACAAGCTGACTATTATTTTAAAGAGCAAATAAACAGTTTTTATTATTTTAAATATAAGCATGTTTGCTTTTATCAAATTTTCATATTAGAATATTACAGACAAGTAAATCAATATACTTTCGCTTTCCTATCACCTACCAAAAACGAGGGTGATCTCACAAAACATTTCTCTCTATTGTCACTCGACGCGTTATAAAAAAGCTCATTTGACAAATGCAAATTGAGTTTTTTTGACAAAAAAAGATACGTAGCACATCATTCGTCATAAGTACAAAATGACAATGGTTGGGCGTGCGGCACAGCGGCACCCTCACTTTATATTCACATTTAATTATTATTCAGGTGAGTTATTTTAGTAAATATTTCAGATACTGTTAGGACAGATACGGTCTGCCCTAATGTTAATTCAATTTAAATGAAGCGGAGTGCTGCTGTAACCAAAAGTGACACAATAAACAAAAATACGGAGTTAATTCGGAATCTGAATCTTTTATAGTCAAATAAGTGTAAATACGTCCATAACATGAAAAATATTAGGATAGAATAGAATATCGTTTATTGCTTAAACTGTGTACAATTTGCGGTTGAGGATGCAGTACATTACATTATTATTCTTTTTTTTCATTTTTTATTTCACTTGGTACACATTTATATTTAGGTACATTCGAAATTTGAGATTAAAAATTTTTTATGTTAATTTGTTATAGCAATGTGGTAAGTTGCACATTTTTATTATTATTTTTTATATAAAAAAATAAACATCCTAAAATAATTGACTAATCATAATTAACTCAATCTGCACATACATAAAAATTGCATAAATACTGATTTTTGCTAGTATTGGTTCTTACACAACAAAAGTGACTATAAAAGTGTTACTTTCAGCACGTTATTCTCAGTACCTTCTTAACAATACTGCAAAAGGTCGCGTGCGGAGGGCGCACGTATTGTCACCTTACATGATAGATTGCTGTCATATTCAAACTATTCGCCTATACATATGTAAATCATTTCATGGTGATGTATGTCTGTACGGCAGTGTCACTTCAATTGTTGTAAAAAACAAAGATACGAGCAGTCTAACAATAATACACGTCGCGTTAGATCAATCAAACTGTGAGTGCTGTTGTTTGATGAGGTTGAATGAATTCGTCCCTGATTTTCCTGGAACTGGGACTTATCAATTCAATCCAAGGACTTTTCTGGGAACAGGCAATACAACCTACAAAAACCTTTACGGAATAAGAATATTGATCTCCTCACTTCGTTATATTTATATTAAAAAAACATTAATATTTTGTGTGGTATCTATACGATTTATTGGTTATTAATCTATACTAATATTATAAAGAGGAAACCTTTGCATTTTTGTATGTATATATATACATACATATGTTTGCAACGAATAAACTCAAAAACTACTGGACCGATTAAAAAGTAATTTCACCATTAGAATGCTACATAAGCGCTGAGTAACATAGGCTATATTAAAATATATTTATACATATATATATAAATATATAATACAAAAAACGACAATTTAATTTTCCAATACAAAATGATTTGTTTGTTTTGTTGGAATTTGGAAACCATTGATATATATTTAACTCAATGATGGAAACCGTCAAAACGGTACGAAGTCCGTCGGGTCAGCTAGTACATAATAAGTATATAAATAATAGGATATAGCTTTTTAACGTTTTAGTAAGACTGAAGTCCTAATGTTTAATCTATTCTCTTCTCAGATGTAACAAGTCGGTACTAAATTAAGGGATACATTGTATCCTGCAAAACTTGTATCTTGCAAGCTTTGAAGTAAATTAAAGTTATGTTATCATAGTTCATTATTACTCTCCCATTTCTGTAGAGGTCATTGACCCAAAATGATGCATACTAACGAATTAATCGAAACTTATCAAGAGCGCATTCACAATATTGCCCCGTAAATCTCCGCCCATGCCCTAGCACGCCCGGTGCAGACGTCACAACTCGGTATTTTTCACCTTTTTTTAACAAACCGGCAGAGGAAGGGTTGACACAATGCCACGAATCACGTTACATTTATTTTTTGACGTACCCGTTGTTTGCTGCTTGGACTTTTTCAGCCCCAGTGGGCCGGTTCCACTAACACTATTCACACAATGATTGATGGAACTAATTAATTTCGCTGTGCGCGTGCTTTGGACACTTGAATTCGAAATTTAAAATTGTGCATTTCGATCTTCTTTTGTCGACGAGCACTGCACTGACAATGGGTTGATTTTTTCAATTTCGGCACGCGTCTGTACAATATCGAGTAGGTAGCCTCTTTTTGATTTTATTAATAATACTGTCGCGGTGGTTTTGTGACGAAAAGTTTTTTATATTTTAAAATGAACAACTAATTACCTATGCACCTTTTGTTAATTGTGTAAAATTAATTTCCAATTTTAGACTAGAGGAACATCAGTTTTAATGCAATATGGATAAAGTTGATTTCATCTAAATGTAAAGAAGTAAGAAGTCCTATTATATTAGCTGTAAAAGTTATGTAGGTTTTTATTACCTATTATCTTAGTTATAATAACAGTAAAGTAACAAAGAAGATACTCAGATTTTAGCACTAATTAAAAAAAAATCATAAAAGAGTATCTTTTACGTAGTTTGTTACGTAAACACTGTTGTGTCGCGTACAACACGAACCACAAAGTAAATTGCACTACGTCAAATACGGCAGTTTCGCTTTGTTACCGGGGCCTTTTAGTCTGCGAACACACCGCCCAGTGTGTCCCACTGTGCGCCTAATCTCGTTACAAAGTAACATAGTGCGGCAAACGCAGTGTGCTTATTGGAAAACTAACACGGTTGGTTATGTTGTTTTCACGTCGCCAATTTGCTAGTATCACTTCATACCCTTTCATACGGGAATGAGTAACGTCACTAACGAACGTGTCGAAATATCGGTTGCATTTATGACAAGCTTTTTGGCGTAAATCAAGTGGAGCTGTAACGTAAAACGTGCCTTTGATCGATGCGTTGACACATAACGAAATCATGATTCTGAATCTCCTTTTTACATCGAATCGACATCCTCTTTCGTAAACAAACAAACTGTGTAGTAACAGTTTGTTCACAATTGTTTACACAGCATTACCGTACGCAGCTTTGTTATGTCTTCTCTATGAAAATGGAAGATTGCTTGGATGCGATTTTTTTTTGTTTTTTTTTATTCCTAACACGGCAAATAACTCCAATTCACCTGATGTTAAGTAAATATGGAATCCAGATACGACGATAACTGGTGCAGCGTGAGAACAACGCAGCGTCAGTTATCCTCACTTTGCCGGCCCACAAGGTGCCTCTTCACGCCTCGTTTGAAGGACCCCATATCATAGGAAGGAGGGAAAACGTGTGCTGGCAAACTATTCCATGTTTTGGAGGTGCGGTGATTATCATCTTGACATTATTATTGTACCATCTTCATCTTCCTGATCAGTGGCATTACTGGTATTAACTCCCGCTCGATCCTCTAAATGCCACTACACACTTACAAGGTGCCTAGTGTGAGTTTTGTTTGCTATTCGTATTCATTTGATTACGTTTACGAAAACGAAAGTTAGTATGGCATTGAAGCGGCGTCTCCTGGCGGCATACGAGAAGAGTTAACATTTTGTCATACAAATTCTCGTTTTCGTTAACGTGATCGAATGGCGAATGAAATTCGCACTTGGCACCTAGAATACACTATATAGGGTCACATTTTATCAACTGCAAATATTTTGAGGATAAATTCAACAACATAGGTATATAAACTATTTTTATGAAAAAAAAAAAAAAATTTATACGCTAGTTTTCAAGAAAAACGCCAAAAGACATTTCGATTAAAAAGAAAAATAAAGCACTTTCGGTAGTTTCAATTCAAAATAGCCGACAGAGATATTACAATTTTTGTGTCAGGAAAATTAAAAAAAAAACTAGCCTGAATCTTTTTTTAATGCTAGGGCCGAAAGGCTGAAGGCTGATATAATTAGATGTTTTGACAAAATATTTGCAGTTGATAAAATGTGACCTTATACATGCACACTAGTTTAGGCCCAAGAAACCGTACTCGTAGAACAAAAGGGTACGACGACCCGGTTTACATGCGCTCAGGTACAGACAATGTACCTGGGCGGTTCTCACCACCCCCACAACCCGGGCAACCTGAGCCGAGGCCCTAGCCTTTAGAGGCGTCTCGGGTTGTTCCGCTCCCGATCCGACCCGAACGTTTCCAGTACACCTTTCCCTCGGGCTCCTTCAAACGAGGCGTGAAAAGGCACCTTGTGAGCCGGCAGAGTGAGGGTAACTGATGCTGCGTTGCTTTCACGCTGCACCAATTGTCGTCGCATCTGGATTCAGTGAAATGGAGTCATTTGCCGTGCTAAGTATAAAACAAAGAACCCCTCGGATAATCAAGTACGGCGCGGGGGGACTATTGCGTGATGCCGTTCCCTCTAGAAAACCTTTGAAGGTGCTTCGTTGCACACGGCTTGAGAAACCATTTAAGTTTCTCGCCGCCCTCCAAAAAGGCCGGCGAAATTGAAAACTTTCTCAAAAAAATATTGGTAAAATTTTGTTTGTTTATTCAAGAAAGAGTCACGTGGCTTCGAAAACAAATGGCAGGGCAATACTCATATGGTGATTAGAGAATTATTGTTAATAGTTCAAACACACTTCTGGTATTTTATGAACAGTTTTCAAAGTTTAAGCACTAGCAGTTTACTGTCTTACATAATACATGAACGTTAAGGTACGCATATCTACTGTAAACATTCATATTTTTATATGTCATCGTCATGTCATATTATGGCCGCTCTTGGAGCACGAAACTTCCTTATACTCGTAGATGCAAACACAAGGAGAACGGGCCATAAACCACCACGCAGGCCTATTGTAAACGAAGGCTAATGCAGCCGGGACCAACGACTTACCTAACATGCTTTACGAAGCACAGAGTACCTCGAGATGATAAATTGTTGGTCACCCATCTGATGACCGTCATTTGCGAATGTTGCTTAACTTCAGATATTACAGGCCGAGCGCGTTTACAACTGCGCCCTATCGAGCTTCTCTGTTTATATGTAAATAGCTGACCCGGCGGACTTCATACCGCATTTTTTTTGATATAGCCTTTGTTACTCAGCGCTAATGTAGCGTTCTAATGGTGAAATAATTTTTTAAATCGGTCCAGTAGTTTTAAGATTATTCGTTGTAAACATACATACATACATACAAAAATACAAAGGTTTCCTCTTTATAATATTAAGTATAAATGTAGGGTAAAGAACCCCTAAATAGTTCCAAAACCAAACCGAACCATTTTCGTTCACCATCCTATTGCATCGCGCAATCGATCTCCATGAAATCGTCACTTATTTTTTATAGCCGCCATTGAAAGCTACAAAGAAAAATTATACACAGGTGAATTAGCAAATCTCCTCGCATTACCTATAGAGCCTTCAATGGCTCCTTTCACTCTCACACCCTCATTACCTTGACTTTGATGTGTGAAATGGAAGCTTGTGGCCTATTTTTATCGTACACGAGATCGCGCCTTAATTTTAAAAAGGTTTTAGGGTAAATATGCAGAAAATTGTTTTCTTATTATTTTGTGTCTTCGCTACAAACCAAGAGTGCGTATAGGCCGCGCAGTAAAGGGTTTCGTTATCTTAAATATTGCCTTAATAATATTTTGTTACTAAGTATTATTCTTCAAGTAAATACTCGTGGCGTGGTATAATTACACCACCACCATGTCACCAGTATAGATATAACTTTATGCTTATATATTTGTGTAATAAAACCCTATTCATTATTTTTAAGATAATTATCAATATATAAAATATTCTTTTAAAATTCCTATCGTATCTGTTACTATTGTTAGTCTATTATTATTAACAATAATTTCAGGTTTTATGAATGAAGTTAACGAAAACGTGAATTTGTTTGGCAAAAACGCACCTCACTATGTTTGTGAAGAAGGACATATTTTCGTTTTCATTAACGTGATCGAAAACTTGCAATATGTACACAGGTCGCATAGCCAGCCATTAAATTAAGTAAAGAAGGAAGGAACAAAAGCTTCATTGTAATAAATAAGATAAGAAAAAAATAACAAAAGAGAGCTTATTAAATCTTAAAACATGGTTTATGTCATAAAAATATATTTTAATTTCGCTCTTACCAAGCGTAAACTATCACGCTTCGTTACTTAAGCGGCTGGCTATGATTTAATTAACTCAAACATCTCTGACATTCCTTAATTATTTCCGTCGGAAAGTAATCTAAGAAATATTAAATTGAAGTTACATTTTAATTACAGACGGCCAGTGCTTATTCAATTGGTGTAACTTGTAACTTGAAGGAAGTGCTTTGGCCCGCGCCACGTTCGGATGTTTATTTTTATTCAGTATTTTGTGTTCACTATATACTTATGTCCACGTAGGTACTCAATTTTCACCCACACATATACCACGTGGATATGATTTAAAAAAAACTACTATGGCAATTTTTTATTTATATTTTTTTTAGTTACGTTCGAATTAGATTAAGTTACGATTATGTTTGTGGTTTTCTGAGTATATTACTATGGCTACTATATCTTCACAATAACAGTTATCTATGGAACTATTGAACCGAAATTCTTAATAGAAAGCTTGTTACGCTATTAATATCTATGTACTGGGGTCATTTCGCGAAACATGGAAAAAAACTATTTCTAGTTGATTAGAAATTCTATCTCATTTTTCAGTTACTTTTTTTGTTTAAGCGAGGTTTTAAACATAATTTAACGTAAGGTGACACAGTTACGAACCTTGTGTTCTAAAAACTCATTTTCTAATTTAATTAAAAATGAGTAAAACATCATTACCATCTAAAGAAAATATATGTGCACAAAACTTTCAAAATATATATTTCAATAATTTTGATCGCCAAACCCGATTTTTTCAAACGTTTAGTAATCTGTATTTTACCGTAAACAACATAATAAATAGCGTTTATAATTCAGAACAGCATAATAGTCAAAACGAAATTTCAAAAGTTTGTAACAGAAATTCGTCATTACCATCGCGCTAACGTCAAATTTACTTTCTTGAAAGATCTACGTGATGTATCTTACTGTCCCCGTGCACACCACTCTCCTCAGTCGCTTGCACGAAATGTACCACAGCGCACGTCACGGTGAGTGCTCTTTAAATACTTTTTTTGTTACAAATCATATGTCTAGGAAATGGTTGTCACGTATTTCCATCATTACCGGTAAATACGTTTTCTAGGTAATTATAAATTAAGTATAATTGTTAGCATTAGAACTTATTGTGACTCCCAGGACAAATTCTCAAAAAGGCGGTCACAAAATAGTAGCGCTAAGAATTCACGATTTGTTCAAAAAAAACACTACGTTTGTCATTACCATCATCATCATTACCGTTTGATTTGTGTTGATGGTAATGACGTTATGTTAATGGGAATGATGAATTCAAAGTTTCAAAATTTCTTATTAGTAGCAATTTGTTCTATTTTACTTAAAACGTTGTTTGCTTTCATGCTTTAAAATAACCGAAATACCAGCTGGAAGTTGAATGGGTTTTTTTGTGCGTTATCTTTATTTTAATTTGCTAAAAATATTAAATTATCCGTGCTTGTCTGGATTATAGTATTATAATAGCCAGCTTTTTTTGTCAGCATTCCTAAGTGGTGAATCGAGATTATGCGCCAGTGCATCAAAAAAGGCGATTGGCCAGCATCCTGACACTTCCTTTGCATAATTAACAACAAAGTCGCTCTATTTGCTAAAAGTGGACATTGATCCAAACCATGGCTTGGATAGGATATGATGATCTCTAACCACTTTTTGGGGAATAATGGTCGTGGGTTTATGCATACATACTCTAAACATATTTTAACTTTAAAAATACATCATACATAATAATATTTTATTTCAGGTAGTTGCCGTTTTCAAAAATGAAACTTCAATATTACATAGTACTACATATTGAAACTATTCATCATCAGCTCATTTACGTCCCCACTGCTGGGGCACGAGCCTTCCCTATGGATGGATAGGGAGAACGGGCCATAAACCACCACGCGGGCCCAGTGCGGATTGGTGGTTGTTAACGACTGCTAATGCAGCCGGGACCAACGGCTTGCCTAATTCTTAACTGATCTTTCAATATTTGTAAAAATATTTAGATCGGATGTTGATGACGTAGTTGTCGACATTGAATAGGGCTTACAGAGTAATGGCTGATTTACACGTTTTAAGTTGTTAAGTAGGTAACTAAATTTAAACTTAATTTTATGTGGCTTATATTTAAGTATATGTCCATACGTATTTAAGTAATTAGTTTGCATAGTTCACTCAAGATGGACGATCAACCACGTAATGAAGTCGTAAATTCTGTGCTAAATTTGTTATGAAGTCAAAGATGAAATAATTAGGGAAATAACCATACCCAAAAAACTGGGTGAGAAATTGAATAAATAGAAGAGATCAGTATGGCCAAGGATCAAGTGCCACTTTGTTCGAGGAGCTAGCGAATGAAGATTTAATAACAAGTATATTTTAATGCGTCACGCATGGCAGAAGACTCTTTTATTTACTTGTTATCTAAAGTGGAAAACGAAATACAGAAAAAAGATACTGTAATGCGATGTACATTAGATGCAAAATTAAAATTACATATTACAATATATTTTCTCAATACTGGCAATAGTTTTCGCAGTCTATCTAATTTTTGTAGAGTTTCTAAATCGAGTAAATATGTTTAATACAATAATCAATAATTTAATACGAACAACAAAATTGAACCCGAGCGCGTCGCTCACTACACTTCTGCATTTAACTAATATTGTGCCAGTCCAAACGTGTCAAGTGACAAGCCCCGCCCACCAACTTAACCGAAAAATAGACAAAATTCTAAATATCTTGTTTAGTTGTTTGCTAAATTTTAACTTGCAACTTGCTACTAAATTCTGTGTTTACATGCAATTAATCACTTAAAGTTAAGTTAAAATTTAGTTACCTACTTAACAACTTAATACGTGCCATAAGAGTAGATTAATTTCGGTGAGTTGGATTGAGCCATAGTTAAATTAAAGACCGAGATTGTGTTTGTTACGAAATTTGTTGAATTTTAATTTTTGTGTTATTAAACTTTACAAATTTATAAGTAAGTGTTTTATTTACAAGTTAGCAACTACTTATATATGAAAAAAATACATAGGTATGTATGTCTTCTAAAATAGGTATCAGGTACTTAATTATTATTTTTGCCGTAAAAGTTCGTCATTACCAAGCATTCCTAATCATTACCATCCTCAAAAAATCATTGCCATTAGCCTAACGTCATTACCATTTCTCTTATTATTTTTTGAGATCAAATATTATCTAAATTCTTGATTAAAAAAGAGTGCCTTTGTTAAGCAGATCTTACTTAATAGTACTTCTTTCGATTTTTGAAACTTTGCACGCATTTCAGATTAATTTACAAAAAGGCTTCAAAATAAATCAGAAAAAATCCAAAACGCGAATCCACCCACTGGTAAAATACGCAGATGACGCTACCATACGTCACACATGCCCAGTAGACCCTGGACGACAAGTACAGTCACGAGCTTTAATTTGGGACCCACCTAAGGTTGAATATCGTGTAGCAAAATTTCGCCATTTAGAGCTAATATGTTAACGCTATTACGCTATGTCACTGTAATAAACGATAAACGTCATAATGTTTACCATCGACAACTTTACGTTTCTAGGTGCTACCGTACAATAGATAACGTCAACTGGAGCGAGGGCAAAAGATCATTACCGATTTCCGAGTAATTATTACTTGGTTAATAACTTTTTGGTCCTGTGGTCCCATAAGAAAAAACAAACAAATAAAAAAGAACAAAATTAAATTGTCAATATATGATAGCTAGTCAACTAACCCGCTTATTCTTCAAACCTATATTAGTTAAAATGTTTTGTCTCTTTCTCAAACGTAAATATCAAAGTGACGGACCAAAACAACATATTTTAAATAAAATAGGTTTAAAGGACGTTTATGATTATGGGGGTAAATCTATTGCTTAGAAGATTTCAGCTAAAATATTAATTAATAAAATCTTTAGAAAAACAAAGTTTTTTATTCTTTATATTTATTAAGACATTTATGACACAAACCACAATCCTAACACAATTATATAGACAGCATGGTTAGCGGTGCACAAAATAAACACTATCACCGAAGGCTACGACTAAATTAATTTAAATCTCTCCAGTAAATTTTTTATCATAAATATTCAAAACCGCGTATATCCACCCTCATTGTCAATCACAGCCTGGAGCCGGTTACGCATGGATCCAATCAATTTGTCACATATGTCAGTACCCCTAAAACTTTCCCAGACTGTGAGGCAGTGATCCTTAAGTGCTTCTCTAGTTCTTTCGTTTCTATTTGACCATTTTGAACCATTAAGCCCCATATATTTTTGATAGGATTTAAATCGGCACACTTTGCAGGCCACGGAATACGATTTAAATTTGCTCTATTATTGTTGAACCAAGTTCTAACGATTCTTGCCGTATGAATTGTTGCGTTATCTTGAACAAAGTTTATTGGAGCGACATCTTCTTGTGGATAATATAGTTGCAATGTTGGAAGGACACTCTCGTCTAATAAATCGACATAATCTTGAGCAGTGGCCCTGGGTGGTAAATTTATTAGTTCTCCAATGCCGGCTGAACTAATCCAGCCAGACACGTTAACTGTAATGCTACCAGACGCGTTGTTGGCTATGACGTGGTCTTCCGTGTATCGCGTCTTGTCAATTCGCCACAAATGTAGTCTGCCCGTTTGGGAAGATTGAAAAGTCTTTTCATCGATGAAAGCCGTCGTCGTCCAATCAAAATTTAGATATTGACGTGCGAAAATAAGTCGAGCAGCTTTATGGGCATCCGTCAACGCAATTTTTTTTGCAGGCCGCCTGTGATGCAGTCCCATAGCTTTAAGATGCCTTCTAACTGTTGAAGGGTGGACTTCAAACGCTTCCGCAAAATGCCTCGTTGGCGTAAATCCATTCATCAGGTATTGCCTTTGCATCAAGCGGCTCTGCTCTTGTGTTATAACTTGCGGGTGATGGTTGTTTCGTCGTAAGTCAATAATATTTTCCTCGTTCCCGTGGCGTCGAACCCAGCGGCGAACTGTGTTTCTTGTCACATTTATTCGTCGCGATATCTCATGAATGCCTACTCCTTGTTCGTGCAAATCAATAATTTGGAGCCTTATTTGGTCACGATTAGCCGCAAGCATTTTATTAATTGGTAAATTATATTTTGTGAAAATATCACATTTAACTATTTTCTTGACTGACACTGACACGACACATGTTCGTAATTAGAAAATCGTAATGATAGCTTTTTGCAAAGAGGTTATCATTTCATAGGTCGATTAGATAAGACATTTTATGTCTTAACTTGACATTCAACATTATTGCACTAAAGTTTCGACCTTATTGCATTATGATTGTTCTAACAACATTTAACGGAAATGGGTCACAAATTAAAGCTCGTGACTGTATATATCGTCCACTCCACTGCTCTTAATTTTATGCTGAATAAATTAATATACTAATTAAATCTTTATTTTTTTATAAGAAAATAAAAGTGAGGGAAGACGGCTAGTGAATCCTGGTCCTCTCCGCACTAGCTTTCCTCGCATCTAGACTCTGCTTCTGCATAACGTAAGGTAGACCGTAAAGTGGAGTTATTTGCTAACCTATCTATAAAAAAATCTAGTCCAATGATTCGTAACTACAGACAATATTTTAAAAGAAACTTACAACTGATCTTGTTTTATATAATTAAAAAAAAACTTTGTCTTAATTATTTTCTGCTAACACCTACAATAGGTAAAGGGAACTCTAAACGTATTCACTACATAAAAAATCGATCTTCAAGAATAAGTAACTGGCAGCAAAGAACCATAAAAAGAAACAACTCAAATAAGGTCGTATATTAAAAAAAACCAATCTAATTTGGAAGGAATTGACTGACGCGTAACGGTACTCCACCTTTTTTTTGAGAGCTAGTTCTGCTAAAAAAACATTGCCGGCTCATTTATCTTAAGAAAAATAGGGGTGAGAAACCTTGACTTTATTATTCTTGCGAGGCATAATTTATGGAGCGAACGCTTGTAATTTCACTTTAGGTTGAAAAAGGCGTAATTGTGAAAAATGTTCATGGCCTCTTTGCTAGAGCAAGAGGAGCGCAAGATTGGAATAAATGTCTAAAGGTGGGGAATTGCACAAAGGATTTCGATGATTCGAAATGATACTGACAGAAATAAATCTCAGCAGGCGCAACAAAGAAATTGTAAGAAAATAAAAGTAGGTTACACTTTTGACCTGGATAATAGTCTGCACAAACAAGAGCCCACATTAGCAAACATGACCGCTGAAAAAAGTTCAAGCTTTTTTTGATATAGCAAAACGATTTTCAAATCATTAGGAAAAAAATCTTTTTAAACGGTCAAGTTCTATTTTCATCATCAGCTCATTTTATGTCCCCACTGCTGGGGCACGAGCCTTCCGTATGGGTGCAAACACCACTGGGAGAACGGGCCATAAACCACCATGCGGGCCAAGTTATGTTAAGAGGAAATACTAAGGTCGACTGAGTATTTGAAATGTAGACAAAATCAACGTTTCGTAGTCCCCTAATTCCTCCTCCAAAACAGGATCGATTCAATTACTTTTTTCTTTAAAAATTAAAGGAAGGCTTTGGCTGTGTCCCTATGTTTTGCCTTTTTTCATAAATTAATTATTAAAAAAGATATGAACCTTTAAAAACCTTAAAAATTGGCCAGATTTTCGCTGTTTTCAGACATCCAGCAAACAAAGACGAGATTGTATAAAAAAAGCAAAACATAGGGACACAGCCAAAGCCTTTCTTTAATTTTTAATGTAAAAAGTAATTAAATCGATCCAGTTTTGGAGGAGGAATCAGGGGACTACGAAACGTTGATTTTGTCTACTTTTCATATCATCAGTCGACCTTAGCGTCCGTAAGTGACAAGTGTCATATATTTTATTTGAAATATTCTTCGTCCATATTTATTTGATGCCGCGCGGCCATACTAATTTTGTATGAGGAATTTAACGCGTTAATTTGAAAATGTGTGAGACGGACGATTTGTGGTTTAGACATTAGTGATTGTCTAGACAAAATCAGAGATACAATAATAAAATTAAGATAAATTATAAGATATCAATTAGTCGCCACTCGTTTTCATGATTTTTGCCCAACTTTAAATGATATTTTAGAAAAAAACTATAGTGTGTTATGAATTTATAGATCGGACTAATTGTAAACACGTTCCCCTTGATACTAAATATATATTTTGTTTATGTAATACGCCAGTATTTTCAATTATATCAACTTAACCGTGACTGCATTTTTGGCATTTTTTGGTCGACGCACCCTTAAGTTGAATACTATTTCTGCGAAGGAAATAAGGCGAATGCTATAAATGTGCGTATATGCATTTAGTTTTGTATGGACAGTCAGCAGCGAAAGTAACTGAGCACTTAAAGCAACCGAATAATCTATCATGCGCTTGTCAACGTCCAGTTTTATAATGACGTTATTCTTGAGGGCTCACTGACTTTTGTACCTTTAAACTATAAAGGAGTTCAATCCCGGCTCGTGGCTTAATTACCGGTACCATTGTGCTTAAACAAATACTCTTAAATATTTTTAAACGTCTACACTAAATGTTTAATACAACAATTTAAATAAGAAACAGCTGACAAAGTAAAAACGTCCACATATCCGGTCAACTCGCTGAATAGACACAGTTGCTATTCAAAATACTGGTTGAAATCCAAGAAGCAGATGCAATTAAATAAAATTTTTACAATTCTAACGAGAATACATCACAAAGTGGCAATTACTAAACACTTACCTTACAAGCAGACGGCAATTTTAATGTCCGCGGCTTCGTTTTCGGAGTGAAATTATTGTAATACCGTGTGTGTGTGTGCCTTTTTACTATTCGTTCAATAGATTATAGTTTAAAAAAGTGAATAATAATAGTTAGTTATAAGAAAGCGCTAAGAGGTTTTGTAATTCAATAATATTATTCGTTTTACTTTAAATATCGGTAATAAATAACAGTTTAACATTATTTCGTGGATAGCGGTGTGGGCTTCATAATAATAATAGGTACCAATTTTTTTTATTGTATTGCTTGTGATCTCAAATTAAGAAAACAAAAATTATAAAAAGGTTTTAAACTCAAACGTTAGATCGTGTTTACATGTCATAATGTTCTTATTTTTTATTACTTAGCTACCTAGTACAGATATAATAAATGTTGTTATTTTATATACATTATAAACCTAATTCCATACAAATTGTAATTAGCTTTAAGTCGACCGAATAGTAAACAAAACTCGCACTAAGAGCAATGTGGACGCACACCATTAAAAGGTGCTTAGTAGAGTTTTTTGCCATGACGGCTTGAGGAACCCTTTAAGTTTTCGCCCCCAAAAAAGTCCGGTGACAATCAAAATGCAGACTCTATAAAAAAAACGAATACGAGTTTAAAAACATACCAAGAAGTTTATATTTATATAATAAAAAGCGGATATATTCACCTCAAACGTGTTGATAATATTACATAATTACACATAATTATCTTAATGTATTAAATTAAATTAGAAACCGAAAAAAGCTATTAACCCAACATGAAAACAGTGTTAAATAACTATTAATTTATCAGTGATACCGCCAACGATTCCAACATCTGTGTCCGAAACATAGCACTCAAACCTATTGGTAATAAATTAAGCATAAACAAAATCAATTTGAACTTAAAAGCCGATAAACTAATCGTCGCAATGATAAGATAAGCCACTTAGTGAAAGCCATATGTCCCATTTATAATCATGACGCTTTTTCACAACAGAACTGTTACCTAAAACGACACAATATCATTATGGCATGACACTTGAGTTCGAAAAACAAGTAAAGCTTAAATAACCAATAATGAAATATGAACTTTATACTCAAACATTAAAGTCGTTAGTAATAAAATGATCTCACAAAATAAATGAGAGGCGAAATACAAGTTTGCTAACGACCGCTTCAAAAAAAGTTTCATCTTTTTTTTAATATAGCAAAAACAATTTTGAAAGGTTCAAACAAAGGTCTATTGAAACGATCAAGTTACGCTAATCCTTGTTAGCGTTGAATATTTGAATGTCACCTTGCCTAAAACGGATTTGGAATTTGAGAACGAACGGTAGTAAGTGTCAAAGTTTTTACTAGTGGTTAGGTCACCAATTTCTAACCTTGAGCCTTCGATTCTTTGTAAATTGTATACTAGATTCCCGGCGCTTGAATGACGGTAGGCGACTTTGGTGCCACGGAGCAACAATGACGTCTGTGGCGACGACAATAAATATTAGGTACAAATATTTTGCAACCTTAATTTAATCTTTAGACCTAAGTGATTCCCTTCTATGATCTGAGTCTGTGATCTATGTTACTTACACTTGATTCAGAAGTAACCCCGTTCTACCGTACTTGAGGATTCCGAATGTGGTGCGCTTCCAACATATTGGCCTTATCGTCAGTTTCATCACTTACTATCGGTTCTATCGGGTGAGAAATAATGAAGGCAAAGCGCTTTCAGGAATAAATAAGTAAAAAGCATATCAAAGTAATTAATCTTACACATACAATTAATATAGCTATAATAAAAACTTTTTGGTCTATTTCTTTATCTATGAAAAAACTTTTAAGTTTGATTGTGTTGATGAAAGTTGTTTAATTCAATGTGTTGTGTAAGTGTTTGCGTAGACTTTAGAAAAGGCAAACAATATTGTTGTTTGCCGATTTCGCTCTCAGAGAAATATATATTTATATGAAGTGCCACATTTTTTTCCATTCATATTTCATTTGTTCTCTCAATAAAACTGTCGCCCTTTCAATTTGGCCATTCGCTTTTACAAGGCACACACACGAATTATAGCCCGTTTTTATTACTTCCGCACATTTCGGACATTATTTTTATTGGCACGTTAGATATCCTTTTTCTGTTTGAATTCCCTTTTATTGTCATCTGTTACTGGAACTTTGAGTGGAGAGCTACGTACTAAAAGAAGCGTTAGGGGTTTATTGATCATTGAAGAGAATAGAGAGGACCAATCTGCTGAGTTAGTTGAACAAACAAATTTTTCATTTTTGTATGAACTGAAATACATTTTTTTTTTCGAATAAACATAATAAATAAGCGTTTTTAAATTGTCATAAAATATTTTACCTACTAGGGTAGTGGCACCCATTCGACAGGAACCAGAGATCGACATTTCTTTCCTTTAATCATTAAAAAAGGGGTTAGTAACTAATTTTTTACTTTTTTTTTGCAACACTTCAAATCCAGTAAAATCTTAATGAAATTTTATAAAATTTTGATGACCCTACCCATTCGGGATCAGGACGTCTTTTATTTTTAACACAGCAAAGCTTTTTATAAGAAGTAACGACATCTACAATATGAAATGCCTATCTACTGATAAATAAATGACTGATGTTAATTCTCATTTAAGGTGGCTCGTTGATCTTCTTTATATGTATAAAAACAAATACTTATTAATTAAAATAAAAAATAAAAAATAAATGTTTCCCACACTCACACCAATTATCTAGCCCCAACAAGAGCTTCCTTAAGAAACTCGATAAAATGGTTAACTAGACAACGGATAAACATACTTAATATACTTAAATACATACTTATTATACATAGGAAACACCCAGACCCGAAACAATTTAGAAAAACAGGTATTTCTAAATTGACCCGACCGGGGATCGAACCCGGGACCTCAGAGATGGCGACACCATGAAAACCGGTGTGCAAGCCACTCGACCAAGGAGGTCGTCAAACTTAATTAATATTTTATTATAAAAAAAAGGCGATTCCTTATTAAATGAATGTTTTGGCAGCCTAAATCTTGAAAGTCAATACAATTTATATTCAACCCTCTTCATTTCTATCGTCAATACCTGAACCTGGTCATTGACCTAAACGCTACACGGACTTTCACACATCCCATAATTTATAAAATAATTCGTGATAATTTTAAGGCATTATGATCTTTATCACTCTAACATTAAGGTCGCTCTACGAGAGCACATAAATCATTCCACTTTCCCTTTTAATTGTCGATTGTGCGGCACCCCAATGCAACAATGGCCTAACGCCTGGACGATTCGATTATGTTAATTTGTTACAGTCTTAAACTACAGTCCGAAGGATAAACATAAAAGACCTGTTAATTATATTTACGTATAGTTGATTTCGCAATACTTAACGGAAATATTTTTAAATAAAATATTGTGTGTGTTTTTATTATAAAGTAAAATTTTTGCTCTTTTTGCACCTACAAATAGTTTGACAAAAAATGCATATAATATATTGGTTACCTAAAAACTGATGCACTTCTTCTAAGTGCCGCTAGGTTCGGAACCGTCATCGTCATCAACATCCTACCTTGAGCTTTAACCAAGCGTTTTAATTTGAAAACGATGTGTCCATACGTGCTTTAAACATTTTTACAAAAAGTTTATTGTCTTTTAATTTAAAATGTGTTTCTAGGTTTGTCTTTTTGCAGTTTCTGTTGTTGAATAAATTGATCAAAAGTTATTTAAAATGTATTTATTTGAGAAGAAAAAGGATTATAACGTATTAGCACTTATATACGCCTTCGTGACCCATTTACGAGAATCGAAAAATTCATTTACGCATTCCACAGTCCATCCCATCACAATAGTTGGCCAATGCAAATAAATCGACACAATCCAAAAACTGTGTCTAATCTGCAAATAATTTCGTTACTATTTTAAGTGCACACGAGTGCCCTTTTACATACTTTAAAACCCTTGTGATCCAGTCTCCAAAGTTATTGTAATTTGACACGACGCATTATGCTGTGTGGACAATGGAACTGGGTCCCAACAAATCTGAATAAAAGAACCCTTGGGCTTGAAGCAGTCAGGTATGGTCAGTAATCCTACACTTTGTATCGCCACATTTGTCGTCAATTTAATTTGACTGCGTTAGATTCGTATCATGGTTGTAGAATCAAGAGCTGTATTAAGAGCACAGACAACAAAGATCTCATAAAAACTTTAAAGCGTCAATTCTTTCAATCCAATAAGCCGATTTAAAGTATACCATTAGGGTAATCTAATCACTTTCCACTAATAGATGTCACCCATACACGCACATTCATTCACACACATACTCCATCTAAACACTCACATTTCACTCATACATCCGACACACCGACAGATATCACATACACAAACACAATTACACATACATAGCTTATACACATACTTTGCGTATGCTCACTGTTTATTGTTTTATTTATTTACTTATTGTATTATTAGGCTATAAGACAGATTAGTTGGTCATATTTTGTTTTTGCTGTCTGAGGGTGGGGGGGGGGCCTGGTGACTTGTAGCAACGGGTTTCACTTCTGAAACCTATTTCAGCACCATTCCTTCACATTTAGACTTCAATTGTTATATTGACTTACTTAGCTTTCATCATCATCATCATCATCATCAGCTCATTTATGTCCCCACTGCTGGGGCACGAGCCTTCCCTATGGATGGATAGGGAGAACGGGCCATGAACCACCACGCGGGCCCAGTGCGGATTGGTGGTTGTTAACGACTGCTAATGCAGCCGGGACCAACGGCTTAACGTGCCTTCCGAAGCACGGAGGAGCTCAAGATGATAAATTATTGGTCACCCATCCGATGACCGGCCTTTGCAAAAGTTGCTTAACCTCAGCACTCGCAGACCGGGCGCGTTAACCACTGCGCCATTGAGCTCCTCTTAGCTTTAGCATTAAGTAACTAATTTGTAAAGGAAAATAAATAATTTTGAATTTGAATTGAATTGAATGGTTAATTTTGATTCGTATTTAACATTAGTTGAACAAACGTTTTTTAATTTTTCCTATAAACCGTGTTTTTGTATGCTTTAATACTTAAACTGTAATATTATTGGGAAGACACTGGCTTCCATATTACCGTTTTTACTAGCTTGGGAGCCAGGGTTCCATAAATTGGATAAGTAAAATAAGTATTGGTGCAAATAAAAAGAAATCAATATCAAACAAAAGAATCAATGAAAAAGTATCGATATCCTGATATTTTAAAATAAATACCCACAAAAAAGTTTTTACTGAAAAATTGCTGTTTTGCAGTTACGCCTCGTATTTGGGCAAAGCCTACGACTTATTAATGACAGCTTTTGGAGAATTTATATTTTAAAGTATGTTATATGTATTATGATATTTTTTTATAGATGATTATTTATTGATTGATTGATTAAAGAGCTCGACAACGCAGTGATGAACGCCGGATGCGGTCGATTAAGCAATTTTCGCAAAGGCTGGTCATCGGATGGGTGACCAAAAATGTATCATCTCAAGGTCTGAAGTGCTTCGGAAGGCTCGTAAAGCCGTTGGCATTAGCAGTCGTTAACAACTAGCAATCCGCAATGGGCCAGCGTGGCTTATTGCCCGTTCTCCCTATCCATCCATAGGGAATTTTGTTGCCCCAATATTGGGCCATAAAATGAGCTGGTGTCTGGTGATGATGATGATGATGTGACTAATTTGCTATTAATAACACATTGACAACAGTCCTGGACCTCGATTCTGCTATTTAAAAATTATCCCATAAATCTAAATGTCATAAGAATTCTACCGACCACTATTAAGTCGTTATCAAATGAACGGACTTAAGGCCCTGTTAACCCATCCAGAACGCTAGTAGGCTTGTGTGGTATAATGGTTCACGTCAGTACTCAGGACACAGTTATCGAAGTTGAGCCACGGTTGCTCGCATCATTTTACGTTCGGTAACCGATGACGATGACCTAAGTATACCTATCTGTTATGATAACCGAAAATTGTTTAAATAAGAAACCAAAATAAACCTCAAAAAAAATTTTTGATTCTTGTTTTTTTTTTTTTTTATTTATTTAATCTCCTTCGTCCTACTGTTGGGCAAGGGCCTCCCCCAAATCCTTTCACCATTGTCGATCCCTGGATATTAAAAAAATAGCAATGTAGATTCTAAGCTGTACGAATGATTCTTTTTTAACCCTTTTAATTAAAACGCAATGTTCTCTTTGAAACTTTAAAACAATATCTTTCTTTGCTTGGAAAAATAAACTTTGTAAATTCTAACTGGAAAAGGCGAAGAATACGGTGTACCTATAATAACAAGGTAATTTTACAGTGGCGAAACTAAAAATAGCTCCAAGATAAACTCTACTATTGAAGCGCAAAATATTTTCTTCTCCGCAGAAATACCAGCTTCATTACGATCGATATCTTCAACTCGGAATCTAGTTTTTCCCTCAATCTACTCTCAAATTAACTTCGCGCTTATTCCCGACAGGAAAAAGAAGATATTCTATAAACCCACTATTGCAAAATATAGCTTTTTGCAACAGAATGCACAACAGAATACTTGCCTGTTTGATTGTTTAAGTCCTTATGCAACACGTTTCTAAAGTCTTAGACGTACTATTTAAGGACGTAGGGTCTCAATAACTAAATAATTTATAACATAATATTTTTGTTTGCCTTTGTTTTACCAACTTATAAAGATTGATGAAACATTCAAGAAATTTATGAAAATTTTGCAGCCTCCACTCTAAACGAAACAACTAAGTAATAGGATGGTTATTTTGTTGCGAACATTGAAAGATCAGTTAAGAATTAGGCAAGCTATATAATATGGTTATTTACATATAATTTTACAATATTTGTAGAAATATTTGGATCGGATGTTGATGACGTAGTTGTCGACATTGAATAGGGCTCCTTTGGCTTACAGAGTAAGAATAGATAGTGTTGATTAATTATGGCGAGTTGGATTGAGCCACGATAGCATAGTTGGTAGTGCACCTGACCCGGCATGTTATGGAGTGCGGGTTCGAATCCCGCTCGTGGAATTTTCTCAACACTTTGTATTTGTCATCATCATCATCATCATCATCAGCTCATTTTATGTCCCCACTGCTGGGGCACGAGCCTTCCCTATAGATGGATAGGGAGAACGGGCCATAAACCATCACGTGGGCCCGTTATGTATTACTTGTAAGAAAAATTACTTTGACACTGGCTAAATGTGCTAATCGCACGAAGCCATCAACTAAATGAAAAAAGAAAACATATAAGAAAAGGTCGCTTTAATAGAGAAATGAAATTTTAAGTGTTACCCTAACAAAAATTTAATTTTCTGGAAACAGAACAATAAAAAAATACGTACATATTACGCGATTAGATTTGTATTAAGTATCTAGTTGATTTTTAATAATGGTTTCACTTAATCTGTCTCCATTCAGTGAAGTGTATATAAAGGAGCCGAAGCAAATATTACCTACAATAAAATAGAGCGTAAAAAGTCAAAGCAGTCAAGAGATTGACAAGAATAGGCCACATTAAGATCCCGTGGCCGCTATAGAAAAGTCTCTAAAGAACTATTGTGAAGGCCGTGTCACAAAATAAGGAGACCCCAGAAGATAAGCTTACCTTATACATACCGCGCTCTAGCAACGCACACATATATTGGGTCTCACTTATTAATAAGTGTATTACTTCTAAAAGTCAATACCTGTTGTTAATATTATTATATACCTTTAATTAGGACTATGTTACTTAGGCTTCAGTAATAAAATTTTGGGAATCGGACCTTCTTACAAAACGTCAATTTCATAGGCAAGGACCTAATACATTTACCCTGTCAGTCACGGACACGGACACACGGGACACCATCTCAGAGTACCTAGTGTGAGTTTTGTTTACTATCCGTATTTGGGTGAATCAACTTTTTAGGCACTCTCTTTGCGTCCTCACTGATAATATTGAAAAAAAGACCATAAAAATCTTTGAACTTAAAAGAACTTAGGTTAATTAAAAAGTTAGAGCTATTCCAATACTGTTCTCAATATCTTATAAATGTTTTTTTTATTATTATTTGTCAGTTTCGTAGTAACGCAGTTGAGGAAAAATACTCCACATAGTAATAAACCTTGTCCCTGATGGTATCCTTGATGATACTTCTCTACATAACTTTAATAAGTTACTTATTTATGAAGCTTGTATTTTTACATTGTATTTTGAAAAAAAACAATCACACTCTTATGTAAACCGTCCAAACACAGAATTTTTTAATTATTCAATTTTTAACAAATTTTTATTTGTTTGTCCCTAACACTGAGTAAAAAATCACATCCACTGCGTTACCGCTATAATTCACAAATTTAGACAAAGATGGCGTTATAAGCAGTGGTCGGAGTAGGTATATTGAATTAAGGTCACTGACATCAAACGTATATGTTAATATGGATACTCCTCCGAGTTTCCGGATTATTATGATAAAAATACCGAAACATCGAAATTATTACATGAAACTAGTTAAAAATGTATCAATACTCTCAACGCTATGCTGCTAGTGGCGTAGATGACCAGAATTTAATAGTAAAAAATGACTGGTGTGTAAAAACCTTGTTGTAGTAAAAGTGTTGGAGTAAAAGCCTAAGCATGTATAAAATGATATAATAATAATATTCATTTCAACACACGACATCCGGCAAACAGGGTCTTTTGTCCTCTTATCTCTATGCTCAACGCATCTGACCAATTAGAATCAAGTATCCAGGATGACTCATTGACTGTTTGTTCGAAAACAATGCGCTCGCACCGACATCCAGACCAAGTGGCTCACTCACTTATTTCGGTTCGTGGAGTGCGCTTATTTTATGTGTTGTGAATATCTTGACTTGACCCTGGCTTGTTTACTGTCTTCTGAAATCTACTTAAAACGACGAATTTGGCTTATAACTACAGACATCGATTTATTACTCTTGGATTGGGCCCATTTGAAGTTGTTTTTGTACGGGTAAGTTTTAATTATTTTCACTATTTAAGAAGGTTTTAGAACTTGGAAACAGTTAAAAAAATCACTTTATAGCAATCATCACAGCGCATGAGAGTCCGGTACGCACACCGCAGGGCTATCACCGCTTCAGTTAAAAAAAACACTTTATATGAAACAGAATTTCATTATCGACTTTACAGTTGTGTATGTATATATTGTAAATTTAAATCATTGTTTTAGGTGAGATATAAATAAATATGGCAAAGGTCAAGGCTGAAACAGTGCAAAAGTGGTTATTGCACTATCCTGAGCTACTTTACGATAACGCTAGTGGCACTATATACTGTACAAAGTGTGAAAGTCATTTGAAAGCTGTGAATAGAGGCAACATTACCAAACACATTGAAGGCGCTGTACATCAAGGAAAATTTAAGAGACCGCAAGAGGAATTTTACTTCGACCTCATTAAGTTCCTGATTCTATGCAATATTCCTTGGTCGCAAATGAAAAATCCAGCGTTCAAAGAGTTTTTTCAGAAATATATGTGCAGTACTTGTTGTTGCGTTTGTACCAATCGTAAAGTGGTTGACGAATCACAGTTACGAAAAGTTTATTTGGAGAAGTTTTATAGGAATAAAATCAATTCGATTTATGAAACTAATAAAAATGAGAAACTATGGATATCGCTGGATGAGACAACAGACATTTTTGGTCGATACATAGTCAATTTCCTAATAAAACCATTGCATCCTAGTAATAGTGCAGGCCGGCCTTATTTGATTGCTTGTAAAATGCTAACAGCAGTAAATGGACAAACAATAACACAATTTGTACTGCAATGTCTAGAAAATTTATGGCAAAACACTTTTGAAGCGAAAGTTGACAATATTTTAATGCTTTGCACTGACAGTGTAGCAGACATGCTATCTGCAGGGCGAAATTTAAAACATTACTTACCTGAAATGAAGCATGTGACATGTTTGGCGCACGCTCTTCATCGTGTAAGTGAGCAGATAAGGTCAGAATACAACGATGTTGATATTCTTATATCAAATGTTAAAAAAGTATTTTTAAAGGCTCCTAGTAGGGTAAACATTTTAAAAGAAAAATATCCTGACTTACCGTTGCCTCCGCAACCAGTCATTACCAGATGGGGTACTTGGTTACAGGCAGCATCTTACTACGCTCAACATTTAGATAAAATAAAAGAAGTTTTATCCTGCTAAGATATAATAAATGTTGTTATTTTATATACATTATAAACCTAATTCCATACAAATTGTAATTAGCTTTAAGTCGACCGAATAGTAAACAAAACTCGCACTAAGAGCAATGTGGACGCACACCATTAAAAGGTGCTTAGTAGAGTTTTTTGCCATGACGGCTTGAGGAACCCTTTAAGTTTTCGCCCCCAAAAAAGTCCGGTGACAATCAAAATGCAGACTCTATAAAAAAAACGAATACGAGTTTAAAAACATACCAAGAAGTTTATATTTATATAATAAAAAGCGGATATATTCACCTCAAACGTGTTGATAATATTACATAATTACACATAATTATCTTAATGTATTAAATTAAATTAGAAACCGAAAAAAGCTATTAACCCAACATGAAAACAGTGTTAAATAACTATTAATTTATCAGTGATACCGCCAACGATTCCAACATCTGTGTCCGAAACATAGCACTCAAACCTATTGGTAATAAATTAAGCATAAACAAAATCAATTTGAACTTAAAAGCCGATAAACTAATCGTCGCAATGATAAGATAAGCCACTTAGTGAAAGCCATATGTCCCATTTATAATCATGACGCTTTTTCACAACAGAACTGTTACCTAAAACGACACAATATCATTATGGCATGACACTTGAGTTCGAAAAACAAGTAAAGCTTAAATAACCAATAATGAAATATGAACTTTATACTCAAACATTAAAGTCGTTAGTAATAAAATGATCTCACAAAATAAATGAGAGGCGAAATACAAGTTTGCTAACGACCGCTTCAAAAAAAGTTTCATCTTTTTTTTAATATAGCAAAAACAATTTTGAAAGGTTCAAACAAAGGTCTATTGAAACGATCAAGTTACGCTAATCCTTGTTAGCGTTGAATATTTGAATGTCACCTTGCCTAAAACGGATTTGGAATTTGAGAACGAACGGTAGTAAGTGTCAAAGTTTTTACTAGTGGTTAGGTCACCAATTTCTAACCTTGAGCCTTCGATTCTTTGTAAATTGTATACTAGATTCCCGGCGCTTGAATGACGGTAGGCGACTTTGGTGCCACGGAGCAACAATGACGTCTGTGGCGACGACAATAAATATTAGGTACAAATATTTTGCAACCTTAATTTAATCTTTAGACCTAAGTGATTCCCTTCTATGATCTGAGTCTGTGATCTATGTTACTTACACTTGATTCAGAAGTAACCCCGTTCTACCGTACTTGAGGATTCCGAATGTGGTGCGCTTCCAACATATTGGCCTTATCGTCAGTTTCATCACTTACTATCGGTTCTATCGGGTGAGAAATAATGAAGGCAAAGCGCTTTCAGGAATAAATAAGTAAAAAGCATATCAAAGTAATTAATCTTACACATACAATTAATATAGCTATAATAAAAACTTTTTGGTCTATTTCTTTATCTATGAAAAAACTTTTAAGTTTGATTGTGTTGATGAAAGTTGTTTAATTCAATGTGTTGTGTAAGTGTTTGCGTAGACTTTAGAAAAGGCAAACAATATTGTTGTTTGCCGATTTCGCTCTCAGAGAAATATATATTTATATGAAGTGCCACATTTTTTTCCATTCATATTTCATTTGTTCTCTCAATAAAACTGTCGCCCTTTCAATTTGGCCATTCGCTTTTACAAGGCACACACACGAATTATAGCCCGTTTTTATTACTTCCGCACATTTCGGACATTATTTTTATTGGCACGTTAGATATCCTTTTTCTGTTTGAATTCCCTTTTATTGTCATCTGTTACTGGAACTTTGAGTGGAGAGCTACGTACTAAAAGAAGCGTTAGGGGTTTATTGATCATTGAAGAGAATAGAGAGGACCAATCTGCTGAGTTAGTTGAACAAACAAATTTTTCATTTTTGTATGAACTGAAATACATTTTTTTTTTCGAATAAACATAATAAATAAGCGTTTTTAAATTGTCATAAAATATTTTACCTACTAGGGTAGTGGCACCCATTCGACAGGAACCAGAGATCGACATTTCTTTCCTTTAATCATTAAAAAAGGGGTTAGTAACTAATTTTTTACTTTTTTTTTGCAACACTTCAAATCCAGTAAAATCTTAATGAAATTTTATAAAATTTTGATGACCCTACCCATTCGGGATCAGGACGTCTTTTATTTTTAACACAGCAAAGCTTTTTATAAGAAGTAACGACATCTACAATATGAAATGCCTATCTACTGATAAATAAATGACTGATGTTAATTCTCATTTAAGGTGGCTCGTTGATCTTCTTTATATGTATAAAAACAAATACTTATTAATTAAAATAAAAAATAAAAAATAAATGTTTCCCACACTCACACCAATTATCTAGCCCCAACAAGAGCTTCCTTAAGAAACTCGATAAAATGGTTAACTAGACAACGGATAAACATACTTAATATACTTAAATACATACTTATTATACATAGGAAACACCCAGACCCGAAACAATTTAGAAAAACAGGTATTTCTAAATTGACCCGACCGGGGATCGAACCCGGGACCTCAGAGATGGCGACACCATGAAAACCGGTGTGCAAGCCACTCGACCAAGGAGGTCGTCAAACTTAATTAATATTTTATTATAAAAAAAAGGCGATTCCTTATTAAATGAATGTTTTGGCAGCCTAAATCTTGAAAGTCAATACAATTTATATTCAACCCTCTTCATTTCTATCGTCAATACCTGAACCTGGTCATTGACCTAAACGCTACACGGACTTTCACACATCCCATAATTTATAAAATAATTCGTGATAATTTTAAGGCATTATGATCTTTATCACTCTAACATTAAGGTCGCTCTACGAGAGCACATAAATCATTCCACTTTCCCTTTTAATTGTCGATTGTGCGGCACCCCAATGCAACAATGGCCTAACGCCTGGACGATTCGATTATGTTAATTTGTTACAGTCTTAAACTACAGTCCGAAGGATAAACATAAAAGACCTGTTAATTATATTTACGTATAGTTGATTTCGCAATACTTAACGGAAATATTTTTAAATAAAATATTGTGTGTGTTTTTATTATAAAGTAAAATTTTTGCTCTTTTTGCACCTACAAATAGTTTGACAAAAAATGCATATAATATATTGGTTACCTAAAAACTGATGCACTTCTTCTAAGTGCCGCTAGGTTCGGAACCGTCATCGTCATCAACATCCTACCTTGAGCTTTAACCAAGCGTTTTAATTTGAAAACGATGTGTCCATACGTGCTTTAAACATTTTTACAAAAAGTTTATTGTCTTTTAATTTAAAATGTGTTTCTAGGTTTGTCTTTTTGCAGTTTCTGTTGTTGAATAAATTGATCAAAAGTTATTTAAAATGTATTTATTTGAGAAGAAAAAGGATTATAACGTATTAGCACTTATATACGCCTTCGTGACCCATTTACGAGAATCGAAAAATTCATTTACGCATTCCACAGTCCATCCCATCACAATAGTTGGCCAATGCAAATAAATCGACACAATCCAAAAACTGTGTCTAATCTGCAAATAATTTCGTTACTATTTTAAGTGCACACGAGTGCCCTTTTACATACTTTAAAACCCTTGTGATCCAGTCTCCAAAGTTATTGTAATTTGACACGACGCATTATGCTGTGTGGACAATGGAACTGGGTCCCAACAAATCTGAATAAAAGAACCCTTGGGCTTGAAGCAGTCAGGTATGGTCAGTAATCCTACACTTTGTATCGCCACATTTGTCGTCAATTTAATTTGACTGCGTTAGATTCGTATCATGGTTGTAGAATCAAGAGCTGTATTAAGAGCACAGACAACAAAGATCTCATAAAAACTTTAAAGCGTCAATTCTTTCAATCCAATAAGCCGATTTAAAGTATACCATTAGGGTAATCTAATCACTTTCCACTAATAGATGTCACCCATACACGCACATTCATTCACACACATACTCCATCTAAACACTCACATTTCACTCATACATCCGACACACCGACAGATATCACATACACAAACACAATTACACATACATAGCTTATACACATACTTTGCGTATGCTCACTGTTTATTGTTTTATTTATTTACTTATTGTATTATTAGGCTATAAGACAGATTAGTTGGTCATATTTTGTTTTTGCTGTCTGAGGGTGGGGGGGGGGCCTGGTGACTTGTAGCAACGGGTTTCACTTCTGAAACCTATTTCAGCACCATTCCTTCACATTTAGACTTCAATTGTTATATTGACTTACTTAGCTTTCATCATCATCATCATCATCATCAGCTCATTTATGTCCCCACTGCTGGGGCACGAGCCTTCCCTATGGATGGATAGGGAGAACGGGCCATGAACCACCACGCGGGCCCAGTGCGGATTGGTGGTTGTTAACGACTGCTAATGCAGCCGGGACCAACGGCTTAACGTGCCTTCCGAAGCACGGAGGAGCTCAAGATGATAAATTATTGGTCACCCATCCGATGACCGGCCTTTGCAAAAGTTGCTTAACCTCAGCACTCGCAGACCGGGCGCGTTAACCACTGCGCCATTGAGCTCCTCTTAGCTTTAGCATTAAGTAACTAATTTGTAAAGGAAAATAAATAATTTTGAATTTGAATTGAATTGAATGGTTAATTTTGATTCGTATTTAACATTAGTTGAACAAACGTTTTTTAATTTTTCCTATAAACCGTGTTTTTGTATGCTTTAATACTTAAACTGTAATATTATTGGGAAGACACTGGCTTCCATATTACCGTTTTTACTAGCTTGGGAGCCAGGGTTCCATAAATTGGATAAGTAAAATAAGTATTGGTGCAAATAAAAAGAAATCAATATCAAACAAAAGAATCAATGAAAAAGTATCGATATCCTGATATTTTAAAATAAATACCCACAAAAAAGTTTTTACTGAAAAATTGCTGTTTTGCAGTTACGCCTCGTATTTGGGCAAAGCCTACGACTTATTAATGACAGCTTTTGGAGAATTTATATTTTAAAGTATGTTATATGTATTATGATATTTTTTTATAGATGATTATTTATTGATTGATTGATTAAAGAGCTCGACAACGCAGTGATGAACGCCGGATGCGGTCGATTAAGCAATTTTCGCAAAGGCTGGTCATCGGATGGGTGACCAAAAATGTATCATCTCAAGGTCTGAAGTGCTTCGGAAGGCTCGTAAAGCCGTTGGCATTAGCAGTCGTTAACAACTAGCAATCCGCAATGGGCCAGCGTGGCTTATTGCCCGTTCTCCCTATCCATCCATAGGGAATTTTGTTGCCCCAATATTGGGCCATAAAATGAGCTGGTGTCTGGTGATGATGATGATGATGTGACTAATTTGCTATTAATAACACATTGACAACAGTCCTGGACCTCGATTCTGCTATTTAAAAATTATCCCATAAATCTAAATGTCATAAGAATTCTACCGACCACTATTAAGTCGTTATCAAATGAACGGACTTAAGGCCCTGTTAACCCATCCAGAACGCTAGTAGGCTTGTGTGGTATAATGGTTCACGTCAGTACTCAGGACACAGTTATCGAAGTTGAGCCACGGTTGCTCGCATCATTTTACGTTCGGTAACCGATGACGATGACCTAAGTATACCTATCTGTTATGATAACCGAAAATTGTTTAAATAAGAAACCAAAATAAACCTCAAAAAAAATTTTTGATTCTTGTTTTTTTTTTTTTTTATTTATTTAATCTCCTTCGTCCTACTGTTGGGCAAGGGCCTCCCCCAAATCCTTTCACCATTGTCGATCCCTGGATATTAAAAAAATAGCAATGTAGATTCTAAGCTGTACGAATGATTCTTTTTTAACCCTTTTAATTAAAACGCAATGTTCTCTTTGAAACTTTAAAACAATATCTTTCTTTGCTTGGAAAAATAAACTTTGTAAATTCTAACTGGAAAAGGCGAAGAATACGGTGTACCTATAATAACAAGGTAATTTTACAGTGGCGAAACTAAAAATAGCTCCAAGATAAACTCTACTATTGAAGCGCAAAATATTTTCTTCTCCGCAGAAATACCAGCTTCATTACGATCGATATCTTCAACTCGGAATCTAGTTTTTCCCTCAATCTACTCTCAAATTAACTTCGCGCTTATTCCCGACAGGAAAAAGAAGATATTCTATAAACCCACTATTGCAAAATATAGCTTTTTGCAACAGAATGCACAACAGAATACTTGCCTGTTTGATTGTTTAAGTCCTTATGCAACACGTTTCTAAAGTCTTAGACGTACTATTTAAGGACGTAGGGTCTCAATAACTAAATAATTTATAACATAATATTTTTGTTTGCCTTTGTTTTACCAACTTATAAAGATTGATGAAACATTCAAGAAATTTATGAAAATTTTGCAGCCTCCACTCTAAACGAAACAACTAAGTAATAGGATGGTTATTTTGTTGCGAACATTGAAAGATCAGTTAAGAATTAGGCAAGCTATATAATATGGTTATTTACATATAATTTTACAATATTTGTAGAAATATTTGGATCGGATGTTGATGACGTAGTTGTCGACATTGAATAGGGCTCCTTTGGCTTACAGAGTAAGAATAGATAGTGTTGATTAATTATGGCGAGTTGGATTGAGCCACGATAGCATAGTTGGTAGTGCACCTGACCCGGCATGTTATGGAGTGCGGGTTCGAATCCCGCTCGTGGAATTTTCTCAACACTTTGTATTTGTCATCATCATCATCATCATCATCAGCTCATTTTATGTCCCCACTGCTGGGGCACGAGCCTTCCCTATAGATGGATAGGGAGAACGGGCCATAAACCATCACGTGGGCCCAGTGCGGATTGGTGGTTGTTAACGACTGCTAATGCAGCCGAGACCAACGGCTTTACGTGCCTTCCGAAGCACGGAGGAGCTCGAGATGATACACTTTTGGTCACCCATCCGATGACCGGCTTTTGCGAAAGTTGCTTAACCTCAGCACTCGCAGACCGGGCGCGTTAACCACTGCGCCATCGAGCTCCTATTGTATTTGTATCATCCTATTATTTAAAAAAAAGTTTCAAACTAATAGGATTATAACTATACTAAATAGTTTGCGTTAAAGCCCTTTATATATTAGCTTACATTTTTGTTATCTACACGCCTGCAAATCAACTTCCACAAACAGTCAAATTTCTTCAATAAGTTATCAACCATATGTCTTAGGCGTAAAGTTCAAAGTGTATTGAAGAATTTAGACAGTTTGTGGTAAGTTGATGTGAAGCCGTTTGTACATGAGGAAATGTGTCATTAATAGTTTAATGATAAACATATAAGAAGACTTCTTGGCGGGAAAGTGAAGAGTCATGTCTGCGGTTTTGTTTTATTTTCTAAAATTTGTGTTATGTCGAATATTAATGTGAAATAATGGTAGATTATTAACCGTTAAGTGTTCGTGAGTGTGCATAAGTGTTGGCAAATGAAACAAAACAGTGCAACGTCACTTTTCAAATTCTCTTAAGAAGTCCGCTCGAGGACTTGTAAAGCCCCACATCTTTACTAAGATACTCGAAGGGTTGGGGGGTATATCATTTCTCACTTCTCATTTCTATTATCATTCATCTTCATCCACCATACAGGAAAGAAATATTGTTTATTTATGTATTACTTGTAAGAAAAATTACTTTGACACTGGCTAAATGTGCTAATCGCACGAAGCCATCAACTAAATGAAAAAAGAAAACATATAAGAAAAGGTCGCTTTAATAGAGAAATGAAATTTTAAGTGTTACCCTAACAAAAATTTAATTTTCTGGAAACAGAACAATAAAAAAATACGTACATATTACGCGATTAGATTTGTATTAAGTATCTAGTTGATTTTTAATAATGGTTTCACTTAATCTGTCTCCATTCAGTGAAGTGTATATAAAGGAGCCGAAGCAAATATTACCTACAATAAAATAGAGCGTAAAAAGTCAAAGCAGTCAAGAGATTGACAAGAATAGGCCACATTAAGATCCCGTGGCCGCTATAGAAAAGTCTCTAAAGAACTATTGTGAAGGCCGTGTCACAAAATAAGGAGACCCCAGAAGATAAGCTTACCTTATACATACCGCGCTCTAGCAACGCACACATATATTGGGTCTCACTTATTAATAAGTGTATTACTTCTAAAAGTCAATACCTGTTGTTAATATTATTATATACCTTTAATTAGGACTATGTTACTTAGGCTTCAGTAATAAAATTTTGGGAATCGGACCTTCTTACAAAACGTCAATTTCATAGGCAAGGACCTAATACATTTACCCTGTCAGTCACGGACACGGACACACGGGACACCATCTCAGAGTACCTAGTGTGAGTTTTGTTTACTATCCGTATTTGGGTGAATCAACTTTTTAGGCACTCTCTTTGCGTCCTCACTGATAATATTGAAAAAAAGACCATAAAAATCTTTGAACTTAAAAGAACTTAGGTTAATTAAAAAGTTAGAGCTATTCCAATACTGTTCTCAATATCTTATAAATGTTTTTTTTATTATTATTTGTCAGTTTCGTAGTAACGCAGTTGAGGAAAAATACTCCACATAGTAATAAACCTTGTCCCTGATGGTATCCTTGATGATACTTCT
The DNA here is from genome assembly GCA_963082485.1 of Eudonia mercurella. NCBI lineage: Eukaryota > Metazoa > Arthropoda > Insecta > Lepidoptera > Crambidae > Eudonia > Eudonia mercurella. The sequence continues at coordinate 11,308,091 of OY720038.1, forward strand.
CTACATAACTTTAATAAGTTACTTATTTATGAAGCTTGTATTTTTACATTGTATTTTGAAAAAAAACAATCACACTCTTATGTAAACCGTCCAAACACAGAATTTTTTAATTATTCAATTTTTAACAAATTTTTATTTGTTTGTCCCTAACACTGAGTAAAAAATCACATCCACTGCGTTACCGCTATAATTCACAAATTTAGACAAAGATGGCGTTATAAGCAGTGGTCGGAGTAGGTATATTGAATTAAGGTCACTGACATCAAACGTATATGTTAATATGGATACTCCTCCGAGTTTCCGGATTATTATGATAAAAATACCGAAACATCGAAATTATTACATGAAACTAGTTAAAAATGTATCAATACTCTCAACGCTATGCTGCTAGTGGCGTAGATGACCAGAATTTAATAGTAAAAAATGACTGGTGTGTAAAAACCTTGTTGTAGTAAAAGTGTTGGAGTAAAAGCCTAAGCATGTATAAAATGATATAATAATAATATTCATTTCAACACACGACATCCGGCAAACAGGGTCTTTTGTCCTCTTATCTCTATGCTCAACGCATCTGACCAATTAGAATCAAGTATCCAGGATGACTCATTGACTGTTTGTTCGAAAACAATGCGCTCGCACCGACATCCAGACCAAGTGGCTCACTCACTTATTTCGGTTCGTGGAGTGCGCTTATTTTATGTGTTGTGAATATCTTGACTTGACCCTGGCTTGTTTACTGTCTTCTGAAATCTACTTAAAACGACGAATTTGGCTTATAACTACAGACATCGATTTATTACTCTTGGATTGGGCCCATTTGAAGTTGTTTTTGTACGGGTAAGTTTTAATTATTTTCACTATTTAAGAAGGTTTTAGAACTTGGAAACAGTTAAAAAAATCACTTTATAGCAATCATCACAGCGCATGAGAGTCCGGTACGCACACCGCAGGGCTATCACCGCTTCAGTTAAAAAAAACACTTTATATGAAACAGAATTTCATTATCGACTTTACAGTTGTGTATGTATATATTGTAAATTTAAATCATTGTTTTAGGTGAGATATAAATAAATATGGCAAAGGTCAAGGCTGAAACAGTGCAAAAGTGGTTATTGCACTATCCTGAGCTACTTTACGATAACGCTAGTGGCACTATATACTGTACAAAGTGTGAAAGTCATTTGAAAGCTGTGAATAGAGGCAACATTACCAAACACATTGAAGGCGCTGTACATCAAGGAAAATTTAAGAGACCGCAAGAGGAATTTTACTTCGACCTCATTAAGTTCCTGATTCTATGCAATATTCCTTGGTCGCAAATGAAAAATCCAGCGTTCAAAGAGTTTTTTCAGAAATATATGTGCAGTACTTGTTGTTGCGTTTGTACCAATCGTAAAGTGGTTGACGAATCACAGTTACGAAAAGTTTATTTGGAGAAGTTTTATAGGAATAAAATCAATTCGATTTATGAAACTAATAAAAATGAGAAACTATGGATATCGCTGGATGAGACAACAGACATTTTTGGTCGATACATAGTCAATTTCCTAATAAAACCATTGCATCCTAGTAATAGTGCAGGCCGGCCTTATTTGATTGCTTGTAAAATGCTAACAGCAGTAAATGGACAAACAATAACACAATTTGTACTGCAATGTCTAGAAAATTTATGGCAAAACACTTTTGAAGCGAAAGTTGACAATATTTTAATGCTTTGCACTGACAGTGTAGCAGACATGCTATCTGCAGGGCGAAATTTAAAACATTACTTACCTGAAATGAAGCATGTGACATGTTTGGCGCACGCTCTTCATCGTGTAAGTGAGCAGATAAGGTCAGAATACAACGATGTTGATATTCTTATATCAAATGTTAAAAAAGTATTTTTAAAGGCTCCTAGTAGGGTAAACATTTTAAAAGAAAAATATCCTGACTTACCGTTGCCTCCGCAACCAGTCATTACCAGATGGGGTACTTGGTTACAGGCAGCATCTTACTACGCTCAACATTTAGATAAAATAAAAGAAGTTTTATCCTGCTTGAGCAGTTCTGATGCTATAGCCATACGAAACGCAAAAAACATTTTGGAAAAACAAAATTTAGAAAATGATTTAAAATATATTGAAGAAAATTACTCTATTATACTACTAGCCCTAAAAGAGTTACAAAAACAAAATTTATCTCTAGCTGATTCACTTTTAGTATTTGATCAAGTAAGGGCTACGCTTAACGAGTGCAATAATGAGAATATAAAAAATAAAATAGAATCAGTTATGGAACGAAATCCAGATTTAGATACAATTAGAGAATACAGCGAGAGTATTGAAAAAAGCGTAGCAAATAATCAGAAACTTTATTTCAAATTCGCTCCATTGACATCTACAGATGTTGAACGATCATTTTCCACTTACAAATGGATCTTAGATGTTAAAAGAAATAGCTTAAAATTAGAAAATATTGAAAAAATTATAGTTATTTATTTTAATTGTATAGAGACAGAAAATCAAAATGTAGAACTTGTAACCGATGAGGATTAAAAATAATTATTTTTAATAAAACTGTAATAATGATTATTTGTATTAACAATAAACAATTTTGTTTGCTTACATATGGTTTTTTATTTTATTACTCTATTTACCAAATTTTTGGAAACTCCGGTACATTCCGGAAGAAATGCATGTCCATGTTATGATATCATGACGCAAGTATCTAAAATCAATATACCTACTCCGACCACTGGTTATAAGCGTCGCCAACACTAGCTCGTGTATCTAGCCCTCTGTACTCATTATTCGACACGGTCAACGTCGCTCCGATTGGTCATCAGTGTGGCGTGAGCTCTCAAGTGGTGCGCGTGGGTTAATTGTTGGTGTACTGCGTTACCGCCAAAATCTTGGTAATTATCATTACTTTTTCAATGTTATTACTAAATATCGAAGCCATATTGGTCTGAAGTCAAAGTCGATGCCGTAAAATAGATATCAATTTAATGTAGACGCAGTAATAGGGTATATTCCAAAAATCTTCTACTGCGTTACCAGTAACGCCAGAGAATGTAAGACCACTTCCATATGAAAGTGCTCTTACATTCTCTGGCGTTACATGCACTTAAAGGTATCAATTTCACAAAAGTAACAGGTTTATGCTACAACATTTATACTACTATTAATTAAACATTAGGTCGGTTAATTATTATTATTATTACCGGTTATTTGACAACCCGGATGTGGGTAAAAAGTAAGGGGAAGAAAGAAAGTGAAAAAAGACAGATCAATTTATATTTATAGACAAAACGAGAAATTAAAGCTAGAAAATGAGAAACTAAAGCGGAAATACGAAAAATATACAAAAAGATTTCAAAGAAGGAATGAAGCAAAGACTGACAAAGCAAGTAAGATAGCTGAAGATACAAAAACAAAATTCTTAGCGGCGCTATTAAGAAAACATTCAAAGTTAAGAAAGGAACGAGAAACAATAAAAAAAAATGTTTACTTCATCCGAAATAAGAGACTCATGGATAAAGAAAAAGCTGCTGATGGAAAATTTTAGAGTCGACAAAATTCTAACAACTGGTGTACCAGTTGTTAGAATTTTGAATAAAGAGAGAAGTTCTTTAAATAAAGAGACTAAACTAAACAAAATAATCAAAGACGTAACGTAAAAAACGTTTCCCTGGACATCTCTAAGGCTTTCGACAGAGTTTGGCACGACGGCCTTATCAATAAACTTCCATCATATGGCTTACCTGCTAGTCTGTGTGCCTGGATTTCAGACTTCCTGCGAGATCGATCGATTCGAGTAGTCATTGATGGCTGCTCATCCGATCAATTTGCGATAAACACTGGGGTCCCACAGGGGTCAGTACTCTTTGCGACACTTTTTTTGCTGCACATCAACGACCTGTTAAAACCCGGTGTACTTGGGTACGCAGATGACAGCACTGTCTTAGAAAGTTATACATCCAACGCACGAACTGGTGGAGCTCAGATCCAGTTTTTGAGAGAGACCATGGTTGAGCGTTTAAACTCATCCTTGAGGGAAGTATCCGATTGGGGTGACGCGAACCTGGTCAAGTTCAACGCCACCAAAACACAGGCATGTCTATTCTCCGCTAAACGGAGTCCTTTAACCCTGACTTCTACTTTCCGAGGTTCCCATTTGCGACCATCTTGAGCTTCTTGGTATGAAACTCATCGACCCTAAATTTCAACTCCTACCTGGAATCGAAAGCACAACTTACCGCAAAAAAGCTGAGTATCCTCTCAAAGGTGAGAAGGTACTATACACCGAGACAGCTGCTTACTCTATATCAAGCACAAGTCCGCTCGTGTATGGAGTATTGTTCTCACCTTTGGGATGGTTCCGCCAAATACCAACTTGGAGCACTGGAATCAATTGACAGGAGAGCCAGAAGGCTCATTGATGATGACGAACTGTTTCACGTCAAGATGCAGAGCTTAGAACATCGGCGCCAGGTCGCAAGTCTTTCGATTTTTCATCTGATTCACTTCGGAGAGTGTGCAATGGAATTATCACAGGACAATTATTGAAGACGACGACCAGACAAACCGCGCGACGCCATAGTTACACAGTAGAGACTCCACCCATGCGTACGAATCGTTTTGCGTCCACGTTTTTCTTACGTACCGCAAAGCTGTGGAACTCCTTGCCTCAGTCTGTGTTTCCTATCAAATATAATATTGGGGTCTTCAAATCACGAGTGCATCAGTACCTTCTAGGCATGCATTTTACATCGTAGGCTACATCATCACTTACCATCAGGTGAGATAGTAGTCAAATGCAAGCCTATCGAATTATAAAAAAATGGTAACACCGGAGAAAGAAGGCAAAGTAATTGCTTACTTTCTCAGGCGTTACCATTTTTTTCTCTTGCGTTACCAAAATGTCCCTTGGTTATTTTTAAGTTTGAAGAAGATTACTTCACAAATTATTTTTCTTTAACGATAATATGTTTATATTTAACTGTATTAAAGTTTATCACATCCTAATGTTTATAGTGTTTGATGCTGATTGTTACCTTTTAAGATTTATTTCAAAGTTAAGTGTTAAAATGTGTCCAAAGTAACGCAGTGGAGATTCAACTCAATGTAACTTTTATTTTAAGTGTTAATAAATGTTCCTACCTATGCAAAAAGACTGCTTCTAGACTGTAATAAATGATTATTTTCTAATACTCAGAAAATTGTGGTTACATTTCTCGATAAAACGTTTTTAAAATAGTAACGCAGGAGATGCATATCGCTACTCTTAGTCACTTTTTCCCTTAAAACTCAATAAATAGAGTTCAGACATCGTGACACATACTAATTTAGGATAATATGATAATTATATTTTTAAAATATGTTGCTTTTTTAAAAATATCATCATAAAATATTATTAGTTGTTGTGTAAAATTTTCTCCACAAAGGAGTGCCTAAAAAGTTGATTCACCCATTTATTCGATTACATTTACGAAAAGTTTGTATGGCAAAATTTTGGCTCTTCTCGTATGTCCCCAGGAAGCGCTGCTTTAAAGCCATTCTGATTCTCGTGTTCGTTAACGAGATTGATTTGCGAATGAAACTCGCACTAGGCACTATGACCAGTCCGAGCGCAGCTGTTGCACAAAATATTTTGAGGCTGTTTCGAGCTTCACATCCGTGAGAGGTTGTCTATCTGTGCGTTGCTCGAGCGCGTTAGTGAGAAGCTTACCTTCTGGGTTTCCTTTTTTTGTGGTCGTGTCCAGCTTAATACCCACATTTCACCTCCCTTTGTGCAATAAGAATGTCTTTCTTAAGATTTAAATGGTGAAGATAAGTAATATCCACTGTGAATGTCTATTGAGGTTTGAGATTGGTCACTTATTTTTACGAGAAAGCTTCTATGCCCTTGTTCTTGTGTTAACGGAGGTGGGATGTTATGTTAACATGGATATTCTTGATTTTATATGTACGTATGTATGTATTTGATTTTTTTAAATACCGAGATGACAGCTGCTATTCGCTCGAAAATATTTTCATTTATAGCATCATTGGCTCATATAAAAATATAAATGCCACGCAATTACAATGGTGAACAAAGCTCGCACTCACCACTTTAGGTAGACACAATTTATACTGCAAGTTTTTTTTTAATTTGATCACGTTTCCGAAAACGTAAATTTGTATAACATGGTGAAAAATAAGAATATTTACAATTTAGCCATACAAATTCTGGTTATCGATAACATAATATAATGTCAAATTAAACTCGTACCAGGCACCCTGGTGAGAGGTCAACATTATCATCGTGTATTTCTGTTATCGAATAATTAATATATTGAATATTGTTAGTTGGTAGGGATATAGGACTCAGAATCTATACTAATATTATAAAGCTGAAGAGTTTATTTGTTTGTTTGTTTGGTTGAACGCGCTAATCTCAGGAACTACTGGTTCGAATTAAAAAATTATTTTGTGTTGAATAGTCCATTTATCGAGGAAGGCTATAGGCTATATTACATCACGCTATGACTAATAGGAGTGGAGTAGCAATGAAAAATGTTGCAAAAACGGGAAAATATTTACGCGGGTGAAACCGCGGGGCACAGCTAGTCATATATAGTCTAGTCTAGTCTAGTACACACGCCAACACATCGGACTACTACAAACTGTCAAATTTCCCCAAAAGACTTTAAACTTTATGTTTTGTACATTATTTTAAGTCAAGAGTGGTTCCCCGAAAGTTCGTTAAACTTGTGGGAAGATTCAAGGGTGGCTGTTGTCTAATCCCGTCAATGTCCCCATTGTCGGTATTGTGGACCACTTGTCTTCCAACCTTGCTTCGTGTAATACATATTTATAAATATTGTACAGGATGTTTTATTTTATAGTAAATCGAAATACACAAAGCTTTTCTTCTTAATGATAGATACTTTAAATTGCACTAGCAGACAAAGTTTTGTGAAATAAATAACTTGGTGTAAAACAAAGTTACAATTTGAAGGTGCTATTTAGCCTTTTGTATGCCGTTCGACGTCTTTCAGATAACCAGCCAGATAGAGAGAAGTACACAGTAACACACTATAAAATTAGAGTGGATAATTCTAGTAAATACCGAGAACATAAAAATAGCATTGTTCTCTGTTTTCCACCATCGTTGTGGTTCAAAAGGCATAAAAATAAAAAAGCTTTATAAAAAAAATAAAAATAATTTTAGCAATATTTTTTAGAAAAAGAGAATTCCTATCTATCTTTCAAATATTTAACTGAAATCCTAAACGTCTGTGTCATTTTCATCTGGCTGAACGTACCCATTTCGAACACCCTGTAGAACCCATGTCATATTAACGTCAGCGTAAACAGAGTAACATAATAAAGAGTTAACTGTGTGAATAACAGCATCCTTTTGTTATCTATTGTCGTTTTTGTGAGAACACATTCTATATGTGACCGGGTCAGCAATACGCGAACGGCCATTGTCCAAAAAACATTAGCTGGTCGAATTAAAATACAACCCTTTCTTGAATCTCCAGAATAAACAAGTTTCGGTTAAGAAAACACACATGTGGATCATCTACATACTAGACGCGTTACGTTGATAGAAAATACTTCTCTGCATTGCTGAGTTTTTCACGTTTATGTAAAAAAGTGCGTCTTGTTTATTTTGAAGTAATTTTGTAATTCCCATTCCTTAATTTTAAAAACATTTTCCTAAAAATAACTCCACTAATTAATTGTTACTAACTAGGTACAGTAACAGGATACGACTGAAATCAGTATTACGTTGTTTTTAAAATACTTTATGTTGCATGTACAAATATTTCCAATACTTGACGCTGTAGTAATAGTAGGGTAAAACAGAAAGCTCTTGCTAAATTTTAATTACGAACAGATGACGTAGAGACCTTCATAGGAGCTAGCTAGGATCATAATAACATTTTAATTTTGAATTCTTGAATTTAGCTATCAATTTCAAAGACTTAAAGGACTGAGACGAAACGAACTAGAAAGTTCGCGACCTTCAGACAATTTTGTATGTAACTGTCGTCAAGCGGTAAACAATAAAGCATCATTAAACGAGGGTTGTTCATCTCAATATCCTATCCAACGAAGCTTTGCAGTACTGAAGGTGAAGGTCGTGCGAAGCAAGACCATAATTTCAAATTAAGGCGTACAGTTGAAGATTACGCGGAGTCACGGTGTTTTAATACGTACCGTTCCGTTCCTGAGTTGAAACACGAAGGGGTATTATACATCTTAAGTAATAGCACCGTCAAGGATTCTAAACGTTTGCAATGAGGCATCATTTTCTATCATTTGATCATTTCTCTTCCGTGCAACAACGTAGTTGTGTTTGAAGCTTTGTGTGAGATACTAATGTTATGTGCTATCATCATCGTCAGCCAGGACTTAAACCATTACTTTGGATTAAAAAAATTAAAAAGGGTTTAAATTAAACCTTCCCAGTTTGACAACAGCATAGAGAGATTAGGCCATATCTCAAAATTCTCGTGGGTTTTAACCACTGTCATCTCGCGACAACAAACAAGCTGTTACGTCTTCACGTACTTCAAAATTACGGAGGAGCTCGGGATATTTTAGGCTAGTGTTGAGAAAGGGGGTGATCTCCCTTGCAAAAAAGCCGCTGCGTCATTGAGCTCCTTAACGGCCCATACCTAACTGAATAAATATGTTTTTTTCAATAAAGCCTAGTCATGTCTCAGGTTTTATTATAGTTTTGACTCAATTAATACATACTTAAATATGTCCTACTTCTAGATATGGTTCTCAACATTGGGGACGCCATGTTCATGACATTCATTACTGATCAATATCATCAAATAGTTTTATAAATCAGCAATCTATTTACAAAATGAGGTCAAAACCGTAATCTTTGTCATTGTCGATTCCATTCATGGTCTTAGATCACTGTAATGTTATAATCTATCCAAAGTATTTCAAGAACGCTAGGTTTATTTAACTCAAATACTACCTTCCATGTTTAATGTATCACCTGTGACTTGAATGGGTGCGTATTTGACAGTAAAAACAAAATTACATTCGCGTCTGAGGTAGTCATAAAATCAGAATGCGAAACTCCAATTCCAGAGCGAATTCCGCCCTTAGGCCTTGTGTGACTGCCACTTACTTTCTCCCATCGATTGCACATTTCTTAGGAGTATAATTACTATTGCGTACGACCATCGGCCCGTTTTGGTTCCGAGGCGACCAAAACGGTCGTTTAGCTCTAGGGCAGCCCGGGATCACTCCAAATTATTGCCCAGTAACACGGCTACGTAAATTGCTTTTAGAAAGTTAGTCTTTATCAGCTGAAAGTTTGTCGTGACTGTGATATATTATTATCCCGGCGGTATTATTGGTTACGTACGCGTAGTGATTGGATCAGTGAACTTTGTGAATTTACATGCTGCAACATATTGCATGTTGCAGCATGTAATTTTGGATAGCTTTAGCTCTCTGCATGTTTTAAAGGTTGTGTTTAATTAATCTAGACCCAATTCGTAAAATGTTAACCAAGATTATAGAAAGGATTCACAATTTAAATGATTCAATTCATCTGACAGATGTGGTAGCTGTACCACAACCTTATTCGAAAAATTCACACACTTTTTTAAACTAACACATTGACAAATGGCTAATATGCAAATCGAAAGTCGGTCAGATCAGGTCACACTGGGCCGCGCTCTCATCGGAATGGCGAATCCAAAACAAGCTTTGGAACTAGTTGATGATCAACCAAACAATTGAAAAGCAAGTGCTGCGGCGTCAGTGGCAACACCTAACGCAAAAACCGGCCCTAATGCTAATACGACAGAATAAATTAAATAACCTGAAAGCGTTATAGATAACTTTGAGCATACTTCAGATTCTATCGACGATCATAAATTTTGGTCGATATCAAAACACGGCGATAATGAATTGAAAGGTGTCGGACCCGTTAATGTTGCCAGTAGTTATGATTATAGGCATAACTGTATCATATTGAGAATTGCCTACTAATGTCAGTTAATTTAATTAATTGACGGGCGTGAATGGTATTTAGTTAGCACTGTAGAATTGTTAATAATTATGATATAACCAATTTAAACTGTGTATTAAAAAAAATTTTGTGAATAAGAATATCTTTTTTGTTACAGGTAAGCTTTATAATCACGTTAAGAAATATGCGACATAAGTAAGTTCTGAAGAGAGTATAAATTAAAATCGCCAACTACCTTCTAATTATGATGACCAAGTCTATTCATTCGATTGTTAAGGTATTTTCATTGTTGTTTTTCTTGAACTAAGTAACTACCTCTAAAACGATTGTTACCTCTAAATATTCTCATGGCTGCCTATTTTTGAGCGTCGGTCGCTCCATGTTGGGTTAATTACGGGTACAACTGGACGGTGACCCTTTCAAGTTTGCCTATTGTGAGAAGAGCTAGATTAAGAGTATATATTTAAACCCTTTTGCGTAATGGAAGTTGCTTGCCCTTTGCTAATGGCAGGTAAGTTGAAAAATATACAAAAGAGTTCCGCTCAACATTTTTAGGGAGATAATGCGACTGAGTTAGCGTTATGGTGCATTTTCAGGATTATTATACAAACAATCTTGGTCTTAAAACGGCAAATATTTTTAAGATGTAACGGATTACACATTTATTGCATTTTATTTAAACTAAAAATTACTTTTTATTAATATTTTGTAAGTCTTTGTGCCTCTTATCTAATGACCATAAACACGAGTATAACATCGACAGACGATCTTAAAAATACGAATATCAAGGATCAAATTGATTTATGATGACACAATATTATCATGAACATACTTTAACACTTTATCTGTATTCAAATATATTCGTAATAAATTTGCAAATATTTTTGTATCCTTGACTAAGATATGTATATGTATAATGCTAAGATATGTATATTAATGAAAATTGTTTAATATATAAGAGTTCTATGAGGTATGGTTTTTAGTTAAACAGATTTTCATTTGTGTCTTTTATCAGCGGTTGATTTTGTTAGCTTTTATATGCAATTCATTGGCAGGCCGATATTACTCAGAAATCATGGGGCGTTGGAATACGACTACACACAATCAAGTAGTCTTTATGGTTTAGTCCTTACAAGTTTTGTTAAATTAGTTTTTTTTCCTGTCACTAACATTAGTCTGTCATGATGACATGTTACTAAGCTCTATGGATAATGTCCAAAATATATGATTATCATTTTCCGTCTTATGTATATTTTACCAATCCATTTAGCTACTTTCGAATCAGCTGCGCTGTGCCTAAGCGAAAAAAGTTGGTTCATACCCAGTAGGAAGTTTGCGGTATAATGGTGTCGTTATTAGGTCATCCATCACGCAGTCTTCAAAGAAGCTATGAGAACAACTTCGCTCTTAAATACAATTGCTTTTCAAAACGACGTTACGACTTATTACTTCTTAATGCGCCTCGCAATGTTATCGCAATTCTAAAGTTCTATTTTCAACATACTGAACACGGTTGTCTTATTGTGCCTCCTCTATGCGTTTCAAAATTATTTTCTTTATGGAATTTCGTTCTTTATTCGTATTTGAAAATTGTATTCTTAGTTTTGTTAACTCTTAAAAACAAAAGAGCGCGATCGTTTCTGAATTCTTACTGACACTGAATACAGTTGTCTAAGTGTCCCTCATCCTCATCTATGCGTTTCATACTTTCTCTATGGAATTTTGTTCTTTATTCGAATTAAAAAAATTGTACCCCTAGTTTAATTAACGCTTAAAAAACAAAAGAGTTCGATCGTTCCCGACTCCCTACCGTTTGATACAGGTGGTTCTGCCTTCCTAGCACAGTGACCCCGTTCACATCACGGTGGGGCGTCCCCACACCCCGCTGCTGGAGTAGCAATAATCTCACCATCTCGTTTCTAAATTAGGAAGCTGTGAGATCTCGATAAGGATTTGAATAGGGGCGCGCCTTGCGTTGTATTACTTGTAATAAATTCGTGGTTGCGTGAGCTTTTATAAAATGAAGCAACACTTAGGGACACAGTGTACGCCATTGCTGAATAATCTGTTGCGCTACTGCTGGTTTTAGTTGTTTTGTTTGAGAATGTGGTTTGGCATGTGCCTTGTAAATAACGGTTACAAGGAAGCGGCAAACGTTGAAATAATTTAAGGTCTTGACGTTTGCGTATATTATGATTAGGGTAAATAGCACAATATTGAAATAAACTTCGTATTGCCAAGCGGAAGACAATCTTAGGTAAGTATATCGTGTTATTTTAGGAGCGCCCGTAATCATTTTTGCAGTAGAATTAGGTTTACCTATGTTATGCATATGGACAAATTAAAAGAGTAAGAAAGAACGTGTCAATCTGTACACTTGTAATTTCATTTTACATATTTTTCAAATACAATTGGGACTGAAAGTCAAACTTAAGAAGTTTAAAAGTTTAGGCAACGTAGCCCTGTCTGTGAATTCTTCTTCGAGTTTAGGTACCTGCCTTAAAAACTATAATTTTAAATCTACCTATGTAAATAGAACATGCATTTACAATTTTGATGCAAATATTCAGTGGTAGGTATAGTCCTATATGTTGTATATATAACAATTTTCGATGGACAGGCCACATTAATATGCGTCGCGTACAAAGCAGAGAGTGAAGCTTTTTAGCATCAGTATTTACGGGGTGACTAACGCCGTCGGCGATCACAATCGGCGACTAACAGACGTCTTCCCTAGAAAGACATTTAGGGAGCGTAAAGGCATGGTAATGATCTTTATTATCCAAGAAGTTGCAGTATAAGTAGGTAGGCATCCACCTTACTAAACAGGTTTCGTTATTTCCAAAAATCTATAAGTAGTATAAAGTTGTGTATTTTTATATTGTGTATTTAAAAATAATGTACTAATATTATTTTAGTACTTATCCCGATGTGACTCAGAACAGTTGATCACGTTAATAATATTCACTGTTTTCATGACGTTATTATGACATAATTTTGAAAAAATCTACTTATTACTATTTGTGTGTGGTAGATAAATAATGCATGGCAGTGGCACCCAACCATCGAACCCGTTCGTTTGTTTGGCTTGATGCGTGCGTGCCGCGCGCCTGCACAGCACAGCGTTGCGCACGCGCTGCCTCTCTGCTCCATCCGCTCCGGCAGGCCAACCAACCAACCAACCAATCACAACTCCAGTCGCCGCCAGACCCCCGTCGCGTGTGGTTGTGTCGCGCGTCGCAATGTAACCGCTCGCGCGTTCGAACATTTAAACGAAAGTTCTGTTGACTCTCGGGGTGATGTGCATTTTTGTGGAAATGTGCCTGTTCTCTTTGACGATTATCAAGTGCTAAAAGGATTTGTTCTGATAAATCGTGACGTTTGCATCGATAATCACTGCTGGATGTTTGACATGGTGATCGTCAGCGTTTTTAACAGGTGAGTCCACTGTAATTTGCTACTAATTCCGCGGTAAAGTTGTTATTTGTAGACGACTTATTACTTTCGCAGTAATAGGTACCTCGGACAACCCGTGTAGGTTCCTATTTGTCGCGCTAGAAAAAAAGTTGACGTTAAACTTCCTGCAAGGCTGTTCTTTTCGACGCATTGGGCTCGAAAATCTATGGTCGTTCAAAGAACTAGTTTTGTTTTTAAAATATGAATGAAATGTCATTTAAAAATCTTGACTTTCGAATGGAATGCGAGGAGGTCCCATCCAACCTCATACCTGTGTTGTGTCGTGTAGTGTAACTGCATGTTGTTTGTGTTTTGTTTTGTTTTAACATGCATGGTTTGACTAAGTATTATTTATATCGAGATTATATTATAGAACTTCTGTGTTCATCATAGGTAGGTAAACCTACTTATGTTAGAAGCGGAAGTAAGAATGTTTCTTTGGTCTAAAGTAACGCTAAAACAGCAGATGGATTAATGAAACGAGGTAGGTATAAAGTCGTGGATTAACTGGTATGTAGGAATCATAACAGCCGGGGGAAAATGGGAGACTGCATTTTGTTTGAGAATTTGAGAATTCACTCTTGCTTTCACCTTATCGACATTTCCAAAAAACCGATTACCAATGCGGTTTGTGGTAAAAACCGGCCTTGTTTATAATTTGCCACTGAATGTTTTGAGGTGGCTGGGTTGCCACTTGCCTCTAAGATGTTTGCCAACAAGTTGACCAAGTGTTCTTAATAACCATAGAAATACAACCACACCATCACTCTCGCCAAGTGAACAAAAAAAATAACTGCTAAATTACTACTATCTGACCTACTTAGACTGATAAAATAATACCTACCTACCTACCTACAGTAGCTTCCCTACCTTTCTAGTAAAAGTAAACTGTAAACTTTGCAATTCACATAGGTACCTACCTACCTAGATCTATACCAAATTGCCAAAAGGAGACATGACATGGGATAAAGATTACCTACTACCTAGTAGGTAGGTAGGTAGGTACCTACTTACGCAGAAAGCAGAAATTAAGGGCACAGATAGGTAGAAGCATAGGATGGAAATGGAACTACAGCTGTTGGTAAATACCTAACTCCTGCCTATAACACATTTGTACAACTAGGTATTTTAACAACGTAAAGAGCTACATAGGTATACAAGATTTATGTCTATTACCTTCGTAGGTAATCTAATCACTAAAGTAGGTAGGTATCTAGTGACTGACGTGGGTTTATTTGTGTACTTCGTTTGCATCTTAATTTACTACAGTAAGCATTAAAGCCTACGTAGGCACCTAAGCACTACCAGGGTTATGCCTAAGTATTGTTTTAAAGTCATACATAATGCCTAGGTTGGTTTGGTACCTAATTAGGTATCTACACTTCCTAAATCCTAAGCTGTTCTTAAAACGCTTTTTAATAGGAAAGTGAATAAAACAAATTGTTTCTGTTGACTTCCATGCTTAAAAGATAATAAAGTACCTACGTACCTATTGGTAGGTAAGTACTTATCAAAGGATACCGTGCCACAGCACAGCCGTCATTTCTGTATCAATAACCGATGTCATAAGCAATCAGCCGGTTCCCCTCCGTTCCCAGCGTCATCCGAGCCTAATTCGACACGGTAGCTCACTAACCAACATTAACGACGCGTACCTGCCAACACTTTCGTGACATACATCCATCACCCTCTTCCTCATGCCACCGCTTATCACCCGTCACACTCTAATGCGCCCAATACTGTTCCTCCAATTTTCAACGAACTCCATTTTTTGCGAGCCACCTCTTCCTATACGCCGGAGTAATTCAGATATGAATTAATCATCACCGCTGTCGTCAAACGAATCGTTGTTATCCATCCCTATTGTTAAAGTTTCATTTTGATTGACCGTTCACCGTGCGTTTCCGATTACGCACGCGAAATGGAAACTGATCTTTGAATATGCATGCGCGTGCATAAGACTACAGCTGCGCGCTTCCATGCATAAATGAGTTCCCTCTCTGTAGCCGTTTGTTTGAGCGATCTTGCATGTTAAGATACTTTCGTAATGCCGGGTCATCGGATGGATGACCAAACTAAAATATCTGGAGCTGCTCCGTGATTCGTAAGACACTAACCGTTGGAGCTGGTGAGTCACCATCAGCTCTTAAGTTGTGAACCCTTAACCTTTGTTTCCACTCTTCGTGCAATAATACCACAGATAATATACTGTTATAAGTCCATAGTAACGACTCTTTTTATGATCCTGTGAATTCTCCTTATGTAGCGATTTTTCTTTCTTTCCAGCCTGGAGGAAGAGAAAATAGCTTCCAGGGGGTAAGAGGGAGGTAGATAGTAAGGCCCTTTGTATTTTTTAATCTGTGCTCCTGGTGGTCAAGATGGTAGGTAGGTAGTCGTTTAAACGTACTAACAACCCGCTTTAAGTCAGCGTAATGGGTTATGTTATGACCTTATCCCCTCATGTCCTATTGTTAGATGGTGAAGCCTGAACCCAGCAGTACGACCTTTATAGGCTGATAACGATAAACTGTTTGTTATGTTACCAGTCGACTATCCCATTATCATAAAACTATCAGGTTTCAGAATGGCATAATGATTGATAGCCTCGCCCTCATCTCGAATTACGTACAGATTCCTTGAGAGCTCGACCACCGTAATTATGTCGTTAAAATGTTCTTAGGCCTTGCTGCCATGCCTTAATGCAGTTAATTTTGAGTCAAGTTGAAAAGATAAGATGATGACAGCCAGCAGTTTTACAGAAATGGAACTTTGAGAAATTCCTAACTCGACTTATGGCTTCCAAGAATGTGCTTAATTAACTCTGTTATTGCCGCTTTCAATTCTCAACAAAGTATAAAGTACTATAGGTGATGTTATACTATATGTAAAGCTATATGACCTGTGGGTCACAGAATGCTAATAAAATGGGTTCTGTTTTATCTTATCGAGATTCGTCTATTCGATTGTAAGAGCTCGATGGCGCAGTGGTTAATGCGCACGGTCTGCGATTGCTAAGGTTCAGCAATAAGTCACCAAAAATGTGTCATCTCAGCACCTCCGTGCTTTGGAAGGCACGTAAAGCCGTTGGTCACGGCTGCATTCGCAGTTGTTAATTATCACCAAAATGTACTGGGCCCCCGTGGTGGTTTACGGCCCGTTCTCCATATCCATCCAAGGTGGAAGGCTCGTGCGTGTCCCAGCAGTGGGGAGTGGGGACATAAAATGTGCTGGTCATGAAATTCGTCTATTCGCCTCTGTTTACTGGTTAAACTACTTGTGTCTTCCATTTATTGTATTTTGCTTGGTGGCAGGGTAACGTATAGTGCTAAGATAGTAGGGCCATTTTCACCTGACTAGCAGTCTACACAAATTTGCAAGCATTCGGTTTTTTTTTTTTTTCTCTTTTCTCTTCTTCCTCCAATATGATCGGAGCTAGTCTTAGGTATTTCTCTTTCATGCCAGTTCTCTCATTTTTTCCTCTCGCACTTCCATTCCACATACTTCACATCCATACATCATCTTTCATTCCATGGCAGTGGGTATTCTGCCTATTCTAATCCTAGTCTCTACTATAGCTTTATTTCTTATCTAGGTTATAAGGTAGCGGGTAAATATTTTTTTCAGTGATCTTGTATTTGCACTTGGAAGATATTTCAAACAGTATTTTTGCTTATTTCTATCTTATTATCTACTTTTATTTCGGCAAGCATTCGGTTAGGATATGATAGGTGACGCCCTAAAAATAGCCACAAATTTTTTCAACTGTATGTACTTATACATAGTTTAAAACATTATTTCTAAAGTCTTAACGGGTTATTGCTCATGTGCCACAAAGTAAGTTCGTCACATTTTGTCCACTCCATACATTGAAAGTTTTGTCATACGCATTAAAAAATACTAGTGGTCGCCCGGTGGTCAAAATTCGACTGTATTTTATTAAGGCTGCACGGATTGTATCCTAAGCAATGAAAAATTAAAAAAGATCGAATGTGAGTTTTGGATTGGCATTGACAGATGTCGGCCGCATAAAAGACAAACAATACGTGTGTGTCAAATACATGGTAGTGTGTGTAATGTTGTTTTTGTTGATTTAATGTATTTTTTATGCATAATTTAAAAAAAAATTACATTCGGATAACCTTCTCTATATAAACTATAAGCGTGCGAAATTTCATACTCCTCCGTCCGCTCAATTTTCGTAAAAACGGGTACGAAGTTTTTGCTTCACGTATTAATATATAGATTGTAAGTTCTTCACAGGTCCTAACTAAAAATGAAAAGTAGAAGTGTGGCAGGCAACACATCTGGGGGCACGGCCGTGCCCCCACCAAGTCGAGCAAAAAAGCGTCACGGCCGTACCATCCTTTTCTCGAAGCAATTCAGACCATTTTCGACCCCCTGTAACTTCGTTGTGGATAAAACTAGAAGACTGAAATTTTCTGTAACCATGCAGGTATTGTAAAGACACGTATATTTCAAATTTCATTCAATTTGAACCAGTATTTTAAGAATTATAACGGGTTAAATTTCTTAATTTTGTCACTCACTGACTGAATCACCGATCATCAAAATTCTAAGGCACTTCTAGCAGACCTAGAAGCTTCAAATTTGGAATATAAGTAGTGTTTGGTGTATGAATCAAGGAAAAACTAAAATATTTTGCAATTTCGGTCCAGTTTTCTAGATACACCAACTGCATAAATAGCTTTGTAATCCCATATAAATGTAGTAGAGTGTCTGCGGCCTAAGTGAAACACACTGGAAGAACAGTGGCCATTTCCTAACCGACACTCATGCCATTTATTTTTCTGGAAATGACAACAACAGCCGTAACGGAGTAGCCTTCCTTGTCCCAAAACATCTCAGGAATAGTGTGTTAGGTTACGAGCCGGTTAGCGACCGAATAATCTCCATCAAGTTGAAAGCATCACCAGTGAACTTAAATCTTGTCCAAGTCTATGCCCCAACAAGTACTGCTGATTTTGAAATTGCCGAGAGCTTCTATGCCGAATTGCAAACTACCATTTCAAAAATGCCTAACAGAGAGATACTTTTAATCTTAGGCGATTTTAATGCAAAAATTGGAGCCAACTCTCACCAATACAGTGACTCTGTTGGAAGATTCGGCCTTGGGACACGCAACGAAAGAGGTGAACGGTTGATGCAGTTTGCGAATGAAAATAACTTGGTGATAGCAAACAGTCTTTTCCAACATCACCCACGTAGACTGTACACATGGACGTCACCGGGGGGTGAATACCGCAACCAGATCGACTTCATTCTGATTCGATCACGCTGGCGTACTTCCATCTACAATTCCCACACATTACCCGGCGCTGATTGTGGTTCCGATCACCAGCTATTAATATCTAAGCTCAGACTAAAGCTGAGAGCTGCTAGGCCTATCACCAGGCAAAAGCGAATCGAGGTGACCGATAAAGTGCAGTTTGAGTCGGCTCTCGAACATAACTGGGTAGAGTGGAAAGCTGTAAACCACGATACAGCAACTTCAGAAGACTTGTGGGACAAAGCTAAGCATCTCATCCAAAATACAGTAGCAGAATCTTCTTCACGATCGAATGTGCGAAAACGTCAACACTGGATGACAGATAACACCTTACTACTTGTTGAGGAAAGGCGTCAGAAAAAAAGCAGAAGGATCGGACATCAGGGACCTGAATAAATTGTCTGCCGAAATTCAGGCAGGCTGTCGAAAGGACCATAACGCATATCTTCGCAAGATATGTGAGGATGTAGAAGCGCACGCTGGACGGAACGAGTCACGAGACCTCTACCACAAAATTCGTGTTATCACAAAGACACTACCTTCAAAAACATGGGCTATTGAAGATGTTAACAACGAAATTGTAACAGAGTTGGACAAAATTTCAGAAACGTGGAAAAACTACTGCCAAGCATTATTTCAAGATCCGGAATCACGCCAATTTCCAAGTACAGACCCAATAGATGAGGATCTGGAACCTGACATTCTTTTATCAGAAGTCAGAGCTGCCATAAGACACCTGAAAAACAATAAAGCAACCGGTAGAGATGCAATTCCTATCGAAACTATCAAAGCTTTAGGAGATCGCGGCGATCACATCTTTTACGCCATCTGCAATAAAGTATGGCAGACAGGTGTCTGGCCGTCTGAATGGACACACACAATCTTCACCCCCCTTCATAAAAAAGGCTCAACAAAGAAGTGTAACAACTACCGCCTGATTGCTCTTATCTCACACGCAAGCAAAATTATGTTACACATTCTGAATGAGCGACTGAAGACCTACCTATCCGGAGAAATCGCTCCTGAACAGGCCGGATTTGTGAAGGGGAAAGGTACACGGGAACAGATCCTCATCGTACGCCAGATTGTTGAAAAGGCGCGAGAATTCAACAAGCCGACATTCATTTGCTTTGTCGACTTCTCCAAAGCATTCGACTCCGTGAAGTGGCCAATTCTGTGGAAAACATTGCTGGAAATGGGTACACCGAAACACCTTGTACACCTTTTAAGACGTCTGTATGAGGAGGGCACAGCATCAGTGCGCACAGATAACGTATTATCGAGCAACTTCCATCCAAGTGCTGGAGTCCGCCAAGGGTGCATTATCTCACCACTATTGTTCAATACCTACACCGAACTAATAATGCGCATCACTTTGGAGGATTGGACAGATGGTGTTACAATTGGTGGACATAAAATAGCAAACTTGCGTTACGCCGACGACACTACTCTGTTTGCTACTAGCGTGCAATCCATGGAAGACCTGTTGCTGAAAATGGAGCGAGTGAGCCTTGAGTTCGGATTAAAGATTAACCGCAACAAGACCAAGATGATGATTATAGACCGCGCCAACAACAACTCGCCGGAAGTGACACAAATCGCGAACTGTAGCGTGGTCCAGTCCTACATATATCTTGGAACTTTAATCACAAATAATGGTGGATGCATGGATGAGATAAAACGACGTATGGCTATCACAAGAACAGCAATGGACAAGATGAGGAAAATATGGAGGAACAGAAATATAACAAAAACTACTAAGACCAGACTCGTACGAACGCTTATTTTCCCCATATTCCTGTACGCTGCAGAGACGTGGACATTGCGAGAAGTGGAAAGGATGAAAATAGATGCTTTGGAGATGTGGTGCTGGAGAAGAATGCTTGGAGTATCGTGGACTGAGTTTCGCACTAACATCTCGATACTCCAAGAACTCGGCATTGAGCAGCGTCTATTTTCAGTAGTACAGTCTCGCATACTCACATTCTTCGGACACGTCTCTCGACGCGACCATCAGTCCATCGAACGTCTTGTCGTTCAAGGTAAAATGGAGGGCACAAGACCGCGTGGAAGGTCTCCCATGCGATGGACGGACCAAATTAAGTCAGCCGTGGGAGGTTCATTAAACGACTGTAGCAGGATGACCTCCAACAGAGAAAAGTGGCGCGCTGTCGTGAGGCGAATAACATCTGCCCAAACCGCTACTACATGACGACCACGACCGCTCTGTCAAGAGCGTAGCGGATTAGAAGAAGAAGATAAATGTATAGGATTACAAAGTTACATGTGCAGTTAATGAATCCACTGATTCATGTATAATATAATGGAATAATAGGTTCAGTTAAATTTTTCAATATTGGCTTTATTCGTAACGATGATTTATTTTATTTATTTTACGGCAATTATTATTATTGCGTGCGAAGCCGCGGGTTTAAGCTAGTCCCATATAAATATAGGCGCATGGTAGTGCCCCTGCCAAATCGAAAGGAAAAAAGTAGAACTGTCTCTACAAAATACAAAAAGAAATGAGATCCCATCAAAAACAATACTTATCAAAAAAAACCAAGCCTCGCAACTCAGTTGTTCTGCGGTAAAAAGTTGTGAGATCCATGTAATACCAAGTCGGTTATTAATTTATTCAGTCTCTACTTAAGCGACTTTCTGTCTTAATACGTCCAGTCTCTAAGACCACGATCGTGGTCCATAACATTCTTTAATGTTTTATATAAATATATTGAGACTTGGCCATCGCCTGAAAACACGTGTAAATTCAATCGCCTGAAAACACATGTAAATTCAATTATTTAGTGCGATGGCCAAGTCTCAATATATTTATATAAAACATTAAAGAATGTTATGGACCACGATCGTGGTCTTAGAGACTGGACGTATTAAGACAGAAAGTCGCTTAAGTAGAGACTGAATAAATTAATAACCGACTTGGTATTACATGGATTTCACAACTTTTTACCGCAGAACAACTGAGTTGCGAGACTTGGTTTTTTTTGACATACTTTTTTCTGTGAGGAATTTACTTTGGGGCAAATGTACAATAACCCGTCTTAACTATGCCAATGCTTGAAACGGTTTGAGCGAGATCTTGTTTTTTTACAATAAAGAGATTTTATTCCATAACTGTCAGTTAAATTAAGATTTGTATGAATAAATGAACTACAAAGTCTCATACTAAAACATTAACCTGGAAACCGAACAACGCAAGTGGTTCCGTTTTAAACGATTAAAATGTCTTTACTTCTTCGTCGTGTCTTAAGTTTTCTGTCGCAGTTTTCCGTACTTTATTTCATAATTAATCAAGGTCTTTATGCCTTTCCTTTTAACGTCTTAAATTAGAGTTGCATTAAAATTACGAAACATTCTCGCAAACAAAACGGGGATTTTCTTTTATTTTTTATTAGTCTGCACGTTTTGAAACAAGTAAAGTTGTCTAAGAGTTTAAAGCAGAAACCGAAAACGTGTAGGACAACTACAATACTACTATAATCTAAGCTTACGTACTAATCGACGTAAAAGATTTGTAGTGTTTTCTGAAATAAAAAACATATTTTTATATATTTTTTGCATTTCGTAAAGTATTGTAAAATTATCTACTAATTACGAGTCCGCGGATGGCCGAATGCAATGAATCACGTAAGTACTAACATCGCCCATGGTATTAAGTCAATAACTAATAATAACAAAAGAAAACGTAATCCAACTCTATAATAGTCTACTGAACTCTATAATAAATAATATTCTCAATTATACCGCGACAGTGATGATTGCAAAACTCAAACTCCGGATTTTTAACAACCACTAAATCATGACACCTCCGTCCATTCCCGTGTCCGCGGATGGCCGAATGCAATTAATCACGTACTATCCTCGCACACGGTACCTATTAGGTTAATTACTAATAATAACAAAAAAAAACGCATAACAACTCCATACTAATATTCTCAATTATGCTATGACTATGGGGAGTGCTAAATCAAATTCCGGGTTTTTGACAACCACTAACATGACACCTCCGTTTATTCCCGTGTCCGCGGATGGCCGAATGCAATGAGTCACGTACTATCCTCGCACACGGTACCTATTAGATAATTACTAATAACAACAAAAGAAAACGCAAACCAACTCTATAATAGTATTCAGGGTGTTCAGTAGTGCGAGTTTCATTCAGTATTCGATCACGTTAACGAAAACGAGAATTTGTATGTCTTAACTCTTCTCGTATGTCGCCAGGAGGCGCTGGCTGCTTCAATGCTATACTAATTTTCAATTTCGTAAACGTTATCGAATGAATACGGATAGTAAACAAAACTCACATTAGAATAATATTCTCAAGTATGCCGCGACAGTGAGTAGTGCTAAAATAAACTCCGGATTTTTAACAACCACTAAATCATGACACCTCCGTCCATTCCCGTGTCCGCGGATGGCCGAATGCAATGAATCACGTACTATCCTCGCCCACGGGCATATTTACCTCTCAGAGTGACCATTCCTCATCTACCAACCGATTGGAGGAACTTCAACTTTGACAATTAAGACATAAGGTTCAATGTGGACGTTAAAGTTACTTGTCTTGAGGTCGTTCACTGCACCTACTGTGGTGGAATGAGTTTTAGTAATACTTTGGAGATTATTCGATTCATTAGGTTGTTAATAGTTATTTTTTTCGCTAAGAATGTTTTATTGTTAATGTGCCGTTAACACGTTAATAAATGGTCCAGTTAAACATTTATTATTACTAGTGGACGCCCAGTGGTCGAAATTCGACCGTAATTTTATTAAAGTTGCACGGATTGTATCCTAAGCAATGAAGAATGTGAGTTAGGATTGGCATTGACAGATGTCGGCCGCATTAAAGACAAACAATGCGTCTGTGTCAAATACATATGCGTGTGTGTAATGTTGTTTTATGTATTCGTCCGCGCAATTTTCGTAAAAATGGGTACAAAGTTTTTGCTTCACATATTAATATATAGATTATCGTGTTTTATTTTCTTGAACGCTTGTTGTTGAATGTGTTTGCACTTTTTCATATAAAGTCTCGTATTAACAAGATAGGTACTCAATAGCGCAGCTCATTGTTCGGGACACGATCTTGCAAGTTAAGCAACTTTCACAATGACGGGTAACCGGATGGGTGGCCAACCTCAAATGTTCGAATCATCCGTGCTTCAAAGGCATGTTAAACGCTTGATAGTGGTCGTGGTCGTAAGATATCAGCCGTTAAAACCTACCCGCATTGGGCTAGCATGGTAGCTCAAGCGAGATGTTTATAAATAAGGGAAAGTTAAATCCCTACGTTGATGACGATGAATAATGGGTAACAAGGAGTTAAGCAGAATCCTTCTCCACTAGCTTCCTTGTATCTGGACTCTGCTACGACTGAGCAGAACTTAACATCAGGTAGATCGGAGTCATTTGCCATCCTAAACTATAAAAACCGGCCAAGTGCGAGTCGGACTCGCGCACGAAGGGTTCCGTACTTTATGACGTATTAAAAAAAAACTACTTGCTAGATCTCGTTCAATTTTCGGTGGAAGTTTGCATCATATACTTTTTTTTAGTTTTATCATTCTGTTATTTTAGAATGTATGTATTCGTATGGGTTTGATGAAAAAAAATGTTTTGTATGGGGAACCCCTAAAATTTATTGTTTTTTTTTTCTATTTTTCTGTGAAAATCTTAATGCGGTTCACAGAATACATCTACTTACTAAGTTGCAACAGTATAGTTCGTATAGTTTCGGAAAAAAGTGGCTGTGACATACGGACGGACAGACAGACATGACGAATCCATAAGGGTTCCGTTTTTTGCCATTTGGCTACGGAACCCTAAAAAGTACCTATAATAGATATTAAAAAGAATGGATATTGGCCGCTAAAGATTTATTAAAGTTTTTATTTCGAGTATTTAATAAATGTACTACTAACTCACTACTAAAGTTGTACAGAACAGTCATTATCGCTTTCAGCTTTGAAAATATTTCATAACAGAGAATCATTAGGGACAGATGCGCGATATCTATCGCCACATTCGCCACTTACGCATTAGAAACCCATAAATTGGGTCGCATTCGACTAATGAGCGGCGTTTCATTCCGGGACATGCCCCCTGGGACTTAGTCCCACACCTCACTCGGAACTTCACTTTGTCCCACTTTAGCTGTCTCTAATTAACATAAGGTGTGGCTTATCTTTGATTGGTAATCGAATTGAGCCTTCGGATTAAATTAAAGCGTTTATTTATTTCATTAAAGTAAATTTTGTTTGTATCCTTCATTAAACGTAAAGTAATTAAGTAATTAATTTGTATATTCTTTTCAACAATCTTACACAAAACAATTATCTCTGATGATGATGATAATGATGATAAGTAGTGATGATCGTCTTTTTGTGTCTTTCTTTAGTACTAGTTTTCAGCCATGGCACACGAGTTACACGTTTAAATATACTATAATAGAAACAGTTAACCACTGATTAATTAATTGTGCAAATAATCGGAATAAGTCCCCCCTTTGTGTTCCAACACTGAAGAGAACGTCTATTATTTATTTTCAAATTGAATGCCGCGCTTGACGACCTCTGACCAAATTGAGCAAATCAATTTCTCGAGCAGCAGTACCGGAGACGTAGACCTCGATAACTTGGACCATGACGGTACCGATAAAGGTATGCCTCTGTGAATTCTATGCTTATTAGTGCCGACTTTCAACTTGACCTTGGGGTCTCCACTAATCGGACATTTGGAACGGCTTTTTCTTTTCCAATTTGACATAAAACAGTTTTTATACAGTTAATGAAATGTCGGATGAGGTAGTTTGCGTCAAAAGTAAAGTGGTCTTTCTCATTCGCTTTTCGATCATGTTGAACGAAATTGTGAATTTACATGACATTAAAGCAACGCATCGTGGTGCAAACGAAGAGAGTTTTGCCGATTAAAATCTTATTAATGTTCTCAAATGGCAATTGGCAAATAGAACTCGCACCACGCATTCAGATAATCATAATTGCATTAAAATTACGAGCATTGTAAAGTCACGCAAAGTGTCATTCATCTCAGTTCCCTGCGCAGATTTTGCATATTGCCAGTTCAATAAACTACTGCTTTCATGAAAGTGCTCACGTACCTAGCTTGTACGTCGTTGCAGCACTTACCGTGATCTAAGAAACTGGCGTTATAACTGCAAATTAATGTCAACACCGTCTACCATCACAAATATTCTGCGATTATCAACCAGATGCACTCTATGACAAGCCAGAGCCCGCTTGCGACTTCGTTACATTCCCGTGGTACGGGGGTTCTTTTGATAATCCTTTATTATCTTTATAAGACCTACCTGCCATATTTCAAGTTTCTAGGCTACTTTCTCTCTCAGCTACTGAGATTTCATGATTTATCAGTCACTTGGTGCGTGGAAATTTATTTTCATTTGTATAGATGTTAACTTATCTTGTTAATATGCAAAAAAACATTTTATTTGTTTCGTATTTAGTATAAGTAAGCAACATTAAAATGAACAATTTAAATGATTTAAGAATTTTTTTAAAATTTTATAGTATTTTAAGATTCTACACAATATCGAAAATTTACTTTGATCAATTTATGCATCATCATCATCATCATCATCATCATCATCATCATCATCATCAACATCATCATCATCATCATCATCATAATCATCATCATCAGCAGCAGCAGCCTACACACGTCCACTGCTGGACACAGGCCTCTCCAAGTGCACGCCACTGAGCACGATCCGTGGCTACTCTCATCCAGCTCTTGCCAGCCACCTTGCGAAGATCCTCGTTAATTAATTAATAAATATGCATGTCTGCTGTAATTAAATAAATATGCATGTCCTTATAAGACCATCTTTGCCGTAGTCGTCTTAGTTGTAAGAATACTGCAATCAATTAAATTTATTAAGAAAATAATTCCTTGCCTTAACGCCGAAATTATCAGTCCTGTGTTTATTTGTGGGTCGGTCGGCATTGCCTGTCGTTGTTGTGTCAACGAGTACTATGTCCATTTGAGTTGGAATTGTATGTTCAACTGCACGTGGTCGTACTTTGAGTAATGTTCGAACGTAGCCCTTATCACATTTGACATTTAGGTCAAATAAATTGGAATGAGAAAGTATGCTATCGTTGTGTTTCTAGTTTGAATGGGTTACAGTTGTGGTGCTGTGAATGCGGATGTTGTTCACCTCAACCACCGCATGGTCAACCTAAAGGGTCACCAGCTCATATATGTTCCCACTACTGGGGCCAGCACGAGCCTTGCCTATGGATGGATAGGGAGAACGAGCCATAAACCACCACGCGAGCTGCTAATGCAGCCGGGGCCAACGGCTTTACATGCCTTCCGAAGCACGGAGGAGCTTGATTTGATACGTTTATAAAGTTGCTTGACGTCAGCAATCGCAGCGAGCTCCTCTAACACTAACACAACATGTTATGCGAAATGTATGGATTTTTATTATCTGAATTAAATCTGTATCTATACTAATATTATAAAGAGGAACCCTTTGTTTTTTTGTATGTATTATGTATGTATGTTTGCAACGAATAACCTCAAAAACTACTGGACCGATTTAAAAAATTCTTTCACCATTAGAATGCTACATTAGCGCTGAGAACCATAGGCTATTTTATAAAAAAATATATAAAACAATAAAAACGACAATTTAATTTTCCAATACAGAATGATTTGTTTGTTTTGTTGTCATGGAAACTATATAATAATATTTTTAATTCAATGATGGAAACTGTCAAAGCGGTAGGTACGAAGTCCGCCGGGTCAACTAGTGGTAGCCGCCTCCTATTGACAAACGAGAAGGATTAAAATATTGCTATACAAATTCTCGTTTGCGTTAACATTATCTAAACATGCGAAATTAAAAAGTAAGTGTCTATATTTATTTAAAGAAGGCTTAAACTGCCTTCTCATTCGTTTTAATTTCATCGATCTCTTAGTTACGTCGACATCGCGTTTCTTATAGTGAAGTTATAGTTATTCGGGTCGATAATTGTGACTAATAAGTCGTAATAGTGACTACTAAGTCGCTGTTATCTTTACCATTTTTTTTATTTAATCCTTCCAATTAAGAGCAAACTATAAACAGCATGTATGTATGTCTGTTTTATCAATATTAATTTGCGGATTTCCTTTCGCTATTACCAAAGTGTATGTTTAACATGTTTATAACTCATTCTTTTTTAATTAGTAGTTGCGAAATCTTTATTTTATCTTGGTGCATACTGTTTACTGTCACGCGACACGTCTAAAATGACGATCCAGTAACGCACACTTACCGATTTCACTTGAAAGAGATAGTTATGCTTTCTACGTTCATTATATTTTTACCCAATCAACTTTGTTGAACTATTCATATATTATCGCTAACGAAGGAACTCATCAATGGCATCGTAGTATAGGGTTGCCAACCGTATTATAATTCTTATAGTATTGTACTATATTTCGGGTGTGCGTATTGTTCAGTGAGTTTACTTTTAATATAAAAAATGATAGCATATTGTTTGAAATAATGAAAATAACTTGAATTACTTACCAAATTTATTTAAAGAAATTTCATTCCTGCTCATTTACGCCACTTCAGCATTCACAAAAATAATATTTTTGTTTAATTCACAACGAAATGGTGAGAAGAAAGAAACAGGGCCTAGGGTTATTAATTTAAAAATTAAAAATAAAAGATGAAAATAAAAATTTGTTAAAAGGTTGTAAGAAGTGCAAAAAATAAATAAATAAGCAACAAATATACCTATCTTGGTCTATTCTTTGCTGTTTCCATAAAATACAATTTCTTTTTGTAGAGTATTTTATTTTTATTACAAATTTTGTAAAGTACTATAATTTGCCGAAGAAATGTGGGCAACTCTATCGTAGTGGCACACACCTGAGTTCGTCACCATTTTTCGTCGCGATAAAATAATACAGTATTTCATAGAAATTTTAATGGATGGCTGCTAGGAAATAGGTGGTTTGTATTCAATTGTTGCTAAAGTAAAAACCTGCCAAGTGCGAGTCGGGCACGAAGGGTTCCGTACCATTATCTATAAAAATATTTCAAGTTTCTACCTGTTATCGTTATTAAGACCGAGAAAAAAAATTGGAAAAAAATCACGTTTGTTGTATAGTTGCCCCCCCTTAAATATTTGTTTTATTTTAGTTTAATTATTTATTTATTTTTAAAGTGAATATATAACAAATATTCTGTGAATATTTTAAGCGTCAACCTGTTGCCGTTATCAAGATCGAGCAAAAACGAGCAAAAAATCACGTTTGTTGTATGGGAGCACCCTTAAATATTTATTTTATTCTGTTAGTATTTGTTATTATATCGGCAACAGAGATACATCATCTGTGAAAATTTCAACTGTCTTAGCTTAAAATAACCTGGTGACAGACGGACAGACAGATAGCCAGACGGACGGACGGCGGAGTCTTAGTAATATCGACGGTCCCTACGTAAAATAACTTAATTGCAAATGCCAAATTTTACAGGAGAGCGGTTTGAAGTTTCAAACGCGTCTATTTCAAGTTCTACTGCATATAGAGTAATGAAATTTGGCATGAAGTTTTTATTTATTGTCCTTTATAGGAAAAACAGAAAATTTTGTAAAAAAATATTCATTTTATGTACTATTGGTCACATACGTCATTTTACATCGGCAACATTCTAACTAAAAATGCTTAAGTGGTACATAACGACTTCTACGTGGCAGGTTTTATGGCGATATATATTGTAACTGTCAATTACAAAATTATACGTGGGACATAATGAGCCATAATAAACACTTACGGGATTTTCAGATTGGGAGTAATAATATGATGCGGGTAGGTAATGAAATATAAAAAGATTTAGAATCAATTTTTATGTTATTCAAATCAACAATAACGTTTTTATTGTGCTATTAATTAAACAGTTTTAATCAAAACAGTTTTTAATTTTTGAAGAGAATTCACTATTACATAGTGACATTTAACCTAAATAAAAGTCCTGTGGTGAAAGGACACATGAAACTGAATAACTTTTGGAACATTATAACAAAAAAATATTTCAACAATTACCTATCCCAAATTAATAAATTATCTATCACAATAACTTGGAGCTGTCATAAGAAACTGCGCAATAACTGCCCCAATTTGTTGGAAGGTCAACATATTTTACCTTAAATTATTTTTACTTTCTAATCAGTCTTTTTTTTACAATATTTTCATAATTATTTAGAAGCAAAGTTAAACATTAGCAATGGTCAGCAGTCTTGGATCACAGTCTTATTATTGTATCTTAGTACTTAGAAAATTATAACTTTTTACTTAAATAAACATTTTGTTTCCTATATTAAACATTGTAAAGTTATTAAAAGTAATCATAATGAGGTACATAATTTTTAAGTCATAATAACACTTAAAACCTAATAACAGCCGTAAAATATCAAAATATTAAAAAATATGTTAAACAAATACGTATTTTGTGCGACAAAAGTAATAGGCATCATCTTAGGTACTATTACAATCTTCTTCGCTACAGCTAGAAACAAACACGTTACCAGATTCAAGGGAATTATAAAACCCATGATATTGCCGAGGAATCACATTATGCTCGCAAAGATATTTGAGATCTGCCAATTTCGCGTCTGGAATTGTCAAAGGTCCAGTGTAAGCCGGGATCAACACGTCGTCGTGTTGAATTTGACGTCTCCTGTTTTGTGTTCTTCTACCAACGCATATGCGTTGGTAGTTCTCATAGAAATTAAGCTTATAATTAAGAATGTCAGGTTCAGTAGATAAAATACGGACTTCTCTACTTCTTTTTAACTTTCCTCTTTTTCTTTACTTGTTTTTCTATTTTGTTACTTGTTTCAGATGTATCAGAATCTAAATTATCATCGCCACAAGAAGGTACATAAGTTGTGTCATTGGCACACACAGAAGAAGTCGGAGTGTTCAAATTGAATGAATTTATGTTATCTGAATCAATATTTTGAATTATGGTAGATATAGAAGGAGATGCTATGGGAGTACTGGTATCTAAATGATCATTGGTTATATTAATGACGTCCTCTATGTCCATAATTTGCGGATCATGCGACGTCCTTAGATATTAATCTAAGGCGACGTCCTAATAACGACTTCTTGAGGAAGTGTCAATGGGGAATCAGGTGACATTTCGGTATCAGCATGATCCTCAGCAACGAGTAAAATACTAGTATCTTCTATAACCATGTTTTTCTCATTAATGAATTCTTGGGTGATGATAGATGGGGAAACAGGTGGCTGTGCGACGACTTCAGCTAACTCAGTATGGTTAGTAGTAATATTGGCTTCTTTTTCGTCTGATATGGTATTTAATTGTGAAAATGAAACTTGTGAGGTAGTACAGAAAACAGGCTGTGGCTGTGTAGTTAGTGGCTGTGATTGTGATGATTCTAAAATAGCTATTATTTCCGGATCTAAAAGTACAGCACCATTATTACGATGAAAATTATCGATACTGACATCTAATTCTGAATTCGAGAAGACACCACCGGGAGACATTGTTATCATTTTCTGAGCAGGAGTAGTATTATTTGTTGCATGAATTTGAGCCAAAGTTTCAATCGTAATCGCTAAAGATTGCGCAGGTGGACCTGAAAAAAACAGGGTTGGAAACGTAAAATAACTTAGGTGGCAGTTACTTATATTTAGCAACTTAATAGTTCCGATGTAAAATATTGTATGTGGTAGATACTAAAAAAGTAATATTTGTTTTCCAACGTAAAAAAACGTATGTACCACTTAGTATGGATTGCGTTCAAAATATTTCCAAGTAAAATAACGTAACTACCAGATCCAAATAATTACGTGGGAATAGTTCGAAACTTATTTATTTGAACCTAAAATATAAAATAAAATTATGAAATAGTATAAAATATACTTTTTAGTTATTAATAAATGAAGTTCAAGTAAGTGTAATAAAAAAGATCAATTTAGCTAGCTTACCTGGTGATTTTTCGGCTGGTTTAGCTTTAATTTTGACATTTTTCACTACCTTATTTTTGTTACACGTTTCCAAATTACAATAATCCTTAATGTTACTCTTTTGTGGCATGTTTCTGTATATTTAACGAGTACTTACGCAGTAAAACAAAACATTACCATTACCGATGCTGGAGCGAGCGCAACTGTTCCGCAAGTGGCAGTTGCGGCGGAGGCGCGCGGGGACGTCCTTGACTCCCCGATTTAAAATTACGGAACTGCCACTGCTGTAGTTTTACGTTGGAGATTTTGTAGTTATGGAGTTTGTCGAGGTTTGATTTAGAGTAGAATTATGGCATTTTTAGCCCTGTTTCTTTAATGAAACGAAACTTTAGGATGACCTGAAGGTTTCTAAACAAAAAAATGAAAATTACTTATGTACCACTTGAGGAATTTTACGTAGGGACCGTCGATATAGTCCCGTTTACCCTTTGGGTACGGAACCTTAAAAATTGGTTGCTAACTCCTATTTTTAATGTTTAAAAAAAATATATCGATCACTGGTTTCTGTCGACCCTATTAGCAGAAGAATCAATTCTACAAAGGTAAACCTTTTTCATATATTTCAATCGAATCTTGTGGTAAAGTACCTACCTACATTTTGTGCTCAGATTGGTTGATGAAATGACTTGTTGTAAGCCTATCGCCATAGCGGCTATAACGGCATTGTTGTTTTCCAACAGTCAAGAGGATCACATAGCTAGTTCGTCAGTAGTTCAGTGTTTCAAGATATGTGCGCTTTCATCGTATCATATACAAGTATTCAACTAGTTTCATACTTTTAACCTCTCACCTGCGGCGAGCACTGATCAGTGCCCTAAACAATTAAAATTCTATTGTGTCTGTATTTAAGACGACAGGTTAATAACCAATATTTTTTTCTAAATCGCCATAAATGTTGTCTAGTGTATCACTACATCTGTATTTTCCTTCAGCATAGAAAGTTTCGTCACAATTAACTTTGAAAGATACTGAACTTTAAAGTTTGTACTGGAGGCGTAAACCCTATTAATAACTTCGATAAATCTATTACAAAGAGCTACTTAGATCTTTGCTAAAACATAAACAACTTGCTTAAGGCAGTGTAATTTAAATAGAATAGAATATAATATACTTTATTTGCTTTTGATTGGGGTACATTATAGTTGTTATTATAATATGGCTCCTCCCATTCAGCCAACAATGGTGGCATGCAAATTATAATTAAATTTAACAAAATAAAAAAGTAAATTTCACATAAGTCGAAGTCAAAGTCGAAAGTCAAATATTTTTTATTCAAATAAACTGTAGAAAAGTGCGTTTGAAT
Source organism: Eudonia mercurella (assembly GCA_963082485.1). Lineage (NCBI taxonomy): Eukaryota > Metazoa > Arthropoda > Insecta > Lepidoptera > Crambidae > Eudonia > Eudonia mercurella. The sequence goes on from OY720038.1 coordinate 11,341,180, forward strand.
CGTCCAAACATTTTTTTACTTACTACCCATTCAGGACGTCTATTTTTTAGCTGTGGAGAAGAATGGGCGCAAGAAACTCTATAGAAAAAAAGCTTTATAATATAACATTAACTTTAGGCGACGCATTGGAAATTTACGTGGCGGGATCTTGATTTTTCTCAACAATTACAAAACATATGAAAGTGATATTTGATGACATGATTCTTCATTTAATTGACTTCATTTTGCTAGTTACAGAAACACGGTTTGTTAACTTTTATAACAGTGAAAAAAATATCAAAGTAACCTCTTTTAAAACATAGCTTTGCATTTTACAGGCAAACCAGACCGATTTAAGCATCTAAATTTACTTAGTAGATTAGTATATTGAAGTGTACTAGCATATTGAAGTGTGTGTTATAAGACACACACTTCAATATGCTATATTTTATATATTTTCTATATTTTTTTAAAACTTATTTGTAGTTTTAATTGGAAAAAAAAACAGTTTTTCTTATGGTACTGGGCGCAAACGCTCCATATTCGATTATTCTTTAGCGGTGCGTCGCCCTTAATTCATTAGTTCTTTCTCTTTCAACACTCTCCCCGGAGGTTGTCGGGGGCTGGCATTGCACAAACGGCCATGTCCTTTACTTAATACTCTTGGGGCATTCGATTCAGGTGACAACAGCAAAAAATCCGAAAACGAAAGGCTAGGATTTCGGTCCGGGTAACTAACTCGATACTCCTTTCGACACAAATCTCAATTACAGACTCGCTTAATTAACGCACGAAGATAGTTTTAGCACAGTATTACTATTGTTTTCTTATAATTTCTATTTACAAATAAAACGAAATGTTTTTTGTTCCGTTATTACTATCGTTAGCCGTCATCGTTCAAGCATTGCTAACAAGATGGATTAGTCACATAATTTAGTGTATGGTTTTGTATTAAAAATGGCTGTCATCAGATTAATAATTGGAAGATCTCGCGTACTCAGCGTGATTATGGCCGAATGCCCCCAAAACTGGGACCGATTGATCCAACAATGACGCCGTACAATTGTTCATTGTGTTCACCATCTTTTATTGGGGATCGAACCGCTCAATTCGCCAAATAATCGTCGGTTATCCAGACTGAGCCCAATTGTACAAATTTCGCCTCTTATTATTAGAAATTCAAGCAACAATTCGCGCACGAGCCGTTTGTAATACTGCCTAGTAGATTATTATTAAAGTCCCGCAGTTCTTTCTCGTTCCACCCCACAATCCAATGAGTTTATTTATTAGTAGAGCAGTAAAATCGATCATAAGGGGAACGGTTTACGACCAAGTTTATTTTGTTATGAGAGGGGTTCTGATCTGGTCAGAGTTGTCAGTCAATGCTTCTCTTGTTCGGTCGTTAATCTTGGATAGTACAACTCTATTTATGAATTATTTTAGTCTTAAACTTACTTTTTTAAAGTTTCTTTAAACATCTCTTAAATTGTCATTAGATTCGGTTTGCTATAATATGCGAATTTTAGTTTTATTAGATGTTTGATTGTTATCAATTTTGTAGTCCAAATAAATAAATCAATTATAAAGTTACACCAAGGTGTTGTTTTTTTATATATAAATTACTTAAATTTATTATTTCTCTTTGTGGGATTTAGCTACACGATTATAAAAATATTAATGCCAATATTTTTTAAAAAATTATTGGAAGCCAATATCTATATTATGAGTTGTGTAAACTCAGTACTTATGTAAAATTTTTGGTAGAAACTTAATTGACCTTTGTATTATATTTTGTGTACTGTAATTTGAACTATTACGTGCTGTATGTTTCTCATAATGCAAAAATAAAATAAAAAAATAAAAATAAATTAATGCGTCTAGCAAAAACTTTGTACCTACTCGTTTTTTTACGAAAATTGCGCGGACGGAGGAGTATGAAATTTCGCACACTTATAGTTTATATAGAGAAGGTTATCCGAATGTTAATATTTTTTTTAAATTATGCATAAAAATACATTAAATCATCAAATACAACATTACACACACTACCATGTATTTGACACAGACGCATATGTATTTTTTTTTTTTTTTAATTATGGCTTTGCACAAGCATTTAGCCAATTAAAAAGTCTTACAATACTTAAACAATAATAATTTCTTTCATGTATGATGATGATGATGAATGAATAGAAATGAGAAGTGAGAAATGATATACCCCCCAACCCCTCGAGTATCTCAGTAAAGATGTGGGGCTTTATTAAGTCCTCGGGTGGACTTCTTGAGAGAATTTGAAAAGTGACGTTGCACTGTTTTGTTTCATTTGCAACACTCATGCACACTCACGAACACTTAACGGTTAATAATCCACCATTATTTCACATTATTATTCGACATAACACAAATTTTAGAAAATAAAACAAAACCGCAGACATGACTCTTCACTTTCCCGCCAAGAAGTCCCATATGTATTTATACACAGGTATTGTTTGTCTTTAATGCAGCCGACATCTGTCAATGCCAATCCAAACTCACATTCTATCTTTTTAATTTTTCATTGCTTAGGATACAATCCGTGCAGCCTTAATAAAATTACGAATTTCGAACACTGGGCGACCACTAAGTATAGTTAATATGACATTGACAACATTAGGTAGGTATAGGCAGTAAGCAATATATTATTAACTGTGTAATTCCAACTGAATATGTTCAGCGGCAACACATGACTTAACATGATTCTATTTTTTGTCTATATCTCTTGCTATATTATTATGACATCATACATGAGTTTAAAAATTGTTATGAGAATCTGATATATTGATATAGGTACCTATATGTTTCGTGTTCGATACTCGTTTTTGTCAGTCGAATTGACGGGTATCAAAATTGATAGCAATGACAATACATAATTTTCTACTTACTGTATGTACAGACGTCTGTACATCACCTTATCCAAAACTTTTTTTTAAATATTAAAAGGAGGCAAACGAGCAGGCAGGTCACCTGATGGGATGGGAAGTAACGTAACCGCCGCCGCCCATGGACACTCGCAAAACCAAAGTAATCGCAGATGCGTTGCCGGCCTTGAGAAAGGAGTTGGATCTTGAGGAGGAGGTAGGAATTGGGAGAGGGGAGGGGTGAGAGATGGGCCTCCAGTACTTTCATTCACCAGACGAAACACAACAGCAAAGTGTGCCATTGTTTCACGCCAATATTCTGTGAGAGGTTGGTATTACGCCGGGCGAGCCGACCCATTTCGTGCTGAATACAACGCAGCGTGGCTCTACCACTCAGACATTGTCACTCATTTAGCACCACCCAGGGGTCACGTGTAAGGTCTCAATGGTAAACCTACGGACGCGAGTTACTTTAACCCCCAAAACTGTTAAAATTCTTCAATAAATGTTCAACCATATGCCATATACAACGTGTAACAGAAAGGTGTGGTCAAAATTAAAAGATCCAAAGTGTATCCGATCTAGATCTTGTATGTGTTGTTACTAAGACATAATTATAAACTTTAGTTTGTCATGTAATTGTAAATTAAATACTTACTTATATTAGTGAAGTCATGCGCGTCAGGCGCTCATAAGCAAGCATCAGTGATCATAAATGTAAGTACACAGAGGTTACTAAACCACTAGGGGCTGTGGCTTGTTTATTTTGATTGTATCGTCAATTCAAATGTTTAATTAAAAATGGGTTGTATTTAATTGATCACCAAACTAACCTAACCTAACCCATAAAAATACTAAGATATCAACTAAACGCCGCACTTGTTTTCATGATTTTTGCCCCACTTTAAATGATATTGTAGAAAAAACTAGTGTGTTATGAATGTGTGTTATGAGTATGTATAATGTGTATATGATGGTTCGGACTAATTGTAAACACGTTCCCTTTGATACTAAATATAGGTACATTTTGTTTATGTAATATGATAGTATTTTCATTTATATCAACTTAACCATGACTGCACTTTTGGCTTTTTTTGGTGGGCGCACCCTTAAACAGAGACACAATATTTAGAACACGTATTTAGCCTTTGTTTAACTTTAAACACTATTCTGTAGTACAAGGGTTATTGCCTACCTAATGATGATCATGTACAGTCACGAGCATTAATATGTATACACTTTTGAATGTTATGACTCTTATTCCATTGTGTTAAGGGTGCGGAGAGCAAAAAAAAGCCAAGAGTGTAGTCACGGTTAAGTTGATATAATTGAAAATACTATCGTATTACACAAACAAAATATATATTTTTAGTATCAAAGGGAACGTGTTCACAATTTGTACATTCCATAAATTCATAACACACTATAGTTTTTTCTACAATATCATTTAAAGTTGGGCAAAGTCATGAAAACGAGTGGCGGTTTAGTTGATGTCTTTTAGTTTATCTAAACTATTGTAGCTTTGATTTTGTCTAAACAATCACCAATGTCTTGACTACAAATTGTCCGTCTCATATTTTCGATTTAACAAGCGGTTATTTTTTTTATTTTTTATTAAGCACCTTAAATTCCCCATACAAAATTAGTATGGCCGCGCGGCATCAAATAAATATGGACGAAGACATTTCAAATAAAATATATGACACTTGTCACTTACGGACGGCGCACCCTTAAAACATATTAGCTAAAAAGTGACAGCATCTGTTTTAAGCATTGTCTTACTTTAGCTATTGTTTTGTGTAAAGCGGTAAAGGTGTATAGAAGATTAGGAGAGCGATGTTTTTATGAGAATAAATGTACTTAAACCTAGGTGTTGCTGCCTTCCAACAAGAACATTAACGCAAGCACAGAGAGATCAGGTTATAATCGGTTGGTTCATGGATTTGAACAATTGCCATCCTTCGTAGCAAGAGCCATCGACTTTACGTGCCTTCTGAAGTCCCAAAGATTTTTGACATTTAAATTTGGTCACTCCATTGCTTATTTTCATATTTTTCTCTTATGTTCATTAGAATTGTATTATAACAAGCGACCACCTGCTTCACCGGTATCTACAAAGAATTTCGGAAATATCTTCTACCTTAGCTTGGCCTAAAAGAGTATTGACAACAAAATTTAAGCGTTCTAAGTCCAGCGGTTTGGGCTTTGCGATGTTGATCGCTCTTCAGTGAGCCAGGACTTCTCTTGTCCTCTAATAAGTAGAGAGGTAAAGAGTACGCGGATTTAATCATATATTATGTAAAAATAAAACCTAATTAAGTCTAAACTTACCTAATTTGGACTCCAATTGGCAATTATCTCCGCACACGCATGTTAGCAATCATGCGCTAATTAATTTATCTTGTCGTATCTACGCAACAGAGATGTTGATTATTATATTCTGTTTCGGTACCCAAAGCTTTGTTCGTGTAACTAATCGTATTTGTATATAGTTGAAGTATTTTTGTAATCGTTAATGTTAAAGGAATATCCACATCAGGGAAGAGTTTGGCCTTCACCTCATCTGGTGGTAAGCGAATATAAAATCCCAAGATGAAAGCGCGCGATTAATCCTGATAATACTTTTTTTGTTTTATTTTATCAAAATAGTTTTAAAAAAAGCACCTTTAATGTTCAGTAATCACCATCATCTTTAGCTCCTTAAATATCCACTCTTCGCTGGGGTAAGAGTAAGAGCCTTCCCCATGGATAGAAAAGCCAAAGGGAGAACGGGCCATAAACCACCATGCGGGCCCAGTGCGTATTGGTGGTTGCTTAATCATGTCTTTAGCAATGTCAATACAAAATCTTGGAAGACATGCGACTGTTTAAAATTTTAGACAATTATTGGATAATAAATAATTAATTACTAAATAAATCTTCGGAAGGCACGTAAAGCCCTTCGTCCCGGCTGCATTAGCAGTCGTTAAAACCACCAATCTGCACTGGGCCCGCGTGGTGATTTATAGCCCGTTCTCCCTATCCATCCATAGGGAAGGATTGTGCCCCAGCAGTGGGGACATAAAATGAGCTGATGATGATGATGATGAAATAAATGTCTGCGTGCAAACAAAACGCTGTTTAGCTGTTTTGTGCTATTTTTAACTGTCAATATTCGTTTTAAAACATAACGTCCTTCAGAGTTTACCTTCATAGTAGGTATGCTGCATAGCATAAAGCATGCAATACCGAGAGTTGCATTACCGGTAAGTTTATCGCGAACATAATATTTTACTAATAGAAAAAAGAAATATTTTACTGCAAAACCGGTAAAAAATATTAATTCAATAAAAGGGAACATTTTACTCAATTATTCATTAAATTAAGAAAAAAATACAAAAATATGAGTAAGTTGGTTATGTTGATAATTTTGTGATAGGTACTTGAGTTTCAATACGTGGTTATGAATTTTTGATCATCAAATTTTGCTGTTTACGAAACGCAGAGAGCAGAACTACTAAAGTTACGACCGCTGTAAGCCTCTTCCTCTATATTTAATTCAACTCCTATATTTCATTCACCATTCCTTGTAGGTTATATTTTATTTACCGGTAACTTTTCGTCTGTAAAAATAGATGGTTTACCGGTAAAAATGGTACCGATAGAAACCGGGAAACCGGTATTGGCTGCCCTAATCTACTGAAACCTTGATTTTAAAACAATGCAATTATGTTAAGAGCGTGCATTCTATTTCGCGTAAGTCAAAACCTCCGCAATCTCGAAATCGTGTTGTAGTGTGCGTACGTACACATATGCATCAGCTAGACAGTGGCACAAAATAAGGTGACCTAGAAGATAATCTCAATACTTAACGCGCTCAAGCAACGCATACATAGACAACCTCTCACAAACACGGATCTCGGAACGGCTCGGAACATTTTGAGCGCAGCTGTTGCGAGATTCCGTGACCGTGATAGGTTGTCTATATGTCTGCGTTGCTCGAGCGCCTTTGTATGAAGCTTAACTTCTGTAGTCTCCTTATTTTGTGCAATAACGACGGTGACGTGCACTGTCGTAGGATGAATTTTGATACTTTCATTATTTATTTGTACAAGTTTGTGCTATTTAGTGAATTTGGCATATTCGTAAATTCAGGTATTTATCTCCGATTGTTTAAATAAGTTGTTATATATTTTATTTCTTACTAATCATTAAGTTAAATTATTAGACAGCATTTTAGGAAATATGGTGTGGTCGACAGTTCGATTTAATTCGATATAATATTGGTGAACCAAAGAATTGTTGAGCCAAAGAACCAAAGAACTTTCGTACGTACCATCCCAAGAGCCGCGACATTATAGATTATTTCCATTATTTTTTATCTATAGCACAAACTACTTAGTTTGAGACTTGGCTCGGGCCTCGAGCTCAACTCACCAAAGATTTCTCACAATCGGATGAAATGTATAAACCTACACAAAGAAGAAAGAAACAAACAAAATAGTTATTTGTTATACAAGAGTGCAAAGTTGCTTTTTAACCGCGTGCTCAATTTTGATGACCGAGCAAGCGAAGGATTCAAAAATTAGAATCCTGAGCGTTAGCGAGGGAATCAAAAGAGCACAAGGTGAAAAATCTTTGCACTCGAGTGCAACACGTAACTTTTCATCCCACCTCAGCGAGGAAATGACTAAATGCAAAAAAAAACATTTGCAATCACAAGATACTTTTATTTCAGTTTAGGTATTAACTACTACATTATGATAGGTAAGTATTACAGAATACTCTTAAAATTATAACAAATAATATTTAGGTATAATTAAGAAAAATTTAAAGTAACGTTGCTACAGTTACTTAAGTTGAGTGTAATATTTTTGTTAGGTACTGTAATGTTGGTGTTAGTGACTTGTGTACTGATAAATTCTGCACCATGGAGGTAGAAGTAAATAGGTTTAATGATGTTTTGAATTCACAAACTTAGTGCACACGATGTTCTAAATTCAATTTACTTTATCCTCTAGCGGATAAAAACGGCTTTTGCACTCAGATATCGAAGAGCAAAAATACTCTTTCCGAGATGGGGGGATGAAAAATATATTTTATTCAAGTTAACTTTTTGAAGGCTGTTTTCGATAGTCCAAATCTGGGGGCACGGTTAGTGCCCCCGCCAAGACGAGCCAAGCGAAGCAACGCGCAAGGGCACTATTACCTACCTTTTCTCGAAGCGCTTCGTCGTTTTTTTAACCCTTCTCACTTGGGTTTGGATTATTCCAGATAAACAAAATTTGTTACTAAAATATAGTTATTTATAACAGAAAAGTAATTAACAGTGAATAAATGTGTCACCTTACGCCCGTAATATTATAGGATTATAGCTAGGAAGCAGGTGGGTGTATTAAACTATTGCTGAAAACAAAAATCATTTCATCATTATCATCAACATCAACTCATTTTAATCGCCTCTGTGGTCTAGTGGTTAAGACCACCGGTTTAGACCAAAAGGTTCAACTCAGTTTGGTTGGTGGTAGGGCTTGTTTGTCCGCCTGTCTAGCTTTCTAGCTAGACAGGCTAGAGAAAGATGGTGGTCCATCTTATCTAAATATGTCAATAACATATCCACAACATCAATGTTTGTTGTGTTCCGACAGCTAAAAGTTAAAATAGCCAGTGCCTCACTAGTTGAGGACTCCGGGTGAAGTGCGCTTCACCCGGGTTCATTGGCCTTATCATCAAGTGAAATCAAAGCCTGTGCTTACCCGTAAAATATTATTTAAATATATATATATATCACCACCACGCGGCCCCAGTGTGGGTTGATGGTTGTTAACGACTACTAAAGCAGCTGAGACAAACAGCTTTACCTGCCTTCCGAAGCACGGAGGAGCTCGAAATGAAAAATTTGTGGTCACCCATCACATGACCGACCCTTGCAAAAATTGCTTAACCACAGCACTCACAGACCAGGCGCGTTAACCACAAGGAAGGAAGTACAGACGGCTGCCGAGATACCTAGGTACGTAGATAGCTAGTAGGTTGGTACCACTTTCTAGAAATAAGGATAAATGCTGCATAGTCGAGCGCCAACCTAGATGCAGGCGTGAATAAACCGGACTGCGACTGTGGGTTACATCAGGCAAACAAAGAGGAGTGTAGGAACCCACGTTATAGAACACATAACCGACGTCAAGCATAGGCGCGAAAATAAGTCTGCAGTATGCGAACATGCCCCAACCATTACATCAGATTCGATAAACTTTAAATACTCGCTAGAGAACAACGATTCATCCCTAGGATGATACGCGAGGCTATTGAAATTTAAAAAACATCCTAATTTCAATAGAGAAGATAGTTGGAATTTACCACCGGCCTGGGGATCCCATCATATATACTATTAAATCTCAGCCCCAACACCATACTGCCAGACCAAAGGATACTGTAAACCCTTACTGCGTGAAATGGAACGCACGTCATTAAATTTATAATGAGGGTATACAAGCTACCACCTAATTATAAGACGACCAACACCTCAGTCTCCCTGTGACCACGGACCCTGGAAAGGATTCGAAACATCAGGATAAACATTTAATCAAATTGATGTGTAAAAAAAACGCGAGTAGATCCGTAAAAGTAGTTTCATTTCAATGTAAAAGTAGGTTCAAAATTTTTGTACAATACTTTTAATAAATAAATAATAATCATAATCAAATCATAACCATCCAGATCATAACTTACCTTTTACAAGACGGGCGCTTACCAGCTTACGTTTATTTTTATTACTTTGCTTACCGCTAAATTGCTTACTTTTGTTACTCATGTTTGAAAACATTAACGATACAAACATTGTGTACAGCTTTTATTATAAAAGCAAAAAAATGTGCTTATTGAATATAGTGACATAAAAAATTCACGATAGGTTTACAGTCAACATTATTACTTGCCAAAGTATCAAAATTGTTCGATTACGCTATAATTTCAGTGTAAGAAAAAAGAAATTTGTGCGTGTGTGTGTGTGGCTGGAGACAAGCGATACGTCCTCTCGTTGGGAAAACCCGACGCGTACTAATCGGAAAAATTTTACGGGCGCTATTATATAGGTCACTTTAGAAAATTATTACTAATAACTGAATATGTAAATTGTTAAGAAAAAAATACGAAACGTTAAAATAATACCTCTTTATTCATAAAAAAATATAAATGTATTAATAAAATTGGCTAATCATTGTAAAAAAAAAGTTTAAATGTACAGATTTGGGCAGTTTTGAATTATTCTTTTCTGTGAAAAGTAAAGCGAATTTTGTAATTTGGTCTCTATATGGAACTCGTTGATAATATATTCTTTAAGGAACAAAATATCATAAAATAAATTTTCATTCAATAACAGCTATACTCTGCGTCAAAAATGCCTCTGACCTGCCTTTTGAAAAACCCGCTTAAACAAATTGTCTTTATTTGAAAAAACCGTTGATAAATAAATTTATTTTACTCTATAATTCCCTTGTTTAAGACTTCTTTCTAAAACTGACGTTTTCATCAATGATACTCCTTGTATTCCAAAGGTATCTCTTTTGAAAAAACGCATATTCAGTGATATTTTGTTTAAAATGGAATGCACGCTCTTAAATAGCCAGTCTTTACGATGTCTGATGTAAATGTTTTACATCACATTTACAAAATATACAAATCGTTTCATATAACGCTGAGATTTTTTGAAATACTAAATTTTATTGCAAAATATTTCAAATGAAAAAATATGTTTCTATCAATCATTCACGTGGGTTTTTGACTGTTGATATACCTCTTTATATGAAAGCCTGATAGTATGTAAAGTGACGATAAGGCCCAATACGAAAGCACATTTTACACGGAATCCACAACCACTGAGAATCGGGCTATCCTATCTATATCTAACATAGATATTATGCGAGTTCCTCCTTCTTAAATATAGAATGAAGAATACCCAAGAACTCTTGGTCTAAGTCCAATATAACAACCACAGAAGTGACCAAAAATTAAAAATAACTGTTCAAATTACAACCTACATAGAGAGGTATGCATGTATACTTGACAACGGCGAAGCGGCCAGTTGACACATATGCCTAGGAAATAAAAAGTTCTTAATAAGATAAAATAGCAAAAGCCTAAAAGAGTACGAACACGATTCCTTCATGTAACGAGAGATTCCGGTCAAATGACTCCGCCATTAAACTTTACGCACTGCTTTACGGTTTACTCATAACGTTTATTTGTAAACGAAGAGGTTGCGCAATGACATAACAACTCTGACCCCTTATATGCATACTCAGTGCGTTTACGATGTTGGGCGCATCATCTGCTTCAATACTGACCGTAAAATCGTATTACGAATATCGAAGAACCGATGTCTTTAATGTTATAAAATACCGCAACGAACCTTTTTAAAAGTCGCTACTTGGATCCCATACTTTGATTAGGATTGCGCAGACGACGATTTTGTCCGCGGACTGTCTTGTCCGTCAAAATAGATCGCTTAAAACTTCATCGACTAAAACCCATGAGGGACTGAAAGAAACAAAGCAAGAAGACAAAAGTTTTCATCTGCGCAATCCGGATCAAGATAGATGCGTGATAAATTCTGCATACCGAGTCAAGGTTTGAAATTATAGAAGAGTGTGTCCTGAAAACGTTGTCTGTTAATAAGCATAAAGCCAATGCTTGATAAAACCATTAGATCACAGAGTACAGACGCTATGATGTATTAGTGACAACTATAAATTTTTTACGGTAAAACTTCTATCGTGGCATCGTCGCTTCGGCCTCATGAGACCGCGTATAGTTCAGATACCCTAAGCAGGCAAAGCAAGCGTTCGTAACATAATCATTGCCTAATTAAGCGAACAAGTCGGTGGACTTGGCACGACTGCTTGCGTGAGTGCTTACTTGAAACGTTTCTTAGTAATTTAGTTAATAACTTTATCTATATTTGTTTTTGATTGGCCAACTAACGAGGAACTAACGGGGGCATTTGTTTTTGGTGGTATGCATCTACAACTCCTAACTGTTTCGAATGATCTAACACATGTCCAAAACATTGCACTCGTTTCGGAATAGCATGGTTAGAAAAATACTCTAGGTTTCGGCACGCTGCTGCCACGAAATGCTGGAATAATACCTATACCTCCGCCGCTGCGTAATTCCCTCACCTCAAATCTTTAAAGTTAAATTTAAACAATATATTTGAGAAAGGCAGAAGCTAATTAGTTGACTTCTGCTGTGTCTGTCTTTTCTTTGTACTACCCAGGTCTAATATCTAAATTCCATTGTATAGCTGATATTTTAATTGATTAATTAATACAATTTACCTTGTTTGTTGTTTTCTGGTGTCCTCTTTTCTAGGTTTCCATGGAAGATCAGCGTCGGGACACCTTTGGTGTTCTGACAAATGCTGAGTGGACCTTTTCTGTGTGAATTTCCATTTTTGATTCTATTTTATTTCATATAATTACTGTGTGACACTAAATAAATAATTTTTCATTTTTATTTCAATACGAATCAAATTTACGACAAAACGGAATTAAAACTATTTATTTACTCGCGGCATCTTTTTGATGACTAATATCAATACTACTATCTGTCATGATCAATACTATTGGATTTATTATAAACTGTGTTTTTTTTGCTGTGCCAAAATATCGGATACTCCAAAGACAAAAAAAAAACAAAAGGTATAATTACTCGACTTTTAATTTACTTTTGTATGTATTAGTGTCTAATATCAAATACGTATTGGCACAATAAGCAATTTACAAGCTCACTTGTAAGGAGTTGTTCGATATAATAGACTAGCTCGATCCAGAACAAGACGATGTAATCAAGATTGTGTAGGAAGAAACCTGATATGAATCGCTTCAATACATTTTAGAAGTTATATCTGTATGTTATGGCCTTCATCGGCAACAATACAGTTGTAATAATCTTGTAATGGAGTTTAAAATGCTATCTGGGTGGTTGTATAACGCTACCGATATCAACCAGAGTGCACCAATAACATCAACCCTTCGAAAGTACAAGTTTTTTGCTTTGTTATTTTTTAAGCGAGTGAATAGCTATTGATTAATGTTATCGATTACATTTAAACCCTTTATTGCGATCAAGATGTCAGATATAAATAAAAGAGTATATATTCAATGATTGACACAATATCGAGGAAACAATACTCAGTTTGTTTAGGAAAAAGTCTAGTTCAATTTGCAGTTTTGTAATGTGCAGTTATGTTACAATCATCATTAGGAACAGTGTTTATTATCTGAATCTGAATCTGTACTTCAGCAAAGTGATTCTGCGAAAATCCGTACTCTAACTCGAATTCACTCAATCAAGTGACAGACGCCACTCCGAAAGCGAAGCGAACCGCTTGACCTTGAAATGGTAATTTGTTTTAAATTCGAAGCTACCTATTTAGGAGTCATTATCAAAAAACGTGTAAGTACGTTTTTGAGCCTTGAAAATTTGAATGCTAAGCCTGTTTTTTTATACATAAAAAACAGCACTACTGGCTGGTAAACAAAAAGAAATGAAAAAATAAATAAACGAATATCGTGTGCCAAAACTGCAATGATTCCAAAAACAAAAAACAGTGTACGTTACTTCTTCGAATTACGCTGCGATCAATATGTTAATATTGCACATTACATCCTCTTTTTTATTATTGCCTGCCCATTCGGAAACTCACAGTACCCCAATTTTTAATACGAAGATGGGTGCACTGAGGGTCATAGTCACAAACAAAAACAGTTATCAAATTATTTATGAGGGTTGCTCGTATTGATTCGTGTAAAACCATTGTGATTCGAAATATGAATATATTATGGTTTATTCCGGTATTTTATAGTGAGCGCGGCCATTGTTTGCCAGCGTGGGGTCCGGTCCGATCATTCCGGTCATCTAGGTTGTATAGTAGTGCTCATAACCTCTGGTCTGCTCTCAAATTGACCGTTATTACAATGTTAGCTGCGTTGTTACGACAGAAGCGGTATAGCGTTCTTAATTGAGCGTCTCGAATGCGGCTGTAGAAATCAGATATGGTACCATATCTGTGCATATTTGATACAATCTTTTCTCTTTGTCATAATAGGATACCGATTTGATTATAGTTGGGATGTGATCTGATCGAATGTCTTTTTAGTGCGTATTTAGTTGATAAATAAATAACTTAAGCGTAAAACAATGGAATTGGTATTTATTTCTTTTAACTTATTGTAATAACATAATTACTTAAGTTTTGTTGGAAGATTGACATAAAAAATATTATCTGTAAGTACAGTAAAATTTATGAGATAGAACACAAAATATTTTATAATTCAACTCTAAGAATGTTAGTACTTTTTTATAAATTAAATATTATACTTACTTAAAACGGCACAAAAATATAAGCCATCTACACTTTTTTGTTTTTGTAAAATCTAAAACGTGAATTCCGAATAAGATTAACAAAGTGAATTACTTTTTGCCGATTCGTTCTTTCATTCATTCATTCATTGGTTATCATTTCGTGACCATTCAACAGATATTGGAGATATTATGTGTCTCGCGCCGTTTGTCAGCAAAAATAAGAAAGAAAAAAAAGAATGGACATAGAAAAAACGACAGTCACTATTGTTATGATTACCGCCTAGCTGTAACTCTCAACTCGCAACTCGCAACGATGATTTAAAATTACGATAAATCGAAATACCTTCTGCTTACGGTACCTTTTTAACGGTAGATAATCGAGTTGTGATGAATCGATAACGCTATGAAAAAAAATTACCCTCCATTCGATTCGGCTCTAGTTAATCGGAATTAATCGGTTTGCTACCGCTCAATAGTTTGTTTAGAGTTTTAGACTAATCGCGAGTGCGGCTTACGATAAATTTACGGTTGAATTAGTCCGTTTCTATAGTTTCTGCGTATGTGGTTTTTATTTATAGTTTACCGGGTGTCAACAGGTTTGGGCGTTGAAAGCCGTTTCTCTTGTGAATTAATACCTGTAGTGTAGTTGGTGGTAGGGTTCCCGCATTAAACGCGTCTGGAAACCACCCCATTTCTATTTCTGCCGCCACGACACTTACCCGTTTACATCAAAAATTTTATAGCATCAACAATCGTGTGTCAGCCGAATGATTTTGATATTTTGACTATTATGGTGCGTCTAGATCCAGACGACCTATATGACAATACATGTATTGAAGCATAGTTATGTAGCATGTTTTATTAGTATAGACGATAAGTGTTGATAATAAAATAATAAAATCATTTATTGCAAACCATTGGATCCATTGGTTAGTAACCATTGAAAGTTAAAAAACTATGTTAGTAACAACAATACAATATTAAATTTAACTTAAAATAATTCATAACTAATACTTTTAGTTTTTGGGACAAATTAAAAAAATATATTAAAAAGTCATATAGCATAATTTATATAACATATTACTTAATGTGGACTCACCTTTATGGGTAAAATGTCAGAATTAGGCTATAGTGTCTCAAGCGCAGTCTCACGATATTTTGTGACTTTTACGAGTAGTGCCGTTTATCTTAACGTTAGGATTGAGATTGTGCGTGGAAGGAAACAAACATTTACAGACAATATTTGATCTGTGATATAATATGGGGCCGAAATATAAACAAATGACGATAATTTATAAGCCTAAATATTAATTTTGTTATAACGTCTATATTTGTTTCTGCTTTAGTAGCGAGTAAAGTATACTCGGGGATACACATGTAAATTACAAAAATCCATTGAAAAATATAGACTTAACATAATTGAAGTAGTATAGCCGTCTTTTGACCACTTTCTATAGCTTATATACCTATTTACCCATATATTCATATTAACCTGCTTCATGAGTTAATAGAAAAAACTTCTAGTTATAAAAAAAAAAAAAATCCAACTTTATTTCTTACCCGTAAACGAAATATGTGCGGCTCGCCCCGCCGAAGAATAATTTATGGCTTTTACTACTCTTTCTCCTAATAAAACAAAGTTTATAAAAACGTGCAGCTTGCGATGCGATCGCGTGACTATTGATTGGAGTGGTGAAAAAAAAATGTTACTTAAGTGTAGTTACTTTTTTCTTTCACTAGGTATGTTTGTAAACATAGATACAATGTTATTGTATACGAGTACAATATAAATGAGTATATACGTATATCACGTTAGCGTTTCTTCGTTATATTGTATGTCTTGTCTACTTACATATTTTTTACACATATATTAATTTAAAGCATATCTATACAAGCCATAAGAAGTAAATTGTTTGTAGATAAGTGACATAACGCTAGTAGCAGTAGTATATAATTATTTAAAGCTAATCAAACATCATATTATATACATATCGTTGGCTTATGTCAATCCCATACGATAATCGTTCTAGTACATTTCTATTTTATTAGCGTTATGCTACTTGTTAACGCGCTCAGTCTGCGAGTGCTGAGGTTAAGCATCTTTCGCAAAGACCGGTCATCGGATGGGTGACCAAAAATTTATCATCTCGAACTCCTCCGTGCTTCGGAAGGCACGTTAAGCCGTTGGTCCCGGTTGCATTAGCAGTCTTTAACAACCACCAATCCGCACTGGGCCCGCGTGAGCTGATGATGATGATGATGATGATGATGATGACTTATCTAGGCCCTTTAATTGATATACATGATATACCAGTACGGGTTAGTAACATGAACCTGAGCCAAGGTCATACTTCACCACTATAAGATCGCACTTCGAAACGTCAATTAATTTTAGTGATGTGCTAACACCAACTATTATATCCAATATATCGATATCTCACTCATTGTAGGCATAATACGTTTTCAAGGCTACACAAAAACCTAAAGTTCAATGGCCTAATTATAATTTATCCCAAGAAAGGATCACGTTATTTTACAATCGTTAATTAACGTTTTTTGAATATTTTAATTACCGATAATGAAAAGCACTAGTAAAGAGATAACTTGCTTAAGGCGAAGGGTAAGGCACACTTGCGCCACCAATTGATAATTTGACAATTACTAACGGCCCGGATCTTTTTTTAAACATTGCGTACCGTCCGACAACAAGAAAGCATCCATAGTATTTATTTAATAATTGTGCACTACTTTTTGTTGCGTGGTTTATTCACAAAACTGGCTCCTTATCGTATTTATTCACAAACAATGGCCACTTTTGGTGTTAGCGAATGAATACAAAAACAAACCTAAAAGTAGTGCACAATTATTAAATAATAGATGTTTACCTAGTGTCGGAAGGTCCGCAATATTTGAAAAAAAATCCAGTTTAGCAGTTATCAAATTAAATCCATTAGCGGCGCTAGTGTGCCTTATCCTTCGCCTTAAGGTGGGGCGTGAACCGAGGACCTTTCGCGATCCGGGCGTCTGCTGTTTCATCCAACTGACGAGTTTTTCTAAACGCTATTAGCCAGCACCTTGGTGGGCCACTCGGCTCTAACCGACGGGATCTTGGGTTTAATTCCCAGGTCGGGTAAAGTAAGTTTTAGATGCGATGATGCTTGAGCTTGCGATTACCAACCCGCATTTGGTAATGGTGGTGATTAAGCCATTACCCATCATAATTTGTAGCGGCTAACGATGACTTGATTTTAATTATTTTTGAGGAGGATTTTGCCCAACTGTGGGCCAGTATAAGGATATTTACTTTATTTTCCAGCGTCATTTAAGAGCGTTTACGCACATTAGCGCCGCCAATGAAAAAAAAACATTAGTAATTAGAGATAGAAAATCAAATTATGCTCGACAAATTATTTGAATGAAGTAATTTAGCATTTTTACGTCACCTAATAATGCACATCTGACATGTTATGGTTTAGTTAAATGCGGCGTTATAGTAAAAAGTGGCCGTTTTTAGCTGTAACGTCTTATTTAACCAAACCATAACATGTCAGATGTTCATTAGGTGACGTAAAAATGATAAATTACTTCATTAAAATAGTTTGTTGAGCATAATTTGATTTTCTATCTCTAATTACTAGATATGTTTTTTTTTTCATTAGCGCCTGGCGGTGCTCTAGTGTGTGGCGTAAACGCTCTTAAATAGCTGGTTTAAAGCACACAAGCACTTGAAAAATTCAACAGGGGAAGTCGATGTATATTTTAACAATTTTAATTACATTATTTTGTATTTTCGTTTGTTGCACTTTACAACAGCGACATAGAGATCATTTTTGAATGTCGAACACATAGCTACATGTGTTGTTCACTCTCGTTAGAAATATAAATCATACAATAACAAGTAATAAAGACGTCACTGTTAAATTACACAACAGTGCATTGTGACTTTATTTAAACTGTATCAAGGTACAATTTTGTTTGACGGTATTGTCGAATATTCGGTTTAAACGTTCGGATGTGTGACTCTGCAATTTGCGTCGACCTTTCCGTTTACGATAAGATAATTGTTACGTAATATGCAAGCGTTAATGAATAATATGCTGGGTATATATGGACTGGATTGATTTGAGTAAAGTTAGTAAAGTAATTTTTATTATTTTGAATTTTGCATTTACAATGCTTATGAGCTCGTCTGCGTGAATACCAGACACACAATGGGTTATAAATGTGTAACAGAAATGTGTGGTCAAAATAAAAAAAGGTCCAAAGTGTATCCGATGTATGTAGAGTTACTTAGACATACTTATTAACTTTAATTTGTAATGCAATTTTAATTAAATATTTGAATCGTGACAAAGAATAAACAAGTCACAGCCCTAGTGGCTTAGTAACCTCTGTGTACTTACATTTATGATCACTGTTGCTTGCTTATGCGCGCCTGACGCGCATGATTTCACTAATATGAGTATTTAATTTACAATTGATGACAAACTAAAGTTAATAATTATGGCTCAGTAACTCTGCATACAAGATCTAGATCATACACGAAATACATGAAAATACATCAAAACGAAATTACAAATTATATTTAATGTGAATCCAAACTAAGTAGTATTTATTTAAATATACTATATTTTTATTTTTTATAATATTTTTATTTTTTATTAATATTTTGCTTTCTACTAGTGCACTACTGCCTTTTATTTTCCTTTCAGTTGTCCTATACCGCAAAGGTGTCTGGAAGAGATCTCTTTAAGCGATAAGACCGCCGTTACCCACCCCGATATAAAAATTTCGTTGTTTGTTTTTACTTTTCTGCTTGTGTGTGCAATAAAGAGTTTTATCTATCTATATATATATTGTCCAACGGCTAGGTGAAGGCGTCGTTCATTCATTAATATCAAGTCATCGCTACAATTGATGAGTATTGCATTAATCACGACGCTTGCCAAATGTGGGTAATGCTGGTTGGTGATGACAAGCCCGGGCTATGCATCGGAAAATCTGAAACACACTTTGCTTGACCCGGAAATTAAAGCCAGGACTTCCGGATATCGGGCCGGACGCTACGCCATCGAGGCGTTTGAAGTATATAAAGAAAGCGTTTACGTATGTTTTACTAGCGATAGTACGTGTACATTTTTCCGTTTACCTTTAATACAGTGGTTCCCAACATTTCTCCGACCATGGACCCTTTTTCTAATTTTTTGTTAGCAGGGACCACATAAGCAGCAGCTGTATTTAAAAAGTAAGCATGATGCAAAACATTATATGTTCCACCCTGGGACCTAGGATTTAGCAAATAGGATAGCGTAGGAAATAGTGCAGGAATTAAAAAATAACACTGTACTGCCTTTTTCAAAGTTATTTTCTGGATTTAATTATGTTCTGTCTCGCGTCATTAGTACAGATGCTCTCTCGGATCATCTGTGGTCCGCGGACCACCAGTTGGGAATCACTGCTCTAGTAAATTAATATACCGGCGCCATTTATCATGAAGCAAATAGTATAGGGGCTCGCAACTTCGCAAGTCCAGAAGCTTGGACATTTGACCACTTGAGTTCTCGCAAGAGTCAAATGTTTATATTATTTTGATTTTCTTTCAGCTATATATGTATAGATTTCACCATGCTATAGGTATATAATAGTTACAAGATAAAATTTAACTAAAAAAATCAACCAGAGTGGGAATCTTTTGGGAATTTTTTCTAGTAAAATTTAAGCTTGTGAGAGTAAAATAATAAAAACGATGGTAAGAACCATCGTTCTTATTATTGTACGATCTTACGAATTTTTTTAAAAGATGCACAAGAGTGCATCTTTAAATAAAATTAGGCAAGTTTCGACAATCATTAGATAACTTTAAAAAAATATCTTCTGCTCTTTCGTGCGTCGGAGTGCTTAAGTCATCGTGGACGCTTATAGGTAAAAAAAACCAAGATCTTTTTATTGAGAATTTTAATTTAAAACTGGCGAACATAAACAGAGGTTAATCCTTAGCGCTAGGAGTTAGAAAAGCGTCTTGAAGCAGCGAACTATTAGCTAAATGCCCCTCATTTGTTCGGCGGTACGTAGACTTTAAGCAAATCCGTCACCCACCAGACTCACAACTACTTACGTGACCCAGGAAGCCAACAGCGTTGTAAGGTTGACATATCAAGAACGTTTTTGTTATTATCTTCCAAGTAATAGAAGATTACGAGATATAGAACTTATAAGATGCCGCGAAGAACTTATAACTTATAAGTGACCTTCCTTAGCATTATTATTGAGCATTAGCGCGTTTGGGTTAAAAATGTTTACCAACTGCCACTAACAACAAAGATCTCGTCCGTCAAGACTTGACATTGCGTAAGCTTATTAACGGACGTACATACATACTAAAGAAGTTTAAAGTTCAAAATCTTGCATGTACCTATGTAGGTATTATATCAAAAGAGTAACAAACTTCAACCTTGCAAATACATTAAAAAGAAAATACATTTTAAAACAAAAGAAACAAAGAAAAGACTAACGACAATCTCAAACACAGATCTTCGACACTCTTTAAAAACAGAACAACACTGAAAATAAACAAATGAGTTTAGTGCGTACGAGGTAAACGTGCTACTAAATGTCCCCCATTTGTTAGGACGGTCGGACGTAATGCGTTGTCCGAAGCGTCGAATATGTTCCCTCCCACCTGACCACAGTGACCCAGGAAGCCACCAGATTACTGTACAAGCGTTAGGGTGGCCACAGTAAAAGCATTGGCTTAGAGGTATACTATAACCATAGAGCAATAAATAGTTTGTAGAGTAAGGTGTTAATGATTTTTAGAAAGGACAATATTATTTTACTTTATTATCTATGAGCTCGATGGCGCAGTGGTTAACGCTTGGTCTGCGATTGTTGAAGTTAAGCAACTTTCGCAAAGGCTGGTAATCGGATGGGTGACCAAAAATGTATCGTCTCGAATTCCTCCGTGCTTGTGAAAGCACGTAAAGCCGTTGGTCCCGGCTGCATTAGCAGTCGTTAACTCCCGCTCAGTACAGCCGCTCGGTTTTGCCCAGCTCCGAGCAACTCGTGGGACGTGACGGTTTTCCTTAGAAATAGGACGCCGCTCATGTCTGCTCTGCTAACCAAAGACCTGAGCCACCGGAGCTGAGATGAGCCGTTAAAATAAAGGGACTCTATTGGTTGATTTTCACCCAGCTCTGCTCAGCTCAGCTTCAATGGAGTGTCACCCTTAGGCACAATCTCACGATATCATCGACATCGTCAGTAGTCTGATGGTCATGATATGAGGTGAACCATGATTTCTCGCATTCAATTCAACTCGCGCGCGGGTCCGTTCGGCTGCCGACGACGTGTTGTACTAATTGTATGAATAAAAATGTTTTGACTCGGAATTGAAGAAGCGATAAAAATAATAATGTGAAATATAACAAAAGTACCGGCATCTCATTCATATCATAATATTCACAAGTTGTTGAGTTCTCAGCATTGTGTACTATAATATAACAATCATCGTTACGAACATGCATGGTATATCAATTTTATCGCTCTCGTTTACTTTGGCGGTAATGAGTCTCAGAACCTAAGTATATAAATTACTGTATGGATTTATAAACTCTGTCGTAAAGTAATTAGGCGACAGTTCTTTCAAACTGCTGGACAACGGTTTTCGTCATTGAAATCCAATCGTGATTACGTGTTGGTCAATGTTAGCCCAATCACCACCAATGCTTTTGCAGGCTCATTAACATAAAAAAAAAAATTGTTAATATTGCAACCACAAAACTACAAGGAAAACTTAATTGGTACTACTTTTTTAATACAGGAAATTTGCTCACTTTAATAATAGCTTTTCCAATGGTCAGTACTTATGCTAATTGGGTTTTTCCATAGTATGCGATTCATCATCTAACCAAACGTTCTATAGTATAACCTAAACTCCTTTTTTATGTCATACAAAAAGATAGCCCTATATAATTATAGGCTGCAGATCACAGTGGACGATCTTCTTCGCGATGGACAGTCTAAATCAAAGCTTTAACCAAAAAGCCACTGACTGAATGCGCAAGACAAGCTTCTACAAGAGACGGATGGCGAGCGGAAGTGAGACGCTACCGGGAGACACGCGTGACCACGACTTCTCGTGAAGACTTTGCGTTAGATAGACTTCATTGAAAACTTTGTTTAAAAATGGAAAACGAAAATTTTAAAGTCGTAGTCAAATAGGTCGATATCCTAATCTTATAGACTCCAATAATCGATCATGAATTTAATGTGCATTATAATAATAACCCCCTTTTAAGCGAACATAAACACGATAAGCATACAATGCGCCTTCTCCGGTGTTACGTGGGTGCAATGGGCGATGTCGAACTGATATTTTCAAAGGAAATTGTGGTTATTACAAAACGAGCGCCTATAAAATGTGTGCAGTATCAAATATTTGTTTTACTACTCCCTTTTGTTTGTTACGGTATCATAATAGAATTCTTTTGTATACTTAGGATAGTTCTACACGTTGTGCTGGCTAAAGGATTAATGTGCTTTCCAACGTTTCGGTTGTCTTCGTCTTGTGCCAACTCCTGCCGGAGGTTGACTATCGTTATGTCCGCTTGATATTGGAGCTCGGAAGGTTTTGTAGTACTCATTTTGTACCAGTGTATGAGCGAGGCGAAAAGGCGAGCCGAGGACCTTGCCTTTAGAGGCGCTCTCAGGATGTTCCGCTCTTGATCTGATCTCCTCGAAAAAGCTAGTATGGGACGTGGGCATGCTTCCATGATGCCCATTCCCTTTCAGATTCTCGCGGCCCTCAAAAATGTCCGGTGACGCTATAAAGACCATAGGCAGTAAACAGCAAACTATATAAAAAAAAAATTCGGCGAAGTTCTGTAGCATTTTGAGTTTTACATCAGCCTCCTATACAGACACATAAATCTCCATCCAAAATACGAGTATAATCGTGTCTTGATATGCACACATATATATTGGGTAGAGATAAAGGGGATTATAACTGCAATCAGACTATTCGTTATTATTAGTTGGGCCGAACCTTACATCATTGCAATGCGTTATACGATATAAGGTGACAATATTGACAAGTCAAATGCAATGCATATCTCTCGATCGGACAACATTGCACCACAATGGCGGTAACAATAGACTACTGTGTAGGCAGCAGATAATTTCAGTTGAATTTATTACGATAATATGTAAATAGCTCTGTCTTATTTAACATCTATGACTATTATTAAGATAAACAATAAATCAATGACATTGTCAAGTGTTATAGGCACCTTATTTTTATGTCCGCGAGTAGTAGAATCTATCAACATTATCATAATTAGCCGTTATCAGTCCATTGCTGCATTATTTGCCTCTCCTAAGGCATGCCACTGATCCCGATCTTCGGCTCTTTACATCCAATTGCTGCATATTTTGCGTAAATATGCAGCAATTGGATGTAAAGATTATAATATAGTAGACACTATAAAATAATTTAATCTACTTAACCACATTGGGCCTATTGGGTTATTAAAGCCTTATCTCCCCATATGCTATTGTTGATACGGGAAGGCTTGAGCCTTTCAATGGGACGTTTATAGGCTGATGATTATGAGGTGCTACAAAAACTTCCTAAATACTATCTCAACATGGTTAAACAAACTTAAGCTTTCTGTTTCATTAGTTAAAGCTTCCAACGGAAGTACGCTTCTGTCTTTGTCCTAAACGTCAGACAGGTTCAACCCTACCCTTAGAAACTAATCACCAAAGTCCTAGCCTTTAGAAGTGCCCTCGTGCTTCTCGCCCACGTCATGCGATTCCAATGCCTAAGAGAATCTAGTTACGAACACAAAATTTTCTAAGATTTTGGATGCCAAAATCCTAGAAAAGTTTCGAGATTTTTCGGAAAACCGAATTGTAATAAGCAACTTTGAAGACCATTACTCTTGATCTCAATTGTTTGAGTAAAATAAGGTGGCAATTGTTTTAGAAGGAAGATATTCCTTAAAGCAATTCCACGGTACATTAGTCTCTGCTCATAAAACACGATATTTTAAGTCCAGGATAGGTGATTCGTTACGGACGTTAGCTTAAACAGTTTTGCGATTTCACAGTTAGGTCTGCGTCGATATAGCCACGTGAATCATCGATTAATAGTTAGACTAATCGATAACGTTATTTATTGCTCGATGCAGTGATAGCGTTTACAAATATGGATTCGATTTATTTGGTCAGTTGGCAATAGGATTTCATGGATTACTGAATTTGATGTTTCTCTAACCATTAATGTGATGATTTGTTGTGGCAATATTTTATTATCAGTCTATTGCGTCACACACACTATGCCAATGTAAACATTATCAATGCCTTATGTAAATCTTTTATATTTTTATAGGATAATTTTCGGAACTGTCTAATCTTTCTAAACACCCCATTTTAATTTTTTTTTCAAAAGGAGATGTTCTTATCGTTTTATTAAACAATTGACAGTGCTGCATGGTTGCTATAGTTTGCTACCTTTTAGACATCATCAGAGTACTCATGAGAAATTTTAATGACGTAACATTCTCCAATTAAATCAGGAAGTAGACAGACAGTAGTGGGATCAATTTCTGACTGCTCCTATATGGTCCAAACCAATTAGGAGTCGACATTATCAATGCCTTCACCCATCTATGGGACGAACGCTTTAATATGGACCGGTTTGCGCGGTTTGAGCGTCGCCTTAGGAGCGGCGTTGATCTAAATAAAATTTACATATAATTGGTTCTGAATATCGTGTTACGATTATAATAATTGTACATGTTAAAAGGAGGATCAATTAAATGTATTGGTTTGGGTATAAGGTTTTTTTAAAGATTATTATCAAGGTTACGACGTTGTGGTACACATTAATTTATAGGTTGGAATTATATTACAGCAAAAACGAATCAAATTTGAATTTTCTACGCTTTTAATTAAATTCACGATGATGTTCCTATAAAAACTGTTTTTTCAAAAATGCTTGCTTGTGTCAATATGAAAAATTATAAGAAATAGAAGTAAACTTTGTACGCCTTGAATTAAACTTATCGTATGTACCCTTAAAATGTAATCTCTGATTTTGTTCAACACTTTGTCTTTTTTCAATTTGTAATTTGTTCGCAACAATATTTTCGTAAAATTATTTCAAAAATAATCATTATATAGCTTGCCTGATCTTCTTCCTCTTCTTAACTGATCTTTCTACGAGTAAGAGTAGATAGTGTTGATTAATCTCGGCGAGTTGGATTGAGCCACGATAGCATAGTTGGTTGGTAGTGACCCGGCATGTCATGGGGCCACGCGGGTTCGATTCCCGCAAGGGGCTGGCAAGAGCTGGTTGAGAGTAGCCGCGGATCGTGCTCAGTGGCGTGCACTTGGAGAGGCATGATGATGATGATGATGATGATGATGATGATGATGATGATGATGATGATGATGATGATGATGATGATACAAAAAATAATCATAAAGTAGTTTTATCAAAATGACACCTCGTTTGTCATAGCTGGATGATTTGCTTCAATATCATGCAAATTCTCGTTTTCAGTTACGTGATGAAATGGTGAATAAAACTCGCATTCAGCAGTCAGGTGTGCTTACAAATTACAGTTTAAAGCTAATGCTTAACCGATTGAAGGCGTAATTACTATCGGCACGACATAAATATTGCGAGCACTTATTCAGTAGCGAGCGGCTATGAATTAACTCATGATGTTTAGTTAGTTAGATTCATTTTTAATGAACACTGCAGTAGAGGAAGTTTCTTTGTCGCTCCTCCAAAAGATGTAATAGTCTACCAGGACACGTTTTCCCTCATTCCTATTATATGGAGTAATTTAAACGAGGCGTGAAGGCGTGAAGGTGACTAATGCTGCGTTGTTTTCACGCTGCACCAGTTGTCTTCGCGTCTGGACTCCATTTCCACTCAACATCATGACTACTTGATGATTTGAAAGAGGGGTCATTTGATTTACGGGGTTGAAAGAGGGTTAAAACCAATAACCTTTTTTGACTTTGACATGCGTCTATGACAAATTAGGTACACTAATATTATTTTTTTATTGTTTTTCATTTTCTTTAACAATGACCAAGGCAGAGGCATAATAAACATGCAGCCATTTTATATTTTTCTTAATTTATGTGTAAGTATTTTTATGTATATAATTTTTTTATTAGTATTTTTATTGTATGTTATTTTATTACACCACGCGTCGCCACCTCACGTTCAGGGAGCTGTCTGAAAACCAGCGCTTCTGTGGCATTCTGTGTATTGCCACAAAAGCATTGCTAAAACACATCATAGTTATTTTAATTATTTTTTCTCTCTTTTACTTATTTTTTTTGTGATTGTGTTACTTAGATGTTTTATGATTTTCTTTTATTGTTATTTTTATTTTATTTTATTTTTTCTTATCTGTTTTGTATTTGTTGTTGTGCAGGTCAATAATTGTTTCTTATTCTAAATATTTCTTATTTGCCGAGCTAAATATAAGTACTTATATAAAACCAAAAAGTTAATGGTATAATTTGAGTAATTTTGTATGGAGGGGTGGGTA
This sequence comes from Eudonia mercurella, assembly GCA_963082485.1. Classification (NCBI taxonomy): domain Eukaryota; kingdom Metazoa; phylum Arthropoda; class Insecta; order Lepidoptera; family Crambidae; genus Eudonia; species Eudonia mercurella. The sequence continues at coordinate 11,367,974 of OY720038.1, forward strand.
TTTTTAGCTAATTCATTACCGACATAAAATATACTTCAACATAAAATAAACCTCATAGCTTGTGAAAAATTGCTCATATAAAATACGAAAATTTATGAAAAAGAAATGTTGCTTGTCGCGCCTTAATTTTTATTTTATTTGTAAGAACTTGTCAAGACATAAAAAAATACTATGACAACATTTCCAAGTATTGTGCAGTTTTTGAGATATCGACTCTTGTTTGCTTTCCGTAAACCTGTTTAAGTGTAAATGTGGAATTGGAATTTCAGTATATTTTCATTCAGTTTTTTTAAGGAATCAAGACAGTTAGAAAAGAACAAAGGAGCAGATTATGTTACAAGAGCAACATACAACTGAATAATTTTTTTTTGTTTAATAAGTAATAGCTCAAAATCTGCCCATGAAAAGTCTATCAAAAGTCTGTAAAAAAAAAATGAAACAGATAAGATCTTTAACATGAATTTTTTTTTTTTAAGCGACATCGCCAAAAAAAACCCCCCAAATTACTCATACCCCTTTCTTCCTGAGTACAATGAATTTGCAAAACAAACAAAAAAAACTTTTCTGATTTCATTTGTTTCGCTGACTGTTTATATGGACTCTTAAACTCGAATGAAATTTTCTTTTAAAAGTTAAAACAATTGCTTGCCAAATCAAGGAAACGGTTTCGCCAATTTCATTTAACGACTTCTTGTATAATCAGCACGAGGAGCTCGATGGCGCAGTGGTAAAGACGCTCGGTCTGCGAACTTTATCAAAGGCCGCTCGCTCATCGGATAGTCGACTAAAAATTTACCATCCGGAGCTCCTTCGTGCTGCGGAAGACAAGTAAAGCTATTGGTCCTTACTGCATTAGTAGTTAACAACCGCCAATCCGCACTGAGCCCGCTTGGTGATTTACAACTCGTTCTCCCTGTGATTTTACTAAATGGAAAGCACGTGCTCCAGCAGTGGGGACATAAACAAATACCTGGTGATGTGTAATCAGCACGGAATGTGAAATTTGGTAATAGTTAACTATATTGATCCTGAAACCGTTATTAAAATTCCTGCGGTGTATGTAACCAGGTAATTCGCTTCGTTACAAATGGCTACAAACGTTTCGTAAGACTGTTATGTGCCTCGCGTTCTTCGATTAGGATTAGTTATTAATTCGTGTTTAACGGTTTTTCTAGCACCTGCTTGTGTTTTTAGCCCGTTTTGTTATAAGGTACTTAGCCATCGCCAAAGCGGCCACCGCAGCCGCTTGCTACACCAAGACTGAAGCTTTGGTTCTTACTCCTTCTTCATCTTCTTCTTCTCAGCCGTTCTCAATCTTGTGAATGTAGGCCTTCTTTAAATTATTTAATTAAATCTCATACCTTATTGCAAAGTAATTCTTTACTGGGTCTAGTACCCTACAAACCAGAACACAGCAAAGCCAAACAAAACTGCTTGGCGATGGACAAATAAAATGTTATTGGTTTGTAGAAAGAGGTATGACCGTCAGATAAGGGTTAGTTGGCAGAAATAGGTTATAGGGTTTGCAGCGATATCTCCAAAATAAAAATAAATGTCAAAAGTTTTATCAGACCTGAATCCGTAATTGAGATAATAAAAAAAAGTTACGAATAAAATCTCTTTGCATCTTGAAATACTTTTTTCGTAGCTGAGGTCATCGACCGCGCATTTGGTTATTTAAATTTACTCCAACTATTATTTAGTTCGCCGTAAGTGCCGTACTTGCCTCCTACCGAGAACATTAGTTTCAAGACGACCGCATCAAATTGGAATGCGGTATTTCACAGTACCTACTTCATAAGCGTGCCTTTAAAAAGCTTTAATTTCATAGTGTCCGAATCGTCACTGAAAAATATAATCTAAGAATAAAGAATAAGAAGAAATCTAAGCTCCTCCGTATTTCGAAAGGCCTATTAGTTTAGTAAATATCCAAAATAATGAACACTCATAAACCTAGCTTAACAAAAATATTTCAAATTGACACACATTAGACTGCCACAAACTGTATTTCCTCAGTAGATTTTGAACTTAATGTATATGGCATATGGTTGAAGAAATTTAACAGTTTTGGATGATGATTAGTACGTACTTGTTCTAAATAAGGCAAAAAAAATAGTGTATCACAGTATCAATTCGTTACTGTAACATCCCATTGAAACCGGTCACGTATAACGTTGAATGACGCTAATTAGGTGCCTACATTACGCTTTGTCACTCAATTCTGTTATCTTCAAACAAATCATTTCGTTTCCCCTCAACGTCATAGAAATCAGGTTGCTCAGATCCATGTCCAATTATGTCTACTACACTGTCAGTTTCATGTAATCGGTTGCTTAATCTTAGTTGGTGACGTATAGTAGTCTACAAAGCCTTAATAGCATTCTCAATAGAGAATCTTATCTTTAACCACAAATATTCTCTCCCTCCCTTCCCTGAACTTCCATTTCTGTGGCCTAGTAATTAAATTAGATCGGTATCAGAACTAGAAATCCCCAGGTCCAAGAGCAAGCATATTATTATTACTAGCGGCCGCCCGCAGTTTCACCCGCGTGGTTTCCGTTCCCGTGGGAATAACGGGATAAAAAGTATCCTATGTGTTAATCCAGGTTGTAAACTATCTGTATGCCGAATTTCATCCAAATCCATCCTTCCGTTGCAGCGTGAAGAAGCAACAAATATACACATACACATACATTCACACAACTTTCGCATTTATAGAATTAGTGTGATGTGGTTATTGTAATCGGTTTGGTTGGTGTTGGCTTGTTTTAATCTACCACGACCTACCACCATCTTAATTAAATTTAAAAAATTGTTGGGTTCCGATAGTTACGAAATATGATAGACAGTTTCTGACCAGTTTCTTAGTATTTGAGGATTCCAGGTGGACTGTGCCCACTGACTACCTTCAACCTTATCCTCACTTACCATCAGGTAAGGTAAAAAGCGTTTTCATGTAATCAATAACCCTCCTTCTGAAGTAGTCGGGTAAAAAATAATCCTATTCTTAAGATTATAAATTTTAATTTTCCAAAACACCTTCATCGTTTGTCGCATGCAAACTATAATAGTCTTTAAATAGTTTCGTAATATCATTGATTGCACCCACAAACGTTAATTTGGAAGTAAGTTGAAGTTTGTTAGTCGCTTGAAAGTCTAGCCCAGAGCTAGATTTACGATGGCCGCATCGCGTAGGAGCCGTTAGCCTTGCGTACACAATATAGGTACATACATATTCCATTCGTATAATAAACTCAATGATATCACAAATAGACATGTTTGACAAATCGTTTTGAAATTTATCTGTTTATAAATCAGTGTTAAAATAATAGAGTTAAAATATTTAAGAAAACGAGCTAGTAACTTTGATAAACAAATCTTGTTCGCTAACCGGTACAAAAAAAAATCGGTATAAATCTCTTTATATCTATATATTATTACGTGAAGAGTACTTATATTTCGAGGAGCTCGATGGCGCAGTGGTTAACGCGCCCGGTCTGCAAGTGCTGAGGTTAAGCAAATTTCGCAAAAGCCGGTTATCGGATGGGTGGACAAAAATGTATTCTCGATCATCTCGAGCTCCTCCGTGCTTCGGATGGCACGTAATGCCGTTGGTCCCTATCCATCCATAGGGAAGGCTCGTGCCCCAGCAGTGGGGACATAAAATGGACTGATGATGATGATGATATATGACCTACATTTGGTTTCGCTTTATAAACACGTTGCGCGCATAGAGGAGTGTGAGATTTGGTATACCTAGTTAAACATTACGTGAAGAAGGAGCGCCGAGATATAAAATTGATTTATAGTAGATATAACATTAAATTGTATATATCTTGTGAACTACGGTCGAATTTCGACCACTGGGCGACAAATTGTTATAATAATAAGTACATGGATAACGTTTTCTAAAAATGAAACCTAGCTAGATCGATTTATCGCCCCCGAATCCCCCCCAGAGGTCCCGGGTTCGATTCCCAGCGGGGGTACATCTTTGTGTACTCGGTTTGGTTGGTGGTAGGACTTGTTTGTCCGCCTGGCTAGCTACCACCATCTTATCTAAATATGTCGCCATAACAACAATGTTTGTAGCATTGTTGTGTTCCGGCAGCTAGAGATAAGATAGCCAGTGCCTCACTAGTTGAGTATCCCGGGTGAAGTGCGCTTCCACCAAATGGCCTTATCATCACTTAACATCAGGTGAGATCAAAGCACTGTGCTTACCCGTAAATATAAAAAAATACATACGAGTATATACAAGAATTGCTCGTTTAAAGGTATTAGATATGATCTACAATTTAACTTCATTTTGATGAATGATGGCATCCAAATCCACTGCGAGACCTTTTTCTAGTGACTATGATAATGATGATAATCCCATGTCAGAAAAAATTCCAATCCCAAGTTAGAAAAACTGTTCTCATTTAACATCAACAATATCTCATTACACAATCTAAATGCGACATAAAAATGTGAAAGAACAATAGACATCTAGCAACTTTTTATAATCTCCATTAATCTACAAAGTTGGATAAAATTAATCCCAGTTTAACTTTTCAATTTGCGGGAAGCCAGCAGTGTCTCAAGCTTTAAAAGTTTAAATCGATCTATAACAAATAACAGTTTAAAAAGAGGCCAAGTGGAAAGTTTCTGATTAGTTTTTAACTAAGCAAATAGGTTCAAAGGGCAGAATCAATATATTATCTTTGTCTGAAAGGCAATCACCACTTATCGGCTTCACGAGCCTTCCAGAAATTATAAAGCTTTTATCAGATATTTAATTTACGATCGCAGAAATAGTTCTTTTATACTTCGCGATGTAAATTAAGATACTTCTTAGTCTTTGCAATCATTGTAAAATGTTGTGTAGTGTGTGACCTTCACAAGAGGTACGCGTGCAGTGAGTCCATACAAACAAATTAGAAACTATGACTAGTGTTTAATATTTTGTTACCCAGTGACAACTATGTTTAGAGTCAAACTTTTGTTCTCCGCTCTCTTCACCCCGCGAACACCCCAGATATTCTAGTAAGGTATAGGGATTATGGAATGACGCGAGCCCAGCAGAAATCCTTTGAAGCTGTTCAACCATTAACGCTTTGATTTCTAACAAATTCTTACCGTCCTTACCGGTTCATCGTAAAGGCCATATACCAACAGGTAGAGCTTCTTGCGATACTTAATATAATCATCATCATCGTCATCATAATCAGCCTACATAAGTTCACAGCTGGACATAAGCCTCTCCCAATGCATGCCACTGAGCCCGTTCTTCAGCTATTCTCATCCGGTTGGATTGGTTGGACTGGCAGCGGTTGCAGCCAGTCACTTTGCGTATATCGTCGCTCCACCGCGCCAGAGGGCGTCCTACACTACGTCTGCCGATTCGCGGTCTCCACTAAAGAATACGTCTACCCCAACGGTTATCGGTCCTGCGGCTTATATGACCAGCCCAGCATTGCCACATAAGCTTGCTAGTTCTTTGAGCTATTCCGGTTTTCTGGCGAATTACTTCGTTCCGGATTCGATCCCTTAGAGTTACACCTAGCATATGTAGCTCTCTCCATAGCTCGCTGCTGAGTGACTTTAAAGTAGACTTCGTAGTCTACTAGAGTAGTCGTCGTACCATTAGTGTCCACTTACATATTAAGCGTGACTGATACTTAATTGAGTAATATGCCATAGCAGCCCCTACAATAACATCTATTTACACTACAAAACTTTAAGTGTATCAAAACGTCTACTTGACTTAACTTTACAGGCATTGCGTAGTAAGTGACTGGTTTAGTGGTCATTGCGCGTCGATACGTAACGACTATCATCTAAATAAGACTATAAGACTTCGAGGGTCTCAAAATGTCTACTTGACTTAGCTATAAGCTCGCGTGGGTTATCGAAATGAACTAATCATGAGGGCGGACAAAATCATGTTGCACTAGAATCGAGAACTGCCTGAGTTATCGACACTGTGCCGATTATCGCAGAACCTGCGCAGGCGTCATTAGCTGAATAATTGCATCGGTGAAACTCGATGAATTCGACGTGTCCGGAAAGCAGTATTTGCTTTGTTTTTTTTTTTCTGTTAAAGCGGTAGATGGTGATCAATAATCGTTAACGATTAGACGAGTAATAGATGCTAATCCTTACGGACAAGTACATTGTCTGTAATGTTTTTTAAGTAGGCACTTATTAAGTTTTTTTCTGCGTATTGGTAATTTGTTTGTTGTGCTTGTCGTAAAATGCACTTTTTTTTCTTTTTTTCTTTTTGTTGATGGCTTCGTGCGATTAGCACGTTTAGCCAGTGTCAAAGTAATTTTTCTAACAAGTAAAAATACATAAATAAACAATATTTATTTTCTGTATGATGGTGATGAATGATAATAGAAATGAGAAGTGAGAAATGATATACCCCACAACTCCTCGAGTATCTCAGTAAAGATGTGGAGCTTTACTAAGTCCTCGGGAAGACTTCTTGAGAGAATTTGAAAAGTGACGTTGCACTGTTTTGTTTCATTTGCCAACACTCATGCACACTCACGAACACTTAACGGTTAATAATCCACCATTATTTCACATTAATATTCGATAAAACACAAATTTTCGAAAATAAAACAACACCGCAGACGTCATGTCTTCACTTCACTTTCCCGCCAAGAAGTCCCGTAAAATGCACTTAATGCGTTAAGTAATAGAAGTCTTAGGTTTATTAGTCCAAAAGCAACAAAAATAAAATAAAATAATTTCCTATGCTACTTACACATTTTTATAATCATCAGCAATGTACTAATTCATGAAACTCATTCCATTTACACTACGTCACATGAATGAACTAAGCCGAAGCGTGTTTCAGAAATAAAATATTTAATTTAATAAAAAAAAATTGTAAAAGTGAAAAAATGGAGTCCCTCAGTCTCAATTAACATCTTAGCGTCTCGTGAAATTGCACTTTAATTTCTAACTTGGATAATTTTAATAAACTTCACTTAACCTACACAAAAATAGTTTGAACGCAAAAATTCCACCTTTTCTTTGAGATTGTCTGCTAGTTTAGAGTGCCTAATAAAATATATAATTCCAAAAATCAGTTCTTACTTCACCTAAAGAAGCAATTCAGCTTTTCTGAGCTTTGCTTTTACAAGTATTTTTTAATACCTACGTATCTACATTACAGTAGATATCTCGTTATAATTAGTCTCGTTTTATCAACTCTTGTTCATCTGCACTCAGGGTTGCCAACTTTAAAAACAGTATTATTTATTTATTTTAAGAGCAATTTTTACCAGATATATGCTGAAAATATATTTTACATGAGCGGGATTTGAACCCGCACATTCAGATAATACTCACCGTACGTGTCACAGGCGTCATCGTGGCTTTGCTATATATTTTTTACATTTAATAAAAGTGTTTTTTGACAACCATTTCTACAAAATAAACGCGAGTAAAAGTAAAAAGTAAAAGTTGTTTCATTTCAATGTGTAGTGTTCGCGTAAACTTTAGAAATCAATATGTGAACCATTTCTAAACCAATCCAGACGAGATTCAGATCCATAATTTCTAAATAACTGTGCGCTACAGACATATTATATTTATTATTATACTTTCAACGTAAAGTTCCGCGAATATATCTTAAAGGTATAAACACTTAACAAATAGATATTATTTTTTCTCCTATAACTTTTTGTAGAGAAAAAACGAGTTGGTAACCCTACCTTTAGTCTACCAAGCCTTCGCCTGCAAAGAGTTCAAGCTATAGTTAAAGAAATACACAAAGCAACAGACTTTAATAATAACGGGGTCGTGTCTCAATCCTCTTTATCTTTGAGCGTAAATCTATTGTTGCTTCGATTGATCCATCCAATAATGTTGCAACGTCTCTGGATCGGCAGACTTATTACCAAAAAATGCAACCTGTTGTTAAATGTACAATTGCAACGCGACTGCCCTAGTTGCGGTTGATACATTGGTATTACGGACACAAATCGCTCAATGATCGTTCGCTTAGTGCATTTGCGATTAAAATGTATGTAATAGTTTACATAAATGTACATTTGCAACGCTACTGCTCATGTTGCGGTTGATACATTGGTATTACGGACACAAATCGCTCAATGATCGCTCGCTTAGTGCATTTGCGATTAAAATGTATGTAATAGTTTACATAAATGTACAATTGCAACGCCACTGCTCTTGTTGCGGTTGATACAATGGTATTACGGACACAAATCGCTCAATGATCGCCCGCTTAGTGCATTTGAGATTAAAATGTATGTAATAGTTTACATAAATGTACAATTGCAACGCGACTGCTCTAGTTGTGGTTGATACATTGGTATTACGGACACAAATCGCTCAATGATCGCTCGAATGTATGTAATAGTTTACATAAATGTACAATTGCAACGCGACTGCTCTAGTTGCGGTTGATACATTGGTATTATGGACACAAATCGCTCAATGATCGCTCGCTCAGTGCATTTGACATTAAAATGTATGTAATAGTTTACATAAATGTACAATTGCAACGCGACTGCTCTAGTTGTGGTTGATACATTGGTATTACGGACACAAATCGCTCAATCATCGCTCGCTTAGTGCATTTGAAATTAAAATGTATGTAATAGTTTACATAAATGTACAATTGCAACGCGACTGCTCTAGTTGCGATTGATACAATGGTATTATGGACACAAATCGCTCAATGATAGCTCGCTTAGTGCATTTGAGATTAAAATGTATGTAATAGTTTACATAAATGTACAATTGCAACGCGACTGCTCTAGTTGCGATTGATACAATGGTATTATGGACACAAATCGCTCAATGATCGCTCGCTCAGTGCATTTGACATTAAAATGTATGTAATAGTTTACATAAATGTACAATTGCAACGCGTCTCCTCTAATTGCGGTTGATACATTAGTATTACGGACACAACTTGCGTTGCAATTGTGCAATTAATTTTTTGGTAATAAGCCTGCCGGCTAGCTGGTGGACTGGCATTAATGAACTCTTAGGTACAAGCCACAGATATGGTATTATCCTATGTTGTGTTATAGGATTGTTTTGAAGACCGAGTAAAAGCGCAATCCAGAATCCTCAACAATCTCATCTCTAACCGTCAGAACAAAACAATGCTAATGCTACGAACATTGATATTATGATGATTATAAACGAAGCTGACCCGGCCGGACTTTGTACCGCATTTTTTTATATAGCCTATGTTACTCAGCGTTAATGTAGCATTCTAATGGTGAAAGATTTTTTTAAATCGGTCCAGTAGTTTTTGAGTTTATTCGTTGCAAACATACATACATACAAAAGCTTCCTCTTTATAATATTAGTATAGATGTATAGTTTCACGTCAATACCAAAGCGTTTGGTCTAACATACGGACACGGAGGCGCATGAGTAAATAGTGACGGAAGTCCTGACTTCATTTCCCAGGACAGGCAAAGTGTGATTCGGATTTCTTGATGCGTAAAACATGTTTGTTATCACAAAACTCCATTTATAAAATGTTTTTGTTTTGTTTACATAATTTTTTACATAATTTTGTTGCGAAACAAATTACAAAAACACAAGTAGGTAGTGGTTGACATTGAATGGGCGCCTTTGACTTTCAAAGTAATAAAAGTAAATAGTGTTGAATAATTTCGGCGGGCTGATTAGATCCACGATAGCTCGATTGGAAGAGCACCTGACCCGGTATGTCAGAAGGGTGCAGGTTCAAATCTTAAAAACTCCATTTGACATTCATGTTGTCAAGCCATTACCCATCAATTTCAGTGATTCATTTCAATGATGGCCTTTACCACATTGTAGGCTACAACTTTTATTTACTAAAGTGTTTCAATAGTTCACTCGTCGAACGGCACGTTACGATAACAAGTATTGTTACAACAGCTTCTCTCACCTCATTTATCATTCTGTTTCGCTTTAATTGATATGTCAATGTCCGTTCGTCCGTTTTCTATGATCTACCTACGCTGCCATTGTTATATTATACGAGTATATGTTGGTACTACAAGGTCGTTTTCAAATAAAGTTCTAATTGACTTCTTCGTCAATCCGTTCTATTTTAATGGTAGATACATTTTTAAGTAGTTCTATTTAATATATGTATTAGGTCACGTTTTATCAACTGCAAATATTTTGAGGATAAATTCAACAACATATATAAACTATTTTTATGAAAAAACCTTAATATTTTATACGCTAGTTTTCAAGAAAAACGCCAAAAGACATATCGATTAAAAAGAAAAATGAAGCATTTTCGGTAGTTTCAATTCAAAGGAGAAGAAACAGAGAGGCCGCAATGCCTTCACCGCTTACACTTGCCCCTAGTTTCATTCAAAAGAGCCGACAGAGAGGCCGCTCTTAAAAATATTACAATTTGTGTGTCAGGAAAACTAGCTTGAATTTTTTTTTAATGCTAGGGCCTTATTTCTCTGATATAATTAGATGTTTTGTCAAAATATTTGCAGTTGATAAAAAGTGACCTTATATTTGGTTTCTACGAATTATCGGAAGATTAGTTTGAATGTATAACCACAGATTACTTAATAGTTACGTAGGAGGCGTCTATTTATTTATATTAGAATCAGAGATGAAACCGATGAAATGATCCTGTATTAATATATTAAATATTAATACGCTCAGTCGTTGTTTCGTTTCAGGAGGAAGGGACTCCATTGAAAACAAGACTAATATGAAATCATCATCATCATTATGGTGGCCTCTTTGAGATCCAATCTTGGATGTAGACCTCTTCCCTCTTCTTCCATTCCTGCCGAACCTGTGCCCGGCTCATCCAGTCCCAGCCTCCATGTTGTCGAATGTCGTCCATCCACCGTCTGCCGCGCCCTTTGGTGTCAGCTCTTGGTCTCCATTCAAGGACTCGCCTTGTCCAGCGACTCTTGTCCATTCTCATTTTCTTTGCTATGACAGCCATGACGTCGTTGACTTTGGTCTTATTTCGGATCTAGTCATTGCGTTTCCGGTCTCGAAGGGAGATCCCGAGCATCGCTCTCTCCGTGCCCCTCTGGGCAACCCGGAACCTCTCAGCGGACTTCTGCGTAAGAGTCATGGTTTATGAAATATGAAATACATATTATAAAATGTAAGTGATCAAAAGTCGCTCAAATAAAATTGAGGAACATAGTCATACCGGTATCAAGGACTGGTTTCGCTGTATCATCAAAAAAGTCATCTTTAAAAAAAAAAATTGCATTTTTGCTGTAGTGATACAAATAAATTATTTTGCTATTCATTAAAATGTGGAATAGCAAATGTTAGTAGAATTGTTGTGTTCTGGCAGCTAGAGATCATATAGCCAGTGCCTTTGCAGTCGAGGATTCCGGGTAAAATGCGCTTCCACCTAGGCCTTATCATTACTTAACATCAGGCCAAGTACTTTCCCGTAAGGAATATATCAACCGCATAATTCAACCTTGACTATTAATTGTTTTCTACATTTTGTAATACTTCTTTGTGTACACTCCGAATTGTAATATTTGATCTGCAGTTAATCATTATAATCACTCAAGTAACAAACAGTAATTTATATATTTAAACCCGAGATGTTTGTAGGAGTCGTAATGATATTTTAAGTAGCAATGTCGATTGAGTTGTTGAAATACCTTACGACATCTTATAGCGAAATGCCAATTGTTTTGCATTGATCAGTTATATAGTCTAGCCAAATACTTAGTCCAACTTAGGTAAATATGCGCGAGATAATTGAAATATCAGATTGCCCTAGCCAGCGATATAATTTCATTGATTTGATCAGGTTTTGAAGTTGAGAAATATTACAGCGTTAAGTACGAATATCGTATTGTTGAGGTACTCAGCTGGGTAATTTCAGCTCATTTGTATGTCTTTGGTACTTTTTAACGTAATATCATGAACATAGTTTAACAATTTCAAATACTGCTACTTTTGCAATTATCTACTTACTGCGAAAGCAAACAATAATAATTTGTATATCTGTGGAAGGGGCTTTTCTTCGCTTATACTAGTAATAAATTCTAATTCTAATATATTTATTTTATCATCTAAATAAAGGTAAAGACATGTCAATAGGCTAATAGCATTTTACAGCATAACAAAATGCATTTTTTTTGTACTACCGAGTGTAGTTAGTTTTAAACCAGGGTTTTTTTAACCTTCCATGAACCTACTGACAGGAGAAGACACCATTTTATCTAAATATGTCGCCTTAACCCCTTGAGCGTCGATCGACCACCAGGTGGCCGATAACAATTAAAATTCTATTTTGTCTGGTTTTCGCGCGCTCGAGCTCATAACATCAATGTTTGGATAGGATTAAGGATTCCGGGTGAAGTGCGCTTCCACCATTGGCCTTATTATCACTCAAAATCAAGATAGTCTGTGTTTGTTTAAAAAATACCTTGATTAAATATAGATTTCAAATGAATATGTAAAAAAGTCATTATAACTTGACATAACCAAAACCTGTAGGCGTACACTTGCTGAAGTAAGAATAAGCATTTTATTTCTTTATATACTCAATACAACGGTTAACACCAATTACAGTAACTAGTACAAAGGATAATATGAAAGAAATAACGAAAAATCACAAACAGGTAGACTTACAATCATCTTTTCGCAAAACAATACACACTCATTCAAGACCTCCAACCAATGCTTATGCTTACAGTAAGAGTTCATGATGATGTACTTTTCCGTATTTAATAAACAACTTACTGTGTCTTATGCATTATATGCCTGATCTTGTCAGATTATATGCTCATGTTGATATACAAAGATGATTCTCTCACATCCAACCAACGTCCCATTCATAACATTGTGTTCCGTTGCTCATATCTGCAGAAACAGTTTACATAATTCTTTGTTCAAATAGGATTTGAAAAAAGAACCAGCTGAGTATTTTTTGTTTCGTTCGAACCAGTTTATATCTCACCAGCATGCAGTCCATATCTGTCAGTTCGTATTACTTTTAATCATAACACTTTTGAGGTCCACTTATTAAGGTCAGTTTTCATGTAAACTAGACCCAATCCCACGGCTCCAATTAACCTTTGTTTATAGTAACGGTCTCGTTGATTTACCATCACAACGGTACAGCAACGAAAAATCTGACATCCCCCATGATGTTCGGTCGAGCTCAAGAGCACAAGACGAATTAATGTGTACCAGTTTGTGTCTGCGGCCTTACTTGCAAATGTTACAATAAATTGCAAATTGTTTGTCGACTACCACTTTTTCGGAGTTTTCATTTCCAACTTCACACGGACATTAGACGGTAATCAGATCATGAGCTTCCGTTGTTTGTGATAATCTTTTCACATTATCTCTCAACGTTTATGACCGACGAATTTAGATAATAATGTTTTGTTATGAGAAAACGTCTTCAATATTTAATATGTAAGCTAGTTAAAAATTTTGAATGGCCATTTTTAAATCAAAGTGGGAAGTGGATTAACGAGATTCGTACTATGTTTCGGTTTTAATGAAAACGAGAATCTCGCTTCGTTTATCACCAGGGGGCTGATACGAATTCTCTGTTACCTATAGTGCATATGTTTTTATAGATGATCGAGAATTGGTCATTTCATTTAAGGATAACTTTTTCTCTTATCCCTCCTTCTCTCTTCCTTCACAGAACCACGCGTGCTGATCTTCGCTAGCACCGATTTACTGTGGCAACTATTCCGTCACGAACGAAGAAATTTGGTGAATCAATTCTTTGTTGCACCGTCATAAAATGGACTTCCCTCTTGCACACTTATTTCGTCCTTCCAACACGGGGACAACACGGGATTCTTTAAACGATGTGAGGTGAGGATGGAGGCTAGTCGGGCACAATCCTCCTCCACTAGCTGTCTTCGTATCTGGACTCTTGTTCTTAAGGGTGCGCCGACCAAAAAAAGCCAAAAGTGTAGTCACGGTTAAATTGATATATGATGAAAAAACTATCGTATTACATAAACAAAATATATATTTAGTATCAAAGGAAACGTGTTTCCAATTAGTCCGACCCATAAATTCATAAGTTAACACACTATAGTTTTTTTTACATATCTTTTAAAGCTGGGCAAAAATCATGAAAACGAGTGGCGGCGCTTAGTTGATATCTTATAGTTTTTCTAAATTATTATACCTCTAATTATGTCTAAACAATCACCAATTTCTTAACTACAATTCGTCCGACGCACATTTTAAAATTTTTCATACAAAATTAGTATGGCCGCGCGGCATCGAATAAATATGGACGAAGACATTTTAAATAAAATAAATGACACCTGTCACTTACGGACGAGGCAGAGCAGTCATTTGCTAATCTTACTGAAATAAAGAAGGCAGGGTTGTAATAAAACATAGCAGAGACGACAGCTATAAGTATTGTTATGATTCTTGTATCTTCAAGTATAACCACTCACCTATATTGTTTTATGGAAATAAGAGTCTGTGTGACATCCTGTCAAGTGTCTGTTATGAGAATGCTAACATCGAAGTCGCAGAGAATGGAACCTTCCGACGATTGATTTAAAACATATTTTTCAACTGTGCGCTGTTGAAAATTCAATTTGAAAATAAAGGATGCAATTATCGCAAAGCTGTGGCTTCGCAATGACTTTAAATAAAAGGAGATTGCTCGATTTCGGTCCAAATGCTGCTCAGGAATAAAAGTACCTCCTGATTCCTTCCAGATTCCTGGCACCGATCTAGCTCAATAGCAAAAAAATATGAAACAAACCATCTTAATTTTTTTTAAACGCGTGCTATTATTTTTATTGTGTGAGCTTTTGACGTACTTTTAGCGTTTACCATTTCTACCAAGAAAGTCAAATTCAGCAGTTTTTTTTTAATAATAATAAATAAAAAATAATAATAATTTTTAATTTTTTTTTAATAGCCTTACGAATGGTTCATCTACCTCTACTAAGGGCAAATGAAGCTGTCGGTTTCTTGTGCAAAGAATCATCATAGTACCTTTCTTACCATGATATTGGTTTGGACTTTTTCCATTTTCAACGTTACATAATTCGTTATGGGTGTAAGAGTAATAACGATTTAGGTACTCATTATATTGGTAACCAACGCCATGGTACCATTTGTCACACTTAAAATGATAACAACAAAATTGATATTTTCCTCATAATTATTCATGTTTTTCACTGCATGTAGTACATAACTGGCATGAATCACTCCTTATATCCTGTGATGTAGAATTGTTTTCCTATATGCTATTGCCTGTTCGCTTCTGTATGAAGTTGTACGTATACTTTCATTTGTTATTCTATTTCTTATGTAAATACAGTGCGGTCTTCATTCTTCGTTCTCTTTAATTTTAGGAAGTCGAGCGTTACTGGCCGTCACAGGAAAACAGTCTGAAAGTCGGTGGAAGTGTGCACAAAAAAAGAAAAAGATTTTTAGTGAAAAAAGGTTTTAGTAAATTCGAAAAGCGAAGGCATCCCGCCGAATGAAGTCGAAAGTGGTGAAGATGAAATATCTGCCTCCGGCAGGCCCAAAGGAATCTTACACGTTGCTAACGGCGCGAAGGAAATATATGAAGAAGTTAATGTATGTATGACCTGCTTTTGTTTGCTTCTATGCTTTAAATGTGTACTGCGTCTAAATAATTTATTTGTTTCCTTCCTATTGGACTCTTTGTGTTTGGATCGGACCTTATTTTTAGATCTCCTTGTTAGAATTTTTTTTTACTTTATTAATTGGGTTCTAAACTTTACGCTGTTGTCTAAAGTAGGTTTTTTAAATAAATACAAATGTTAGTGTTTAAGAAACAGTAAATAAATATTTTTTTTATCTAATAATACTGGCAACAACGGGAGATTTAGTCACCCATCTGATTACTTGGCATTTCGAAAGTTGCTTGACTTGCAAGATCGCATCATTCGCAACCTGATCGCGCAAGCCACTGCACCAACGAGTCCATTATTATACCTATAATTCGAAAAAGTATTGCAAAAAGTTTTTACCTAACCAATTATGTTAAGTGCTTTATTGTAATTCATATTTAAATTTTAATCGGGTTCCGAGACCAAGTTAAATATTATCGTTCAACATTGTATGGAAGTTGTTCACGATAAAATTAATTTAGTACTCTTTGAACTGCCGCCGGCGTGCAAATGACTTTCGTTTGTTTCAGCCCTTACTGAGCTTCAGCATTGACTTAATTTAAAAAAATACTTATATTATTTTTTTCGAAATACGTGTCCGTTTATTTGAATTACTTCACAGTCCTTTCCTCTTTGTTGATAAAGAATAATTACATATTGAATATGGATAAAGTTACCAACATACGCGTTTATATATAGAACGTTTAACCGATGTTATAGTACTTTTTAAGTGATTTTAAAAAGCAATCGTGATAAATCGAATCAAAATCAAAATATTTGTCACATAGAGAAGGATTACATTAAAAAGTATAAAGATATAGGTGAGCAGTGAAACAGTGGCAACAAAGTCTCCGGCTAAGCACTGCACGGTAAAATACAACAGCAATACAAAAATTATATTAAAAGAGCGTTATTTAAACTCGCACCTTCTGGCATACCAATTCAGGTGCACATAGCACAGCCAAAGCTTGGGAACGATGAAAAGGAAGTTAATTGTATTGTAACCCTATACAATTATACTTAGATCTCATTATTATGTGTTACGTATTTTCAAAGTTATATTACTTATTAATTAGGTTAATTTTAGTAATTTTAGTATGCGTCGCGCTCAAAATAATGATCGCGTGAATTCGTGTGACGTCATCTTTGTCCTGTCATGTCAAATTGCGCCGCCCGCCAACAGCTCGCATAACGTTAACGACGCTAATGACGTCACGCGAGGCGCATTTGATCTGGAAAGCAACACCGCGTGGTGATATTTAAGAATCTTTGAAAAATTAACAAAATTTAAATTTAAAAAACAAAAAACTTTTCCCACTCTCAATGAGCTATCCTGGCTCTGTCCGACCTGTGCAAATTATCAGCACTATCTACTGTTACTTTATTAGTCAAAGGTCATACTCAGTTTTAACAAAAACGAGTACTTACATCATTATCATTTTATTTTTTTTCACAAATATCATGGACACAACAGGTAAAATTTGTGAGTGTGTTGGTTTGAACAAAGTAATATCTGGAACTACAAGTCCAAATCCGAAAATTCGTTTACTGATAAAATGCTACATGCCTTGCGGGTGGGTAACTTAGGCTATTTAAATGATTGAATGTTGTACGGAAAAATACGAAATCCACGTGAACGAAGACACGGAAAAAACAATTCGATAAAGATACACATCAATCAAATCAACCCTTCCACTGTATCCTGAGTCTCGCGGCAAACACAATGACAAATGCCGGACGTTAGCTCAACAGGGCGCTGTTAAACTACCGTTAGTCCGCGAGATACTTAATCGTGATGGATGAACCGGGCGTGTGCTGGATAGGGTTGTCGGCAGGCTTATTAAGTACCTAAAACAGCAACCAGTTGTTAATTTACAATTGCAGTTGATAAATTGGTATTTATTACGGATACAAATCGTTCAATGTATGTAAACTATTACATACATTTTAATCGCAAATGCACTAATGCCGGATCCCTATATTCTATCTGTCTGTTGTTTTGCTTACTGGAGTTAGAAATTTGACATAATTTGTATGGAACTTATGTCAAATTTTTATCTATAGTAGGCAAAACAACTGGTAAGTAGCTAGTAGACAAACAAGCTGCATTAGCAGTCGTTAACAACCACCAATTCGCACTGGGCCCGCGTGGTGGTTTATGGCCCGTTCTCCCTATCCATGCATAGGGAAGGCTCGTGCCCCAGCAGTGGGGACATAAAATGAGCTGATGATGATGATGATGAGGCAAAACAACAGAGAGATAGAATATAGGGAACCGGCTTAAGCGAGCGATAATTGAGCCATTTATGTCCGTAATACCTATTTATCAACCGCAACTAGAGCAGTCGCGTTGCAATTATACAATTAACAACTGGTTGTTTTTTTCGGTAATAAGTCTGCCATTGTAGAAGTGTCGGATGCTCGGGTTCACGCAAGAAATTGTGGTTCAAATTCAAATTGTACAAGAAATCCTCATAGCTTC
This sequence comes from Eudonia mercurella, assembly GCA_963082485.1. Classification (NCBI taxonomy): domain Eukaryota; kingdom Metazoa; phylum Arthropoda; class Insecta; order Lepidoptera; family Crambidae; genus Eudonia; species Eudonia mercurella. The sequence goes on from OY720038.1 coordinate 11,386,085, forward strand.
ATTATCGACTACTTTCGTGAATACACATAAGCCTATTAGCTGTCTGAATGGGTTACATTACATTAGATCACTGTCTAATCAGCTCATATCTACTCACTGTTGCGTATAGGTCTCCTCGTTTTTATTCATGGTGACTTATATTAGATTCAGTTTTTTAATTACGGAATTATTATGTAGGACGTTTGTTCACCAGGGCGCTGTTAAACTACAGTTAGTCCGCGAGATACTTAATCGTGATGAATGAACCGGGCTCGTGCTGGATAGGGTTGCCCTTTTTTGTGTTGTCCTTTTTTTGCTCTCCATGTTGTCAATCTAAGCCGAGGTCCTTGCCTTTATAGGCGCTCTCGAGTTCCGCTCACAACCCGATCCGAACTCCTCGGAGAATCTAAAAGGAGACGGGGGATACGTTTGCGTGATGCCATCCTTTCTAGAAACCCTCTGAGGGTGTTGCGATCACACGGTTTGAGGAACCTTTAAAGTTTCTCGCCGCTTAAAAACCGATACGATGTAAAGGCCAATAGCAATTTCTCTGCAAAAAAGGGGGTTGTTCGCTGCAGAAGCGTTGGTAGCCGAACGGTTACATGCTCAGGTTTAATGCGAGAAGTTGAGGTTCAATCTCCGTAGCGTCGTTAGATTACTTTATCTTAAGATCTGCCATAATTGATGAACATACATAAATCGGTTGAAATGTTTAAACACTTTTCAGGATTTTTTCGCAATGAAAATGTAAAATTTTTGCGATTATGTTACAATTCTGCGTCTTTCACCAGACCCGGATTGTCAGGTTTAAATAACCCGCTTGTGGATTTTTTTTCAACACTTCTACAAGATAATTGACCATATGACAACAGAAATCTAGATAGGTAGAACACCTGCTACGAATTCCTGAAATCTCAACAAATATTTACGAGGTATTTCTTATTATCAGGAACAAAAACAATGGGCATCCCTAATGGTGACGTATGTTTTACCTCGGTGTCTTCCTTATCTAAGCTAGCTCTAAAAACTTGTACAACTCCAGAAGCAGAAACGGTACAAATAAGAAACCCAGAAGGTAAGCTTGATACATACCGCGCTCGAGCAATGCACACAGACCCCTTGCACAGATTCGGATCTAGAAACAGTCCGAGCGCACAGCTGTTGCGAGTACATGAGCAAATACCCGAACAGAGTCCAAGCTCCTCAGAGCGCGCTGTCATAGGTGCACTACTACATAGCACAGCTTATGTGTGCGTGACTCGTACGTACTCACCGACGACGGGTTCAGTACGCGCCGCGAGAGGACAAACCGGTTTACACCGGCACAGCCAGCGGACAATCTCAGTGAGTGTCACTCGTGTTGCTTCATGTTGTGAACTGTGTTCGCTCGTAAAATAGTGTAATTATTTGAGGTTTTGTTATGTTTGATTGAAATTAAAGTGGTTTACTGTAAAATATGATTAATTACTGTACAGTGTGTATGAACAATGCCAGAAATATAAAAATATTGCCTATTTCACGTAGTTTCGCGAACACTTCGATCTTTAGCAAACATCATAAATATTGAAATCTTAGAACGTGTATAATGAATGACTGTACATTTGATCTGCCATGTGAATGTTTTCCAATTCAGTATTTAAAAAAGGCTTTATGTCAGATTAGAATTTATCTAAATCTGAAAAAAAAAACAAGTTATTGAAAAAGAAAAATAATAAAAAAAAATTTAGAGCTATTTATATGTGTATAAAAAATAAAATAAAATATTTTGTTTCATTTATCATATCGTCATGTGAGAACCCTACCAAAGTAGTTATACATTTTGCGTGCTCTATGGAAGCTTGGACTCTGTTCGGGTATTTTCTCATGTGCTCGCAACAGTGCTGCCACGGCAATAGTGTGCTGCGCTCGGACTGTTTCGAGATCTGAGTCTGTGCAAGGTGTCTATGTGTGAGTTGCTCGATCGCGTTTCTATGAAGCATACCTTCTGCAATCTCCTTATTTTGTGAAAACGGGCTCCACAATCCTAGACCCGTTATCATAGAAACCGTGATAGAATTGAACAATACTAGCCCTGTTATTTATAGCTTAATACTTTTCTCGATCTTGATACCTACCTTTGTTAAGGTAGTTGTAACAAAATATATCGAGATGATAAGGTTATGAATAGCAGAGAAAGCATTGATATAAAATAACTTACACGGATCTAATAAAAAAGTGGAGTCGTTATAGGACACATTTTCAATTATTATTTTTTGTTCTACATAAGTGTATACTGTGTGTTCTAATAATTATATTTAATTTCATTTCATAGCGTTTTTTTACACATTTATTATTTTTTATTTTATTTTGCCATTTCTTTACAGGCTTTACAGACTTTGCTTTACAGGGCTCCTAGACACAAGAATACTCAAACGTCTTAAATGTGTTAATAAAGCGAGTAGATCCGTAAAAGTTGTTTAATTTCAATGTGATGTTTGCGTTAACTTAAGAGAACAAAATAGAGATAGTTTTGTTAAATTCTTAGCTTTTCTTATAACTAGGCATTTACTTAGTACACGATAAACTGATCAATAAAACTTGTTACAGAATATGTAATTTAGTATTATCTTCGCCCTTTAAAATAAACATCTGTCTTAAAGTTCAAGCTAATCATATTTATTTTTATAAAAATATTGCCTGCCTACGGAGACTAAATATCTACATATAATCTTCAATTACTTACAAAAAACTTCAATATAGAACACTTACTAGCAGAAATGTATTACAAACTAAACAGTTACATACAAAATATGTATCTAACTTTCGCGCTCGTCTTCGCCCGCCTAGAACCTATACAGTTTGTCGGGAATCACCACAAATAAATTAAATTATCCCCAGATTGCCCTGGCATGGTGTAGTTATTTTATTTCTTTTAGATTTTTTTTAAATATGTTCAGATTTTTTTTAAATATGTTCATTAAATATTTATATAAAATAAAGTGAAAAAATTAAACGCCCACCCGACTCAGCCAGGAATCGGGTGATGTGATTGCGGAAGACCCAGGTTCGATTCCTGGCTGGGTCAGGTGGTCGTTTAATTTTTCCACTGTATTTTATATAAATATTTAATTCAGCTCAAGTGTAGCAATTAACACTTAAAAAATAAAAGTAAAAATATGTTCATTAGTTTCAGGTTCAACACTAAAAAAATAACCTTTGTAATAATATCAGTGTAGATATAGAAAAGTTGGAGTTGGAGTTGGAGTGGAGTTGGAGTTGTAGATATAGAAAAGTTGGAGTTGGAGTTAGAAAAGAGGAGCTCGATGGCGCAGTGGTCAACGCGCCCGGTCTGCGAGTACTGAGGTTAAGCAACTTTCGCAAAGGCCGGTCATCGGATGGGTGACCAAAAATTTATCATCTCGAGCTCCTCCGTGCTTCGGAAGGCACGTAAAGCCGTTGGTCCCGGCTGCATTAGCATGCAGTCGTTAACAATCACCAATCCGCACTGGGCCCGCGTGGTGGTTTATGGCCCGTTCTCCCTATCCATACATAGGGAAGGCTCGTGCCCCAGCAGTGGGGACATAAAATGAGCTGATGATGATGATAGAAACGTTAGAACTACTACTGTCTCAATATGTTAACACTACCGTACAACCAAAAATAAGTACCTAATCATTAGAAGCACAATTGAACTGAAATTACTACCATCATTTGCAATTTGACACTGTCGCGTCGCTGCTAAAAGTGTCAAAGTTAAAAACCGACCGTAAATTATAATCATATATGGTGTTTTAAAAAATATGACTCGTACATTAACGAAATTAGCTCCGCCATAGATAAGCACCCTCGCTATACATTACCTAGCTTATCACACCCTTATTTGTATTAGGGATCCGCACCTCAATCGAAAAACGATATGCGATTACGAAACCCCTGTGTAAATAACTTTGCTATGAGGGTTATGGTTATTGTACCAACTAATGTATTTGACAGTTTTTTTTTAAATATTTATTAATCCATTACCTATCTTATGATTAGTGTTAGTGGTGGTAACGCATCTCTTTGTTGCTTTACAAAAAAGTGCAACGCACTTCCAGCACATGTAGAATAGAACAGAATAAAATACTTTATTGTACACATAAAAAACATATACATGTTGACAAACAAATAAAATAAATAAAAATGGAGTCGTACAAAGGGCGGCCTTATCACTAAAAGCGGCACTTCCAGGCAACCTAGGCATGGTGTATGACATTGAATTCCCTCACAGAGCACAATCAAATATCTGTGTATTGGATCCTTCCTACGACGTAACAGCTTGTTTCTCCTTTCTTCAGTAATAGAAACCCCTAATTTATCGTAACTTACGATTGCTGGTCTTAGCACATGAGGAGATCAACTAATCAAAATGGCACCAATATTTATTTGATAAGATAAGTCAACGACACGGCGCTTATACTAGTACGTACAGAATTTTGAATGCTAAAGTTATGCTCACACTAGTTCGTACTGAGCTTTTCGCGCTCAAACTAGTCGGTATTTAAACTTTAACGCTAAAGTTATGCTCACACTAGTCAGTAGTACGGAACTCTCAAAACTCAAGTGGCTCACACTAACCCGTTCGTACCTTCGTTCGAGTAATAGAAACCACTAATTTGTCGTAATTTGCGATCGCGGATCTAATCGACGTAGGACGCGTGCGCGGGCGCACCTTGCGTATATTAACTACACTTCACTGTACTTCAACGTTCCTAATATTATAGTGCTACAACTGTACTGGCAGCGAACATGTTATTAAAACGTGTGTTGTTTTACTGACAAGTAATAATTTCTTTTTATAATTTATTTAAAATAATAGAAGTAATAAAATGCTCGTCTATGTTATTATAATTATGTATATATATATATATAATCTAAAAGGTTATAATAAGGTTATAGGCTTTCAACAAGGTGGACCGACGATCTGGTGAAGGTCGCGGGAAGCCGCTGGATGCGAACAGCACAAAACCGGTCGTTGTGGAGATCCTTGGGGGAGGCCTTTGTCCAGCAGTGGACGTCTTTTGGCTGAGATGATGATGATGATGATGATGATGATATAATCTAGATTGTTGAAAGATAAAGAATCGGAGAATATTGTCCGTCAGTGTAATAAAAACAAGTTTTAAATTAATCCGTAGGTAACGTTTATGTTTAATTTGAATATCTTTCGTCGTTGTCAGGTTATTTACCTACTTACAAGTTCTCTTTCGGTCTTTTTGATTAAAAACTAACTAATAATAGAGAAAAATCTTATGTTAAAATAGTCTACAGATTATTAAGAAAAATGAGAAGAAAAACATTAATTAACAACACACACAAAGACGATATTGACGAAATTTGGTGACTCGTTTCTTTGTCGCTCCTCCAAAAGATGGAATAATCTAACAGCACAAGTTTTCCCTCCTCCTTCCTATGATTAACAAACACCAATGATGATGATGATGACGATGATGATGATGATGATGATGCTGATGATAGTGCTGATGCTGATGATGATGATCATGATACTGCACTGGACAAGATCTCCATATTTTGAAATAAAGTCAACTCCATTGGTTCCCCATAACTGTAACTAAAAATAAAAAATACTAAAAATTTATCAAATTTCGTATTAGAGTATAATTATCCATAAAATATAGCTATTTCCGCGATACGAAATTACGGAGTACGAAAGCGAAAAATAACAGCTATTACAACGTAGATATGGTATGAAGGTGTGATTTACATAATTAGCATGGATCACTCTAAGTATAGGTTTTGGGCACTTTCTATTACCACACCTATTTTAATGTTCATAACGTTTTGTTTTGTGTATCATCAACGGCCTGAAAACGTCCCACTGTGCAGGGCTCTGGTCTTCTCACATGAATAGGACATGATGCGATCGGAGACACCACTGGCTGGTCCAATGCGGGTTATTTTGTTTCAACGACTGTATCTTTCGGGATCAACGGTCACCGTTCCTTGTAAAGAAGGAGCTGGAGATACTGTAGTTTGGTTACCTAAATTTTGTTTAACTTGCAATATAAAATGCCAAACGGCATAAGGGGGTGCAGCGCGGAATTTGAAAATTTACGTGTTTTTAAGTCACTGGTGCTAGGCGCTGAATAGGTCTTATACATTAAAAGGACTAGTGTAGGTTAGCTTAATCCTTTCACAAGGTCATGGTTGTCTTGGAATTTGAAACAAATACCCAGAAACTGCATAAACATTACGTAAAATAATGATATCTAAAAACTTATTTCTTCAGAAACTTTGTAAATATAGCCCAAATGAAACAATGATCCGACATCAAAATGTTTGTATTGATATTCCGCAGGTCACTGTTGTTTTATTTTTTAAAAACATGAATATGAAAATATTAAGACTTTTCTTATTTTTTACCCAAACGCCTATGATTTTACGAAAGTAAACATTGCTCTAATTAAATCACCAGCCTACTCTGTACAGATATTAGTGTGCGTGCGTATTCGTAGTCGTGCGCCGTTGTCACACCACTGCCACGCGCCGCTCGCTCGCTATCATAAAGAAACTTGAAACTCGCAGTTTTGCGTCCGCGCTGCACCCCCTATATGGCATACCGGAAGGCACACTAGCTGCGCCACTGAACTCCACTCACGAAGCATCAAGCATCCTTATCTTACCAGCTCGTATCTGAGTCCAAAGTGCTGTGTACAAGTTCTATCCACCATTCGGATAATAAAAATTCACAGATTTCGCAGTCCCCGCAAGAATCGGAGCATTAAAAATGAATACAACAATTTACGAAAAAAAAAAACATTTTATCTTAAATAACACAATTCCAACTTGCATGCACTTCTCGCCTGCATCCGCATCTTTTAACACCATTACCATGACGATCGGCCAATAACCAAAGAAGCTACACCCGTTTTTATACAATACCAAATCTAAAGGGACCACCTACCTACAGGTCACAATTATTAACCGATTTTTAAATTTTTTCGCCATTTTAAAGCTAATTTTTTCTTAAGTCGGTGGTTTTTTTTAAATTTTTACAATTTAGTATACAAACCCCCCAAAAACCCATTTTTTTACATTTTTCAAAATTCCGAAAAAAGTTTCCAGCCGATTTTCAAAATTCAAACGCTCACACGTGTCTCGATAAATTCCTCAACTCTTGGTACTATTTCCATCTTAATTCTCCCAAAATCCTCGGAGCTATGGCCAAAAATACATCTCAGGCGATTTGCATCTGATAACCATTTTCAATGGTAAAACAAGAATTTATGGCAGAATTGCTACTCATCTCGCTTGTCACCAAAATGCGCTGCTTTGGCCATACGATTCTCGTTTTCTTTAACGTGATCAAATGGCAAATAAAACACACGCAGCATCCAGTATTATATCGCATCATACTCTTCTCTTCATTCTCAAACACAGCATAATGCTTTATAAGCAAGTTTTTTTTGTTATTAAAATTCAATGGTGTATTGGCTAGGCCATTATCAACTTTTCCTCATGGTACTTCTCCGTTCACAGCATTCCGATCGGAACAAAAGCATTGCAATTGCAATAAAATAACGTCATCATCCGAGGCGAGTGAAAGGCCGAGCCGTCGAGCCGTCGAGCCGTCCGTAACTTACTCCAACTGATTTCAACACCATATTTTTCGTTAACAGAATTATTTCTTTCATATAAGTCTTGTCGTTCACTTAACTTTGCAGGATATTGTCTGCGATGTTTTTCATTGATATAATTTTATTATTGTTTATTTTGGTCTGCCAATTTACAGCGTTTGTATTGTATGGGTTGTCCTCATACCGTAATGACTGAACCATTCTAGAATTTTTAGAAAGCCACATTTTTTTTTAAATTAACGTATATCACTTCAACCAGGGAGACGCTCTAGAATTTTTCCACCGACTTTGAAAAGATACACAAGTGGCACTGTCCCCCTTACCTTCCTAGATTCTCCGAGGCGTTCGAAACGGTTGACGGGAGCAGAAAATGGGAGCGCATGAGTTTAAATACCGCATGTGTTGCGTATATGCGTAGCCGAGCTGTGAAAACGTGCGTCTTTGTCTACATTCGCCGCAGGGGGTGGCTCAAAGGAATGCAAGGAAGCATGCACTTACAATTTGTGTCTTTGCCCTCCAGAGTTTACGTTATTGCTGTGCAATCCGTTTCGTCATTTTTATTAGAGATTTTTTTTATATAATAAATACTCTGTTGCCAAATAAGCTACTTTTTTGGCTTCTATGGATCGCCTTGCCTGTCGATTAGTATTAATTAAATATTCTGAAGATTCGTACTACAGACGGAGTCAGGAGTAATAATACATACATAGCGTTTCTCTTCGTCTCGTTTTCGAACTGACTGATGAAAAGCCATTGGTCCCGATTGTTATCGTAGGATTTCAGTCGTTTATACCCACCAAACCGCATTGGGTAAGCTCGTTAAATTATAGCTAATAGCCAATTTTAGACCGATCTTGTGGATACATCCAATAGCACTTAACAAGACTTTGTAAATAGAACAGGTCACGTATATATATAATAGTTTACAATTCCACTGCTAGGCAAAGGCCCCCATCAATAAATCAAGTCATATTTTTTTATCGCTCAGACACATTTTGTTTGCACCGGTCAAGTGGACGACATGGCTTTGGGCTATAACAAAGCTAGGATACACTATCCTAGCGCCTATCTAAGGTCGGAGTGCATATCGTGCCCATTTTTCACAAACACCTGGCTCTCCGGTGAAAATATCACGAATGCTTTAGTTGCCACGAAGAAATGTTTGTTTAAATGCTCTTTGTTGTCTTTCTTTGTGCAACTCTGCGGCAAAGGGATTGTTGGCATTAGATAGAACGCGTCGTGGCGCTGGGAGAATAAATACTTTTGCTTGAGCAAAAAAGACAAATGCAAAAACTGCGTTTTAAGAGAATAAATACGTGCAGTGTTGACTTTTTGTTTAAATTGGCTTATCACTTTAAGGGTGCGCCGACCAAAAAATGCCAAAAATGCAGTCACGGTTATAATTAGTACATAATTGAAAATACTATCGTATTAAATAAACAAAATATATATATTTAGTATCAAAGGGAACGTGTTTACAATTAGTCCGATCCATAAATTCATAACACACTATAGTCTTTTCTACAATATTAGTTAAAGTTGGGCTAAAATAATAAAAACGAGTGGCGGCGTTTAGTTGATATCTTATAGTTTATCTAAATTATTGTACCTCTGATTTTGTCTAAACAATCACCAATGGTCTAAACTACAAATCGTCCGTCTCACATTTTCGATTTATCGAGCGGTTTTTTTAATTATTATTTTTTAAATTAACACGTTTAATTCCCCTTACAAAATTAGTATGGCCGCGCGGCATCAAATAAATATGGACGAAGACATCTCAAATAAAATATATGACACTTGTCACTTATATACATCATCATCATCATCATCATCATCAGCCTACACACGTCCACTGCTGGACATAGGCCTCTCCAAGTGCACGCCATTGAACACGATCCGCGGCTACTCTCATCCAGCTCTTGCCAGCCACCATGCCATAATATACGTACTCGTAAATATTTCCATATTCGTTGTTGGTACAGATTTTATTGTAAATGCATATTTTACCGAACTACGGTTAAGCAAACGTTCAATCTTAAACCCTAAATCTATGAAATTTACGTTTAAATTTATGTAGAAGATTCACTAAAAATAAACAATAATAAGAATTAAGAAAATCATTCCTTTTTTTGGTGGTGCGACAAAGAAATGATTCACACAATTTTCTTCGTTCGCGCTGGTATTTGCACCATTCCTGTTTCGTTTCCTATAACCCACAAGCCAAATACTACCACAATTGCAAATTGTTTTCAGCGTATTCCGCGTAGGCGTATTATACCGTAACAGTTCGAATGTTGGAATACCTGTCGGACTCGCTCGCTATATGCCGCAACTCCAATAAACTTAATATCACCTATCTCCGCCACGAAGTTGCCGACTGCATAGCTTATTGACTTACACCAACTTACATTAAATAATGCTTCCATAAACTGCAAACTGTCGCGCTCGTGCCATACAACACCGCGAGCAGGAAGTTTGATGTTGGATCGAGAGATTATGCAAACTGTAGCGAGCACTCGATAACAAGATATCTATTGTTGAGTTTGAAACAGATGCTCTAGACTGTTTTGAAAGCATGAAAGCATTAAATAAAACCTAAACCCGATTAGATTTAGTTTATTGATTGTGTGTAAAAGATTTAACGAGCAATTCATGAAGATGACCACAAATGTAGTCATGACAGTAAGTTTAATAAAGAATATTAGTATTACTAACATAATTATTAACCGTGATGATCATACAACGCTAACACATTTCTTTCATATATGCACAACACTTGAGTTACGCAAAAAACAAATCCAAAAAAATTGCATAAAGCATTTTTGTACAGACAGAACAGAAAATAGTTTAAATCTCTAATTTTGTAACATAATTTTCCATAAATAATGTTTATTTAATATATTGTTGGCCTTTCTTAACATAAAATAGTTAATGTTATGGCAAGACACATCGCTATAATTAGCGAACGGTATGACATGTGTCAACATCGCTACGCATGACTTAAGTTTCAGAAAACCTAAACCGCTAAACAATTCCGTGTACAATACAAATTGTGCAATAAATAACACATGACTTACTACTCACTGTTACATTACTGTTGACAGCGAAACAGGTTTCATTAATCATTTGTATCGGTCTTAATAAGTCATCCACTCGAGACGGAAGCGTGCGATTTTGTTATAAGTCTTCGCACTACACTGCTGGTTAGGGTTGATTGGCGTCAATATTTTATTAAAATAATGATAATATCTAACTCAGGAACCATTATTCTTTGTTTTAATTAAACTTAATTTTTAATTTTAGAATATCAGTTTTAAAATACTTGTGTTTTTTCAAGTTCTTATACGACACATAATAGCGGCTGTTGGTTTTATTGCAGTTAAATCAAATGAATAAAAACGCAATAAAAACGTTTACTTCGGCAATAACAACCCTTTTATAGACATAAGCAGGAATAGAAAAGATACATATTTATTTGCGATGAGTGTATGTAAAATATCAGGTGTTACATTTAAATAAACGTTTTATGATACTGAACCATATACCGTACAAAATAAAGTTTGACTTACTGTAGATCAACTATTGTGTTAGCCCTAAAATAAGCCGACACTCTCGAATAAAGTTGACGCAAACAGCCAGGAAGTTTCAACAACAGTCAGCATTGGGCCCTAGTTTTGACTAAGTTTATTGTTGGACGATGAATAATGCCAACTCCTTACACACAGACAGATTTTGTTTATTTGCCACGCTATGTGACGTGTATTGAAAAACTGGTCCTTCGAACCAGGATAATGTTGGACCTAATTTGGATCAGAATAAGAGATCGTACATCCTACAGATATGACAAGACATAAAGGCATATTTAATACTACCATTCAATAACTAATATTGTAATAAATATTACCTTTGCTAGAGATGTAAATTTAAAGCAGGGGGTCGACCGCCTAACACTCTCGCTTTCGATCGCTTTGAAGGCGAGGCGAGGAGGAGGCGTCGTCTTGTCATTTCGAAAGCAATATCGAAAGCTATAGCCTATAGCTTTTGATATTATTCGATATTATATTAGAAAGCGAGGCGAGGGCTTCGCCTACAAAGCGATCGAAAGCGAGAGTGTTACGCGGTTGGGGGGCAGATCTGTCGCTTTCAACAATCTACTTGATTTGCTTTAGCACACCGCCTAATCCACGTATTTACTAAAAGCATTCTCTAACGTAACTGGATAACTCTTAATGGCTTTAAATATTAGCTCTAGGCAACTGTTAAATGTTTTGGCTTCAGAATGAGGTGAATCCTTAAATTCGTGAAAACGTGTATGGCATGGCTTCGGTGATTTGGCTTGTGTACCAGTAGAATTGCCGTCAAATACCTGCCTATATTAGTCACCAGCCTTATATTTGACCAAAGACCTTCTGCCCAAATAGCTTCTTAAGCAAACCTTTTACTATTTAATAAATCGTTTGAATACAAAGTGATGTAGCGGTAACATGTTAATCTTTGTTATTGGTTCATGTTGTAAACTCCTTGCCATGCATCAGCATCTACAGGTATATGTACATGAGTACTGATTATTAATGAATGATGCCGTAATTTTCACATAACGTTGCCTTTTTCGTCTTAGGAAATGGTGAACGTATTGATATGTAACGTGTGAATTATATTTGCATCGTAGATACATAGGTAAGAACATTCTAGTCATGCTAAGGTACTACACTCATATAACCTACGTTCTTCTAAAAAGTTCATCCATGCAATAAGTTAGCGAAATAAGTATTATGAAAAAAAAAGCAATTAACTACGTTTTTTAATATACTTCCGGCGTTCTTGTCTTCGGTCCATGCTACTCAACCACTAATCAACAAGATACTGGAACACACATCGTGGTCCCCTCTGGTTTCTCTCTTGGACGAGGCCAAGGCCGCCTGGAGTGCAGCTTGCCCAAATTCCGAATATCCTACAAACACCTCTTCCCAAAGGCTTTGGGACGAGCCTCTTTGCGGACTGTTGCGTAATAACTGCAGAGTGCGCCCGCCTCTTAGCTGTAGGGAAATGGAGTCAGGTCTTTGGTTGCAGGCGTTACCCTCTCCTAATACGGGTACTCTGCTGGACCGCAGTACTTTTCGCCTTGCCACTGCGTTGCTGTCTTGCGTTTTCGCGGCCCCAGTATCGTCCCTCATCGATGTCGTTGCGGCGCGCCCGTGGGCAGCCTCGGTCACCACGCGCTGTCCTGTACTAGAAGTGCTGGTCATTTTGCTCGTCATCATAACCTGAATGACATCATTCGACGGGCTCTTGTCACCGTTGGAGTACCAGTGGTACTCGAACCCTCCGGTCTAGCACGTGATGATGGCAAAAGATCGGACGGCATGACCCTAGTTCCTTGGAGGGTGGGACGGGCTCTGGTATGAGATGCTACTTGTGTCGACACGCTTGCACCGTCCCACATTCCAAGTACCAATCACATTCCGAGAACCTGACTGGGGATCTCATATTTGAGCCGTTTGAGGGAGAGACATTAGGTCCATGGGGCCCGGGTGCTCACAAACTCTTTAAAGATATTTCTATAAAATTAATATAATAGAAACCACTCAGGACCCCAGAGCTAGCAACTACTTGGGCCAGCGTATAAGCATTGCTATCCAACGTGGCAATGCTGCTAGCTTACTGGGCACTCTGCTTGATGGGGATGATTTGGGGCAATTTTTTTATTTATAGTTAAAAGTAGTTATAGTTTATAGTTTTTTATAAGTTTAATTTTAAGTAGTTCAATTATTATCTTGTTATTGTCTCTATAAAATAAAATAAAACAAAATAAAATAGTTAAGATTTTAAATTCTCGAACTGGTACATAGTTAACTGCTAATACAATATTTATATGTAAGTATCTATAAGTATCTATACGTTTATAAAAAGCTTGCCCACTCTTGAAATTTATAAAAAATAAAGATCTTTTCTAAACTAGATACTATTAATGCCTCCTTCTCAAAGTAATAATGAAATAACGACAACGAGACAAGCTCTAAAATATTATAAGGTTAAAAATAATAATTTTGTGTTAGTATATTAATGTTGTAAGTTGATTGAAACTATAGATACAAAATGTGCAACCACTACAGGAAGTACCAATTCACTTAAATTGAAAGCCTCCTTCAAAATACAAGTACAAACTGAAGATGACGAACGAAACGCCTGCTTTGCATAGAAATAATAGTAAAGTTGCTTTTCCACATAGACGTGCGACTATCTCCCTCCGAATTCCCCTAGCAGGAACTCCTTTGTTGAGATTCACACTTCGCCAGACACTTTTTAAAAGGCTTTGTGGCTGAAGTGAGGGTGTCGCACGCTCTCATTGTCGTCACAGACAGTATTTAAGTGCTTCCCTCTTCTTGTTTTGCGGGTGGAATTAGCTTTGCATTACAATAAAAACGGCGTAATAATAATGCTTGATTCGAGCACTGACATAATATACAGGATAATTTTTTTTACCAGTGCACAAATTCTCTGGAGCTACTCAGAATCGGTAGGTAAACAACTTTGTATGGGTTGAAATATGTCAAAAATTTTGAGACTCTTCATACAAATCAGGCTAATCAAGTGTTCGCTAAAGTATGGGAAGTCCAAATTTTTTTGACATATTTCAACCCATGTTACTATGAGAAAGTTGTTTACATACCGATTCTGAGTAACTCCAGAGAATTTGCGCACTGGTAAAAAAATTATCCTGTATACAGTAATATCCTACAACTCCTTTTTTAACTTCAATATCGGAAACGTATAAAGGCTTTTATCGATACATAAGATACTAAAACCACAACGTGGGCTTTATGTAGTTTGAGGTTTTTCTACAACGATTAACAACGATTAACGACACAGTGGTGGTTAGACAGACTTAGAACATGAGGACTTGTTGTAAGTCTATGTCTGGCTAATTAACAAAACCGTCCAAAAAATTGTACCCTTCGCTCGGTATCGAAACTGTGCTTTTACCACAAAGATGCCGTAACAGACCATTGATAGGGATCACAATATAACTTTTCTATCAATATCAAACTTTCTGAGTTTTAAGTTTTGCAAATATCGAATAGTCGATATTTGCAAAACTGACAGTGATTTAAATGAAACAACTTTTACGGATCTACTCGCGTTTATTTTGTGTTTGTGTGTTTGTGACAGTGATTATTATTACTGTTAGTTTTCAAGCACATGTTTGAAAGCTAACAGTGTTGCTAACAGATTGTCATTAATATCACATCCTTTTCCAATGCTCGTCTGTCTTTTGTATATGCTTAAACTTCATTCTCTCTACCTCACATTCATATTTCGAAACAAAATAGGGTTGTCCATATGGCTGACTAAGCTCGTGCGACGCAACGTTTCAACTGCTTCCAATAATGTATCAATCAAACAACCGAATTCATTTTGACATCCATTTCAAAACATGCCAACCAGATTTATTTTTGCTCCACCAGTTTCGCATCTATCGATACAAAATCTGTGGTCGGTTCGTCTGTCTGTCTGTTGTCGAGGTCGTTTGTCGAGTGTATGTCATGCGCGAGAGCATGTGACCGTTATCGATCCTGTAATTCGATCGTCAATGTTATTAAAACACAACCTCTGATCACATCATCTGTGTATTATACGGAGAAACAGATGCTATAATTTAATAAAACTACATTGATTTCAAGTCTAAAACTATATAAATATGTATACATCTTTTTGATAAAAGAAGATTTTTTGCTGTTGACCACATATAAACTATGGTTTCTCAAACCGCGGTGAACTCCCAGAGATATTTAGTGGCTGGCATCACCCGAACGTGTCCTCACACCTTATACAGATTCTTCTATCCGTTTAATCTAAATCTAAAGGCTAGGAACTTGGCTCGAGTTGGCATCGTCATGGGATATTAGACAAGGGATAGCACCACAATCCATCTGATGTAGTAGTAGCAGCAGTAGAAATGGAGTCTAAATGCGATGACAGCTCTAGGAGCATGGTGTGTGTGTGTGTGTGTGACATAAGCCCACATGACGTTGGTAACCCGCAAAATCTTCCATCACGTTTGAACGACCCCATGTTAAAGAAGATAGAGATTACCTCGGTTCCATTATTTAATGTGCGGTAAAAAAAAAGAATCTTCAAATTGCTTTGTTCGCTATGAAATAACATTACATTAAATAGATTGTCGCCCATTGGACACTGCTTATATTCACGAACAGCAGTTATAATTCTGTCCCAGAAATGTAATGGGGTGTAGGAATGGAATCACCGGAATTAATTCAAGATTAAACAATCTTAAGGGTTAGACCTTGGAACTTCAATTGGAGGGTTTGATACAATTGGACGGAGTTCTGAATCGTTTTTGACGTTTGTTTAAACTTTGTATATAATAATGTAATGTCGCACGTGAAAATGTCGGTAAGAATAAGAATGGTAAAATTTTTTACACCAATTAGATTGTCTTATTAAGAGCTACACAGATGTCTCCGAATATTAATTTCAAGGGATCTCACGCTACATATTTTTACTTTTTATTTCGATATTCCCAACCCTTTAACGTTGGTACTGGCATTATGTCCTGCTCCCACAGACTTCCGACTCCCGAACACATGTTCGCTTGCTTCAAAAATTTTGAACACTGAAAACTTTTTCGAATATTCCAATAGAAAAAAAAACAGTCACCCAGTCGTTAATTAAGGGTCGCGCTTTTGTAGAAATTTTTGGAAGTTCTCTCGAAAGTTTGCTCGGCGACGTGGATCGGACGAGCGGACAGAAGCGCGATTCTGTTTAGAAGTCATTAATTGGACAAGTTGTTCGATTTCGATTGGATTCGCTCGGTGATTTTTCGCGGGGGTCACCAGTTGAGTGTTAAATTGATTCTTTTGCTTTCACTATTGCGATTGGAAATGCCACTGATTATGGCCAGAAAGACTATATTTAACTAATTGAAATTTGTTTGTATCGGTACAATACAAACATATCGTAAAAGAAATTCATAATTCTAAAATTTTAAGAGTTAAAAAAGTTGCTCTTCTGTTCTTTTGTAATATATTGTATTGCATTTTATGTTATATTAATCTAGTACTCCTAACGTTTGCAAGCACATATCAACAACAAAGCCTTGATTGTAATATAGCAAATTATAAATATTTATAGGTAATGTCTGACTGACTGATGCAACCACATGGTCTGCGGATGCAACATAGCACAACTCAAACGGCTAGACTAAAATGACTGAATTTCTGCAGAGGAACTCCTTATACTCGTATGAAGTAGGCAATTGAAAGGTTTCCCAAAATTCCATAGATTCACTCGTTTCATTTTCCTAACAGCAATGACATTGTAGTAATACTGATTTAAAAGCTCATGGCAAGCTCCCTATACCTTTTGAATGCTGTATCGTTATAGATACGAAGTAATAAACAATGTTCTTGCTCACAACATTTAGAATCATTTAGTTCGAAACAATAGAAATGAAAAAACACTTCACATCTCACAAGAGTGTGTGCAAGTTAATTGATAATACAATTAACTTGATTTATACGACACCAAAGACATATGGTTAATTTCACGGTTATGGAGACTGCGTTTAATTTTGGTGGCAACATGAGAATGTGCTTTAATGATTAGAGTAATGTTAACTGTATTTAACACTTGCATTATCTTATCACAAACACTTGTTTTTAAAACATCTTTTCTTTTACATATTCTACGTATAATTATATATTAATATTAATTAAGTAAGTATCATTTAATTGAAAGTTTTCAGGCCATCACCATTTAGTGATATCTTCATTCAGAGTACAAAAACTTCCTCCGGTCCTATGTAGCCTTTTTAACGGCTGACGACTTTTTGCAATTTGTACATAAATATTTCTATTATTCTGGAATTTATTGTCATTTACATACATATTTATTTTCAATGTATTCTTGGATTCTATAAAACATTTTTCTGTGAACCAAGCTTTAGCTGAATTATGGAAACTTGTAAATTTTCAGAAGATCTGGCAATTTATTGTAAATGTTACTTATAATATTAGTTAGAAAAATGAATATCCTCTCATGTATGAAATGTGAGAATTAAATTAAATTATGATAAAAACTCAAAAGTGTCGGTAAATGCTAATAGCCTCTATTAGTATGCGAGAATTAAGACAAAGGACCTATTAAGCTGTAAGTGATGATAATTCTGTAAAAATAAAGAAGTCTTTAACCCCCAACTGAGTTGAGGTGTTTGCATAGTGACTTGTGCAAAGGAGACACGCACGTGTTGTAAAAGCCACATCCGTAATAAAAGCTGTCTGTCGCCTAAAATAGCCTCAACATATGCGATCGTTCAAGTTAAGCTACTATTGCAATGCTTTTTTAAAGGATGGGTGACCGAACTAAACATTTTCTCTAGTTCCACCACGCTTTAGATGGCAACCTATTCACTGAGGAACTGGCTATCCATACAACAATGCTTCTAACGTAAGCGTTATTTTTTTTATAAAAGAAGGAGGCAAACGAGCAGGCGGGTCACCTGATGGAGAGTAATTACCGCCGCCCATGGACACCCGCAAACCCAGAAGAATCGCAGACGCGTTGCCGGCCTTTAAGAACGAAATAGGCTCGTTTCTTGAAGATCCCAAGGTCGTAACGGTCCGGAAATACCGCCGCCGAGAGCTGGTTCCACAATACTGTAGTTCGAGGCAAGAAATTTCGTGAAAAACGCACAGTAGTAGACCGCCATCCATCAAGGTGATGTGGATGGAATGACAGTCGATTGCGTGTAGCGCGGTGAAGGAAAGCAGCGGCAGGGATCAAGCCGAACAATTCCTCAGAACACCCCCCGTGATATATGCGGTACAATATACAAAGAGACGCAACGTCTCTCTGAAGAGCCAGTGGATCGAGCCGACCTGAAATAACCATGTCGTCGACAATTCGAGCAGCTCTGCGTTAAATGCGGTCAAATGGAAGGAGTTGGTACTGGGGTGCTCCAGCCCAAAGAGGGAGCAGTTTTTCATATGCGGCCTGATTTGTGCTTTGTACAGTTGTAAGCGGTGGGCCGGCATGAAATACTGACTCGCTCTATTAAACACACCCAGATTTTTCGAAGGTAATTTAGCTTTACCTTCCAAATAACCCAGAAACTGAACGTCACTCGAAATATCGACGCCAAGGATCCCAATAGTCGGGTTGATATCAAGGGGAGCTCCCTCAAAGTTCAGAGGTACGATAAAGGGATGTTTTTTCGCGGTAAATGCGCCAACTTGTGTTTTGGAGGGCTTAAAGTGGACTAGGTTACGTCGGCCCCAATTCGAGATATGACTTAACATGTTCTTGATGTCAGTCACAAGTTTATTCCGGCTCTCGATGACGCTTTCCAGATAAATATTTGCTCGTCCAGTGTAGAGCGTATCCCCAGTACTGTCGTCCGCATATCAATTAATGTTGTTGTTATGCAACATGCCATTAATATGCAGAGGAAACAGAGTAGTGGATAACACACACCCCTGCGGGACTCCAGCACTCACGGGCTTCATGTCAGAGCGCGAGCCATCGACTACGACTTTTGCTACGCCCAGCAAGAAAGCGAACGATTTTTTTTGGAGATAGTTTGCTGATTGCCTCAGTTTGACACGCGACACACCCGCGATAGATATAAATAAGATGATACTCGTAGCTAGCCAGCCGGTCTTAGGAAACTTAACATTTATTCCATAAAACAATCATATCGTATTGGAAATAAACATATACATAATTTATAAAACAAGAATTAAAAAAAAAAATAAGATTAATCATTAGAATGAAATTAATTTAAATAAGCCGTGCGTTAACTATTACGAGTATTAATTATAATTATTCATATCATCGGTCATTTAAATATTCATCAACTGAGTAAAAACATTTTTCCAATAATAATGATTTCAGTTTATCTTGAAATTTGTATTGCATATAAATGGTTTTCAACTCAATAGGCAAAGCATTAAATAGTTTGATGGCTTGCAATCTTACACAGTGATCTTAAAAGCCCAACTGCAAACAATTTCGACATATTACAAAAACACAAATGTTGAAAAAATTTCCACGAGCAGGATTTGAACCTGCCCCCTTCTGACATACCGGGTCAGGCGCTCTCCCAATTGAGCTATCGTGGTTCTAACCAGCCCACCGAAATTATTCAACACTATTTACTTTTTTTACTTTGAAAATCCAAAGGCGCCCATTTAATGTCAACACTACCGTCGTTAACATCCGATCATAATATTTTACAAATACTAAAGATCAGTTAAGAAGTAGGCAAGCAATTTATAAAATTTGCGTTAAAATTATATAAACAAAACAAAAACAATTTCGACATAGTTATGGTAGTAGTATCTAGCCAGGCAGACGTAGAACAAGCCCTTCCACAAACCAAACTCAATACACTATGAAATCGTATTATAGTAACAAAATAATTTAAAAACATCGGTAGCCTAACGGATCCATTCCGAGTTGAATGCAAGAAATCGTGATTCAATCCCCTTAGGTCCGTTACACTGATGACGTGATCCCATACCTTACATAAGCATATTGGCTTTCTAGGTAAGTTATAAGGATTGTTATTTAACGTGTTAATAGTGTATTAATTATAATGTTTAAAATACATTCCCCATGTTACCGGTAGGGTTGCCACACTGTTAAAAACAGTATTATACTGTTTTTCACCTCATTATACTTTTTAATGTTTGACAAAAAATATACCAACTGCTTTCTACGTCTTTTGTATGAATGAATTTATAAATTGATAAGATTTGCGAGAAACAGTAAGAAATATGTATTTAAAAAAAAAATCATAAATAAAATACTGATATTTTGTCTAAAATACTGTTTATTTTCTTTCTGCTACCCTAATATACTTTATTTCTTGCAAAAACAAGTTGTCAACCCTAGTTACCGGGGGCTAGTGCGAGTTTTGATTACTATCCGTATTCATTCGATTACGAAAAGGAAAATTTGTAAGTATACCAACATTTTTACTCTTCTCCTATGTCGCCAGGAGGCGCTGCTTCAATGCCATACTAATTTTCGTTTTCGAATGTCAAATAAGCACCCAGACTCATATTGTAGCAGTTAGAACACCAAAGCTGCAGGCGGCATGTAATTTTATAACACAATTTACACAATGCTTAGCAACAACGACCTAGGTCGACATAGCGGGTCGACCATATGTCCATTTGTCAGCAACAAGCAGCTGCGTATCAAATATTCAGACCGCATACAAATGCAGTTTGCACATATGCAGTGCAGTGGGCACCATATGATTCATAGGATTCTGTGTATTCTTATCGAGGTTCGTGCTGATATGGACGGATTATGGACAGCTCAAATAAGTTTTGAAGCGTTTGAAGTCTCTATGTTGATATAGCTTATGTGGAAGTGTAGAAGTAGTCGTTTTTAGACCTTATTGCATTAGCAACAAGAAGTTTTATTAACTCATAACGGGGAACCCCTTGGCTCTTATCTTAATTGATTATTAGTGTTATTAGAAAGTGACGATGAAGTCGAGAAGGCGGCAACGCGCACTTCACCCTCAACCTTCACTATTTACACAGTATTGAAGAATTGGCTATCTTAACTCTGTCAAAACACAACAATGTTACTAAAATTGTTGTTATAGCGACAGAGTCAGACAATTTAGCTAGATAAGTGGATTTAGAACAAGTCCTATTACCATTTTAACAGAGTACAATATGTACTATCCGCTGGGAATCGAACCTGGGTCATCTGCGTTCTGTCTGCGTCGGACATTGGTGGTCATCCACTAAACTAAAGAGGCGGTTAAAATTGATCAAGTAATCCAAACAAGATTTTATAGATTTAGTTAATTACAAAAGTCTGCAATCTAATATAATATCACAATTTATATTTGAGACAACATTTGAAAAATAAAAACAAAGTTTAGATACCCATCTAAAAGCCGAAAGGAAATTGATTTAAAAGTTTCTCAAAACGCTACTAGCTTGATTATATGCTTCCCGCAACTCTTATTATGTAAATAACCGACAATTTACATATTGATCGCCCAAGAACAAAGTGTATGTTTTTCTTTCATAAGGTCAATATTATACTGCGGTTTTCTGACGCGCTAAAAAAAGGGTTATTATAATACTTGCGTTGTTAGTTGTTAACGACGACAAATTGAAAAACAACAAACATTTTATCAGTGGCGGAACATCTGCCAATCAAGAATTACACCAGATAACAAAGGGTACCCTTCATCGCCGAAATTACGGACAGACGAAAAACAAACAAACTCTGATTGAGTGCCGAAAACCAGTTATAGTGGATTAAAAGTAGGGGAGATTTAATTCGGAAAACCATTCCGGCCATAACGTTTAGCGCGCGGGGAGTAGAGAATGGTCAGTTAATTGAGCTATAAATCACCGACTCGAACCTTTATTAACAGACGGAGTTCCGCCGCTGACCGGCAGATGGGGTTGGCCCGCGCACTTTTGTTTATATTCATAACTGCGTTAAATCGCCTGACGATAATAACCGGTTCACTTCAGATCTGAATGCGCCTGTCACCGTTTATCAAGCGCCTTTGAATATCTCAATATTAATAGTTTGGTCTCGTGCTGATAATGCTCGTTAATTACGGACAAAACCACTCGTAACTTTTATTATTCGTTAAAGTCAATAAGGATTATGTTTTTAACTGGCAGCTTGAACAGATAATACTCTTTGCTGTAATCAAATTCATTCAATAGGCAGATTAATTCTTATAAGAATACTCTTTCTATTATAAATAATACAGGCTGACCAAACCTAATCGGGCTTTCTGAAACTGTAAGAGATAGGGAAAATTGGAAAAAACCATGATGACGATTATAAAGTTAAGTCACAGAATAAGTACCTAATTAAGTTTTGCAACCCAGAATCGAATAGATTGCAATCATTCAAATACCTATTTCTGCCATCAAACAGCATTATTTACTTCTTGGAGGTGATCTTTGAACCTCTTTTGATCTTAGAATTGAAAGTGACTTGAACACTACGAAATATAATAATGTTTGTATTCAACTTGATTACTAAGATACATACGCAACATACCGTTCGAGAATTTTAAAATGCTCGAGAAAGAAGAAGGAGTCCTTCTAATTGATAACACAACGTGAAAATTAGTCACCGTTTCAAAAATAGCACTCCTGGTTTAAAAAATCGTAACATTTATATTACTTGACATCGCTGGCCAGTTTGAAATTAAACGGCAAATAAAAACCGCCTTAAATGTGTCAGACAGTTTATCCATAATTTTGGCTCTGTAAAACGATGTCAAAGTAAATGCTAATACACAATTTTAGAAGTAGTATAACTGGCCCTGAGTATTTAAATATACTATATAAATATAAATATATAAATATATTTAAATATACTATAGCCTGAAATCTTTCAGCGTGTTTTCCAAATGAGTGCGTGTTTGCGCTAATGAATATAAATGAGCCGTGATGGGGGGCGAATTAAGGAGATGAGAAAGGTGACCCTGAAAGGTCACGCTTCCTTGTTTATGAAGAACTAGCCTTTCTCCGCGACTTCGTTCGCGTGACACCGTCAGGTAGGTACCACTTAAAGGATTAGGGTCTAGTGATCCCAGTATTCAAAATAGGGGTCAGCGCAATTGATTTTTGAATAGATTTTCAACAATTTTTGAATTTTCTGAGTGGTAGAGCCACGCTACGTTGCAGCACGAAATGGGCCGGGTCGCCCGGCGTAATACCACCCTCTCACAGAATATCGGCGTGAAACAATGGCAAGTGTTTCGTCCGGTGAGTGAAAATACCGGAGGCACATCTCTCACCCCTCCCCCTTCCCAATTCCTACTACATATCTCCTCAAGATCCAACTCCTTCCTCAAGGCTGGCAACGCATCTATCTGCGATTACTTTGGTTTTGCGGGTGTCCATTGGCGGCGGTGATTACTTTCCATCAAGTGACCCGCCTGCTCGTTTGCCTAAAAATTAAAAAAAATTGAACAGAATTACAGACCAACTGCTTCCTATCCGTCATCCAGTAAAATGTCAATCATCATCATCATCATCATCATCATCATCATCATCATCGTCATCATCTTAGCTAAAAGACGTCCACTGCTGGGCAAAGGCCTCCCCCAAGGATCTTCACAACGACCGGTTTTGTGCTGCTCGCATCCGGCGGTTTCCCGCGACCTTTACCTGATCGTCGGTCCACCTTGTTAGAGGCCTGCCCACATTGAGCTTAGCAACTCTTCGGGCTATGTCGGCAACCTTTGTTCTTCTTCGGATGTCCTCATTTCTGATTCGATTACGCAGAGAAACCCTGATTAAAACCATCTCCATTTTATTATTTTTGGAGACAAAAACTTATGGCGATAACTGGGTTACGTCGAGCACTGGTGCCACCACGTTACCAAGTTCTTGCCGCCCCCAAATTTTGATTACACAGTAAGAGCGATTAGGCGATTACGTAGACTTGATGTCGTGTACCTATAACATATTGTCTCAATCTATTTCAAGCACCAGTCTTCACAACAATTAATTTGAAACTTGCAAAGTTTAGAAATGTTAAGTAAAGGTACGTCCAGACTATAGGACAAAACATGTTAAATAGCATAGTTATGTATAAAACATATTTTATTAGAGTGGACCTGTGTGGACGATAAGTGTCAATAAAACAGCCTTATATCTTATAGTTTTGTAACATGTTATATAAATAAGTTATATAGTTTTATTATTTTATTATTATTTTTAAAACTGCAACTAAAAATTACAACAACATTACAAAAAAAATTGTGTTTTGTTTTTGTTTTTTTTTTTTTTAAATATCTTTCACTAATATATTTGAGTTCATAGTTGGTACTCGGTACACAATCTGTTTGTAACAGTGTTCCAAGTGCTTTATTTGATTTCAATACAATTTTTGTAGAGGATCGAAAAAGCGCCACCAAATCACGCGTTGATTGCGCAAGTACGCCAGCTTCGTTGGTTCTTCCGCTTAAAATTAAAAAAAAAATGTTTTTATTTTCGGACAATCTGTAATTTTATATCTGGCAAACGTTGCTTTTTTTTAAATGCATTGTCTTGTAAAGTAAAGAGGCGCTGTCGATTAACAGTATTTTTTAAAATGAGTTCCCAATAACGACAACGACGCAAGGCTAGCCACTCCACTACCTATACATAAACATTATAATGGTAATTTAAAAGTAAAAACAAAATAAAATAAAAGATTATATAAAACGTTTCCAGTGAAACGCGGAGTTCGCGTCTCATTAAGTTGCATAGAATTTATGCGGCATATAAAATAATATAGCCATTTTCCTTTAAGGGAGAATGAAATAAAAAGTTGGACTTTTATTCCGTTGGACGTAACGAGATCTATTGTGACGATGCTTTATTAGAATCGATGGTTGAACTTAAACTTGGAAATGAGAATAAAACATTGATTGATGAATTTCACGACAGGGATCTTTGGAGCGATTTATTGGTCACTGTAGTTTTGTATCTCAATGTTCCAATGTCTTTGTTGCATGCCATCTTTTATTTATTTATTTGTTTATTAAGACAACCAACAAGACAAACACTGAAACAAGCAAAAATTGTAGAAACAAACAACTTAAAGCTAAGTGTCATCTTAATTACAGGTTGCCACGGCATGCATTATGGACTATAATAAATAATAATAATAATACATATTATATTAAAATGTGAAGCGAAACTTTGTGCCCTTTTTAAGCACATTGCGCGTAAAGTAGGGTGAGATTTTGTTTAGTTAAAGTTCATATGGAGAAGGAGTTCCGATAGATAAAAATGTATGTCTTACATTACATAGTATATTTTGAGACACTAGTTAAAAAAAAACATTGATGAATTTCACTATCGGAATCTTTAGAGCGGTCATTGTCGTCTTGTATTACAATGCTTCAATGTCTTTAATGCATGCCATTGTGTAACAGTGGGTCTTATAACGTGCGGTGTGGATAGGGTAACGGTCCTTTGAGGGGAGAACCCCACATACCTAAAACCATCCGCGCCTCCCTGGGCGCGGTGGTACTCGCGCGACGAGTTTTCCAGCGTAAAAAAAAAGGGTAATCAGGTTCAAAAATCCAGGAGCCGGATTCGACGCCATATTGAGCCGGACTTCTCTAA
Source organism: Eudonia mercurella (assembly GCA_963082485.1). Lineage (NCBI taxonomy): Eukaryota > Metazoa > Arthropoda > Insecta > Lepidoptera > Crambidae > Eudonia > Eudonia mercurella. The sequence continues at coordinate 11,411,829 of OY720038.1, forward strand.
AAGCCGGTCATTTTATAATACCTGAAATCAACCTTTATTCTTAAAAAATAGACTATCATATGGCATACAGTTCGCTACACAGACAAGAAGCCTAACAAGAGCCAGACAGGCCGAACCCGTAAAATATTTCCCGGAGATAGTCTTAAAACGCCGGACACCTGGCAACTCAAGGTGGGAAGGATTCTGACAAGAATTTTCTGTTCGACTCCTGTTTATTTTATTTTAAGGGGGTGCAGCGCGGATGCAAAACTGCGAGTTTCAAGTTTCTTTATGATAGCGAGCGAGCGGCGCGTGGCAGTGGTGGTGTGACAACGGCGCACGACTACGAATACGCACGCACACTAATATATGTACAGAGTATGGTGATTTAATTAGAGCAATGTTTACTTTCGTAAAATCATAGGCGTTTGGGTAAAAAATAAGAAAAGTCTTAATATTTTCATATTCATATTTTTTAATTGAAAAATAAGATAACAGTGACCTGCGGAATATCAATACAAGCATTTTGATGTCGGATCAATGTTTCATTTGTGCTATGTATTTACAAAGTTTCTGAAGAAATAAGTTTTTAGATATTATACTTTTACGTATTGTTTATGCAGTTTCTGGGTATTTGTTTCAAATTCCAGGACAACCATGGCCTTGTGAAAGGATCAAGCTAACCTACACTAGTCCTTTTAATGTATATGACCTATTCAGCGCCTAGCACCAGTGATTTAAAAACACGTAAATTTTCGAAATTCCGCGCGGCACCCCCTTAATGTATTAAATTTTGTATATGTACGTACGTAGGTAGTAAGACCTAACTTATCCAAAATTGTCTTTATTCAGTAAATATTCAACCATATTCCATAAACATAAAGTCTACTGAGGAAATTTAACAGTTTGTGGGTGTGTGCAATAAAGTTGGTATTCTAATCACTACATAGTATAAAACAAAGTCGCTTCCCGCTGTCTGTCTGTCCCTATGTATGTATGTATGCTTAGATCTTAAAACTACGCAACGGATTTTGAGGCGGTTTTTTTTAATAGACAAAGTGATTCAAGAGGAAGGTTTATATGTATAATACATGCATAGAATTGGACCCGGTACTCAAGCGGACGAAGCGAAGTCGCGAGCGGGCCGCTAGTATACTATATTCTATTCCTATTTCTGCCATCAAGCGGTATGTTTGAAGGAAGAAATCCAGTGAAATGATGGGTTATTTATTCCCTGAGAATCCTATTCCCCGAGGATCCTGTCCCGGAGGATCCCGAATGCGATAAATGTGGTTACATTTTACTTTTGTTATTTTTTCTATTGTGTTTAACTTGTACCGTTAACAAAAATTGTATTAATTTGTAATTAGTATTTAAAATAATACAAGCCGTAGAAGTAGGTATGTAGGTACAAGAACACCCTATATTACTCTTCCTACAAAATGGGGAAAAAGCAAATTTCGGGTCGGCAAGGTGAGGACGGCCACAATCCTGTTTCACTAGCTGTCTTCGCATCGACTCTGCTACTGCTTAACGTCAGGCAGAGCAGATCAGCAGAGTCATTTGCAAAAACTTCTAATATAAATAATAAAATATTAATATTGGGTCCTTACCTATGAAATTGACGTTTTTTCTCACTTATTATTAGATGTATTACTTCTAAAAGTCAATACCGGTTGTTAATATTATTATACACTTTTAATTAGGCTTCAGTAATAACAATGATTATTCAATTTGTATCTTTATCGGCAATTTTTTTTTTAAATTGACGTCTTTTTTTGTTCGCGGAATTGATTTTTTGTTTCATTGTAGCTTTGAAGGGACTTGATTTTTTTTCTTTTTAATGTCTGCAATATTTAGCTAGTGAAACAAACGCACTACTCTAAAATTTTTATAGTGTTAACATAAATAGAGATGCTACGAAAATTAAAAAAAACGTTAGTATGAAAAATATAATTTTATAAAAAATCTTCATGCAAAACGTCAATTTCATAGGTAAGGACCTAATAATGAAAAAAACTGAGGCTAATGGGTCGGCAATTATTGCGTTGTACCACAGATTACTTAATACTAGTTACTACGTGTTATGCCTCGATGTTATTATAGGTATAGCGGGGAATCGGTTTACGGGATCAAATATTTGCTTAAAAATCTTGGATAAAAGGTTAAAGTATAAATATGATATGTAAACTCTGACCAGTTATGAACAAATTGCTTTAGCTTATTTACATTTGGCAATTTCCTTAATTAAATGGCTGTGGCGTGGTGCTGTTCATAATTCCCTTGGGTTTTACGCTCGTCATTCTACTCGGATGTCCCGAAGAATCTAGTAACGTATGGACACCCTCGCGTGACGCCGACCCCTAGACACCTCCGGGGACTAGTGAGCACTTCTATACTGAACTAACTATACATCGCTTTATTCGCCCGTAAATTCGTTACGCCCGCTGTAAAGATCATAAACGGCTAACAGTTAGTTCTTTCAAAAGAAAACGTCATCATCAGCTGATTTTATGTCCGCACTGCTGGGGCACGAGCCTTTCCTATGGATGGATAGGGAGAATAGAGAGAGGGCCATAAGCACCACGCGGGCCTGGTGCGGGTTGGTGAATAAAAAAGAAAACGTAATATTATTAAACTCATAGCTATAAAATTGGCACTTTCTGTATTTACCCTGTTGTTATAGAAATATTAGAACAAAATATATTTTCATATATAAAAATGTTATACTTATCGCCACGACATTACTAGTGCCCTCTCTCGAGTAACAAGAGAAACCTTCTAGCGCCATCTATGTAGCGCTGGCCGACAACAACTTGCATCGCACTCGACTAACTAGTTCACGTTTCTCCCGCAGACGGCAGCACGTGGCGACGCCATGGAGCTCCACGACGACAGGGGGCGCCCGCGCCCAACACGAACTATTCGAGTTGCTCGAGCGAGTGCAATGTTCCCGGCTCGACGACCAGAGGGCAGTGCTGCCGCCGTATTTTTCACAGGTAAGGTTTTTTCTATGAAAATATTTTGTTTTACAAAAATATTTTAAAGCATAACATGTTTTTCATCTTTTTTGTGATAGTTTGACCAGCGTGAAAAGAATCATGACTGGGGACAACATTACACTGACTGTGAAACAGAGAGTGCACCTTCTTTATTCCATTATTGTTTATTTACCTAAACTCGTAATTAGTAATTACGAGTTTAGGTAAATAAGCATGCACATTTGCATTTATAATTACTAATTACAAATACAAATGTGCATGTGTATGCTACTCGTAATTAGATACTTAATTCGTCATTACGGCTGTTAGCCACCCATTTATGATAATATAATAAATTACGGTCGGTCTAGTGACTTAAGCCTTTCTTTCTTCTACATGAATTGTTTAGCTTCATAAAAGCAATAAAAAAACATAGACTAAAATTTTTTTTTTTTTTTGGCTTATTTCGACCTATTGCTGGATAAAGGCGCCTCCTAACTCTCTTTATTATTGACATCATTTTACCAAAGCTCACTGAGATACCAAGCTGTATAAAAACTGTATTTGAACTTATTTTTATACTTATAGCTTCATATTGAGGCTGTAAAAAGGCTGTGTAAGCGATTATACAGACCATATTAGTTCAAAAAGGGCGCACATTATAAAACTTTTCGCGTTTTTATAGCTGTATAGTAGCTGTAGAATCAAAGCAGGAGCTGTTTAGTAGCTGGTTAAAAGCTGTTATTCGGTGTAAGGAAAAGCAACTACACTCCAAATAATATTTTATAAAGATAAAAGTTTTAAATATGAGTTTGAAGTGAATTAGGAAATTATGAAATAAACGAGCGTACAAGAACAATAAATGGTGACGCAAGACAAGTACAAGATGTATCTTAGAAATCTGATTGTGTTAATTGTTAAATAAAGTGCATGTCAAATTGTATTGTTAATGTATGGTTGGTTATTGGCAATATTTCAATGCGCCAGTAAAAAATTTTTTCAACATTTGTGTTTTTGTAATTTTGTGCATTCTTTGATAAATCCGGTGTCGAAAATAAGTTACCAGTGACCTTGAATAAGAGAAATAAAAACACTGTAATTGATATCATAGCTCGAGAATTAAAATTCACTGGTTCAAGAATCCCTCCAGTTAAAATTGCTGGAGACGCCACAACGCTGATTTTATTAATGTCTTTACTGGTCTCCCAAACTCAGCACGGTCCAATGAGGCATTTCAATCACGGTCAAGGTTCATCACCTCTGTCGACTTTTGAACTGGTGTAAATTCAAAATGGCCGAATTCGGGGTCAACGGTCATCGAGGTTCGTTAAGAAATAATCGGCGGAAGCTAGGTGGCGCGGCAGGGGTGGCAAACCAAGCATGTCGGAGCGAAGAAACTGTTCACTATTGTTCTCTTTTGAAGTTTAAGGGCTTTTTAAATTTAGCCGTTTGGTGTCGGACGACTGCCGTTAAAATTTGGTTATGCGTTTGCCTGGTGGTAGAATTTTGCTTAAAATCAGTTTTAATGACGTGCCACGAAATACCATTTTTCTGCTGTTTAGCAGCATTATTTTGCATTGCTGTGTTCCGGTTTGAAGGGTACTAAGTAAATAGCCTATGACTGTCCCACTGCTGGGCAAGGCGCAAAGGCCTCCATCATTGAAGTCAAGTCAGACTGGCCTAATCACCACGCTTACAAAATGCGGGTTGGTAATCACAAACCCGGGCTATGCTTCTTTCTTTGCCTAACCTGGGATTTGAACCCGAGACTTTCGAGTATCGGGCCGAGCGTTTTGCCACTAGGCCACCGAGGCGTTAGATTTAGAGAAATAACAGGGTACCTATAGAGGCATAATATATTATCTAAAAATGTATAATGATACATTTAAGGCGACACACTGAAAAAATGCACTAACTTTCGGCGAATAGTTTAAGACTATAAATACCACTCACGAATCTGATGATGTTGATATAGGTATTTCATGTCTTTATCTTGAATTTGCTTTCTCAAATACACGATCGACCATAATTATTATCGAAAATACCACAAAAAAAAACACTATTGACTGCCGCAAAACCAGACACAATAGAAAATTTTTTGTTTGTCGGTCACCGGCTTAGAGCATTAAACCAAGTCACCGGTTACCACCACGGCGATTAAAGATTTAGGTAATTGATATGCTTGGAAACTAGTTAAATATATTGATAACGTCAATATTCGTAATTTAGTAGTTGCATATTGTAATAACTAAAACCAATAAAAATTCAAATAATTTTTAACGCAAATTTTGTTGCGAACAAATTACAAAAACACAAATGCTGAAAAAAATTCCACGAGCAGGATTTGAACCTGCACCCTTCTGACATTCCTGCTCGTGGAAATTTTTTCAGCATTTGTGTATTTTTTTAAACCAATAATTTTTAAAAATCATTTTTTTTTTAAATATGCGGTCTCAATTTTGTCGCAGGCGCTACGTATTTTCGACCTTTTGACAGCGCCAGTAAGGATCAGCCTTTCTGAATGGTCACAAAGGTCGTCTTAAATGCGTAGTGTTTGCGTTTTACCAGGGTCGTGTCACATCATAATATAACCTATTTAGAATACACTAATTAATTATTTATACTCATATTAAAACTATATTACGTCACCTATTCATATTGTCACACAAGGTAATCTCCACAATTTATTTTTGTAACGATGTCTGAATAAAACAAAAAAGTTCTTATTACACTACTTAATACCAGTGATAGCGAAAGCCAGTCGCTGAACCACGCTGAAACAAGTTCCTCTGCCTCACATAATTAAAAAGCAACAACATTGCCTTGTGTTTCCATCGAATTCTTTTTTTAAATCACTTTTTAACTTTGTTTTGTTACAAAGAAAAAATCCGTGTAACCAATGAACAGCTGGCAGTTTTGTTACAATTTGCTGTGCTAAAACAATGAGAGTCTCCTATAATTTTCTTCATCGCTGATTAGCATCTCCTGAATATTTATAAGAAACAATGTCGTTGTGTATCTTAGCTGATTTTAAATTGGAAGATTGCTGTTCTTGACAATATTTAAATGTTTGCAACTTGTATTTTGAATGTTATACATTTAATATTAAAACTTGTTTCATTATGAAAACTGATTGATTAGATAGATTATATTTTTTTAAATTACGTAACTCGTATGTTTATTTAATCTGAAACGTTAATTTATAATATTTACTATATACCTACTGTAATTAATGGAAATCAAAATATTACCCTTAAGGGGGTAATTACCCCCAAGTTAGGAACCACTGCTCTAAAGGCCTAGGCTCGTGTTGAAACACTGAAACTGCACTGCTAAAGTGCCCACGAACCGAACTGCAGCTGTACTTCATATACCTTTATTCAATCATTAACGTATTATAATTAATAATAGATCATCATCAGCTCATTTTATGTCACCACTGCTGGGGCACAAGCATTCCCTATGGATGGATAGGGAGAACGTGTCATAAACCACCACGCGAGCTCAGTGCGGATTGGTGGTTGTTAACGACTGCTTATGCAGCCGCGACTAACGGTTTACGTGCCTTCCGAAGCACGGAGGAGCTCGAGATGATAAACTTTTGGTCACCCATCCGATGACCGGCCTATGCGAAAGTTGCTTAACCTTAGCAATCGACCGGGCGCATTAACCACTGTGCCACCGAGCTCCACATTAATAATAGTGAGTTTCCTCTTATTAATTCGTTAAAAGGAATACCAATACGGTTTTATTTTTACTTCACTGAGAGTGTATGAATGTCGCTGGGCGGAAACGTGCATTAGTAGCTAGAGCTAGTTACGGAATTAAAACACCGCTTTGTTGTGCTTCTGAGAACGCCTTTTGACTGAAACTAATGTTCAGTCGAGTCCATTATTGTGTAAGCACATTTCATATTTTTACCTTGTCAAAGTAATGTCTATCAACTTACTCGTATATTCCATGGTAAGAGCTGTTGTATTACCATAGAGCGACAGGGTCCTATAATGTTAAAATATTTTTGAATTCGACTGTTCGTCCATACTGCGTGATTATGTGGTAGATTCCGAGTATGTAGTAATCTCTACCTAGTTGCGAGACTTGGATTTTTACAAGTATGTTTTTGATGGCATTTATTAGTTACTTAATTACAATTAAATAAATTAAATATGCACTTTTAAATCGTCACAAAATATTTTGTCAACCAGCATCCAGGCCGTCTTACCTGTGGAAAAGAACAGGCGTCATTAGTTACATACTCAGCATGTTTTTTTTTTTAGAAAGAGAATGCTGTTAGCCTTCTTAGTCTTGCACTTTTAAGGGGACCGGACTCTAAAGGAGGGAAAGAAACTAAAGGTTCCTTAAGCCGAAGTGATCGAACATCCTCAGAGGGTTTCTAGAGGGGACAGCACCACGAAAGCGTGTCCCCTTCTTCTACTAGGTTCTCCGAGAAGTTAGGATCCACGACCCGGTCAACCCGAGCCGAGGTCCGAGCCTTTAGAGGCGCCCTCGGGTTGTTCCGCTCCCCGAGAATCTAGTAGGGCACGGGGACACCGCAATATTGCGTGATGCCTTTCCCTCTAGAAAACCTCTGACGGCAATTCGATTCACACGACTTGAGGAACCTTTTAAGTTTCTCGCCGCCCCCAAAAAAGCCCGGTAAAGCTGAAAAGGCTCAGAAACAATCAGCAAACTCTCTAAAAAAAAAGAATCAGCTTATTAAGGCGAAGGGTAAGGCACACTAGCGCCGATAATTTGACAATTACTAACGGACCAGGTCTTTTTTTAAACATTGCGTACCGTCCGATAACAGGAAAGCATCCATAGTATTTATTTAATAATTGTGCACTACTTTTCGTTGCGCGGTTTATTCACAAAACGGGCTATCGCATTTATTCACAAACAATGGCCACTTTTAGTGTTAGCGAACGAATACGAAAACAAACCTAAAAGTAGTGCACAATTATTAAATAATAGATGTTTGCCTAGTGTCGGAAGGTCCGCAATGTTTGAAAAAAAATCCAGTTTAGCAGTTATCAAATTAAATCCATTAGGGGCGCTAGTTTGCCTTACCCTTCGCCTTAAAGTGCCAGTCTAACCCTTTTTCAACATCTTTAACTAGGTACTTCATCAACATCCGATTTAACATTTTCACCAATGCTAAGGATCGGTTAAAAATAGCCAAGCTATATAAAAGTAGAGCAATTTTATCGCGAATATTATTATAGTAACTATATTCGGAAAAGAATTGTGAAATTCTTGTTCGCCAGCGTTGTGTTTATATAACATCGAGATGGAGTTGTGCAAATGCACGTGTCTCACCATGTTTTTGCACTATAGTTTGGTTCAATAAATGACAAAAATCCTCTTTCCGAACCTGTACTAGAGAATTAGAGATCCATATCGGTATAGAGGCGACTTCAGACTAATCACACCGATGATCTTTGCCAGTTGACTGGAAACAATTAGATGTCTCTCTTAATCAAGAAAATGTCAGAATCGCGCTATAGGTACGTAGGTATATGGATGTCGATTTCACACTCCATAGTGTCTAGTGAGTTTTTATCATCATCATCATCATTAGCTCATTTTGATGTCCCCACTGCTGGGGCACAAGCCTTCCCTATGAATGGAATGGGAGAATGGGAAATGGAATGTGGTTTACGACCACCATGCGGACCCTGCTAATGCAGCCGGGCCCGAATTCCCACTATAAGAACAGTACCGGTAAGTAATGTTATTTCTATAAACGTAATTTGGTTCCGATGATGAGAGATAACATTATCTAGAAAAGTATCGCTATTTTTTTCGTTACCTAATGGGCTTGTCCGCGTAGAGCGGTTAATTAATTTACCGGTAACAATGCCACCCAAACGATATCAAGCATACCGGTACTTTTTTGCCGATATTTTCGTTTGACAGATGTATCGATACCAATTTTTAACGGTATTCAAAGTCCTGATATGAGGGGCGCTATGAGCGAGCACTGCGACAGGGGGTGGGGTTATCAATGTTGTTATAAGAAGCGGGTATGTAAATCATGATAGCACGCTTGCGCCTCAACTCCAGCGTGTTCATACCCACCGATTCTGCTACAAATAAAGACGGATACAGATAAGGGTGGTACGGGCATTTTTTTTTGCCCAGATAACCGCGCAAATTGTCATTTTTAGGGTTCCGTAGCCAAATGGCAAAAAACGGAATCCTTATGGATTCGTCATGTCTGTCTGTCTGTCTGTCTGTCTGTCTGTCTGTCTGTCACTTTTTTTCCGAAACTATAAGAACTATGCTGTTGAAACTTGGTAAGTAGATGTATTCTGTGAACTGCATTAAGATTTTCACACAAAAAAAGAAAAAAAAACAATAAATTTTGGGGATTCCCCATACTTAGAACTGAAACTCAAAAATTTTTTTTTCATCAAACCCATACGTGTAGGGTATCTATGGATAGGTCTTCAAAAATGATATTGAGGTTTCTAATATTTTTTTTTTCTAAACTGAATAGTTTACGCGAGAGACACTTCCAAAGTGGTAAAATGTGTCCCCCCCTGTAACTTCTAAAATAAGAGAATGATAAAACTAAAAAAAATACACGATGTACATTACCATGCAAACTTCCACCGAAAATTGTTTTGAACGATATCTAGTAAGTAGTTTTTTTTTAATACGTCATAAAGTACGGAACCCTTCGTGCGCGAGTCCGACTCGCAGTTGGCCGGTTTTTGTACAGGGTGCCTACACTAGGCACCCTGTACAAAAGAGTTTTGTTTACTATCCGTATTCATTCGATTACGTTTACGAAAACGAAAATTAGTATGACATTGAAACAGCGCTTCCTGGCGACATACGAGACGAGTTAAAATTTTGTCATACAAATTCTCGCTTTCGTTAACGTGATCGAATAGCGAATGAGACTCACACTAGGCACCCAAAACCTAACTAAAAATAGTAACATGAACGCTTGCTAGAAACGACAACGAGCGAATTAATATTCTAATTGAATCTGTGTTTGCCATTGGCTCCGTCGAATTATTGACGCAATCTTAGGAAGGTCAATTCGAGTCAATACTAGTGACTTTTGCATGATGACAGGTCATGACTCCAAGATGCTCCGGCGCCGGCGCAGAGAATAGTAGTGATTCATATGGCCATCGAAGCCGGTTCTGTACATTATTTATAACATGGAATAAAATTAGAAGTCTAGAATATAGTATTATGTATAATCAGAATAAAATAAATAAATTAATAAATGTTCAAATAATTTTTAAAACGAAAATTTTGTTGCGAACAAATTATAAAAACACAAATATATTTATAAATAGCTTGCTTACTTCTTAACTGATCTTTAATATTTGTAAAAATATTATGATCGGATGTTAGTGACGGGAGTTGTTGACATTGAATGGGCGCCTTTGGCTTTCAAAGTAAAAAGTGTTGAATAATTTCGGCGGGCTGGTTAGAACCACGATAGCTCAATTGGAAGAGCATCTGACCCGGAATGTCAGAAGGGTGCAGGTACAAATCCTGCTCGTGGAAATTTTTTCAACATTTGTGTTTTTATAAATTAATAAATGTTATTTTACATTGTGTCGCACTAGCCGTCCTCTTGAGGAGCTCGATGGCGCAGTGGTTAACGCGCCCGGTCTGCGAGTGCTGAGGTTAAGCAACTTTCGTAAAGGCCGGTCATCGGATGGGTGACCAAAAATTTATCATCTCGAGCTCCTCCGTGCTTCGGAAGGCACGTAAAGCTGTAGGTCCCGGCCGCATTAGCAGTCGTTAACAACCACCAACCCGCGCTGGGCCCGCGTGGTGGTTTATGGCCCGTTCTCCCTATCCATCCATAGGGAAGGCTCGTGCCCCAGCAGTGGGGACAAAAATGAGCTAATGATGATGATGATGATTTTACATTGTCTTCAAAATTAGCATAATATCATCTACTTATTTAATCACGTTCAACTAAATATTATGAATAAATAAATATCACAATAATTTGAAATATATGTTACAAATCTATGCACGTTTTTTTCTACACGTTATTGGGGGTCTCACCTGTCACAGAATAACTAATAGCACTCTCCTGTGACCACGGACATAGGTTCCGAAATAGTTAACTTCAACTTGATCGAATGGTAAAGACTCACTAATCAATTATTTTCATAATTGACGAATCACAAATGAAAAACGAAATCCTTAAACTAACTCTAGGTCGCGCTGGTTCGATTCCTTATTATGTAATAGCAGAGCGCATTTATATATCTATTCTACGAGTATATTATATACCTCTATTATTAATATACTAGCGGCCCGCTCGCGACTTCGTCCGCTTGAGAACCGAGTCCAATTCTATGCATGTACGAGTATTATACATATAAACCTTCCTCTTGAATCACTCTATCTATTAAAAAAACCGCATCAAAATCCGTTGCGTAGTTTTAAAGATCTAAGCATACATACATACATAGGGACAAACAGACAGGAAGCGACTTTGTTTTATACTATGTAGTGATTATACTATTGATACCTATAGCTATTTATCTATCTATTGCAAATAATCTGCGGGTGGCCATGGTGGCCCTGGTGACTTGTAGAACAGATTTCAATTTCCGAAATCTACTTCAGGCACCAGTTCCTCGCAAATATGAAACTATCCTATATTATCACTAATTTGCATGTAACCATATTTCTGTGGAAGAAATATTTATACATATTTTTTTTTTATTTCATCATTATCATCATCAGCTCATTTTACGTCCCCTCTGCTTGGGCACGCGGCCTTCCCTATGGATGGATAGGGAGAACGGGCCATAAACCACCACGCGGGCCCAGTGCGGATTGGTGGTTGTTAACGACTGCGAATGCAGCCGGGACTAACGGTTTTACGTGCCTTCCGAAGCACGGAGGAGCTCGAGATGATAAATTTTTGGTCACCCATCCGATGACCGGCCTATGCAAAAGTTGTTTAACCTCAGCACTCGCAGACCGGGCGCGTTAACCATTGCGCCATCGAGCTCCTCACTGAAGAATTTTTAAATTAAATTAATTAATATTATTAATTTAATTTATAAAAAGTTTGTGACTTTGTATAGGGAGGGTAATCACTGGAACTGCTGGTCAAATTCCAAAAATCTTTCACTGATAGAATGATACAGTCCTTGGGGGTAACATAGACTTTTTTGTTTTGATAAAAAATGAAGTCATATTTTTTTACGGAAAAATATGAAATCAACGCGGACGAAATCGCGTACAGTGCCATTATTAATACGGCTACAATAGAAGATCATACCTTGCCGTTACACGTTAGCATAGTTTAGTATGTATGTATATGCTTAATTTGACCTTTGACGCGCTTATAAGTCCTCTTAGACGCTTGTCGACCTTGTCAAAAAAGTCGACTCCTCTTACTTATAATAGCAAAATTCTAAGTTCATATTCACTTTCGATTAATTCATAGTTGCGAAACGCGTTGCGTGTGTAGTTGTGTACATACGCAGTTGTGTACAAGACCGAATTCGTTTTACATATAACGTTTTGTAACTACCGTTTTCAAGCATGATTTATTGCGATTTGTTTGCGAATTTTACGTGAACAAGATATGTTCTCAACGATCACGTTATGATCAATTAGAATCAATAGGTAATCTTGTTGTGAAATGGTAGCTAATATTTACACATTACCTGTTCGAGATATAATTCTTAGGTTACGTGTTATGTGTTCGAATTTGAAAGTTTATCAAAACAAAGTTAAAAAAAATTAAGTTATTGATAAGTAAACATTAGGCACCTAAATGATGGAATTTAGATGTAAAAGGTAAATAGCGGTTTACGATTTATGACGTATTAAAAAAAACTACTTACTAGATCTCGTTCAAACCAATTTTCGGTGGAAGTTTGCATGGTAATGTACACACATACATCATATATTTTTTTTAGTTTTATCATTCTCTTATTTTAGATGTTACAAGGGGGGGACACATTTTACCACTTTTGAAGTGTCTTTCGCGCAAACTATTCAGTTTAGAAAAAAATATATATTAGAATATTTATTATAGTTTCGGAAAAAAGTGGCTGTGACATACGGACGGACAGACAGACAGACAGACATGACGAATCCAGAAGGGTTCCGTTTTTTGCCATTTGGCTACGGAACCCTAAAAAACTATGGTAGGTATAAACTAAAAGAGCTCTTTCCCACTTGTACAGTCACGAGCATTAACAAGTAAACAACTGTTCGGCTGTAGACACAAAACATGCCATAAATAAAAGAAGAAGGAGAAGAAACAAAGGAACTCTGTATACATTGGAACAAGAGACAAAAGTGTATACATGTTTTTAATGCTCGTAACTGTACATATTTAAAGTCACTAGTATAATGGCTACATCCCATTTGGTAAACTTCCCATTTCGTAAACCTCAGACTTTACCTACTAAATAGTTGCGTTTGGTAAACATTTGAGTAATTACATGTGTCGTATCCCATTTGGTAAACTTTCAGTTGAAATGAGTACAGTCATGTAAAAAAAGAAAACACAAAAATCGATAATATTGTTTGTTATATTATTTTTAATCACAAGTACAATAGTCGGATTAGAGAAATACTTACTTGTTGTTAGGCAGATTTGACTACGATATAAATACTTAAGAAAAATCACAGTAGGTACTATAGGTAATAATAACTTTTACTTAAATATCAGTTCTTTTAATTCTTTTACAATATAAGGTATCTACATAATACATAACTCCCGAACTATACCTAACTAAGAACAATTGTAAACAAAAAGAAACCTATATATTTTATAATATTAATTTTTTTTAAACTTGAACATGACCGATATTAAAAAATATACACCCCAAACCTGTATGAAAGACAATACATTTTGTAACACTGTGTCACCTTAATTTAACTGCCGACTATTTTGTCGCTTTCAAATTTTATGTCCGACCGACAATTTTTTACTGTGCACCTATTTCAAGCCGAATTTCAGCTAAAAATAGGTGGTCCTGTAGTCAACATTCTCCAGATCATTCTAGTGAGGCCACTGCTATTGATTTCCATTCATCGACTATTGAAACAATATGGTTGCCACTCTCCCATCATTAGTCTATAAAATTTCCACTGCTCTGCTTATTTTTCCCACATTAAAAATAGCGTATTCGGCGAAAGGGTAGTAACTCATGGAAGCCAAAAGTGTGGATGAGCTAGAGCTTTGGTCACCCATCCGCATCCTGGTCTATCGAAAGTTGCTTAACTTGCAATATTACAAACGAGAACGCATAAGCTACTGCGTTATTGAAAAGTGGGATATTTGTAGGCGGAGGATGATGATGAGAAAAAACGCACAGAGAACAGGGAAAGTTAAAGGGCATGTTTTGGCGATTTATTAAATTAATACTGAAACAGTAACTATTGTTTAATGGCTTTTTGTAGCTATTTAAATGTTTGTTTATGTAGAAAAGCTATTGGTCTTCCTAAAATAAATTAAAACTAAGCTGGGTGTTGCTATTATTTAAGTATGTTCCAAAAAAATACCTGCATTGCAAAACGTGTTTCCTTATTGCATCGTATCTATATATCTTTCTGTAATGTATGTGTGATCGTAAATAAATAATTTCTTATTCTTATTCTTATTCTTATTCTTATTCTTATTCTTATTCTTATTCTTATTCTTATTCTTATTCTTATTCTTATTCTTATTCTTATTCTTATTCTTATTCTTATTCTTATTCTTATTCTTATTCTTATTCTTATTCTTATTCTTTAAAACGTTAAAGTCACACCCATAAAGTATAAACTTTATCAATATTTACTAACCTTAAACATTCCTTTAGAATATAAATGTTCATCTCGCTACGTCGAGGAAACACATTTCACCCTGCCCGATAAATTCATTTCTCTGTTTACGATTTGAATTTCTATATCTTTTCACGGAGTTAGCAGCACTGCATATAATTCTGTTTGATGGCGATGTCGTATCAAAAAAAATCAGTCTGTCAAAACCGGACGCTTCTTGATTAATCCGTACAAACGCTCAATAAGCCTAATCCTGTCTGGCTCTAGCCGGACACCTAGCAAACCTATGACACAAAATGACGAGACTACAGAAAGTAAGCGTCATACAAACGCGCTAAAGCAGTAGTTCCCAACCTTTCCTCGACCATGGACCCTTTTCCTAACGTTTTGTTAGCAGGGACCACATAAACTGTACTTAAAAAAAGTTTAATCTTTATTCAAAACTTTAAAAAAGTTACACTTCATGCTGACAAAAATGCTAATGTTAAACATTCAATGCCTAGTGGTTCTACTGTATTAACGCCATAAACATATTGGGACCATTGAGACCTAGCAATTAGCAAATAGGTAGTGTAGGTGACAGTGCAGGAATAAAAAAAAGAACATTGTACTGCCTTTTAAAAAGTTGTCCAGTGGATTTAATAATGTTCTGTCCCGCGGACCATTACTGATGCTCTCACGGACCACCTGTGGTCCGCGGACCACCAGTTGGGGAACCATTGCGCTAGTAGAGCAACGCACAGACAGCCTGTAAAGGACGCGGAATCTCGCTACAGCTGCGCTCAGACTGTTCCGAGCTGTTCCGAGATCCGTGTCCCTGCAAGGGGTCTATGTGTGCGTTGTTCGTGTGCAGTATGTATTAAGCTTGCCTTCTGGATTAAATAATTATAAAATATCATCATCATCATCATCATCAGCCTATACTAGTCCACTGCTGGATTTAAAAAGTAAAAAAAAATAATTAAATACCCACCCAACCCAGCCAGAAATCGAATCTAGGTCTTACGCAATCCGGGCGGCTGCACTGAGAAAAAAGTATCTGAAAAATAGATGTTTTTATTCGCTGCAAGAGTTTTTGAATGAATAATTTATAAAATAATTGATAATATTTATTATGTACCTATTTATATTATAATAATTATTCCTGTTGAGTCTTATTGATTGATTTTGATTGGATTGTTTTTTGATTGAATGTAGATTTTATGAATTTGTTATAATAATGATATATAAATTTAATTTAATGATAAGTACCGTAATTTTAATACTATTTGTACTTGCTGTGCCCTTGCAGGGTCATGTTTGTTTATTTTTTATCATTTTCAACACCTGTATATGTACAACATGAATGCAATAAAGAACTTTGAACTTTGACCATTATGCTACCGGGAAGGCTGACGTGTGCACTGAATTTTTTCACTACTTTGATTTTGACTGATTTTAGCGGCAGTAGTGACATCTATCCAACGGTTATTGCAACCGATTGGCTATGCAGATTCATCTTTACAGATGAAATACCACAACGCTATCGTAATTTTAAGTGCTAATTATGCTCCTTAATAGTCTCCTTATTGTGTAGTACGGCCAACAAGGCTAGAATGGCGAGCGCGATCACTGCGGTCACAATGTCTGACCTTGCTCCATTAACTATCGATACAAGTAAATGGTATTGATAGATTTGAACGGAAAGCCTTTATATGTCCAATTACTTTGCTTGTTGCACATAGGCGCAGGTGGTACACAATCCCCGTATTAGGGAAGCAAAGACTATGACAGGTTTGTGGAAACAATCCCACATACGGTAGATTATATACATACACATTGTAGTTTTAGATCTATCTCCTAGACGGGAGGTAATAACGACGGATTATCACTAGCTACGATTAGGGCTTGTTCACGTTGACTGGTACAGTTAGCAACGAAAGGAACTGACACTTTAGTACTTTATTACAGCAACAAAATTTCCGAACGGGCGTTTGTAGAGTTCTAGTGATGTTATGACATGGGCCGGCATTGTACTAAATTGTTCAGTTGTTGAGGAGCTCGATGGGGCGCATTGGTTAAAGCGCCCGGTCTGCGAGTGCTGAGGTTAAGCAACTTTCGCAAAGGTCGGTCATCGGATGGGTGACCAAAAATGTATCATCTCGAGCTCCTCCGTGCTTCGGAAGACACGTAAAGCCGTTGGTCCCGGCTGCATTAGCAGTCGTTAACAACCACCAATCCGCACTGGGCCGCGTGGTGGTTTATGGCCTATTCTCCCTATCCATCCATAGGAAGGCTCGTGCCCCAGCAGTGGGGACATAAAATGAGCTGATGATGATGATGATGATGATGATGATAATGATGATGATGATGATGATGATGATGATGTTCAACGGCTTCCGTTGCTGACTGTACCAGACGACAGGAACAAGCTCTCATCGTAGCAAGTGGCAATCTGTCGTCATTGCCTTGCCTATCCGTTTGTGAGACAGATGCGAAACTATGATGTATGTTTGTGATTGTCATTAAAACGTTAAACAATAGGATTGATTATCTATTGTCTGAAAGTTATTTAAAGTATTATCTGAAGTATTATCTGAATTATCTGAAAGTTTTGAACCAACAATAGGATGTTTAAAGGGCCAAGGAGAATTATTTCCAAAACGAAGTATATTATGTCAATGAATGTATGGGTAAGGAGACTAGCGTAATATACTGCAGTGATTATTCATTTAGAACACGTAATTCAATGAATTATTTCTGGCATACAACTAGTATGTTATCAGATAAAAAGTTGAGAGAGGAAACTGGTTTGCGACGATGTGTGCCAAATACCGAATCCACTCAAAACGTGACCAAGCGAGATTTGTATACTTTTTTTGTTTAAAGTAATAGATAGTATATGAAACTGCATATTTGGGTCACGCATTTTATTATCTTCTAACGTAATCAACTGCTCGTAAATAACATTGGCGTCGTAATAATTCTAATGTAATTTAGTTATCTTAAAAATATAATGTATTTCTATGTTTATAAGATAAGAATGACTCTGGTATCGACTGGGACTGGGACCTTTCCCAGCTTGCACCACAGCGCAGTTTCATTTGACGCCTTTGATGCATGTGAGTGTGAAGACTCAGACGAGTGTGAGCGAGCATGAGCATATGCTTGTGTGTCTGAGTTAGTATGTACGTCTACCCTGCTACTTTAAAATTGCTGACACCCCCTACCAACCGGCAGGTTACAAAGTAGGTGTTAGACAACCTTGCGCAAATAAAACTCGCCCAAGGGTCCATCATCATCAGGTCATAACGCCAGACCCTGGACGTGCCGAAGCGCATTCTTCATCCGGAACTCTTAAGACTTGTGTCTCGAGCGAGTTGCCCTGTGGACACGTAAGTCCACTACCAGATAGGTTACCGGAGCTGTAAGCTCGCTCACTTCTCGTTGCACTAAGAGCACCACTTGCAGTTTCCACTGCTGTGTATTAACTATACTACGGATACATAATAATATGTACTTCAGTAGATACTTCATCATGATTGTATGTGATCCAATAATCCATATTGACTTCGCTACAATTTCTAATAAACAAAGTTGCTTGCTGAGCCAATATTATGTCGGGTATAAAATGTTTACTTAATAAAAATTCAAGTACCTAGGTTCTTCGTATTTTAAAACTGTTGGGGTGAAGCCAGGAATAGTAATCATGATCATTTATTCGGATTAAGTCCACTGTGCATCTGCAATGTGCATTAAAACTTCTTTTCTTTTAGAAGAGGTTATCTGATTAATCTGGTTTTCATTTTGTCATTGATTAAAGAAGAATGATTTTCAAATTCGGACAACTGAAACTCTTATGAAACATTATTGAATTAGCAGAATTATTCTGGTATCGAACCTGCCCCCAACCGCCTAACTCTCTCGCTTTCGATCGCTTTGAAGGCGAGGCCCTCGCCTCGCTTTCTAATGTAATATCGAAATACAATACCGAATAATATCAAAAGCTATAGCCTATAGCTTTCGATATTGCTTTCATATTGCTTTCGAAATGACAAGAGGACGCCTCCTCCTCGCCTCGCCTTCAAAGCGATCGAAAGCGGGAGAGTTAGGCGGTCGACCCCCTTAATGTAGTGTGTTATGTCGTTAAAAAATTGAGAACGATACTTCTGACAAACGAATATATTTGTACAGGCAAATTAACTGACTACGTAGATTGGCTAAAGCGCATTAGGTAACGAGAAAAGTATCGATACTTTTCTAGATAACGTTATCTGTATACCGCTATATTTAACTTTTTAACTTTACTTAGAAATAACGTCTCTTACCGATACTTATAGTGGGAATTCGGTAACGGAATCAAGCCCTGGTGTTAGCGTACGTAGTAACTATATTACGGATATAGTAGATAATACATTTGGCGTGTAGTCTGCAGCACAGTCTTACCAGCCACAATTAACTGTGCTACCACAGTCCTATCCGTACCTGTGCGCTAACGACCGCCAAATGAGGCGCATGCACTTGCATAAGTGATGCATAGCTTGCGTAACCACACTGCGTTAGAGGTGTACCTAGTCGTATCGATAACATTACCTGTGGTAGGCATAACGTTTTCTTAAATACATTTTCCACAACAGGTCTTCATCTCCCCTGATGGAAAGAAGATATCAATAACTTCTATCACGAGCAAGATTTTTAACTTAATTGTAATGTTATTGTATTAGACTAAGTTACTAAAACTACCTACCTATTTTATTTTATTTTATTTGATAAGGTTAAAGCGCACCTTACCAGGTATATCTTATTCGGTTATTTTATTTTTTTACTTGTCACTACTTCCCTGCACGAAATCGGCGACTTGTTAAGTGTGTTTAAATGATACAACTAATTAAGCAGTTGCATACATAAGTAACTGCCGCGATTTTGTTATATGCAACTGCTTATGTATTGTATGCTCTTACCACGCTTTTATGGCGTCAGTTAGGTTTATCAATATAACAAGTTAATCAAGTAAGATAATATTCAGATGAATTTAAATAATCAGAAGTCATGGTTTCTTAATGCATTCTTCTATCGAAAAGCATTATTAAATTGTTATTAAAAGCCATTTTTGCAAGCAATTATTTTAAAAGCATTATTGGTTTTTCAAGCATTTTGTCAGGTATACGACATAAAAATAAAAATAAATTTTAGCTAGTTAATTTTAATTTTAATAATAATTGTAAATGCTAAAATTATTCATAACATATTGTTTTCTAAAGTTTACGCGAACACTACACATTTAGTAATCGACATCGATATTTTATTATATCGCTATGTAACCTCACTACGTTACGTGATCTTCAGTATGCAAAATTGCATCCCAACAGGTCCATCGGTTTCACCCATCACGTATCTAAACGTATTGAGGGTAAGGATGTGAAAATCATCTCGCAATCATGCGTGGAAAACATAAAATTATAAGTAATTACCAATCTTTTATGAATTTCCTTTACTTTAATCTTACGTTATTATATTAGACACGTAATGACTCTTGTCACTGGTGCACTTAACCAACTATTAAAAGCAATCCTCAAAGCCTTCAAACCTTTTTGACTTATCGCTAGTTTAGTTAGATCATGTTGACAGCAACATTTTGAAGTTAGAGGAATCTACTTCAAAAAATATGCCGTTAGTACCTCAGTGGTTCAAAATTCTGGATGAAGTGTGCTTCCATCTGTAGCGTTATCTTCATTCGCCATCTGATAAGATGAAGGCGAAGCGCTTTCTCGCATTTCTCGCATTAACCCAAAAGATAAGCTGCATTATCTATAGAACAACTAGCGGCTTTGTTCACGTAGGTAGACATCCTTATCCCGGTGGAATGTCGGAAAATCAAGTGTATCTTGCTAATAACGTAACTTAGGTAACTGATATATTTAGCAAAACTTTTGTCATATTTTGACCTACATTTCTTGGTAAATGTCAGGTCTAAAACTCGGGTCTGAACGAAACCTAATGAGTGATTTTGAACTGACAAAACAAACCCACATCTCGCTGCACCCGTGTTTTGAGCGTTGGTGACGTCACGCACGGCCACGTCACCGAAACAGGACGCGCAGCGGTTAACCAAATGTTTAAAACGCGGACAAACACGGGCGACATGAAAATGCAATTTGCGAATGCACTTCGGTTTGTGCCAATGATGAGAGCAAATTACAAAATATTTTTTTGATGGTCGATTTTTGGTTGATGCTAATTTGTATCGAAAAATCGAAATGAAGCTAAATTAAATGCTAGTTCTTTTTGCTGGTGGCTGCCGATAGTCTTTACAAACGTAACTAGATTTTATGGGTTGCGAGAAATTCAAGGCTCGCCAAGCCGTAGTGAGTTAGTGATTTATAGTGACTAACCGAACAATCCTGGGAGGTTTTCTTAAGGAGATGGCATCACGGAAACGCGTCTAGTTTCTCCGAGGCGTTTGAATCGGTTGACGACAATAATGCTAGTGCATTTAGGAACGTGGACGTAACGGATATATTTAGTTAAACCTTTGTCTTATTTAACCAAATGTTCAAGACACGGACAAACACGGGCGACATGGAAATGCAATTTGCGAATGCATTTCGGTTTGTGCCAATGAATGGCAAATGAAGGGCAAATTACACATTTTTTTTGATGGACGACGTCGGGCTGATGACGCTGATGTTAACTCGTATCGAAATGAGATTAAATTAAATTCTGGTGCATCCAGTAACGTTGACGGAGATTGATAGCATTACATAGCATTTTATAAATGCGTGGCAATCATGACTAAAGTGTAGCTTTTTCAGCTTCAATAATCATTACTATTTAAAGGCATTTGCGTTTTACAGACGATAAATGGCGTGTTATTCGAGAGGCAACGTTTACCAACATACACGAATAATCTGTTATTACCATGATTATTGTTATATGTAATTTTACGCAAATTTTGTTGCGAACAAATTACAATTTGAAGAAAGACAAACTGTTGAAAAAGTTTCACGTGCGGGATTCGAATCAGCACCCCATGAAATTGCCGGGTCAGGTACACTACCAACTACGCTATCGTGGATCTATCCAACTCGCCGAAATTAATTAACACTCTACTCTTACTCTGTAAGCTAAACCATTATTATTATTTCCATGTTTTTTTTTGCTTTGAGTATGCAATACACACGCAGCACAATTGTTTGTCTTAAGTTCTCTCCATCCGACTGAAAGAGATCGTTTTAAGAAAATTTGTTGTTTAATAAATTCAAATTATTTTTTATTGTGTTGCAATAAATTGCTATCTATCTATCAATCAACTGGTGGGATTCGAATCCGCGTCTTCTGGTAAGCTTAAGTCAGAGTAATGCTGTGATGAGCGTTGGTGGGTTGTGTCTTAAAAACAAGAAATAAAATGTTGATTTTACCCATTTCCTTTGTGGTTATTGGTTGTTTATGACGCCTCTCCTCTCCATCCACCTCCGCTTTGATGGATACTGGGCTTTATCATAATACACATCGTGAATCTTTAACGTCAATAAACTTATTAATTACATACAAGGTAACGGTGATTCCTTCCTCTATTTTTTGGTCACTGTTCGAGTTCAAGTTTTTTGCGATTGCGACCAACCACATCCTTCCTGCGTCCGTTGCTATTTTGTCGCTCTCATAATGCTTGGCTTCGGTAACAGGTGTCAAAGGAAATCTTAGATTACTTAATGTCGGTCCGTTCAATTAAAACACGATATTATCACTAATTGGGTTATCTATGAAACATAAAGTTGTATGAGTGAGTGGAATTGAATGTCTTACTCTATTAACTACAGACATAATTTTTTTCCTAATTAATATTATAAATCGAGTTATTCGATACTTCTCGGTGTCGAATGAATAAATGCTACACTACAACTCGTTGTTTTACTTTAAGTATTAAATACCTTCCCAAAATTACTTCCCTTGTCATTGGCCATTCTCATAGTTAGTGTCAAAAGTAGTCAATTTTATATAACATTGGCTAGTTTTAAGAAATATGAAATCTATAACCTTTCTTTAAATACATCTATTAAGAGATTCTAACAAAACCCACGACTATAGATCACATCTATCTTTTCTCTGATGTTTAATCAGTTGCTTACCAAATAACAGTTGAAATTCAAAACGAAATTACCGTCAGCTGTAGTTCCACCTGCTGGGTCTTATCCCCCCATCAGGGTTGCGCTCCACCGAACCCGGATGATCCCACGCAGTATTCGCGAGACGTGTGTCATTTCGTTGACACAATAAAGGGAATGTGTGGGATTTCGTATAGGTCCCTATATAGCAATGTCACAACCGCACGTTTTCTGGAGGAGGAAAATGTCCTGGGAAAAGCCTTTTAAGTTTCCTGTGTTTTGTTATATTTTTAAACTTTGATGAGCCGTTGTTTCTCCAATATGACGACTTGTATTTACTCATGTGATATGACTATGATACATACTTGGATCTTTAATTACATTTAATATACCTACAGACGCGTCTCGTTGTTTTTATAATACCACACTTTCCTTTGTCTATTGTATGTTAAACACTTGGCCTTGTTATTAGTTTCTGTCTATCAAGTCTTATAATTGTAGGAGATCTCAAGTTTCTTAGTTTTTATGTAAGTACATGAACGTATAAGTTTCTTTAAGTACTATTGTCTCGTTGGCTATCATCGAGATTTTCTTTCTAAATTATCAAGTTTCTTAAAGTGATACAATAGAAAATTGCACTAGAAACGTTAAACTTTTTGTATTCTTCTCCGGCTACATTCACCTGTCTTCGCTGCGTGCATTCGCGAAGGTTGATCGAACTACTTGTCCTTATCTAACACGTTCAAGAGAGATGACCGAAGAAAGAGACGGGACTTCTCAGCCGTCGCCGGTAGTAGCATGTGGCACGCGCCGCACCATTCGGTTTTCGAACGTAAGCCAACGCGGACGCTGTGTCGATTTGAATTACGAATACTCGCGTCGCGCGTTTCGATCGTGTTGTGACAGTTGTTTCGAAGTTCATCAGTTTCGAGTGACTTTCGGATGAGTTCTACTTGAGGTTACAGTGATTGACAGTGCACAATTTAGTGATATAACTAAGTGGAATATTTGGACGGAGTTTCTATGTGCCGGTGACGATTTCGTGAATAAGTAAATACGAAAGAAATGTAACCTACATCCTGGGCGCGAAACTCTTCGAGTGAAAGTTTAAACAGTGTTTTCGTCACACTGAGGAGGCAAGCAAGAATTTGATGTTCTCTTCGGTAGGAAATAATTGAAAAAGTTCCGAACGCTTTACGGGAAAGAACGCATCTGGTTGACCCGAAAAACTGTGATAGAAATAAACGATTCGAGTGATTTATTTCGCGTTTGAAGTAGAATGATTAATCACGCGCGTGTGTTGATTCTCCTGGAGGGCTAAAGTGATCGTTGTGGCGAGACTTTTTTCTAGCTTTATGAGGGAGCGAAGGTCTTTACCGATAAGTAGCGAAGTGGCGTTGCAGAACGATAAGGATGGAACTGGGAAGTTGGTGGTGAACTCTGTTATATGTGGAGTGGTGGATGAGCTTTCTAGTAGCCGGACTGGGAGACGAGGCTCGTGGGTTAGGCACGCAGTCATGGGGGTACTTAGATGGAAGGATTTGACAGGCGTGAGGACGAGCACGCCCACCGATACGAAAGAGGTGAGTGAAACAAGGTTTTGTTATTATTTTGTTCATCTGTTCGGCAACCAAACTTTTTGACAACAACACCTCCTTAAAACTGAAAATGAAGTTCTAATTAATTTGTTTAGAGGTTAATTCGAAAACTTTTTAGATACCATACAAAATTTCGATTGCGTACCTTTTTTTATAAAATCTTTCTTGATATAAATCGCAAGATCTAGTGTTTATAATTGAGATAGTACAGATGTGGCGACCTTCTTACGTCATTAAATACGTAGATGGGGCAAAGATTAGTGAGTCAGCGGTACAGTACAACGTAATCATTGCCAATCGTATGGATATTACAAGGATTAGTTGGCATCACGTCAAGTAATACATGCGAACTTTGCGCTCTTTGACCTGTTATACTAAGTATCTTGTTAATGTAAGCAGTAGTAGTACATTTGAAATTATCTGTAGATAGGTAGTTGCTGTAATAGTTTTGTAAGAGATTTCTACTAACTAGGTATTTGGCAGGAACCAGTGTTGATTTTTGTTGTTTACATCTAGAACTGTGTTCTGCCAATTTCTATTATTGATATTTTTAACTTCGAAATGTAATTAATTATAAGTTTTATTTTGATCTTGTTGATTAACATTTTGGAGACAGTTATGGCCCTTAATGTCTTCTCTGTAAACAAAAACAAATGTTTATTCAGAAATTTTGATGTGACGTTTGGTCGTTTATATTCATTTTAAAAGTTTTTATTTTCATAATGTGAAAATATAGTAGTTTATAATGCTGCCCCGGTGGAAATGTTTTATTTTCCTCTTAAATCCTGGATATATAAAGTACCTGTAACTTTCATTGATCTCATGTCGTGTAACAGTTCTTTGGTAGGTACAACATATTAGAGTAGTAACTCATTTTGAGTTCAATCACCTTCTTAATTAAATAAGTAAACTTTACTTAAGGTAAACAAATTGTTGTGAACAACGAACTCAACAGTTCCCAATCTTTTTTAATCTCCCACAAATTTTTGCGGCAACTTTTCCTCTTTCAAGTCCTCCTAAGAACATCCTCGAACAAAGAAATGTATCCCCAACTAATGTACGTGTACTAGAATCGTGATATATAACAACAATTTTACTGGTTTCGTAATTAAAATTATCAGTACCTACTATTGATATTGACGCGTCTTCTTATCAGATGTCTCTCTGATTTATATTGACAGTTATGTCCTAATGAATCATGAGTTACGTAAAGGACGTGATGTGATGAGCAATAGTGAAAATGTGTACAATCTGACTTAGTGCGTGACGGGAATGTCGCTCTGCCAAATAACGTGAGTGTGTTTTAGTGAACAGAGATTAAAACTTTTTGCTCGCGGTCGTATCCCGTAAAATTTTAATGAAAATTGGTTATTTTCTGACGACGATAACTGTGTCACAGGGCTTAAAATATGTCAATCACTGGTACCACTACAAGCTCGTCTCCTTCTCATTGTCGAAGGGTTTATTGAATCGTATCCATCTAATTACCCAATAAATTTATTGGATGTTTTTAAGTCACTTTTTCTATTACTAAGATGTACAATTTATTTGAAAACGTTAAGATTATTTTCCTAACACGCAATGATTACACAAGATAATTGTTACGTTCACATGAATTAACGTTTATATCTGTTTGTATCGTATTGATCAATTAAATCCGAATCGCTGTATTGACTGGTAATTCGCTTTCTAATAATATTTGGTGCAATTTTCAAACACGCACAATGCCATTTTTTATGTTTAATTTAATGATCTAACAAGTGTCACGATCGTTGCTTTGCTTGACGCAGACTAAACGATCTCGTCCCGGTTGGGACGTTTTCGGTTCACCACTTTCGTACTCTAGAACAGCGGTTCCTATAAGTGGAGTCCTAAGTCTTCGCGGAACCCGGGGGTTCCGAGGAGAAGTCAGCAAGGTTCCGCGGAGAAGTTAGCAGGGTTCCGCGAATCTGTTATTTTTTACTCTTATTGTATAAATAACATTGTCTTACATTTTTTTATCATTCGATGATGTTGGGCTTTATGAAATAAACGGGATTTGACGAGTGTTCCGAAACCTATACCTATAAAAGTTTAGAAACCGCTGCATTAAAAGATTAGGCACTTAGTATCTTTGCTTCTTTTTAAGTGTAATATATATATATAAGTTACTAAAAATAACAACAATAAACAAAGAATGTACTTAGACGCATTGAATTAATCGTTGACTTATAAAAAATAGGTAGAAACGACACATCAACATTACCTACATTTTTACTTCAATTTCTAATGCAGTAGAGTAGAATTTGCGAAAACTGCAAAATTACCTTGTGATTATTATAGTATTGTTTGTAACTTTTATCATATTAATTATTATTATTATTAGAAACCTACTAAAACGTACGTAAATACACCGGATAAAATTTTAATTGGCTTAAAATTAGCAGCTAAGGTAAAATAATGTAATAAATAAATAAATTTTATCAAATTAGTACGAGTACTTGCGACACTAATAATCTTAATTTGTAGTTGAAAATTTATTTGTTTTAGTTATAATTAAACTATATTAATTAGTCCGATATGTTTGTTTATTATGCGTTTCATTTGTTATTGATAAATTCCAATGAATTATTTTACATAAATCAAATTGAAATATACTCCCGGACTCCTAAATCGAGCCACCTAGGATAATGAGTTTGTATCGTCCATAACTTTAAAAATTTTGAATATGCCAGCTACAAAACTGCATAAAAACTTTTTGGTCATTCATACATTTTTTTAAAGTTATGTCCATAGAAACTCATTACCCTAGGTGGCTCGATTTAGGAGTCCGGGAGTGTATATCGTAAATTTAAAATAACTGTTCGTTATTCTATTCAACACAAAAATAATTTTTCAATTCGAACCAGTAGTTCCTGAGATTAGCGCGTTCAACTAAACAAACAAACAAACAAACTCTTCAGCTTTATAATATTAGTATAGATTAAATGATAATAGACAAATGGGCCAGTTAAATATGACCATAAAATAATATTATATTACCTTTATCAGTGAACTCACAGTTAGGAGCAACGGTGTCACTCCAATGACTCCACTAATTACGCTGCTAATTGGTTTCGGAACTTGTTTCTTGGAATTGGTTTCTGTTGACATTGTACTGAAGTAGATTAAAAAAACCAACAATTTAATAGTATTTCAAAAGGTATGTCACTTCTAAGCTCCTATTAATCAACGCAAATGGAATTTATGACGTCTATTACACGTTATAGAATTTTAGCTTCGTATGTATACTGTTTAAAGGTGTTGTATCGGTGTTGTAAGATGGCTGCCCAACCAAACCAATCCGTTTTGGGTGAGTGTGGTGGGTACCTGAACACCCCATGTGATTTTTTATGTGGTAAATTCCAGTTATAGGCTCATAATGAGAACAATTATAATGGTGGGATAAAAGTTAAAAAAAAAACTGAAATGAAAAAAAACAAACTCTACGATCCCAGAATTCAATTTGAGCTATGTTGAATGCAACGTGAAATATTTCCTTGTCCGATACCTAAAGTACTTAAATATTAAAATCTATAATAAATTAGTATTTATAAATACATTGAATATTGATAGTTGTCGCAGGCGCTAGGCGGGGACAATCACCAACCAAAGAGAGTGCGGATTTAATTCAGCTAGCCGCGGCCGCTTGGTTGATGATAGTCCCCGTCTGCGACAACTATCAATATTCAATGTATTTATAAATACTCATTTATTATAGATTTTATTATTTAAGTACTTTAGGTATCGGACAAGGAAATATTTCACGTTGCATTCAACATAGCTCAAATTGAATTCTGGGATCAAATTGAAAAAAAATCAAACAGCAGCATGTCTTAAATTTTTAAAATAATTGTTAAATATAATGTTTAGTTGTGTGATGTAAAATGTGTAATATAAAATCAATGGAATAATTTAAAGTAGTTTTAGCACCATAAATATCTGTGAATGACAATGATATCGCAACGAAATCGTTTCTGTAACGTTCTCATATCCTCTCCTCGGGTGCTTCTGACTCGAATTACTTTTATGTCAAATGTGTCAGGGCTGCCACTCACTTTACTTCGTTGTTTTAAAATGCATTTTAACTGACCATAATACCATACCATAATAATAAATATAATGCCGGCGGACCCCTATTTTTATATTTTTAAATGTTTTATTTATTTTGTTTTTAGAAAATATTTAAAAAATATAAATTTATATGATAAAATATAAATAAAGAGAATATAATAATATAATAAATAAGAGCATGGTTTTTCAAATCATATTAAAATGAAATTTTAGAGACGACGTGCAACGTTGGCGATCAACTCTTTTTCGATCCTCAGCCAAATTTTAAATTTATTGAGTGTATTCAATTCTATTACTATTTCTAAGAGTTCAAATTAAGAAAAAAAAGGGATATTTAGTATCATTATTTGTTTTTAAAAATCTGTGCTGCCAAACAATTTTTTGACACAAATAGAAGGTCGTGCGTTATCAGTTTCTCTGCCACTGACTGATAAAAAGACAAAGAAGCATTTAAAATCGATCTTAAAAGATATTAAGTAAGTAATATTAAGTAACGACTTGGCAAATGAGAAATACAGATTGAGTTAATTAAATATAATTACTTCAAATGAGTAATTAGTGTTAAACAAATAATATAATTTAACTTAAGTAGCTTAGCGTAGCTTTGTTAAAAAAAAAACTGTTTATTTTCTTGAAGCTTTATTTAAAAGTACTGAGTACAGGGCCAGGTGCAGATTATAATTATGTTGTGAAAAAAAAATATTAAAACAATACAATATAAATTTTTATCCATTAAAAATAAATTCATTACTCGAACATCAGGCAACCCTAAGTATGTATGTTACACTCGATTTGCAATGCCACCGTTTGCGAAATTATGAAATAACATTATTTTTTCTCCACAAAAACGTGTCTGACTGAATAGACACTTTTTCAAATGCTGAACTTAATATAGGTTCTGATATTAAATCGTGTTGAAACAATAATGTTTTTGATTAAGTATATATATGGTGTCATCGAATACAGTGCGGCGATATTCTCAAGTCTGTCTTCAAACTTATAAATAGACTTATTTTAGACTTGAGAAATATGAAATGTACACCTATTATTTACTACATGAATTGCCTTAAATACCTTTAAATGATTTCCCAACTTAAAGTCCCTCAAGCCGTTGCGACCGAACATCACCAGAGAGTTTGTAAAAGGGATAACATCACGCAAGCGTGTTCCTGCCCCTTACTAGATTACTTACTTTACTTTACTTATTCGGGGTTTTCGAGTCTGTTTTGAGAGCGGAACAACTTGTGGGACATCTCTAAGGGTGTCCGCTAAAACAAAAGCGGGTGGGTGCACAGATTATGCAATAGTGGCGCGGGCGCACGCTTGCGTGTATATTTCGCAAACTTGTATGAGTCTGAGTTTTTGTCCTATAGAAAGCACAGACGGGGGCGTATACGGAACTGGTCTCCGCTTGAGTTTTTACGTACGCCTTAAAGAGTAGAACCTCGGTTCGGGGTCGACCGTCGACTGAAGTTAAAAAAAAACTGCCAACAGTACAAACACCTCTACAACCGCCTCTGTGGTCTAGTGGTTAAGACCACCGGTTTAGACCCAGAGGTCCCGGGTTCGATTCCCAGCGGGGGGTACATCTTTGTGTACTCGGTTTGGTTGGTGGTGGGACTTGTTTGTCCGCCTGGCTTGCTACCACCATCTTATCTAAATATGTCGCCATAACATCAATGTTTGTTGCATTGTTGTGTTCCGGCAGCTAGAGATAAGATAACCAGTGCCTCACTAATTGAGGATCCCGGGTGAAGTGCGCTTCCACCAAATGGCCCTATCATCACTTAACATCAGGTGAGATCAACGCACTGTGCTTACCCGTAAATATATATATATATATAAAAAAAACAAACCTACGAAGATAATATGTGTTAAATCCCTGCTCATTACGACTTGCGGTTCTAAGAGATTTATTTTCCGAAAAGTTCGCCACCAACACTGCATTATGACGCTAACTGCAGTGTCGGAAGCGGGTCAATCGTCGCACTTCAATTTTGCTAACGCGGTGGTAATAGCGGCGGGTAAGTTGGCATTTTGACAACTATTTCACGGCACATGTGCCGCGTTGTCAGGCCGGTCGGTGACACCGGCCGCTATGATGCTTAATGAGGATGACGAGATATGGTTATACTCGTATCGTCATCAGCATCATTAAGCCTATATTCGTTTTTTGAGACAATTTGCTAAGACGGCTTTTGCAGCGTTACCGGGCTTATTAATGGCGCGGCGAGAAACTTTAATGGTTCCACAAGCCGTGTGATCGAATCACTGTCAGAGGGTTTCTAGAGGGAATGACATCACGTGTCCCTTTTCCCTACTAGATTATCCGAGGGGTTTGGATTGGATCGGGAGCAGAACAAGCTGAGGGCGCCTTTAAAGGATAGGACCTCGGCTCTGGTTGACTGGGTCCTACACATATGAGACATGTGCCGCGTTGTCAATCCGGTCAAGTTACACCAGCCGGTTTGATGCTTAATGTAAATGAATATTGGTCATGAAAGCCACTGACGCCGGCAGTTTAATCCGAGCACTGTTATTGTGTGCGCGAACTCTTATATTACCTGGTCGAAAAAGGGGGCAAGCTCCCGACATCTTCTACAGACAAACTGGTTATCTAACTGTCAGGACGATGTTAGAACAATACGCAGCTACTATCATGGACGTTATGGCAACAAATTTAGATAAGATGGTTCTCAGACAGACTTTCGAAAAGCCCTTCAAATAACCAAGCCGAGTATAAAGTACGCTGGGAATCAACCCTGGGACTTCTAAGTTTGAGACCCAGTGGTCTAATTAACCACTAGACCACAGATGGTACAGATCTCACTGCGAAACCACGAACAAATAATAATGAGCGTGAGTCTCTCAAATAAATCTTTCACATGTCTCTTCGTCGGCTTGTCTGTCAGTAATCCAATTAGAGAAAACAGAGATTTCTAATTCACAGTTAAAATCTTCTGAGTTTTCCTACAGCTATAAGAGTGGCTTTTTTTTGACAGAGTTTGCTGCTTGCCTTGGACGGCATTTTTAGCTTTACCGTTTTTTTTTGGGGCGGTGAGAAACTTAAGGGTTCCTCAAGCCGTGTGAAACGAAGCACCTTCGGAGGTTTTAGAGGGAACGGCATCACGCACTAGTGCGTGTCTCCGTGCCCTACTAGATTCTCCTAGGGGTTTGGATTGGATCGGGGGTACAAATAAGAGTGGCATTTATAAAATGCGCTTCATATTGATCTTAAAAAATGTAACGACATTATTAGTGAAGCAACGAAAACTTCCAACGAAAACTTTTTACAAAATAATGTCTTTCATGAGATAAATCTATGCACCATGCACAAATAGTGATTTATGAATAAAGTGTTAAAGAACTTTCATCACTTTATTATCACCGGCTCATTTTGTATCCCCACTGCTGGATCACAAGCCTTTCCTATTGATGGAAACATTGGAAATTCCAT
The DNA here is from genome assembly GCA_963082485.1 of Eudonia mercurella. Classification (NCBI taxonomy): domain Eukaryota; kingdom Metazoa; phylum Arthropoda; class Insecta; order Lepidoptera; family Crambidae; genus Eudonia; species Eudonia mercurella. Next base: position 11,443,801 of record OY720038.1, read on the forward strand.
AAACTATAACTGGGGGTTAAAGTTACTCGCGTCCGTAGGTTTACCCTTAAGACCCTACAAGTGACCCTGGGTGGTGCTAAATGAGTGACACTGTCTGAGTGGTAGAGCCACGCTGCGTTGCAGCACGAAATGGGCCGGCTCGCCCGGCGTAATACCACCCTCTCACAGAATATCGGCGTGAAACAATGGCACTCGTTGCTGTTGTGTTTCGTCCGGTGAGTGAAAGTACCGGAGGCCAATTTCTCACCCCTCCCAATTCCCAATTCCTACTCCCTCCTCAAGATCCAACTCCTTCCTCAAGGGCGGCAACGCATCCGCGATTACTTTGGTTTTGCGGGTGTCCATGGACGGCGGTGATTACTTTCCTTTAGGTGACACGCCTGCTCGTTTCCTTTTAACATAAAAAAAAGAAAAAGAACGAGCCATGAAGCACTACGCGGGCCCAGTGCGGATTGGTGGTTGTTAACGATTGCCAATGCATCCGAGATCAAGTGCTTTTAGGTGCCTTCCGAAGCACGTTGAACTTATTTTTTAAAATTGCATTGATCCTACGAAGAACATGGTGTCATAACAATAATGTAAACGCTAAACATCTAAACGTGTAACTCTTAATGCAATGGCATACGAGTCATAATCATAACTAGTCAAAAGTGTATAAACCTACATGTTAATGATCGTGACTGTACATATCATCATCATACATGTCATTGTGATTCATTTGTGTTAATTTTGACAAATGCGTACATGTTGCGATAACGACTACTTGTATATACTGAGCGGTTATCGCGACGCTTTCGAGCGACGAGAAGCTCGATCGCGCAGTGGTTAATGCGCAAGTTTCGCTAAGGCCGTTCATCGGATGGGTGACCAAATTTTTTTCATCTCGAGCTCTCCCGTGCTTCGGAAGGCACGTAAAGCCGTTGGTCTCGGCTGCATTACCCAGTCGTTAACAACCACCAATTCGGACTGGGCCCGCGTGGTGGTCTATGGCCCGTTCTCCCTATCCATCCATAGGAAAGGCTCGTGCCCCAGCAGTGGGAACATAAAATCAGCTGATGATGACATTCATAATGGCGGCAATATACACCGAAACATCGACGAAAGCGTCAAGATGGCAGTGTTAGGTCGATAATACGGCGACCCATTACGCACTTTTACGACCAAATAGATTTGTGTCACAATAAAAACAGGAATATAAAGCTGCTGTAATATACAAAAACATATTAGTGTATTGTACTGAAATAATATACAACATGGAACATGATAAATGTACTACTGAAAGTAGTTGGTTAAGAATAGGCTAATGAGTTAATTTCAGTATTTTTTTATATAGGCCGGTTTTTTTTTCAAATAAGATGTGTCTCTGTTTATTGTAAAAAACTTTATTGTCAGAATCACGTTTTAATTTCGTAGGTTTTGCCTTCATCCAACGAGATACTGTAAATTAACTTAATTTTTATTTATTAGGAAAAATTATTTTTTTCGTTTATTAATTGAAAGGATTTTTATACTTTTAAAGCTGATAGCGATTCAGTAGATAATTCTTTTAACATACCCCGTTACTATGTTACATTTTATTTAAGATGATATTGTATCAAATGACGCTTGTTTATTTTATACCTACTCTAGTTTTCGATAAATTAACGCTTGCAAGTTTTAACTTTTTACATTGTCTTAGTCACTTATATCAAGGTTATTTATTAACTTTCTTACCATGTCTTTTGTTATGTTTAGGCTTAGAATAATAACGCCTAGAAGCCGAGTACGCGCACGGCGATTGAGGCAAGTTTAACCAAGCCATATGTGGCTTGGTTGGCCGAACGGCTCGCTAGTATCCAAGGTCACGTCGTGTCGTAAGTAGCTCCGCAATTTTTGTTTATAATGACGATTTGTGCCATCAAAGGATGCTTTCACAAGTCAGAATCTAGCAAAAAGGATGCTAAGATTACATTTCACCTGTAAGAACAGCTAATCAATGTCTATTATTTTGTAAAGCACGATATTAATGTTCGTAAATTTGTAATATGTCATTCCATGTATGTTTTGCTAGATGTAGGAAAACTTTTACCCCATTTTGTGTTCCGAGTTATTTTTATTTAGAGTTGTTTTTATCCAAGTTTAGAGTCCAAGAAAGACAATTTATCACGATTGCTATTATCAAAGCGCCAGTTATTTAGAAAATAGTTACAGCTACAAGGATTATAAACTGACATGCTGAAAAAATGTTATAACAGTAATTTCTTCTGATAAGACTGATTTTTGTGCAATAAAGTAAATGAATAAATATTGGCATTCTTAATTATCACCAAACATTGTTACATTTACATAACATTACATGTACATGTTTTCGTGTTATATGTAAATATCTTTAAATAAGTAGCTAATGATATGAAAATTGTGGTAGTCGTAGCTTCACCGCCATCTAACTAAAGGCTCGAAATAATATTCAATGCATAATGAGATAAAATTATGCTTCCAAATAGTTTAAGAGAGAAGTGGCGGTCCATTGTCTCTGCCTACCCCTCCTGAGGGATAGAGGTGTGAGCTATTTGTATGTATGTACCTTACAATTTTTACTTTTTTAAATAATAATCACAAACTTAAATGAAAACATCTTTATGTATATAACAGTTAATATTATTAATGTATGCCGTTAATATAATAAAATAATAATATGTAATAATTATAGAAGACAATTTTCTCTTTGTGACTATTGACTTTGTGGCTATTTTCACATAAAAAAATTGAAGTAATTAAAAAAATCATATGTAACAACAATACAATTTTTAAACTATGAAACAAGATAAGAGTTTAGTAAATTACCCATTTACCCCGATTTGGGGAAATTACCATTTTACTTGCAACATTTATTCGTACGGTTGTGTGTGTAATGACAAGCTGCTGACGCACACGACGGAGTATTTTGTGCCTCAATATTTTGACGAACTTTGTTTGACACTATCGTTCTAGGCGTTATTATTCTAAGTGTTTAGGTAAGTATCTGATTTTTCGAATACTTTAACATACATAATACTTTATAACTTAAACAGTGAGAGAGTCAAAACTTCTTTTAATATTGGTTAACATTTAATATACACTAAGCTAAAAATAACATAGTTTACGCTTAGATCATTAATTTGTCGTGTTTCCATTGAAACTTGCATTACTTCGACTTTCCCCTTTTACACGGTAACACCCACCAAGTTAGCACAGCAAAAAGGTTAACGCACGAGCGTGAACGCAAGAAAAACTGAGGGAGATAGCATTGACAGACTAATGATGTATGGCCACGACTTGACGAGGCACTTTTACGTTCGTGCAAATAAAATGAGTTTGCGTATTATGACGTTTTTGCGTCTGACTGACGACACGCATTTGGAAATCGTTTTGGGGTAAACTGAACGGTGTTAGATGACGTGTTTATTATTTAGTACTACTAGTGGTCGCCCAGTGGTCGAAATTCGACCGTAGTTTTATTAAGGCTGTATGGATTGTATCCTAAGTAGTTGAAAATTAAAAAAGATAGAATGTGAGTTTGGATTGGCTTTGACAGATGTCGGCCGCATTTAAGACAAACTATACGTGTTTGTCAAATATATGGTAGTGTGTGTAATGTTGTTTTTGTTGATTTAATGTATTTTTATGTATAATTAAAAAAAAAATTAACATTCGGATAATCCTCTCTATATAAACTATAAGTGTGCGAAATTTCATACAGCTCCGTCTGCGCAATTTTCGTAAAAACGTGTACAAAGTTTTTGCTTCACGTATTAATATATAGATAACAGTGCGTATACATGAAAAGTTATGTTTCGCTTGTTTTTCATAACATGGTTCTACATTGATATTGTTTCTAACATAAGTATCAACGCGCGCAGTGTCCTGGTACAGGCTTAGAGGATACTATTATACTTTAACATAATAATACATACATAAACAGAAATCTTTGTTACAATAAAACATTTTTTTTTAAATAGGTATTTAATTTAAATGCCAAGTGGCTTATCAATAAATCGTTTTTTAATCGAAATAACCAGGTCAGCGAACAAAAGCGTTATTTTTATCTGAAACGCAACAATGTCGTAATCCAGAAAGATGACGTTTTATCTCCGGCTTAAAAAGAGAGAATAGTATTTATGTTCGCTGGATTCAAAGGGATTTAGATTATGGGTATCTGAATAGCCAGATTCTGTGAGTGACGCATCGTTTGCAATCGTTACGATATCGCAACGGTCCATTCGAGTTGAAGTACTTAGCGTTTGTTGTGGTTGACTGATGATCACTATTGAACGTATAATTTGTGTTGTGTTCGTTCCAAAAGCTTTCATCGTCACTGAACATGAATTATGCTACGTTATTAATGTTTCAAAGCACTCAATCCTGTTCAATGAAGTATTTATGTTGTTGACATTTATGATATGATTTCATATAGTGTTACATCACAAATATTATACATATACATTTCTGTATTGTTTTATTTTGGCTTTGAATCTCTCCACTGTAGCGACCGAAACAAGTCAAGGTTTCTTACCAAGAATTTGTCAGGATGTTTAACACTTCTTCCAAACTCTAAACGACAGACTAATCGTTTCTAAGCAGTAGTCCTATTCTCGATTCGATTTCTGTCAACAGTTGCAACAGTTTTACCGTGCGTCGTCGTCAGTGTCACAGAATTATGTATGCTTTGTTTTGCGACGACATGAATCGTCACTAAGGCTTAGTGTCTTTGCATTCCGCACGCATTATTGCTTGTCACGACTTTCGTGAGTGCGCTAATGTAAACGGAATCAGTGGGACGAACATTGAATGAGATGGTACGCGATTGAAACGCCACGTGTGGACCTTTTGTTATTGGGTCACTGTTGTTTTGAGACGGAAGGAAGGTTTTTAAGCAGTCAGATTGATACTGCGAGTACTAACTAGGTGTATGGTGATACAAAGTGTATCAAATGGACAGGAATAGAATATACTATTTTTATTGGTACTAAAAAATATGCAATATGTCACAAAAAGTTATAAAATAAAGGAGGGAGGGAATAATAACCATTATACAATCCAAATCCAAATTTTTGTCACAGAAAATATTAAATTTAAAACAATATTTAGGTATCAATTTTTCTTCAATCTTGTTATTTATTTTTTACTTAGATTAAGGTAATTTCTTAGTTTTCTTTTCTTAGTTTTTCTCAGTTACTTTCTTGTTATTTAGATTCAATTAGCAAACCGGAATATAAAGATTATAAGAACGAACGGTATATAAAATGATCTGCTCTGATTGAAACTCGCCACATGTTTCGGGTCAGTGTTGCATTAAGACGGAAGCGACGTTATTAAACATGAGTATCGTAACTTCTAATCAACAATGTATTGGTTGTTACTACTTACTAGTCCGATTACTATTTTAACTACTTGGGAGCCTAGTGCAAGTTTAATTTGTCTTTCAGAATTTGTATTTTAAATTTTGAACTCACTTCGTTTGTCAACAGTCGATATAATTGCAAAAAAATTTCGGTTACGGTTACGTAAAAGAATGGCGAATAAAACTTGCACTAAGCCTTGTTGTTTGTTTCTTTGTTGTGTGTGAGAGAGAGAGAAAGAGGGGGAGAGAGAGAGAGAGAGAGAGACTGGTATTCTGGTATTGCTGGTATTCTGGCGGAGCCTGCCGCCCGCCTATGCGCGGTGCAGAACATTAATATAGGAAAAACATACATACATTTACTTACATTATACATGAAATTTAAGAAATTTGTTATAACATGATATAAGTTTGCTTAAGTTTCAAGACAACAGCGGTTGAGTCATCATCCCCCTGTCAACACTATTATCACAACCACCCATCACATAAAATAATCGCAGATTAAACTAATAACTAGCAGCACAAAACCGGTCGTTGTGGAGATCCTTAGGGGAGGCCTTTGTCCAGCAGTGGACGTCTTTTGGCTGAGATGATGATTACGATGATGAAACTAATAACTTGATACTCTGTCTGCAGATTCTGACAATATCTTCGGAGCTAACCGCAGATGTTTTCTAACTACTTTGTAAAAAAAAATGTATGCCAAATAATGGTGCGGTGTTTCAAAATTGTTTTTTTTTGTTAATACAATAAAGGGATTTGAACTCAGCCCATCCGCGAAATGGGACTTAAAAGGAAAAGCGACCGTATCATAACTTCGGGTTCAAAGTTAAAATTGTCCTAACTTCGGTCCTGAGCTTAGGCGCAACTTGGAATCCTTTGTGCTCTCTCTGAGGCAGCGTTTTCGAGGGCATTATAAGTTTTCGACGTTGCCTGATTGTAGGAAGTTACAAAAGCATTGAAACAAAATTCGCTTATAAATAAGGATGTTTAATTAATTAAGTACATTTTGAAAGCTACCTTTATTTGTGAAGTTACCCCCCTGTTGGCTTAAGGCCTTCACATCACAGTGTGACCAAGTTTTTAGGAGGTTTGTTTAGCTGTTGAAAAGCTAAAGGATACCTATAACCCTACATTTGACCCTTAAAGCCAATTGTTCCGCTTGTTTGTGTTAGACCGGATTTTTTAAATTTTTTTTAAATTTTTTCTAAAAAAAAATAAAAAAAATAGATAATAAAAAAGCTGTAAGCCGGCGGCGTTCCGAAAAAATATAATATTTTTATTTTATTTAATATCATAATATTAGTCGACTACTCGTTATGAACTATATAGCCCGGCGATTTTAGGTCGAGATTCCGTCCGAGGGACGTCGCAATCTCGGTCTGGAATTTTTTTTTAATTTTTATTTGGTGATCTGTTTATCTATCTATGTACCTATAGAGAAACGCGATGACGGCTAGAGTTTACAAGTTAAGATACTTTTGCGGTGATGGGTCATCGGATGAGTTACCGAATTAAGATATCTCAAGCTTCTCCATGCTTTGGGAAGGCACGTTTAGCCGTAAACCCCGGTTTCTGTTGTAAAGATATGAGCCCTAAACCCATCACCCCGTCTAGGATCCTTCCTCTTCTCCTGTTGTTCATTTCGTAGCTGGGAGGGCCTAAGAGGGGCGTGGGTCGAGGGTTTGATGTTGACTTCAAACGGCCTTTACAACTTCACCAGTCATTAAATTTGGCGAGTCTAATGCAAACTTATATAAAGGCATTTTATCTAGTAAAAAAATCTTATCATGACATTTAAATGTCGCGTTGCAAAGTCCCGAATGCGTAAACAAATTTAATTGTTGTAATTGCATAAACGTCGTTAAGCCGTTGCATAAGGCTCTGTAACTATAATAGTTTCCAATTAAGATAGCTTCGTTCATGCGGCTTGGTACACGTGTTCCATTGATTAATACTGAAATAAAACTATAGAGGAAATTAAAACATTAATCTGTTAGCTTACAGATATAGTACTATATACATACAGATATTTTTCTTGTTATATTAAAAGTCTGCAAACGAGCTGGCGGGCCGCCTGATGGTGAGCGGTCACCTCCGTCCATGGACATCAGCAGCATCAGAGATGTTACTTTTGTGTTGCGGACCTGAGAAAAACCTCTTTACACCCCTTTTGAAAGCGTCCATGGCGTAGCTCAATGGAAAAACCTTGGATGGCAGCAATATACGTATTTACTGTCCCAGTGCTGGGCACAGACCTCCATCATTAAATCAAGTTATTCACAATAGGGATGTTGACAAAAACAATAATTAATTCCAGAAAATTAAACGTTTAAATGGAATCAAGTAACAGTTGTGTAAAACAGTTGCCATTTTTTTTTCTTTAACCATAAAACCTAAAAATAAACAATCAATTGGCGGAACAAAATAGTGACGTCATAGTTTACATTCTTATACCATTTCTGTTGAAATATTTTCTTTTGACAATTGCTAAAAAGTTTCTCTACTTATTGACCTAACTACCTTATTGGTTGAACTATTGCCAAATGCGGGTTGGTGGTCTCAAACTCAGGTTCCTCATCTAAAAAACCGCCTATGTGAAACTCAATTAGCTGTTTAATCTTACACTATAATTGATTATATGTCAAATAATTGCGTGCGAATGTTATAAAGGTGCCTACATACATTGATGATGAAACAAGCTGATAAATTAAATAGCATATTAAACAAGCACTTCAAACCAATGTCATGGTAGCTCAGTTGAAGTTTAGATTGACCTTTACCTTTTCGATTGCTAAAGGTCATGAGTTCGAGACCCACTTGTGGCAAGTCGTCTTCTTGAAATAGCTTCTTTTAGTTTTTTTAATAGCCTACGTAGCCTAGGTTTCCCTTTGCTAGACAAAACCTTGCAGCCTCTACGTCTCCACTCGTTTCTATCCTAAGCCATCGCATGCCATCCCGTCATCTCCGCTTTGGCCTGCCACGTCTTCGGTGTCCATCACTTGGAACCCCGTTCAGTGTTTTAATTACAATAAAAAACCATATACTGACATGTATATGGGCGCTTCTCCCTACCTCAATGACACGGTCAACCCGAGCCGAGATCCTAGCGGCTACGATAAATGGAAGAAACCTATCCTTTAGAGGCGCCTTGGAGTTGTTCTGCTCCCGGCCAGATCCGCATGTGTGATGCTATTCCCTCTAAAAAATCTCTGGCGTTGTTTCGATCACACGGCTTGTGGAACGCCCTTTAACTTTTACGCCGTCCTTAAAAAAAGTCCAGTGACGCTGAAATTGCCACCTGAGCTTGATCATAAGTCTCCAAATAAAAACGACTTCGATTTTTATTCAACCATCATTGTCAATCTATTAGGATTGCCAATAATTTATATGCAGCTGACTCTTCATTACCCATTCTCTCTTCTACTATAGCAGGGATGCACAGACTGCGGCCCGCGGGCCGCATGCGGCCCGCCGGTCGAATACTGGTGGCCCGCCGACAGCAAAAATAATACTCTCGTACATTCGAAAATATTGAGTTCTATTCCAGAATAATTACCTATACTTCTGGTGGCCCACCATCAGTTCATAATTTGCCCGAGTGGCCCCTAGTCTTAATAAGTCTGTGCATCCATGTACTATAGCAACACTTTCTATTACAATACCGATTAAACCTGCTTCTTCCGTCTCAGTCATGCACAACTAATTAGAAAGAGATGTTGATTATCCAGTAAAAAGGTGGGATTAAATATTCAGCATTTTACATTTTGTAGATCTACTATCTGCAACCGCCAATGCAACTGCTGCATATCAAGACATGCGCACGAGCACGTGTTAATTAAAGAAAACAATAAGTGGACTATAAAAAAACCATGGAAACACCGATTTGTTAAAAGCTGTTGCTGTATTTATTATTTTTAAAATATATACAAAATACAAAAACAAAGTAACAAAACAGATGTCTTGCGATAGTGATGAAGTAGCTTTATTAAGCTGTAGTTATTATTTATGTGATAATTGCACATTAATAATAATCATAGACTTTACTTACGTTAGATAAATTATTAAATATATTATTATATACTCAAAAATAATATAAAGCATGGTCAGATTCAAGTTAATAATTCGTCAAAAAGATTTGATTGTACGTTCTGTAGGTACCTGACCTACCGGTGTTACCCACGTAACGGTGTTACCTGATTCAAAAAATTAACTTTACCCACTACATCAAATTATGTTTCAACAATACATGTCATGCCAACTTCATAAAACGTTAAATTGGCATCCAAAATCCATTGTATTTCATAACTAATGGTAAATGGAAATTGACATAATAGCCTTTGCGTGTTTTTCGCATCCTAGATTTCCTTATTCAGGTTAATGCCCGAGAATCATTTACCACCTACTTGGTTTCATAAAACGACCTCTTTAGGGTCAAAGGTCGATGCTCTCTTCAACTGTCTTGTAAAGTTACGTAAAGTTTATTGCTTTTTTTTTAAGTTATCGATATTGCACTTTTAGTTAATTTCAATGTGTAGTGTTCGCGTAAACTTTAGAAAACAGTACTTTATTAAATTAAGTATGACAATGTATATTATTTAATAGGTAAGTAACAGTTTTTAACGGTTAAGTTCTTTAGTGAAATTGTATTTTTAAGGGTCAGTTTAAGCACTTTAGTCATGTGTCAGATAGCCTATCCATACGTTCTGTTTCCGTGGTAAAAATATTAACAAAAAGACAAACTGTAAAACTGACTCTTAAGGTTTGTTGAAGTTAGAATCCTCATTTACTATATACACCTACCTGAATAAATACTGTAAAGGTTACAAAAACACAAATGTTGAAAAAATTTCCACGAGCAGAATTTGAACGTAAAAAAAAAAGTTAATAGTGTTGAATACTTTCAATTGGGAGTGTACCTGAACCGGTATGTCAGAAGGGTGCAGGTTCAAATCCTGCTCGTGGAAATTTTTTAAACATTTATGTTTTTGTAATTTGTTTCGCAACAAAATTTGCGTAAAAATTATATAAGCAAACAAAAACATTTTACTGTAAAGGCTGTCTAAAGCTTTAATTCATTTTTAGTACTATCAATCTAGTGTTCTTTAACCTATACGATTTTACTTTTTTTATAAGAGCCCTCAGGTATTCAAGCTAGGAGAAAACAGCAGACATTTTTTCTTATAGAAACTCAAAGGTAACTTCAGATATTCAACTTGCTTAGTCAGCTAATGCTAATAAAAGTACTCATGGGGTGGTCACCGAAGCGTAACACATACCCGAGCGTGGTCATGACACCATAACAAAATGAGGTAGCATCTTAAAGGTATACTTATAAGGTTGAAACTAGAGTAGAAAAAACACCTGTATACCTAAACGTGGAAGGGTAGAGAATGCCAATCCAAAATGTTTTTAAGTCGTAAATTAGATACTTTTTGGTGAGTAGGTATTAGTAGGTTTTTGAGAGGTAAAAAATGTCATATTCACAGAAATGTCAAGGGCCTTTACCATTTTGAAAAAGTGTTGAAAAATATTTTCACGAGCCGTATTCAACACTATCTACCTACTCTTACTTAGTAAGCCAAAGAGTCTTATTCAATGTCGATTTCTAACGTCATAGTCTTTACCAATTTTACTATTGGAGTGTAAGTCCGCCTCTTTCTTTTGTTTTACATTCTAAATTTAAAAGAAGTTGACAGAACATGCTTATATTAAACCTGACGTTTCTAGGAATATGAAGCTAGCTGTCTTGACAAAAACAAAAGAACGACATGTGGAGTGTATGTAGAATTATGTTAAACTAGTGGTCGCCCAGTGATCGAATTCAACCGTCATTTTATTAAGGCTGCACGGATTGTATCCTAAGCAATGAAAAATTAAAAAAAAGATAGAATGTGAGTTTGGATTGGCATTGACAGATTTCGGCCGCTCCTCTTCCATTCTTGAAATTTTTGAAAAGAGTATATAGGCGTGTATGTCAAATACATGGTAATGTGTGTAATGTTTTTTTATTGATTTAATGTATTTTTATGCATAATTTAAAAAAAATTAACATTCTGCAATCCTTCTCTATATAAACTATAAGTGTGCGAAATTTCATAGGTACTCCTCCGTCCGCGCAATTTTCGTGAAAAGGGTTACAAAGTTTTTGCTTCACGTGTAATATATAGATACCAGAATCGTAGTGGCACCAGTGTTCGACCCTTTAAGCCCAGTATTCGACACAATTCTCGTCGCTAAAAAATAACATAGATTTTCATTGAAATTTTACAGGACGATAGCTAGGAATCAGGAGATCTGTAATCAATTGTCGCTAAAGACTAATATCTGTTGCCGACACCTATTTTTAATAATTAAAAGATAAATCACTGGTTCTCCCTGGTACCACTACCCTACGAATTAAAGTACAAATCACTTAAAACACATCTCACACATTTCTAACAGTCTACTATAAAATTGACTTGTGTTTACTCACTCTTTCGTCACTCCAGCCATGCTTCAACATGTATCTTGTTTAACATTTCGCAAGACGTTCTTTTCTATCCTAACACAAAGTCTATATAATTTGCTATGGTACTTCTATGTTTGTTTTCATGGCGAAAGTGGGCCACTCGAGATTATGGTGCTTACGCAACGCTTTACTATGGGAATTTTCAACTTTTTTGATGTGAAACCTCTTTAGAGTTTCATATTTGTTTATTTTACTATTCATCAATCTTTAGTTTAGTACACTTCACACTTATGTTGGTTGAGATTTCCGTGCTGCAGTAGGTAGATAAGTGCAGCTATTGATCCATGTTAGCGTTGCCACTTGACAAGGAAGGAAAGCTCAAAATCCGGTCGAATCTGCCAAATTTAATTTTGGTCCGCCGAATTTGGTTTTGGTCTTACGAATTTTGCTGAGTTTCCACACAAATATTACTAGGGCTTACGTTTAATAATCTATGCCAAAGCGAGCGGATATAAATACAGTTTTAAATCTAAACACTAAAATATGACTTTAATTATTCAACAGCAGCCAACAAGTATGACTTTAATATAACTTCCATCCTTCATCAACTACCGTAACCGTTTCATTCCAAAAATACGTCACCCATCCGATTACAAAATAAACTAAAATTGCTTAACTATCACGATCCTAAACCGAACGCGTCACAATGCCTCAAATACATAAGAAAATATTCCAAACTTTTTTTATTACGAAGAAATGCAACGCTTACAGGATTACCCGACATTTATAACGTGGTTTCGCTGGAAATAGTCGTACAATGTTTAATATCGTAAAACATGTAGGAACAGGCCAAGTCGACCTAGATCTGGAAGCTCGGCTATTACTTGATGCTCAATATTTACTACCGGCAGACTATAATTTTGTCTAATAACATTATTGCTCTTTCATTTATTAGAACTGCGCTTTTCTGGGTGCCTAGTGTGAGTTCATAGACTAGTACCGATTCAATCCGAACCCCTCGGAGGTTTTCGAACAGGGAAAGGGGACACGCTTGCGTGGTGCTACCTTTAATAAACCCTCTGACGGTGTTTCGATTACACGGCTTAAGGAACCCTATAAGTTTCTCCACCAAAAAAGTCCGGTGGCGCTGAAAAGGCCACCTGAGGTCATCAGCAAACTCTTTAAAAAAAAAACACACATTTGATCACAAAAACAATTTGATAATAATTTATTTTTTCTTTTTTTTTTCCAGGTAAGAACCAGAACGTAAGAAAAGATGGATTGTGGTAATTATATATTTATAAGAACACCTTTCTTTATTCAACGCAGTACATTCATACATGTTGAATCTAATTTATTTCTATATTCGGTCTATCTCTATATCTATCACGGAATCTATCACGGACGTCTTTATCACGTGGCCCTAAATATTGAATTTGACCGCGTTTAAGAAATATGAAGAATTTTACATTCGTTTTCAATTATGTCGATCTTTTTGTCGCTAAAACGAATTGAGTGTACCCTTACTTTAACGCGTGCACATATCGTAGACAAACTTATATGCTTACATTGATTATTAGTTTCAAACTAAACATTATCTGATAGCCATTATCTGATCGTTGTACAATTTCTACACGACAATTAATAGGGAAATTGCTCTATCGACAATTAAGCGTGGGCTCCCAAGAAATTAGCCATGCAGTTCTAAATTATGTTTATATTATTAGTTTAGTTGGCACGCGATGTACCGTGTTGGCTACCGCACGCCACATCTCGTACTGCTAAATTGGCTCTTATCTAGAAACTGTGTTATTCACATGCTAAATAACAATTTGTTACACGTTTTCTTGTTCATGCTGATACCTATTTTCCTTCTCCTTTATAAATTATAGAAGGAAAATATTTAGACTATTGACATATGTTTTTTGACTCCGTGATCTAATTTAGGTTCCCGGTATCAGACCCACAGGTAACATGTTCGATTAATCGCAGAGGCAACATATTGTAAACGATATCATTAGTGTTTGCCTAAACGTCACCATCTTATTTAAATATGTCGCAAAAACATTTGTGTTTCGGCGACACAGTTAGAATTAAAGTAGCTATTTCTTCAGTGGCTGATGATTCCCGGTGAAGTGCGCTTCCACCTCTGGACGTATCATCACTTAAAATTAGGTGAGATTAATGCCAATTGCATACCCGTAAGAAAAATTAAATCAAGAGTCTTTCATCATAATCCTCCCCTAACAGTGTTGCGTTTCGACAGTTAGAGATAAGATAGACAATTCCTCATTGTAGACTCATCACCACTCTAGCCCAGTGCAGCTATACCTAAATTGGAGCAGGATGCTGATTCTTTTCCACCCTATTGCGTAAAAAACCATCCAAGGGTCTTCAACGAACGTATCTGTGAGCTAAAATATTAACATACCTCTTTTAGTATCCGTTTTCAAACCCATAGCTGTATTGCCACTTCCAGGAAAGCTCTCTGTCAAAATGCCCTACAATACCAGGATAGCCTCATCAATATCCGAACCTATATGTAAAGAGGTCATGGTTCCTAAGTCACACCGTTTAAAGCTGCAGAAACTTCATAACCACACATCCGATGATGTTCCTTTTAACTGTTGTTTCAACAGCAGATCTACGGTGATCATCCAACCTCTTTTCTTTAGTTAAAACGTACCTAACGTACCTACGATGATTTCCGCCTTCGTAGTTGGGTGAAGGTTGCTGTTGTTTCGTGACGTTCCGTTTTTGTTGATGTGCTGCAAAAAGTCATTACCACGATCGTTGTTGGTTTAATGACTACTTAACTGTAATGTTACAGCGAATAAAAAGTGAGTATCGGTACTTAACTTCGGTTATGCTTTTACTAATTTTTGTTGTTGGAACTCGTTAAAAAAGTTGTTAATACATATGAAACAGACCAGAAAAAATCCTGGAAGACCTAATGCTCAACTTTTGTCCCCAGTGCAAGTCATTTAAGGAGCGAAATCTAGAATCTTCGAGCATTAGGGATTATACATTTTTGGAGGCAGACGTGATATATCACGTCATATGTTATAACATATTCAAATATACATAACAAGTCATCAAACATGATTGAACTTGAACTTAAGTTTTCGGAGAAAGTTCTTGATTCGTTAAGATTATGCCATTTCAAAAGTACAAAACTAAGTTATGACAATTCAACACTTCATAACAATACAGAAACTTAAGTAACGTTACCTCTTTCTATAGACATATACATCTCTCCTTATAAAAGGTCGTAACGTTTTTCTCTGAGTGAGATTTCGCACATCAACCTCAGAAAGATCATTAGTCATGTTCGAAAGTGAGCTGCGTCCAACAAACGCATGTCTTAAATTGTCGCTCTAGCAGCATTACAGTTGCAATCATACGTAATGTCTGCGGCTGCGCAACAAAAGTTACATTTTCTAAGTTTTCACTGTGTGTTACGGGCGATTCTAGCGAAAGTACAATTTACTTCTCGATTAGAAAGTAGACTTCACAAACATACAAGGCAAACTAACGATAAGCGTTATCTAAATCGTAACACGGACAGTTGTATCAACGCTATGCGAGATATTAGAATTGTACCTATTGTATGTTATCAACAGGCTTTTGTTTGGATACAAATCGATGGGCTGTATCGATAAAGTTAATCGCCGTATCGTAACCCTTTATTTGTCTAGTTGCAGCTTTGGTGTCGTTTCTCGATAACTCGAAATCTGTTAAAATAGAACTTTGATGTGCACTAAACGCATTGATTTGAATAACCTCCAAATTTCACCCTTGGCGTTTTAAATAAATTTAGTAATGTCATATATTTTTCATTATGGCAAACCTATTACTTAATTTTAAAATCTATTTGAAAAAATATATGATACGTGAGACATTTTTCTAATAACTTAGATCAAATATCTTGAACTGTTGTAGTACCTACTGCTATACAACTGATAAGTTTATAAAATATTCGTTGTATTTACTGCATTTTGTGGTTCTATTTCAGTTAAGCTCGTAAAACGAACGCTTTCATAATACGATAATCGTTGTGATGCACAAACAATTTCGCTGTTAAAGGCTTTTGTTTAAGGAGAATTCATTCATTCGACAGAGCAGTTACAGTTTTCAAGATGTGCTTCTGTTACGTCTCTTTGGTGTTCAACGGAGCATACAAAATTCTCACCTAAACATAAGTGTAATGCGGATTTGGGTTTAAATAACTTTTGACTGTATAAACACACATAAACATAATAATATAATCCACTATTATTACATATATTACTTTTTATGTAATTGAAACGAAATTGCTAACTTGTATCTCCACTTTCTCGCCAAGAAATCTTCCATCCCTTCTACCATTTTATACGAGTATTGTAGAATATTTTTAAAGTTAATCCCCGTAAATAGTTTCACAAACCAATAAAGTTTAATATCTAAGTATTGTCTGTAATGGCATAGAGCACAGTATAATACCACGATAGTGCATAGACCGTGCTGGTATCGCTGTTGCTATCACTAATTGCCGTAAGTCATTAAAAGCAACAGTAAAATTGGAGTTTTATTGCTTTAATATATCAGAATTGCAACAAGTTATTACAGCATAACTTGGAAAATATTAATGAAGATCTTTATATCTTGCCAATAACAGAAACGTTAAAATCATATCATTTGTGTTAACAGGCATTCTTCTTTCTTAATAAAGCTTTTACTGAAAACTCTGTATCGTCTTCTAAATCGACACTTCTTTCATTTAAAATGATGCTGAAAATTTCAAAGGAATGAAATATCAAATTTCAATTAGTACATATTGTACTCTACCGTATCATTGATGTGTACCATAATGATTTAATTAGCATTCGCAATGAGGCTGATGAATGAAGATATCGGACGATAGCCACGCTCTGCTTGGGATCGTTTGACCCGATACAATGATGCGGATCTAACCGTTAACTGTTTACGGTTTTATGTTGGCTTTATAGGCTATTAGTTCATTACAGTTACAGTGTGACCTTCATCCTGTACACAATTCAATTGACGACTAGCCCGATTTTCTTTTGTAATTATTTCTTTAGGTGCTCTGTTATTTAGTGTTTTTGAAATAGGGTTGTTAGTAGCATGCACCCACAACTATGAATTTCAAACATTCAAAATACAAATGGCATTACGTAACAGTTATAACGCTACTTAACTTTCTCATTTGGTCATTGCCGTTCGTAATTTAGATGGCATCCTTGAATATTTATGACACATCAAGAAGAGCCCAGTCATATGTGATCTTCTTGAACTATATAGTTCTGTTCGGTTTAGGTAATTCTTCTTAGCTCATCGAATATGCATGAGACTCTTGTTCTATTGCAAGAAAATTCGTGAGGTCACCAGATTAGATCGCAATAACACAGCGGACCCTTGTCAGCAAATGGACCGCTTCGCCAAATAGATGGTGCTATGCTCATTTTTTTTGCTGGCATCACAGTTGAACCCTATATAAATCTGGAGACCCCGCATACGTCTCTGGAGGTGAGGCAAAGGCGGGAAATTCATACATATTTATAAGATAGAGGTAAAAAGACAACGAAGCTGTCTCATGGGGATATATTATGCTACTGCTTTATATATAGGGCATGTCAGACAACTATGCACTTTGAACCCGAGTAAACACTTTAATGTAATGTATAATTATAACTTCCTTAAGTGTACAATTTTCAGGATAACCTTATTTGTTCGTAGAATTCCATGTAAAAACGTTGTAGAACGTAATAAAGTAGTGAGTATGGAATTTTTTGGAATATTTATGATATAGCACGTTACGTTACCTATAACTGTAAGATTTTAAAAGATATAAAAGTAAAAACTCTTGTTAGAAGCATATTTTTAAAACGAGAAACAAATATGTCATATCCAGTGCTAAATGAAAGCCTAGTGACAACTATAAATGCAACAATCCTTAGAATAGATTATTTCATGAGTACGTCGTTCCAGATTTCGTATGATGTAAATGACGTTTTGAATTACCAATATGTATCATGTCCTATAATAAATAGGCCGCTGACCGTGCCAATTTCCAAGTCTGTCTATTCATAACTTACATATTAACAACTTCGGGAAGTTTTTCATTTGCAATAATTTATACACGCTGCTCACGTACTAAACGGCCCCAATATTTCAGAGCAAAGGAAGTAAACATTGCAGGATATGGACTCGGCGGCGGTTTTGAACGTGTGCCAAACAGTTCTCCACTTCACTAGATTTCGATCACACCTGGAGAATTGTGCTCTGTAATGAAATGACTTATGAGCACGCCATGTTGCAGCGACTAATGTCATTACGTAATTGAGATGTGAAAGAGACTGCTGCGGTTTCGATTAAAATTTCACTGAAAGCAGAGTAACTTTATTAAAATTATTTTTGCGAAACAAGACTTTGAAATAACAAAGTATTAGATTGCATTTTTTAAAGACAAGCTCACGACGATGAAAGCGCTGGTAAACTGTGAAAGCGTCCAATAATATTTTGCTCTTGTAAAATATTATTAAAACCCGAAGATGGTTGCACAAAGAATGTTAAAATTAATAAACTTACCCACTTTTTCGTCGCGTTTCCGTCTTGGGGTAAATTGTTATAAGTGTAAAGTGTTTTATAAAAACCTAAGTGCATCGGGACAACTCAGTTGAGGGGTTCCACTCCGCAAACTCCTCAATCGGAACACTTTAGAGACAAGAAACTTTATCCTTTGAGACTGAACATCCCTCTTTTGGTAACCAAATTGTAGGGCAGACTATCGACAAACAAAGCTTTGACCGTTTTCGTGCATGCATCGCCTAAATTTTCTCTTGTATTTTTCTAAGTAGTATGTCTGTCTTCGAACGTACTGTTTCACTTTTATCAGCAAAAATTGTTTAGTGCTATTTATAGAATATTCAAGCAACATAATGGAGTTGCGATTCATTTATAATATTTATCTCGTGTTTTTAAGATATGAAATAATTATTTTTGTCATCGTCGTTGGCGTACAAGGATAATCCTTAAGGTGTTATTTATAATTTTATTTGGAGCGTAATGGCTAAATTAACATATGTCATACCAAATTAATAACGAAAAGCCTTCGAAGTAACACAGTCCTTATAGCTAAAGTGACGCTAATAGAGTTACGAAATTCCCATATGAATAGAAATTGTGGCCAATAAAATATTCAGTGAGTTACCTTAACTCCGATCTATCTTTCTGAGCTGAGGGACCATAATTTGAGAAGAAATAATGAAACGGTGTGTTTCTCGGCAATGTTTTATTCAGAACCCTTGCCGTGTCGCTTATATAGTTGAATATATTTTGTGGTTATAAAGATCTCTTCTAAGGACTATTATTGTAGACTCTTCATTTTGTAAGTGCATTTGAGCTTTATCTCAACTTGAGTTCTTGTTGAGGTTTAATTTGCTGAAAATATTGGAATTAACAGGCTCGTAATGTAACAAGTCAACTACATCTTTTGAAATTTCAATTATTTTAAATTAAAAAAATGTGTAAGGTCACGTAATATACACTAAGTCCGAACGAAATGTTACGAATAAGTACCCTGTTAACAAGAAAAATATCTGATTTATTTTAGGAAACCTCCGTTCTTTATTTTTCGACCCAAACATTTATGTTTAGCCTCTAATAAAGTCGAGCGTCGACTGTTCTCTGTTCATTAAGTTTTCTTCGAGAGACAAGTGGAAATCCGTATGTGCAGGCTTCCCACCACACTGCTAGAAATTGTACAGATGTCAACTTTAACTCTCTCCAATACGGTTGAATCTTCCCTGGTGGCATTATTTCGTATGTTTGACCGTAGTGCTTGATTTTGGGATTGTTTAGATTGGGCACGCCTAATAACGAGCGGTTCTTTATAGTGTTTGTTTTGTAAATGAAACTGGAAAACCTTGCTAGTGTTTTCTTTAATGAAATGTCTAACTCTATTGTTTTTGATTAGGTGTGCCCTTGTTTCTTTATAGCTAGACAAATTAATGATACTCATACCTATTCTATAGGTGCCTTTATGTAAATGTAGTACACTTCAATCATCAACATATTCATTAACAAAGTGACACAAATAAATTTGTTCACCTATTTATATTTGTCCTATTTTCAATGAGGAAAATGACAGCCTTATTTTTACAGAAGCTAAATGCAAATGATCCTTTATCACATATGTTTTCCTGGCTGCTATCACTATCAGTTGGGTTGGCGGTATGTTGTCGAACTGAACGTGCCATCATTTTCCTTCGTCAATTTGCGTTGAGCGCACGCTGCCGTTTGGGACTTCAAAGCCATTTTAATTATCGTTGAGTGGAAATGTAAAAAGTGTTTTTAGTGTGTGAATATTAATAATGTTGACTTCACCCAGAAGGTTGTCGTTGACCGCCATGGTTGAGAAGCATTTCTTCAAAAGGAGAAACTCGAAAGACTCACCTCTTGTTTCACCTGCGTCCGATGAAGTAAGATTTTTGCTTTTTTAACTATCATGGTCACTTAAATTAAAATAATTGGTATTAATGTGATTATTAACATGTATTTTAATTTGTTCGAGTATCTGATATTTCGGCACAATTGCATGCGCTATGATTACGAATGTGATTTCACTAACAGTAAAAAAACTGTAATAATTGAGCCACGATAGCATAGTTGGTAGTGCACCTGACCCGGCATGTCATGGAGTGCGGATTCGAATCCCGCTCGTGGAATTTTTCAACAATTTATATTTTTTGTTTATGAGAAATTTTATTGTTATGATATAGGTAATATTAAAGGTAAAAATATATACCTACCTGTATTCGTTTGTCTATCATTAACCCAATTTTACCAAAACGTGGTTTTAAGATAAGCCCGGATTATAAATGATGCTGTTTCATATTTGTTATTAAAACAGATAATATGGGAGTTTGTTTTGAACAGGCTTTGATATAAAGTTAGATTGATAAAACACTGAACATATTATAGCTATTAATTATCCTTTTTTAATTTGAATTGAGGTCAAATAAACAAGTTAATATCAAAACTGAAAATAGCACTTGTAAAAATACTCTTTTGTTAAATCTTGTTTTTGGTTTAAAAATAGTTAAAATTAGGGATTAAACCCTTAATTTTAACTATTTTTATTACCGGTATATATAATGAACCAACCGTTTTGGTTTATTTGAAATTCCACTTTCTTCAATACATACTGTTGACTTTTGTGTGTTATTATAATCAAATTAAAATAATTATTTACAAAAGCAGATGGCAAACAATAGCTCTGCACTTGCGAAAGTGTCGAATTACGAATTGACATTAATAATACGTCCTTGGCAAATAAATTAATATCTTATCGGTCACTGATTATTAACATGAGTTGTGTATGCGTTGCTAAAATAATGTTTTCACAAACGTTTGTATTGGAATTGGTTATAAATGTTATACATTTATTGTTTGTCACAAATGTATAACAATTTACAACATCTGTTACTTTTTAGGTTGATGTTTTACACGCGACTTTAGGCTAGGCAAAAGCGTCTGTCTAATCACTCAGGGATGTCTTTCTTGAAGTAATGTAAATAGCTTATAGGTAACTGTCCCACTGCTGGGCTAAGGCCTCCATCATTGAAATCAAGTCATTGCCATAATTGATGGGTAGTGATTGATGGGTGGTTCTCAATCACCACGATTGCTAATGCGGGTTGCGGGAAAAGTCCGAAACACACAACATATATAGGACCGAGCGTTTTTCTTAAATGCCAAGATATTATTGTCAATTTATGTTACATTTTTCTCTTTGTTGCTGATTAGTTATAATTTGTTATACTCATATATTTTTACTACCATATTTTTCCATGTTCTTGCAAATTGCTATGGAAGTTTATCAAAATTTCCATAAGCAGAAGGACTCGTGTAAACACAGACCTGAACACCGGATGTACCGTTCTCGCAAACAGGTTTCATTTCCGACTCGATATCTTACTCCAAATACATTTTAAAGCATTCTCCAATTACCAAAAGGCACACAGAAATGTGTAAAAACAATTAAACATAATGCTTAATTCGTAAAAACGACAGAACGTAGAATAAGTT
Source organism: Eudonia mercurella (assembly GCA_963082485.1). NCBI lineage: Eukaryota > Metazoa > Arthropoda > Insecta > Lepidoptera > Crambidae > Eudonia > Eudonia mercurella. The sequence goes on from OY720038.1 coordinate 11,465,697, forward strand.
CAAAAAATGAGCAAATTATGGCTAATTATGTTTTTTTTAAGTTTCAACTCATGTTACCGCCTCTGTGGCAGAGGCAGAGCGCTCGATGTGTCTAATATCCGGATGTTCTGGGTTCAAATTCTAATTCAGGCAGTCTATTTCGAATATTTAGATGCATAGCTTTAATTGTAACCAGCGATGTTGGGCTTACATTAATAATAAAAAAATAATAAACTTTCCTACACTCACACCAATTTATTATCTCTAGCCCAAGAGAAGCTTAGTTATGAAACTCGTTAAATGGTTACTAGACAACGGATAAACATACTTAAAATATTTAAATACATACTTATTATACATAAAAAACACCCAGACCCGAGACAATTTACAAAAACAATAATTTCTAAATTGACCCGACCGGGGAACGAACCCGGGACCTCAGAGATGGCGATATCATGAAAACCGGTGTACAAACCACTCGACCAAGGAGGTCGTCATATTATAAGTACCTATATTCATATTATAAATTAAACATTGTAAACCTATTTGTGGTCTAAAATTAAATTAAAAAAGTTTGTAATTACTATCCCATCTAACAAATGTGGTAATAAAGCCAACAATACCCACCAATTGTAGCAAAGACTTGGTTTCAACGTTGACTTGGTTATGCTAACATTTATGCTTCCCGGTTCCCAAAGCTTCTCCTCAAAGTCCCTATAGGATCTTGAAAGCTGGTATATCCCAACAATAAAACCGGAAAGTATACAGGGCTATTTCTGAACCGGTGACTACTTATGACGCTATGATATTACGAGTGCTCCTTTTTCTTTCATTCAAAGACACTGCCTGGTAACTTATTCACACCAAAATTATCAATGGGTATGTATCTTATTAATCAAATAGTAAATGATGCAAAAAATATAATATTTAATGTTACAGATTACCCCCCAGATAGTCACGCCAGCGTATTCATTATAGTGTAAAAGCCTCGGTAGCCGAACGCATAGACGCTCGGGTAAAATGCAAGAAATTGTGGTTCGACCCCCATAGCTCCGATAGACTATTGACGTGAACCCATATCTAGTACAAGCTTAGTAGCTTTCTGGTTTGAAAAGAAATGGTTACTTATAGAATGTTAATAATAATGTTTATAAAAAAAAAAGTTTTTTTTTTATTACCATAATAAAACATGCATAATAATAATTATGTTTTTAGTCGCATTGCTAAACCACTAAGGTTTGTCATAATGCGACTACAAACACATTTAAGAAGTACCTATATAATAATTTAAAGTTACTAACTAATAAGGAAATAATTTTTTATCCGTTATTATATGTATTGTACTATTTTTATTCGTGATTTATATATGTTACCTTATTTTTGATTAATCAAATTCTATAAGTATTTAAATGACGTTATATAATAAACCACAATAATTTCTGACAATGTTAATAAAATGTTGTCTCTAATGAACGAACATAATGTTACTGAATTAATTGATAGCTAGGTATATGTTATCCTTATAGGAAAAAGGTTGTTATTTAAAGGAGTCCCGGGTTTTATGTATATAATATTATAACCTACAGATATAAGTACTATGGTTTTTACACGGTGACATTCGCTTCTAAAATTAGTTTGATGTTTTGAAAGGTGAATTACATTTTCGATTTGAATAAATTTTTGGAATTGATATTAAGTAAAATAGTTTCCTTTTTACGCTTAGATTATTTTAAAGCAGCGATAGGGTGTGATTGAGGAGCACTGCAGCTTGGTCTGCGAGTGCTGAGGTTAAGCAACTTGCGCCAAGACCGGTCATCGGATGGGTTACCAAAAATGTATCATCTCGAGCTCCTCCGTGCTTCGATAGGCACGTAAAGCCGTTGGTCCCGGCTGCATTAGCAGTCGTTAACAACCACCAATCCGCACTGGGCCCGCGTGGTGGTTCATGGCCCGTTCTCCTTATCCATCCATAAGGAAGGCTCGTGCCATAACATGAGGACATAAAGTGGGGACATAAAGTGAGCTGATGATGGGGGTGTGACTTTATATAAGGTCACTTTTTATCAACTGCAAATATTTTGACAAAACATCTAATTATATCAGAAAAATAAGGCCCTAGCATTTAAAAAATAATTCAGGCTAGTTTTTTTTTTTTACTTTTCCTGTCACAAAAATTGTAATATTTTTAAGAGCGGCCTCTCTGTTTCGGCTCCTTTGAAATGAAACTACCGAAAGTGATTTATTTTTCTTTTTAATCGTAATGTTTTTTGGCGTTTTTCTTGAATTCTAGCGTATAAAAATTTTAAGTTTTTTCATAAAAATAGTTTATGTATGTTGTTGAATTTATCTTCAAAATATTTGCAGTTGATAAATACTTGTTTGCTTGGTTGAGTTTCGTAACTCGCGCACCTCTTAACTATACATATCTCGCACCTTTTGTGGAAAAACAGCCAACAGTTCTAAAAATTTGGGAACGATCGATATTATAGGTGACTCATTGTGGTACGGGTAGCTCGAACCACAGAGTAAGGAGGATCCAGAAGGTAAGCTTGATACATACCACGCTCGAGCAATGCACACATAGACTCCTTGTACGGACACGGACCTCGGAACAGCTCAGGATGCCTATAGTGCGAGGTACGATCGACAAATTTTAAGGATATCCAGTTACAAACCCAGTCACCGCTTCACTGTCTCAAATATCCCATCGCGCACACAGAAATTTGGAGACTCGTTTCTTTGTCGCACCTCCAAGAAATGGAATAGTCTACCAGGACACGTTTTGCCTCCTTCCTATGATATGGGGTTTTTCAAAAGAGGCGTGAGGCCCTTGTGGGCCGGCAGAGTGAGGTTAACTGATGCTACGTTTGTTTTCACGCTGCACCAGTTATCTTCGCGTCTGGACTCCATTTCCACATCAGGTGGGATGGAGTCATTTGCCGAGCTTTAAATATTATTTTTTTGCCTTAACGTGGCGAATTGGCGATCGTAGTTAACTCCGCCTACCATGAATATGACCATAGAACGACCAATAGTAAACCTTCCGACCTTTTTTTGTCAAAGCCATTTGTTTTAGTTCATTGTTAAAGCTTAAATAGAAATTCATTTCTTTCTTAAGATTCCTTATGGTAGATATCCAGAAAATTTGTCAAAAACAAAAGGGCGAGTATAGCCCAGTGACTTAGGGGGCGACAGAAAAATCGCCCTAATAGTGGATATTCAGAAAATTTTGTTGATAGTACCTAGAACAGTCCGCGCGCAGCTGTTGCGAGATTCCGTGACCGTGAGAGTGTCGTCTATGTGTGCATTGCTCGAGCGCGTTTCACATGAAGCTTCACTTCTGCAGTCTCCTTATTTTGTGATCGAACTATGGCAAGGCCGCACAGCCTTCTGGCGCGGCGATAAACTGTTTGTATGTCTAATGTGTACTCAGCTGATAAGGATTATGAAACCTGGCGATAGATTAACGACGCGACGTGAACATAATGCGCATATTGATAATGACTTTGAAAAAGCGACCTTATTGATATAAGTACACGAGTATGATAATGCTGCAAGCATGTTTGTTAACATTGTAAAATACTGACCCGTCCGCAACTTCGATTTCGCGTAAGCAGCTGTATACTTACTTACAATTTACCTGACATGATACCTCCCCGGTATTAAAAAAGTCTTTTAGCAGATTTTGACACCCTTTGAAAAACCTACTTGCCATATTCAAAAGTTAAAGGCTTTATAAAAGTTCATGAACTTTTTGAAATAGTCAGTTAGTCAGTCAGTCAGAGCATTAGTTTTCTTTCGCTTTAAAGTAAAACTTTAGATTCATTTTGGTTTTTGTAAGGACAAATTAACAAAGAATAAGCGCCGATTAGTAATTCCGTGTTTTGTTTTTGTTTTGTAAACTTCATTTCAGATTAGAGTGAAAGAGACAAAACACGAAATATCTTTTCCAAGCTTATTCTTTGTTTATTGATTTTCGAACTGTTTAAAAGTTACAAGTACAAAGTGTTCTGTGCTCTATTATTTCGGTTCCTTTGTTTTCTATCGTGTTGATAGGTTCTAATCTATATAACTAATATTATAAAAAGAAAACCTTGGTATTTTTGTATGTATGTATATTTGCAACGAATAAACTCAAAAACTTGGCCTTTGTCCAGCAGTGGACGTCTTTTGGCTGAGATGATGATGATGAAACTCAAAAACTACTGGATCGATTTAAAAAATTCTTTCACCATTAGAATGCTACATTAGCGCCGAGTAACATAAGCTATATTAAAAAATCAAGCGTGTGTAGTAAGTAATAATTTTTCATAAAATGATGATCATGATACACCGAAGGAAGGGACATTGACGTATTCTGCTGACATGTCACTTTTTAATTTATAAGTACCTAATTTTCTCGTTTACAAAAATGTAAGTATTTAATTCCTTTAATATCTTTAAAAAAACATGGTAAAGTTCGGTATTCCTCTTTGATGCTGTAACAAAAGGCGGTATGGGAACATTTGGGACGCCATAACATATGGCTTTGGTGTTGTTCGGTTGCCATGACAACTGCGGCAGTTGCGTGCGCGCAGGTGTCGGCGTCAGCTGTCGTCTTTTCGATGATCGAATGGATAAACTAAAAATGTACCAACAATACAACATGGGTTAAGTTTCAAATTAGAAATGGGGTAGATAGTGCAACACTTAAAACAGACGCTATATTGAAATGACACAACTTTTACGGATCTACTCGCGTTTATTTAAAACATTAGTTTTGAATAAACGTCGTGGTCACAGGGAGACTGAGGTGTTGGTCGTCTCATAATTAGTTTGTTATAGCTTGTATACCCTGATTTTAATTTAATAACGTGCGTTCCGTTTTACGCAGAAAGAGCTTACAGTATCTTTGGTCTGGCAGTATGGTGTTGTTCCTGTGACCACGGACCTTGCAAAGGGTTCGAAACGTCAGGAAAACATTAATTAAAACTAATGTATAAAATAGACGCTGTACGTTCGTTACAAGTCAAAGTTAGGGTGTGCATATATTTAGTTTAAATCAAAATATTATATCTATGACGTATCCTAAGAAAATGTGTGACTGGGTCCAGCAGGGATAGAAAGGTAGCATATTGATACTCTCGGAGTCTCTCAACTATCTCCGTTCAAGAAAAAAAGTCGATCCGTTACTCCGCTTTGACGTAAAAGCAGTACAAACAAACACTTTCACATTTATAATATTTGTTTGTTGTTTTGAATTTAGTATTAACAATGCTACACAGTATTTTTGAATTACGTACCTATAAAAATATAGTAGATAAGGTAAGATAGATGAATTAAAGTAATACAGTATATTAAAAAATATTTATTTTTTTAGATAATAGAGATTGATTTTAGCGACTTTGCTGATAAAATATAGTAATTTCGCTTACTATAATATATTTTAAAAATAATATTAGTTAGACACCTAAAATAGTAGGATAGTATATTATATAGTAGGGTTGGCAACTCTAGTTACAAGATACAATTTTGTTAGAAAAGATACAGCTTACAGCGTAAATCACAAAGTAATAGAAAAATTCAACGAGTCTTCTGGGGCCTCGGTAGCTGAGCGGTCAGAGCATTGGACCGGTTATCCAAAGGTCGTGGGTTCGATTCCCACTCGGGCTTCCTGAGACTAGTTAATTTTTTCTAGTAAAATCAATCCTATAAAAGGTAATTAAAAAAAAATATCTAGAAGAAGGTATGTTAAAAAAGAATTACAATGTGTAGTGTTCGCGCTCAGAAAATATTAGTTGGGTTAATAACGACTAATTAGAAAATACAGGTTATTACAGATAATAAAGCGGCATTGTGTATGATTGTTCTTTACCATAAACGCAGGCACAATCACAATACACGGTGCGATGCGTTTCTTCATTATATTCATTATTCGTTGAACGACTTTATTCCCATGCCCGTCGTATCGTGTCTTTCGAATCATCATTGCGAATCTTCGCTTAATTATGTGAGAAACTGCTGAATGACTGTTCAAGTGTAAATTTTTGCTTTTTTGCTTATTCATGAAATAGATATTTATACTATTATTATAAAGAGCTTTGTATTTTTGTATGTATGTATGTTTGTACCGAATAAACTCAAAAATTACTGGACCGATTTAAAAAAAAATTTCACCATTAGAAGGCTACATTAGCGCTGAGTAACATAGGCTATATTTAAAAAAAATACGGAACGAAGTCCGCCGGGTAAGCTAGTTTTAAATAAAAGAAGTCAAAAAATATTGGCAAAAGCGACAACATTTTGTACATTGGCTGACATTACACGTCTTAAGTATTAATTAGGACTGATAAATGTTTAATGTGTTAACATCTCTAACCATCAGGTAGTCCCAAAAGGCCACATAAGCCATTCTGCTAGATTTATAACTGTTCCTTTCAATTTCCGATATGGTTTGCGTGCATTATTGATAAAAAAACCTGTGAATTTCTCTCAAATTGTCATGAAACACAGTCATGTTTATCTTCATAGCATATGTAGAGTAGGTACATAGGTACAAAGTTGACTTGAAATGTATCTACAATTTTTATTGTGCTAAGCCTTCATTCAGTCCTCATTATAAAATCTTATAAAATTTTCGTTCGGAAGAAAGTCTGACTTCTTAGTTTGAAACCGTTTTAATGCATTTGTGTTATATATGCAAGAAAGTCGGCATGTAAATATAGTGCTGTTAAAGAAACCAAATATGCTTCCTTAAGATATTATGTACTATTACAGTAATCGTCAGATATTGGCAAAAAAAATATTTGTATAGTTTGATAATTTAATATTTTTTCTTTATTTTATCATTATTATACCATATTTGAAGTACATTTTTTTATAAACATTCCTTAAACTATCACGGTTTTTACGGCGTGCTGTTAGTAAGTTCGCTGCGTAATCATGGATGAGATTGCAAGTGCAGTTTATTTATTTATTGCTCTACATAAAAAAGATGATTGATTGTTCTAGAGTTTTAATATTTTTATTCTACTTAGATTCTTAGGTCTTATATATAAATATAGAGATATAATGTTACTACGGGTAAATAAAACTAACAATTTTGGTTAGAATCTTCAATAGAAATTATATTTAAATTAGTATTTATCATAAAGAGAGACTCACAAATGTAAAGGCTAGTCGTCAGTTGCAACACTCCTTACTATGTGTCAGATAGCTTACCCATGAGTTTCGTTTGTTCCACCTCTGATCTTACAGTTTATAGCTCTCTCTATCCGACTGGTTGTCTGGAAGAAATCGCTTAGCGATAAGACCGCCAAATTGTAACTTTGTAAATAATTTGCTTTTTTTCTTCTTCATGTTTATGTTTTATAGTGTTGCAATAAAAGTATTATCTATCTATAGGAGCTATACGATAAACGTATTTCATGCTTCCACCAAAAGCTTGCAGCGTGCTTCATATAAGTTGAGCACGCGAATGGTGCCCGCATTCGTTGTCTCTGTACAAACAATATTTTTATTCTGCATGCGCTACTCTCTGTTTGCGGTGCGCAGGTCTCCCTAGTTTATTTCGTTTCGAGAGGCACGCCAAATCCAACTCTTAACTAGACATAAATATTCTATAACACCTAACCACAAAATAAGGAGACTTACAGAAGGGTAAGCTTCAAACAAACGCTCTCGAGCAACTGCACTCGGACTTTTACGAGCTGCCCCTCTAGACAAGTAGTATAAAGTTAATAGAATAGAAATTAAATAGATTTGTTGTTGTATGGGATTGACATATATCGTATATACGCCATTTATATATACGTATCATTGACTTAGGCTTGGATAAAAAAATCGATATATCAAAATCGATTTAAAAAAAATAATCGATATATGTATATCGTCGATATTTTTGATCTCGTTATACTCGTATCGATTTTCGATATTTATTTTTGATTATCAAATTCTTATCAATTTCGATATTTTTTTAACGTATCCCCACGAAACATCATCGATATTAGATACAGTGCCGGATAACCGAAGCAGTTTGACAGGCGAGCACGTCAAACAAAGAGTGCTCTTAATGTCATCCGACGAATACTGGTTTAATTAATTGATTAAATTATTTATGTGTTTTTTGAATTTTAAATATTTTGGGAATGTTTATCGATTTTTTTTTCGATAAATAACGATACTGTTTAAAAACATCGATTCGATATTTACTTATCGATATTTTTTTCCCGGTTGCCCATCCCTACGTTGACTTATGTCAATTCCGTATAGTAATCATTCTATTTCATTTCTATTCTATTAGCGTTATGGCACTTGTCTAAGGGGGCTGTTCCGAGATTCGTATTCGTGAGTAGATCTATGCGTGTGTTGGTCTAGCGCGGTATGTATTTAGCTTACCTTCTGTAGCTCTCTTTATTTTGTGTCATAACAGTGTGCTACGATGAACTTATTATATCTTCCGTTGAGTGCGCCTCGATTTTTTCTCCTATTCCTAAAGATGTAAGAGCTAAGTTGCAACGAGCAGGAAGAAGACTTCACTGAATTATTTCTAACGCCCTAGAGTAAACAATCAAATTACTTTGAGAAATCTCTTTCTAAATTAATGAAAGACTACTAAATTTATTATCTTCTTGCTAATATTGCAATGAGTCTTTCGTATATCCCCAAAGTGTTACGAACTCTTTCGTAAATCCTACTAATATTATAAACGCGAACGCTAATATTATAAACGTATGGATGGATGGATCTTTGTTACTCTTTCACGTAAAAACTACTGAATGGATTTGGATGAAATTCGGCATACAGATAGTTTATAACCTGGATTAACACATAGGATAGTTTTTATCCCGATATTCCCACGGGAATGAATGGAAACTGTCAAAGTGGATGTTTGTTACTCTTTCACGTAAAAACTACTGAACGGATTTGGATGAAATTCGGCATACAGATAATTTATAACCTGGATTAACACATAGGATAGTTTATATCCCGATATTCCCACGGGAATTAATGGAAACTGTCAAAGTGGATGTTTGTTACTCTTTCACGTAAAAACTACTGAATGGATTTGGATGAAATTCGGCATACAGATACTTAGTTTATAACCTGGATTAACACATACGATTAGATAGACGGGAATGAATGGAACTGTCAAAGCGGTACGAAGTCCGCCGGGTCCACTAGTAACTTAATAAAATGATTATTATTTCAGTAATTATTGTTCACGGTTCAGCCAGCATTTACCAAGCTCGTAGATTAAGACAATACCGATAAATTGTACCGATTTCGATGACTTGATTTCAATGATAGAGGTCTTTGCTCAGCATAGTAAACGTATAGGCTCGTATTGGCTATTTACATTATCATTTCATTCAAAAAGCGTCAACTTCTTTTCTTATTAACTATAGAGTCAACAATACATGGTTAACAGGTCTTAAAAATTACATTGCACTAGTATGTCTTATCGTAGTTGTCTACTATAAGACATTTGTCAAATAAGATGTCTTCATCACCCATGATCGTTAGCCTATATAAGACAACTGCTGTTCTATGGACATAGGCCTCTCCAACTGCTTGCCATGCCTCGCTAATCACGATCGGCGGCCACTCTCTGTGGCTTGCCATCCACAATATCTTACTATTTAGTTAATTAATAATAATAACAATGATTGATCTATCATCACCGACAGGACTATTGTAGCTAATAAGCCTGACATTGTGGTGATAGATCGATTAGCGCGACGTACGATGATTGTCGATATCACCATTCCCCATGACGAGAACCTCGTGGAAGCGGAGAAAGAGAAACAAATCAAATATCTCGACTTAGCACACGAGGTTGTCGATATGTGGAGTGTGGATTCGGCTGTCATCGTACCGATTGTTGTTACGGCCAATGGCCTGATGGCCAAGAGCCTCGATCAACATCTAATGAGGCTCTCGTTAGACGGCTGGATCAAGGGCCTGATTCAGAAGGCAGTTCTCCTCAAAACGGCACGCATTGTGAGGAGGTTTCTGTCTCTGGAGCCCTAACCACCGGTAGCTTGGACCCTGGTCCCCTATTTTTTTATATTTTTAAATGTTTAATTTATTTTGTTTGTAAAAATATTTAAAAATGTAAATTTATATATGAGAAAAAATAAATAAAGAGATAATGACGTTTATATCTCCACACAGTTGCAAACAGTAAGAAATTTGTTACTTTATGCGTAGACTTGGGTAAGTTAAAAATCGTTACAACTGTTGATGGTCCGTTTAAAATTACTTGTTGCTCACTTTTTAGTTATCAACTCTTTGGTTTCGTTATCTAACTAGGTTTGAGGTCTGACAACCATTCCTCTTTGTCTTGTCACTCAAAGGTGTGGTAAACCGACGCTTGGGAACTGTTAAAAGAGCTGTAACGCAATTAGTTTACAAAATAGTACACTTGCTATAGAAAAAAGATTCCATTATGTGTTATCTGTTTTGAAGTTTACAACAGAAACATTTGGTAATAGGTAATGGTTTTTTTTTTGTTTTAAAACCTAATCTTATCTTGATGATTTTATGTAGGTACGGTGTTTGTTTGGTGATGCCGAAAGTGAAAAATATTAGTTAGTGCCAAAATGGAGAGATAATTATTTGTGATAATGATTAAGTTATTATTTTTCATTGTTAAAATAAAAAAATAAATAAGCGATGTACTTAATTAAATTCATTAAACAAACTAATATCAGTTTTGACCTACAAAGTACCATTAACCAAACAAACCACCTTTCAAATCAGAAATAAAAACTGGAAAGTACTTTCCTCGCTTAATAAATTGTTTTCAATTTTTTATTAATTTAAACTGTTTTGGTCATATTTTCCTACAAATCCTACAAACGAATCTAATCTGCAACGTAAGATTCGATTAAAATAACACCATCCTCATGCATTCCGTCGCTGTAATATAATCAACTGAGAAACGCAAATAATCTCAGCAGAAGAGATGGTTAACTCTGTAATTACATCCACACGTTCGATTACACACAATTTGTATGAAAACGCACATCGGGTCAACGAACCCTCGCCAATCAGCTGATGGTATGTTCTTATATCTTACTAGTTGACCCGACAGACGTTGTCTTGTCTAAGTTTTAATAAATATGTGTCATGAACGCCATCTATTAAGATAATCAAAATGGCAACTCCCATTTAAATTACCAATATTAATTCTTCGATTTCACATCCGTTTTTCTTTTATAAAATTATCCTAATCAGTCATGGCGTTTTTGAGTTGCATTGGCATTTACACATGAGTAAATCTACTACTCTGTGGTAGCGAGAGTAACGAACAGCAATTGATTTCTTTATAGATTGACATCTAAACGAACATTGAAACTTTTTTAACGCTTTAAACGTTAGCGTTCTATTTAAAAAAAAGTTTTTAACGGTTTTTACATAATCTACTTTGTATAAGATTAAAAAAATAATGGTTCCTCTTCCTACGTTTTATAGGTAGTGTGTGTTCGACAGTTTAAGCCCTGAGTGCGACAAATGAATTTGAATGAATTTTCGCCGCCAAAAAATAACAAAGATTTTTATTGAAGTTTTATGGAATGACAGCTAGGAAGCAGTTGGTTAGTAAAAGTGCTGGTTGTCACTAAAGACCAAAATCAGTTGCTGACCCCTATTTTTAACGATTAAGCACTTAGAGGCACTTAGCTAATCACACTAATATTATAAATGCGAAAGTTTGTGTGTATGTGTGTATATTTGTTGCTTCTTCACGCTGCAACGGATGGATGGATTTGGATGAAATTCAGCATACAGATAGTTTATAACCTGGATTAACACATAGGATACTTTTTATCCCGATATTCCCACGGGAACGGGAACCACGCGGGTGAAACTGCGGGCCGCCGCTAGTATAATATATTAAAGAATTTGCCTAGGATTTGGCGAAGTAACCGAGTAGTTTGCGTTATTAACTGGATTAAAAAAATTGCTTCTAATTACAAATCAAACTTAATTGTTGCACATTTTCTGTACGCACTACCGATGTCAACGGACTAATAAGTGCAGCTCGGCTTCTCGTTATTTTATAATAACAGATTTGCTGCGTCTGCTACTCGCAGAAGTCGAACTAATTATTGCGTTAGAGCACTGTAGCATAAAGCTCGTGCACTTTTTTTCTTAGTTAATTGCTACGTACGATTTGCACGTTTTGCTAGAGTGAAAATTATTTTTATGAAAAGTTAAATAAATAAATAATAAAGAAAGTAAAAATCAGAAGTCTGACACAGACTATCTCAACCATTTGAGATAGAACCGTACGTACATGTAGTATTCACCTTTTTTTTTGGGGAGAGATTGCTGATTGGCTCAGACGGCATTTACAGCTTCACCGGGCTTGTTTAGGGGCGGCGAGAAGCTTAAAGGGTCTTTCAAGCCGTGTGAAACGAATCACCTTCGGAGGTTTTCTAGAGGGAACTGCATCGCGCATTAGTAAGCGTCCCCGTGCCCTACTAGATTCTCCTAAGGGTTCGGATCAGATCGGAAGTATTCACCTCCTCCCACCGCCGGGTTACTAGTTTTAGCAGGTGAGCAGGTTTGAGCAGGGTACCCCATCTGCGGGGTCAAAAAAATAAGCATACTGTCCCACTGAAGTGAAGGCCTCCATCATTGAAATAAAGTCATCGCTACAATTAATGGGTAATGCGGGTTGGTGGTCGCAAAGCCGAGCTATGGCATCGAAAATCCGAAACACATTTAGACCGACCAGCCCCCCAACCGCCTAACACTCTCGCTTTCGATCGCTTTGAAGGCGAGGCCTTCGCCTCGCTTTCTAATATATTATCGAAATATAATATCGAATAATATCGAAAGCTATAGCCTATAGCTTTCGATATTGCTATCATATTGCTTTCGAAATGACAAGATGACGCCTCCTCCTCGCGTCGCCTTCAAAGCGATCGAAAGCGAGAGAGTTAGGCGGTCGACCCCCTGGGAATGGAACAAAGGCCCTTCGGATATCGGGCCGAGCGCTTAGCCACTAACCACTGAAGTATCAAATAAATAAATATTTAACAATATTTTTTCGGCTGACGGCACAGCACATTTTTGTCTCCCATTCTCCTACATAAGCAGTCATACTTCTTTTGATTTCTTCACTTCAAAACGTTGGCTAGGTGACGTTTCGGACACATTATATTCGGACACAGTGTCCGAATTGACACTTTTTAATTTTTTTTTTCACTGACGATAACCGCCACCGCCACCAATAACCAACAAAAAAAAGTGTAAACAAAATCTCTTCAAAATCAGGCAAAGTATATTGTAATTCGGTCGTTCGATAGCAATCTGGTTTCGGAATTATCTCGGCAGACAAACCCAGCTATGATATTGTGAGTCAGAGACACTGTGAGTCACAAAACAAGGAGACTGCAGAAGGTAAGCTTCATACAAACGCGTTCAACAAGCAACGCACTTTAGATCACCTGTCACGGAAACTAGCGCCCGCGCAAGCTGCGCGACTGCTGCGAAATGTTGCGAGATTCCGTCTGAGAGGGTTAAGGCGACACACTGAAAAATGCACCAACTTTCGGCAAATAGTTTAAGACTATAATATGACTCACGAATCTGAAATGTTGATATAGGTAAATCATGTCTTTATCTTGAATTTGCTTGCTCAAATACACGATTGTATAATTTTGACTCGATCATAATTATTTTCGAAAACACCACAAAAAGAAACACTATTGTTCAAATTACAACAGAATTACTTAATTGATATGCTTGGAAACCAGTTAAATATTCGTAATTTAGTAGCTGCCTATTTTAATAACGAAAACCAATAATTAAAAAAAAGATTTGTTAGATTTGCGGTCTCAATTGTCGCAGGCGCAGGCTACGTATTTTCGACCTTATGACAGCGCCAGTAAGGATCAGACTTTTTAAATAAACATTCAAAAAGTATGATCCTTACAAAGCGAGGTGTCGTCTTAATGTGTGTGTCGAGCACGATATGTATGAAGTATACATTCTGCAGTATCCGTATTTTGTGCTGTGAGTCACAAGGGTTTCCTATCAGCAGATATATTGTTTGAGGCTGTCAATTTGCGGTCGGAACACCGGTTTCATCGATGACGCCATTGTATATATCTCAATTTGGTATATACTGTATAGACATATTAGCATGACGTTTCACAATAATATTGTTAAGTCATTAGTTGCATACAAGCAATAGACAAGCGGTAAAGTGGTACGAAAGGTATGGAGAGAGAATATTTTTTTAATGTTCAGTACATTAACAAACGTATTACATTTTGAAGAGCTTTTCAGTAGATTTTATTTTATAATAGTAATTATGAAGGTCAAGTCAGGAAGCAGGCCAAATGCGCATAAGATATTTAATAAATGTAATATATCATATGAACAGAATTCGAAACAGTTACTTTCGTTTATAAATAACAGCGAAATATTACTAATATACTAGCTGAGTGACAATAATGTTTGTATTGTAATATAATGTATTATGGATTAAGGTGGAGGCAGACTTTTTCCATGAAAGAATATTTAAAGAACCACGGGATATCCGGATAGAAAAGTAGTAGTTTCGTTTCACAATAGGGATTTAGACAACAACAACAAATAATTCTAGAAGATTATACAACAACAAATAGATGAAATCACGAAACAGTTCTTTAAAGCATTCACCTATTTTTTATCAGCTTTAATTTCTGTAACCTAAAAAGTTATTAATAAACACTGAATTGACGGAACACAATAGTGACGTCATAGTTCACCATTCCCAAACAATTTCTATTAAAAAAAAATCGTCTTTGTTAAAAAGTTTCTCTATTGACTATCCAGTTAACTACGCCATTATCGTTATCAGAGGTCTTTGAAAACTTGCACGATTAGTGGCACACTTTGTAAAATTAACTTATTCGTCAATGCCAGTTGGTGTGGAAGTGACGAGTGCGCGCGAGTTGGCACCTTCCGATTTTACCTATTTTTTTGTCGTCAACTCACTCGATTGTGGAAATCTGACGTAGTATGTACAGTCAATAGTGTAGTCTTTTAACAATCTTTAATATACTACTGAAGCCACAACAATAACCTACAAAAAACGTAATAACATGCAGTTATGCGACTTCCGCCTAAATTTAAATGTGGGTAAACAATACCTTGCGCCAAAAAAACAAACCAAATAAAGCTATTCTAGTAAATAATTGTCTTAAAACGTTTATTTTTATCTCAAATTAATAAACTCATATCTTTTGCCATTGAGGCAGTTAGAGATAAGATTGTCAGTTCCTCATTAGTTAAAGATTCCAAGAGAAGTGCGCTCCCTTCGACCTAATCATCACTTACGAATTAAGTGATGTTAAGGCCGAAACGAGTTGTGTCAAGTGAGATGAAGGCCATTTGCCAGTAGAAAAAAATAAAATAAAAAGTACAATAACAATGTTTAAACTTCAGACACATTTGTGTTTGACTCATAGATTTCATTTTGTATCAATGCCAACTATCAGACCGCACGCATTGTACTGTCATCTCAGCCGTGAATTAGCAACTTTATTTTTATGTTATAAGGGTCAAAATCGAATGATAAAACAGCATCAAGGTGCAATACAACACTGAACAATCGTGCTGATTCGCTGCGTATAATCAGCACATGGTGCCATTTTGTATGACCGAGACGGTAAATATTGTGTGCAAATAGAAATAAGCTATGCAATATTCAGCCATTGTTTATTTTCCATTTTTAAGAAATACATTATTAATATTGAGCATAAGTCTTCACCATTTTTCCATGTTTGTCGACCTCAGTATAGTATAGTCCACATTGTATGCAAAGCTTGTGTCCATTTATCGCTATTGTTGTTACTTCATTTATATTTTAACTCCTGTGTGTGGTCTAGAAGTTAAACCACCGGTTTGAGACACAAAGAATCCCGGGGTGTCCTGATGATGATGAGCATAATTATTGTACTCAGTTTGTTCAGTGGTATGGCTCAATCTAATCCAATTCCTCCAATGGCTGAGGACAACGGTTGATCGCGACAGCAGTCAGCTCGTGACCACGGCCGTTGTAAACTTGGTCGAAACTCGTAGAAGATGATACCTTTTGCGTATTAGCTTGCGTTAATCTCCGTTTAAATTCTTTGTTTAGCGGTTGATAAGCACTTTCACCTCCGGCCATAATTAAACGGCTAAAATATCATTATTATTTCTGCATTATTTAATATCCTTAGAGATTGTATAAAATCACACCTTTGACAATATACTTAACTGAAATATAAATGACAAAAAATCCTGTACAACGCATCAAGTGCATTAGTTCTTCGTAAAATTTATTTTCTATGGTTTTATTCTTCTTAGTATAGCGTCGTCTATTCGCATCGGAATTTTAAACTTGCAAATACCAACTGAAAACACACCTGTGAGTACACAAAGCAAACGCAACCTTCAATTGAATATTTACGCGAAAATGTTTAATGCGAAAATTCAAGCACGGTTCATACATTGTCCATTACGTTAAATACATTGCTCACGACTGTATAAATAGAGAAGTGAAATTATGGTGAGAATAGATTATTGAAATGAAACACTTTATCATCATCATTATCATCAGCTCATAAAAGTCCACTGCTGGACATAGGCCTCTACAATCGCACGCCACAGCACGAACCGCGGCTACTCTCATTCAGCTCTTGCCAGCCACCTTGCGAAGATCGTCGCTCCACCTACTATGAAAGCGTCCTACTCTTGGTTTTTTGCATGGACCATGGTTATAGGATATTGGTGGTTTTAAGACTACAACTCGGTTCTTGAATATTTAAAACGCCTGATCTTTACAGTCGCTGTCATAAGGTCGAAAATAAGTAGCGCCCGCGACGATTAAGAAATGAAAGAATCTAAAAATATTAAAAAAAAATTTTTTTTAGGTAGCTTAATGATAAATGCACTAAATTACGAATATTGATGTTATCAATTTATTTGAGTGGTTTCCAATCATACAAATTAAGTAATTTCTTTGTAATTTCAACAATAGATATTTTAGAGACGTTATCGATCAGTCAGTCAAAATTATACAATCGTGTATTTGAGCTAGCAAATTCAATATAAAGACATGAATTTACCTATATCAACATTTCAGATTCGTTAGTCTTATATTAATAAACTCAATATCTCATATGCATTTTTTCAGTGTGTCGCCTTCATTTGTAATGTTCGTGTTAACAGCCACCCTAGACAAGTGGCATAATGCTAATAGAATAAAAATTAAATATAATGATTATTGTATGAGATTGACATAATCGTCATTTAAGCGTATCGTTGACTTTATGTTAATTCTGTGCAATAATTATTCTATTTCATTTCTATTCATTAGCGTTATGCCACATGTCTAGGGGGCTGAACACAATACGATATATTTCTATGATACCACCCTACTTGTTTATTTTAATATTCCATGATAATATCGCAACTAAATTAATTAGTGATGAAAGTGCCCTTTAAGGAAGATGCAATTATTCTCTTTAACAAATAATAAAAAGAAAAATAAAAACGCTACCATGGGCTTTTACCTAATTGGTGTGGGGGTAATGATGAGAGCCTTCGAATAGGGCTCTGCGCGAAAAACACAAAAATTTACATAAAAAAATTAAAAAAAACAAAAAACCCGCCTGCGTAAAAATAATAAGTAACTAAATAGAAAATCAACTGAAAAGGCCGGAACAAGATAAAAATTCAATTCATGCAACATCATACATAAAGAGCATTAAACCAACTGGAGACGCCATGCGCACTAATTTCTATGAAAAAAAGTCTGTCATTTTCTGCGGGGGACGAGGTAATGCACACAAATACAGTTTAATTCAAATTCAAATTAAAGTTCTTATGATGAAGTCGATATCAATATTTTGTTTTTGTACTGTCACAGCTCTAACTTTGTTGCAGTGTGGCCAATGTAATTAAATTAAAATTTCCTATTTTCGGGATAAGTGACGAAACGTAAATATAATATATTAATGAAGTAGACCGATCATAAACATACAGTTTCATAGTATTGAGAATTTTTAATGCAATTAAGTTGAAAAAAAATCTGTAAAAACAAAATAAGTTACAATTTATAAGTAGTGACCTATCATTAATTAAATAAGCATTTATAGTAAAAATACAGTTTTAACTTTATAGAACGTGAAATATAAATTGTAATTCAATGTTGGCTCGTTCAACTTTTAAAGTTGCAACTTGACGTTTTAGTGGCAACACTTTTTAATTAACAATATTTTTTCAGTTTTTTGCAAATTTTGTGCATTATTCAATAATATTAAGACAAAATAATAGTTACAGATGAAAAGTAACGTTATCCTTTTGTACAATCGACGTTTCTGATCGCTTTTTACGTGAAAACACGCTGCAATTTGGCATTTTTTGCTCAGGTCTTATCGCGTGCACCGTGATTTGCAAATGACGCTGGACTACGCTGGAACTAGTTTTATATAACGAGTATGATCGGCGGTCATACTCTTTTGGCAGAGGGGAACGCCTGACAGTGGCGTCTCCAGTTGGTTTAATGCTCTAAGTACATAACACATTGTCGGAGACACGCACAAAATGAGAATGATTTGACTTATCATTAAATTTTATGCCTCCGACTGCATGTTATTGTATGATGTTGCATAAATTGAATTTTTATTTTGTGCAGACCTTTTCAGTTGATTTTCTATTTAGTTATGTATTACTTTTTACGCAGGCGGGTTTTTTTGTATTTTTAAATTTATTTTTTTTATTTTTAGACAAATTTCATGATATACATACCTCTTTGAAATCCTTGTGTTGAGCTCTCTAATTTGATACCCATAATAAAGAATTCGAAAAAAAAAATTGTTTTTACCAACTCCAATGGCGTCGCACAGCCGCATGTTTGTTTTTTTTAAACGTCACCTATCTAAGAACACTTGGGCAGCTAAGACAAATCTAACGATACCTCAATTATGTAAATCCCTTCAGCGGTTCTGGAGATATGAGGTAATAAAGAATATTACATACAAGATAGGCGCGAAAAACATAACTCTCTTTTGCAGTCGGGTAAAAAGTAGAAAAATTGGACATTTAATTTAAATGCCTATCTTTTAATTTAATGTGTCTTAGTTCGTTCACGATGCTTTTCGCCTTGAATAGGTTGATGAATATTATTGTTTATGGTATTCTGTTTATTGTCTGTGACAATTGCGACTGGTTACGGAAAAGTAACATAATAAATATTTATTAGCAAAACTAACAAATAAAATGATATTAACAAGGAAAATTACCGCCTAGTGCATATGTTTAAATTGTATTGTTGTTATAGTTGTATTATGACGGAAAATTAATATATAATAGTTGCCACCAAAACGTTAAGGTCTAAAATTCTATGACACGAAATAGAAATTCAGTTACCACGGCTCAAGTTCCCATGGCGTAAATTATCTAGAAGTTTCAACTTTACTGAGCTTCTGCGTAACGGAAATCGTATCTGGTTAGTATTCTTATTGGTCTGTACTTGTAGGCCCCATTTTTAGCGACGTATGAGCACATAATACACTAAAACGGCGGTGCCATCACTCGTCTGTGACGCCTGTTATAATGGTCGAGTTAAAAATAAGGTTTTGCTGTACGCTTGGATTATTTTAACGCTTCCTTGTCGACGCCATTCCGCAGTTGAAAACTGCGATCGTCTAAGATTTGACGTAACGTGTTGTTTGTTATTACCGCAGTGTTTTGTCTTTTTCGCGGTGCTCTCTTCGGTAAACAAAATCGTTTTGGTGATTTTAAAGAAACGTTCGTGTTTTGTTCGTTCTACCAAGTGTTTTAATGATAAAAGATCTTCTTTGTGCTGGCATTTTGAAGATTGCAAACAATTGACAGTAGTAAGTGTTGGACAAAATGATAATATAGAAAATGCTGCGCTTGTGATGTGATACATGTCGGATCCGTATGGTCAGTGTAGTTTTTATCTAATGGATAATCCGGAGTTGTTCGACTTCCAAGTAAGTTAATTGTAATAATTCTAAATAGACTTGTAATCTGAAATCGTTTTTAAACAGAACTCTTAATCTATTCCTGTTCATCGGTACATCCGTGAGATCTATTTTGGTAAATGCATCTAAATAAGAAGAACAAGCGGATCGATGATGGTAGGGTAGGATAGGGATATGGAGGCATAAAACTACCGTACCGTTTAGACGTACTGTCTTATACCAATTCTGCTTCCAAGCAGTTGTATCTCGCATTGCTGTGTTATGCCAAACGTATGCCATCATCATCATAATCAGCCAGTGTTAGTTCTCTGTCTTCTTCTATTTCATGTCAACGGCCTTATATCCTCCCGACCCAGAAACCGGCCACACGCTCTGCAGCATCCGTGACCTTCATTAAGTCTTCCCTTGTGCAGTGGGTTGGGCAGAAAGGGCATGAAAGCAGTTGGGTCATATCCTGAATTGGAGCACCACAGTCATAGTCAAGCCCCGCGGCATAACCCCACTTAACTAGTTTTGACTTACAGCGACCTACGCCGGTAAGAAGACGATTAAGTGTTTGCCAAAGAGACCACTGGAGTCTAATCGTTTTACCAAATGCTCCTAGTTCTGTTGGGCATAGGTTTGCCACTGAGTCCGATGTCTTTGACTCTTTTCATCCAACTGTGACTAGCTTCATCTAGCCTGAGGATGTCCTACACTACGTTAACAGAGTCGTGGTCTCTACTCCAGAGTGCTGAGGGCGACGAATTTTATTTGCCATTCAATCACGTTAACGAGAACGAGAATATGTATGTATTAAAGCAGCGCCTCCTAGCGAACAACGAGGTGAGTGAAAATATTGTCAACGTCGTTTTCGTTTTTGCTAACGTGATCCAAAGCTCGCACTAGACCTTGAAAGTACTGGCTTTAATACCATTCAAATTCTGAAAGAATTTTTATCCCAAGTTGGTAGAAAGAATTATACCATTCGTTAGAATAAATGTATTATCAGCGAAACACAAAAATCTTGGAGTACATTTTATGCATTATCCTTTGTGCAGTATGTATGAACGTATGTGTCTTCATTCTCGCGTCCATATCATAAAAGTTACGTAGTTACACAATATCAGAATTCATTGAAAAAGTTTGACCAAACGCTACCATACTTTCGAGTTGATATTGTTTTTTTTATCTTTCTCTGTCACATAACAGTTCAGATCGCTCGTGTTTTATTTTCGTGCGGGTCATTGACTTTTGACATAACTTTATATTGAAAACTATCGGTAGTTTCCAAACTTTCATTGGTGGCAGTTCGCTCCGCCCTCGACCAGAGATTCGTGAATGAAATTTTAACAATTGCAACCGTTGAGTGGTATTACGTGCTCTACAGAGTCTTTGAACTAGCGGTTGTTGTACAATCGACGACCACTCGACCATGTCATTGGTCACTTGAAAACGCCTGTTATTACATTCGCTATAAGTTCGAATGGGAGATAACAACGTTCAGTGAGATTGTCACCAGCAGCGTTGTGATTACTGATCACTGAAGCGTTGGTTCGTTTAATTGCACCTTTGTTGTCAATAACAAAAAAAATACTGTAAGAAACATTAGAAATTATAATACTAATACATTTTTCCTACGATTCAAAGTGCAATCAACTGCCTGTGAAAGTTTATTTTTTCTTGAGTTGGTACGGTTTCCACATAGCTATTTTTAAAGTTAGGGAAAATACTGTAGAATATAAATAATAATATATAACTATTACGAGTAGTAGGTAAGTATATTATAAGTTTGATAGTAAGTGATAACAAGATATGATAGAATATGTTGAATGAAACATAATATTCTCTCCAAATCAGTACATAATTTATGTGACAAGTTTGAAAACTGTCGCGGGCTTTTAGAGAAATTAACAAGTGACGTTGCATTTGTAGTAATTGTTTTCTTTGTCACCAACACTTACCCGTTATTAAACGTTTAAATTTATTTAAACAGAAGTTAAAAAAAAACTAAACCCAAATCGCAAACATGATTCATCATCACTAAAGAAATATTACATGCTTCTTGCAAAAAACTCTACTCTACTCGTCTTGACCTTTCTATCTCACTTTGGCCTTATCGCATTGGCCGATGCCTATAATTGAGAGATCAAACATCTCGATTCTAATGCTAACAGATTTCAATTAGCAACAGCCTTAAAATTCAACCTCAGTTGAGTTGTTTTACATACAAAACTCTAGCGCGGGTGTTCTTTAAATAACTTTTAACCTTAACGTGGCATCTTTAAAGCTTAAATTTCTTTAATTCTACAGCAGATGTTTCCATTTCTATGGCTTTTTGTTGAAGATAATGAGCTATAGCATCTGTTTGTTTGGAAGTAATGTCACCTTTGAACGACTATGGTTTCGAGCCATAAACTTAACTATTTGGTTTTTTGTTTATTACGGCACTTAACTATAACGGTTGAAGTCTACTAATTGCTTTTCGAAGACAATCGTTTGGAAGCGGTCACACCTATAAATATGTTTGACGTCTTCGTTATGCATAATAACCATAAGAAGGTTGATGGGATCGTTAGAGCAGTGCCCGCTAGGGCTGCGATCGTGAAAGTTAAGCTACTTTGTCAGTGTCAAGTTCCAAGATGGGTGACCGAATCAAAATATCTCGAGCTCCTTTCGAGTCCTAGTTGTTCTATACAACCGGCCGTAAAGGTTTTAACGCAAAATATACATGGATATACACAATTGTAATGTGCAAAAACAATGTTTTATAATCAAAAGTTTCATCAAAAATAACAATGAACTGTACTTTATTCACATACCTTAAGCATACTTAAGGAAACTTTCTTAGAATTGAATTGAATATAGTTGGTGACATATGTTCATTGCCACATAATATCTTAAATTTATTATTAGCATTTACAATGCAAATATACTACTTAAGACAAGCAACTGCCTCAGATAGCACTCGAACCTCGACCTTTTGCAATCCGTGCGACTGCACTTCCAAATGACTAACCGATATTGCTTACTACCTATACATCGATCGATCTATCTAACTGCTGGATGCGACCAAACACAAAAGCAGAAATGTACTTATAGTAGGTACTGTTCATTACCTTAGATTATTGTTTGGGGTCTAGTAAGTCTAACGAGTCAGGGAAGAGGTGCTACAAAAGAACGAACAGTAATAGTTCTAAAGTTAATGTTAGCTCGTGCATCTAACTGTGAACTCAGTTACAAATCTAACCAAATACTAACCATGTAATGCGATATAACGTAATAAGTACACTTCACGGTTGAACTGATTCGAATGGCCTGTACAGAAACACGTATCGAATCGATTTGAATAGGCACACATACTGTGGCCATTCATTCAACTGTTGAGTCGGATGGTTGAATACCTTCTTAGTGATTAAGAACTTTGAGTTTGTTGCCGGCTTTGATAGCACTGATTGACTATCAGAAATCAGTAATCAATCATTACATCAGACTATAACGTGGAGCTCGATGGTTAACGCGCCCGGTCTGCGAGTGCTGAGGTTAAGCAACTTTCGCAAAGGCCGGTCATCGGATGGGTGACCAAAAATGTATCATCTCGAGCTCCTCCGTGCTTCGGAAGGCACGTAAAGCTGTTGGTCCCGGCTGCATTAGCAGTCGTTAACAACCACCAATCCGCACTGGGCCTGCGTGGTGGTTTATGGCCCGTTCTCCCTATCCATCCATAGGGAAGGCTCGTGCCCCAGCAGTGGGGACATAAAAATGAGCTGATGATGATGATAATGATAACGTCCCGAAGCACACGGGGGTTTCTGGATCTTAATGGCTGTTATATATATTTAAAAATATTGTATGATATGAAGGATATCATTCAGAAGGACTAGGTTTGCGGATTAAGTTTGTCTTGTAAATTGTTATTTAGTATGAGAAATTGAGAACTCGTTATCATGAAAAGCAATCAGTTAACGTAAACGGCTTTCTGACAAGATTGATGACAATTCTACATTGCTTAGATTTGGCAGAAAGTAATCTGGGGAATTGAATTTCAAATTCTATGTTTTAGTTAGTGTTTATGGGTTTAAACTTACTTTTTTTAGCTTTTTGAATGTACTTTCATATAAGTTGAAATTTTCCGTTAACATATCACACTAATATTATAATTGCGAAAGTTTGTGTGTGTGTATATTTGTTGCTTATTCACGCTGCAACGGTTGGATGGATTTGGATAAAATTCGGCATATAAATAGTTTATAAACAGGATTAACACATAGGAGTTTTTATTTCGATATTGCCACAGGAATGAAACTCATACCTTTTCTCTATATTTGGTTCCACAATTTAATACTTAGGTCTTTGATTTGATGTTGGGAATATAACCTATTTGGTAGTTTTTTTATACTTTTTTATTGAAATTTTGACAGACTTTTGAAAATGTCAAAGCGGTACGAAGTCTGCCCGGGTCCACTAGTTTATTAAAGTCCTGTTAACTCCTATAGGAAGCTGAAACGCTAGTGCTAGATGTGGGTTTACATCAGAAGTCCAACGTGGCTATAAGTTGGACTTAGATTACGATTTCTCGCATTCAAGCCGAGCATCTTCTTATTGGTTAATTGACGCTTAGAATTTTGAAATTATATTCTATTTATTCATTAGCTTTTTTGTTTACATTGATATTTCACTCATTTCAGTTGTAGACTTACGTACGAAGCTATCGATGTTGCAACCCCTCGCAAACTGCTGCTCATCCAAGTGTGCGGTCTGCATTACGTGCTATCGTACTAGGAACATAAGTACCATTGCCTTATAGATCGTTTTAAGAAGATTGCGTGTCGTATATAACCACATTAACTCTTTCAGAGTCCAATATTGCACAAGATTCAATCACTGAAATTGTGCTGTGCGTGAGTTGGCTACGTCAAATTATAGTACAAATTAATTCGTCACACTAAATGAACAGCCAGTATCAGGTTATTCGTCTCTGCAACACGTTTCTTACATATCGCGTATCTGAATTAAATGCAAAGTTATTTATATAAATGTTGTGCTGAAAAGTTGCTTTGATTCCTGTTTGTTACATCGTTACGGGAAATAGAAATTTAGATTAAGATTTATCTCGACTTCTCGTTTGCTAATAGTTTTAGTCACATAATCGTTTAATAAACTATTCAATAGAATAACAAGTCTGCAAATATATCCTAATTAAATTCAAGAACATTGAAACATTGAAAAAAGACATTGAAACCCAAGAACTGTTACAAGAACAGCCTCTAATCACGTCCTTTGAAATTCGCTTGGCAAGACAAATAGCCAACATTACTCACTGCTCAATTGATGATAACATCTACACACGATGTAGAGGCCTATTTATATCAAAGCGGGGCTAATAAATAGCTCGGATCATCTGACCGAATATTTTGACAAGTAGTAAAATTTACGGAAGGTGCATTAAAACATTTAGGTCATCAGTTCATTACCCGACTCTTGTCTTTTTAGAAAATTCAGCAACAACATCCTAGTAAGCTTTCCGATACTTATTGCTTTTATATTTCTAATATCTAACCCCTTTTGTCGATTGATACCCAATACACAAAAAATTATGTGTGCTTTTAAAATGTTGATGTTGGTTTTTCAAATCATAAGTCGTTTCATTTGCAGTTGCTATAGTTTCGACTTTAATGTTTGCATTAAAAACGAGGTAGCCAACAGAAAAACTGCATGCAAATTACTTTAAAACGCATTTTGTGTTGCCCACCCAACAAATAGTGAGGCAAGAGCAAAAAAAAAACGAAATTATGGTTTATTCCTCGGTCGTCGGCGCAGTTTTCCAGTGAATGTTCTAGGATTGCGAGTGCGACCCTAATGAATGTTCTCGTGCCTGCACACACTACGGCCTACCTTTTTCGTGCTGCACCAAACATTTACGACTCTTAATGTTCGCGTAATTACCAGCCGTCTGCAAGACTTACCAGTATTTTGAGCTGTACTTACATGAACCTAGATTAGGGTGTAATTCTTATTGTTGCTTTTTGAAATTGATTTCGATGTAATTTGGGATACAGTGAGCATTCGATTTCTAGGTATTAGTATTGTACAGGATGGAGCAAGGATATTGTTTCGACATTATTGCTTCCAAACAGATAAAGTGATTATCGTCATCATCATTACCAGCTCATTTTATGTCTCCATTGCTGGGGCACGAGCCTTTCTTATGGATAGATACACCACAGGGAGAACGGGCCGTGAACCACCACGCGGGCGCAGTACGGAATGATCATCATCATCATCATCATCAACTCATTTTATGTCCACGAGCCTAATCTATGGACGGAAAAGGAGAACGGGCCATACACCATCACGCAGGCCCAGGGATTGGTAATTGTTAACGACTGCTAATGCAGCCGAGATCAACGGCTTTAAGTGCTTTCCGAAGCACGGAGGAGCTCAAGATGATAAATTTTTGGTCACCCATTCGATGACCGGCCTTAGCGAATGTTGCTTACCCTCAGCACTCGCAGACCGGGCGCGTTAACCACTGCGCCATCGAGCTCCTCTTAAAGTAATACTAAATTATAATTGTTCTTTAAACGATACAAGTTAGGTCGCCTTCAAGGCTAGAATGATAGGCTCTTTCAAGGCATGTTCCACCGTAGGCCACATCTTATCAGCTGAAATTGAGGTCGAAGGCTTAGCTATTTGATTGAAAAAAAGTATGAAGGTACCACAAAAAATAAACGTAAAATAAAGCCGCGTCTTATTCCGGTATTTGATTTTACGTTGGCACTAAAGTGCTTATCCAACGACCAGTCGGATATAAGTCGGCTTATTGTAAAACC
Organism: Eudonia mercurella; assembly: GCA_963082485.1. Lineage (NCBI taxonomy): Eukaryota > Metazoa > Arthropoda > Insecta > Lepidoptera > Crambidae > Eudonia > Eudonia mercurella. The sequence continues at coordinate 11,492,464 of OY720038.1, forward strand.
CGCTTAGAATTTTCCTATTTTCCGCCATACAGGTGTGCGGATGGAGTGAGATTTTATTCCATTTTCACCGTAACCGACCGGGAGGGCTGTTCTCGCTATATCGAGTTAAATGTAAAACGAATTCAGGAATGTTACGTATGTAACTTTAAAACTAACGTGACACATGAGATGCAATAAAAATTTGGAACTTCGAAACGTATACGTTACTGTTCCTATATTTGAAACATACGAATATAGGTATAAGCAACATATCCCAATGTGCTTATTGATATAGACCATCTAAACCACATTTAAATCTAATGACTGCTGAAATGAGACTTAAAAATACTTTTTGATAAGAATATAAGATTACATTAAATAGATTATTTGTGTTTTAAGGATAATACTCGTATATTTCTTTGATATTTTTCATAGTGTACTTCAAATCACATGAATTAAGTTGTATGGGGTACCGACGCGTAGCCCATATCAACTGCATAGTATTTTTAGTATGGTGATGTTCATCGCCAATTGTAATCATATTTGGTTCGAGCGCCATTTTATAATCTCACTTAACGATGACGTGCATTGTTTACTAACTATAAACGTAAAGAATGAACCATTATGTCTGCCAATACGAGTCGTGTCGTAACGAGCGATTGATTTCACTTTCATCGTAAAATATAATCTTTGGTGGAGTTTATAGCACTTTTACTACCATTATGGAGATTTTGTTTATTGTTTGCGCCTACTAGCATATTCTATACAGCGCGAAATGTTTGAATAGGTAGTATGGGGAAGTTTTATCCTTTTTTTTTCTCTATAAATTACTTTTTAATTTGAATAAGATTTTTTGAATGGTGTTTTTCTTAAAGTGAAGTTAATAGATTTTTGTACTGTCCCACTACTGGGGAAATGCCTCCATCATTGAGATTAAGTGATCTAGTGATGAATTGATAGGTATTGGCTGGGAACCTGGGACCTTCGGGTTATGGGGCCGAGCGCTTTGCCCCTACCACCACCAAGCCACCAAGGCGTTAATTTTTTATTTTTATTTTTTTATAGATTAAACTTCCACATACGTCATTATAATGGTGACAAATGTTGACCCATTTGCATTACTATCACCACTCTCTGTTACAGTGAAACACAACTCTTCTCGATTCAACCCTATCTATATATGTTCGATTACGGTACAGATTTACAGTAGAGATAACAGTACAGACACTTCTACAGGAATTACTACGGAGAGTGTTCTGAAGAACTTTTTGATCTAATCCCGCCCTCTCCTTTCCTCTCCCGGACTACACGTGCTTAGGAACCGCCATCATACTGTACAGACAGTCAGTACTCGTACCAAAAAATTTGGCAAGGAACGACGTTCTTAAAGACCATTCGGCTTTGGAATTCTTTGCCGGCGCATATGTTTCCCAGCTCCTATAGTCCCGGGTCTTTTAAGCGGGGCGTGAAACGGCATTTATGCAGGCTGTCATGAATGGGTGCGCTTGTTACCGTGCTTCTTCCACGGTGAGGAGCCCTCTTATTATTTTGGACTGCATCGGCTGCTTACCATCAGGCAGGGTGTGGTCACTATGACGAGTCAATATAAAAAATGCTACAATAAAAGCGTGTTCATATAATACTACTACGCCATCCACGTAAAAGGTCCTTCGATGTTAATATGGTAATGGATAATCCCATCCCATTATCATGGACTTATCAAAGATTAACCAATGCCTTAAAAGGCAATTTTATGATCGTTTTATTGTCTACACTTTCACCGTATAAATAAAAAGAGAGGTAGGTACTTAAATTTGCTGACAAAGGGCGTTTGAGTTACGATTGCGCATGTTAAGCTTCTTTCGCAATGCCGAGTGTTTGGGTCGGTGACGGGTTTGAAAATATCTTGATATTCTCCGTGCTTTTGAAGGCACGTTAACATAACTTGGTGGGTTATGAGTTCCCTATTGCATATATATATTATATAATTTGTACATATGGAAAAGGCTTTATCCCAGTAGTGAGACAAAGAATAATAGTAATATATATGTGAACCATATATAGCAGATATAATAAAAAAGGCACTAAAGGAAAATATATATCGAAATTAACATGCACTAGAATGGATTTAAGTAGGCCAAACTAAATATCTAATGGATTTGTCGCGTTTCACCCTCTCGCCGTATTTTAAACCACAGAACTTAAATAGAATAAAAAAAAATATCGATAGGACGGTCCCGGAGACGTCCAGCCCGATATAGGTACCACGTAAACATCTTTATATATAATTCTTCTGTACGTGTGTTTGTCACCTAACTTCTCCGAAACAACTGGACCGATTTGGATGAAACTTTGTGTGTATATTTCAATGGGTTCCTGGGTGGTTTGAAAACACAATTGGACCTGGAAGGTGGCGCTACTATAGGGGTCCATTACGTGACACTGGTGTTCTTAAGTGGACGAAGTCGCGAGCAGGCCACTAGTATAATTATAAATGTAACATATGAAACAGTACACAATGCCAAAGTTATCGTAGTACAAACATACGACTAATAGATATTCGTAGTGATAGTTGGTACCATATTGATTTACTATATCTGACTGCAATATCAAGTATTGAAAGTATATTCAAAGAGGTCATCGTTTTGTTTAGAACCAAACACATTTATATATGTACTCTTTTATGTCTATGCTTTCCATTTAGGCTTTAAAATATTTTAACATATATAATATATCATATTTATATTAGTAATTCTAATCATAATAGATTATCAAACGTAATTAGTAGCTAGTACCTACATATTACTCCACGAAACTTTAATTACTGATTGGCGCAGAATCTATGAATATAACATTTTTACTTGAACTAGTTATAAAGTTGCTTATATACCTAATTGTGGTACAACAAAACTTGACCTTTCGAAATTAAAATCGTATGCGAATTTGAAAAGTCATAGGCAAATATTGACACTTAGGATTAGACTATCTCTAGGACTATCCCCCGTGTGGTGCCGGGTAAAGAATTGCACCACCCCATCTCTTCCTGTGGGTGTTGTAGAAGGCGACTATGGGACCATTCCAGAGGATGGGCAGCAGCGTCTCTCTGTGATTATTCTCACCTTACTGCGATCGCCAACCCGCCTGCCAAGCGTGACGATTATGGCAAATTCCCCACAAAATTATTTATCCTTGAGGGAGGTCTTTGTCTAGCAGTGGACGTCTTTTTGGCTGAGATGATGATCTCTAGGACTATCTCTCAGATGGATATTCCCAAAACACCAAAGACACCCGTACCTTTAACTTCAATCTAACATCCTTTGTGCATATCATTTTGTTGTTACGCTATCGAACGGAAATGTAGTTTCATAATTCTCTCGGTGAAAATTGCTTCATAAAAGTTGGTCAGACACCTGCGTCTCTATGGGCGGATGCAAGCCACACTCAAACTTTCCTCGTATATTCCCAATCAATTTCGTCGAAGCCTAACCGTTTTGAACGTGTTCCAAGGAGTATACAGGGTGAAAAGATCGAATGCCACATGGATGGCAACTACCTTAAATATTAGAAAAAGCACATTCTGTGTAAAGGAGACTTTCCTTTATTTTTAGAAACAATAAATTCTGCATTTACGGATTTTTGAAAAATCGCTTGTCTTAGGCGGGACTCGAACCAGTCAAACGCGACAAAAAATTACATGCCGTATTTTATGATGCAGATCGAAGGGTTACTGATAAGGTTCATTTTTCTCTAAATAACAAACACAATCAAAATAACGGAAGGCCATGAAAACTAACAATTACCTTTTAGTTTTGTTTTCACCCGTCACGTGAAATGAACCGCAATTACTTTAAATTATTGGAAATAGCAAATTGTACGCAATGGAGACTTACTTTTATTTTAGAGAATATACTGCAATTATGGATTTTTGAAAAATCGTCTGTCTTACCCGGGAATCAAACAGATGAAATTTGGTAAAAATAATATGCCGTATTTTAGCATGCAGATCGAAAGGGTCTTTCATATTGATCGTTTACAACACATACCTTAGTACCATGAATTAAATAAAGACCGTGAGAACTAATTAAAACACACAAAAGAAAACAGTACCTATACATTTAATAAACTTACTAAAACCTTGCTAACTAATCAAATCAGTTGTTCAAAATGAGCTCCATTTTCTCGTATGCATAAATTTATTCTTTTGAGGAATTGACTTTTCGTGGCTCTTCGCAGTGAATTGTGGTGAATATTAGTAATAGCTGCATGGACTTCAGCTTTTAATTCGCCTACACTTTCCATACTCCATTGCATACCCCATAAAAGTAATCTAACGGTGTTAGATCCGGAGATCTTTGACTCCCGTTTGTACCAATCCATATCTGGAAATGGTTATTTAAATATGTAGTCGATAATTTGCTGTTATGTGCTGGTGCACCCGTCTTGTCGGAAAATTCGACGTCTTATCAGAACGAAAATCGTCTGTCTAAGCAAACAATTTTTCAAAAATCCATAATTTCAATACCTATTTATTATTCTCTAAAATAAATGTAAGTCTCCATTGCGTACAATTTGCTATTTCCAATTATTTAAGTCGTTGCGGTGCATTTCACGTGACGGGTGAAAACAAAACTAAAAGGTAATTGTTAGTTTTCATGGCCTTCCGTTATTTTAATTGTGTTTGTTATTTAGAGAAAAATGAACTTTATCAGTAACTCTTTCGATGTGCATCATAAAATACGGCATGTTATATTTTGTCGCATTTGACTGGTTCGAGTCCCGCCTAAGACAAACTTTTTCAAAAATCCATAAATGCAGAATTTGCTGTTTTTAAAAATAAAGGAAAGTCTCCTTTACACAGAATGTGCTATTTCCAATATTTAAGGTAGTTGCCATCCATGTGGCATTCGATCTTTCCACCCTGTATAATGTGTTTATTGTGCTATTTTTCAAGGCACTTTTAACGCTGTCATAGAGATTTTTAGCATACTTTTTTGTTCAACCTACATCGTCTCTTTAATAAAGTTATTCTCCTAAGAGGGTTGTTCTTAAAAGTTGTTTTAATATCAAGCTTTAAAATACTTACCGTAATTCTATAGAGAAAGTTATAAGTATTGTACTAAGGGGCAACTAGATTTTTTATATCGTTGTCTTCACAAATGTCTTGACTGTATTGTTTTGTTTCTCTAAGGATTTAAAAAAAGGTTCTTGCTAAATTTCCTCAAACTCTTTGGTTCTGCCTTTTACAAAATAAAAGCAAACTGTCCTCTTCATATTTCCATATCATCCATAACGCTAACCTTATACGATCTTCAGATGTTTTATACCACCGATATCTCTTTAGATAAGCCACCCTGCACCTTTATTTCTTTCATTTATTCATGTCCTCGCATAAATTCAGTGCGATAAAGGAACTTCGATTCACCTTAGTTATTTTCAATACCTATAACTCAAGATGTAACAGAAAATGTTTAGTAGGTTTGTTTCTTCCAGTTCAATAAATAATGTTAAATAATGTTAAAATATGATACTTCTAAAATGGTTATGGAAACGTTTTGATATCGTGCGGTCATTTGTTTTTGTTTTTTCATTACCATTGTTACTTTTGTACACTTATCAAAGTCAATATTTCCAAAATTATGTGCAATATAGGTAAACGTATATGTTATATACCTTTAGAAATACGCCATGCATTGTGCTTATTATTGCTTATGCCTAGTTGTAGTGTACCAAGGTTTCTAGTCAAGTTTATCAGCTCAATGCAAATGCCGGAATTCCTGCACTAATCCGGGCTAGAGTCGGCTTTGTACGGCTTGGTTGAATTCAGGAGCGATAACAATTATAAATAGTGTGTACATGTACAAGATTTTAGAATTCATGCAATGTAGAATTATAAATATTTAAATGGCTCTGGGTGAAGTGCTTGAAGTTGTGAAAAAAGAAAACTGTTTTGATCAACGAAAATTTTAAAATAACTAATTATTTTTAAATGTTTGTTTCAGGTATTTTGGGATGCTCCAAAAGTGGTAAGGGTTGCTGAACAACTTATAGCAAAGTTGTTAGAAATTTACATAAAATTCTCGTTGATCCACCCATTTTGGGGATCTGTTTAACATAGTACGGTTAAAGTAATGTTGCTGATATTACAGTTGTTCTCAAAGTTGGCAAGGTTATAAAATATTCGAATGCTCTATTTTTAGAGAATGAAAGATGCAAGCAATGTTTATTTTCAATAACTGTCACTGTTATTAGAAATGTGAGCAAGCTGTAGAGACATTGAACATCAGAAATAGCTGTAGCTACTCATTTATTTGGAATACGTGGTTCTGTTGATGAGTCTACTTACTTCGATATTTTTAGCATTTATTTTTTGGACATTATTATTAAGCAGTTACTGTGGCATTAGCAGTCATTATTTTAAACATCTTAATACATTAACGCTGTAACGGTGACAAAAGTTAAATGCAAATAATTTAATGAAATAAAAACAAATTGAAATCAGTGACTGTTATGTGAGTCAGTCATACATTCTATTGCTTTCCATTTTTCTTTTGGCCTTCAACGACCTTAAAATGAAGTACTGGTTACAAATATATATTAAAAAACAAATAACAATATAGCTACGCGTCATGAAAAAGCGCTTCTTGTTTGGCGGCGTAGCCGCTTTAGCGTGGTGTGTGTTACAAAAAAACAGTATCACATCACCGAGCGTCCCGTCCACGTTGCATTTTTCATTCAAAAACGTATTTCGTGCATGTTAGAGCTCTATGTGAAATGTTGGGAATCGTTTGTGGTAATCGCTGGTGTAAAATATTTTTTGCATAAATATGTCATACGACTGCTAATGCATGTCCCGGCTGCATTAGCAGTCGTTAACAACCACCAATCCGCACTGGGCCCGCGTGGTGGTTCTTGGCCCGTTCTCCCTATCCATTCATAGCGAAGGCTCGTGCTCCAGCAGTGGGAACATAAATGAGCTGATGATGATGAAATATGTCATTGTTGCTACAATCGTCTATGTTGATTAGATCGTCAATGTAAGTTAAAAAGTGCAAAAAGAGCTTTACAGGAAGGTTAGGATGCTAAAGATTGTTTAAAAGGAGTAGATAATTTAGAAGTATTTTTTCTTATTACATTCGTTTCTAATTTGTGCAATCGTACTATTTTTAGGGAAATTTTTATTTCTGGGAATTGAAACCGGTAGGTACCTTTTTAGGAGACCAGTGATCTAAACACAACACGACAGAGCCAGTCAAATCGATTACGCATCAACTGGTTCATAAAATTAGGTTCTTCACATAACATTGCTTTTAGCGGAACAATATGTGTGATAGCTATTACGCTCGATCGATTTTGAATTGGGGCCGTATGCTGTAAGTGACAGAACATCATAATGACAAATGTATGAGAGATAAGGAGCTGTTATTGTGAAGCGGTAACACGTACATACATGCGACTGTGTAATGTCAATAATAGTTTGTCATATTTGACACTTGCATATACTCACGACCTCGTGGTTGTTCAAGGAATGAATACGATTGAAAATGGCATTGAATACTTAAGAATGATTACTAGTCTTTGACTTGTAGGCATTATAATGGTTTAGTGCAGATAACCAAATTTTGATACGTAACATTGCATCAAATTTTTACTCAGTTCATTTGGACCACATTAAAATATTTATCTATGCTATCGCAGCGGACATACATTTCCATAAAAAGGAATTTGTATGTTTCCGCTATGCCAAAAGGCCGTATTTAGCTCTAGCATTACACTTAATCACATATTGCTACCTTGTATTCTAGAATGAAAATATCAAACCTTTTCTACGGAAATTATTTCCGTCGCGTGTCCCTTTAAATCCCTTATAAATATTATATGGCCTCGCCAAGCCAAATATCAAGGTCCATCATTGTTTAAACGACTGGCCATTATGTGAAATTTTCCGGTCGACTGCCGACAAATAGTGTTCTACTAGCCTCAATAAAATCCCTTCTAAAAGTCATTATAATGTCACAGGTCATTGGTGAGCTAGGTAGGTCGTTAAAGCTACTTACTGGAAGGCATTAGTGACACATTTCAGAGTTACTTATTGTTTAGATAGTTTTTGACTGTGAACTGTTATGATATTATCTAGTTATTAAAAGTGTTTATGGTACTTATCTCCTTTGTTTGTCAACACTTTAACATAAAACTACCACTACTACTTATCCCCTAAGTAGTCTAGTTTTTCTCTTAAAGTTACATTGTAAGTTTGTTCTTTAACGATATGGCGTTAGCAATTAATGTTTTCTGTTTCATCCTTTAACGGAAGATTAGGTGTCACATAATCATTTATTACTGCCTTTTCATATAATCCATCCTTTTCTACTTTGGTCTGTCTCTTCTCTCTCGTCAGTCGTCATAAACATTCCTATTTGTCTTTGTCGATGTGACTGATCCCTTTGATCTGTGAAAGTTTTATGAAATCCAGTTATTGTTTTGTATTAGCCTTTTCCGGACACGCAATTCTCTCATCTATTCTCTAACCTTATTTATTAGAATATTTGTACAGAAGTAATCGAAAACGTACATATCCCGCTCAGAACTTTTTTTTTGTAAGCTCAGTCCTTTTTAAATGTTTTATATTTGAAACGTTCGCATATTTGCGTATGAAAAAACCCAAATTCGTTAACTTAATCGTAACTGCGATCAGCCATCAGCAAAAGTGTAATGAGTCGACCCAAATTGTCATGGAAATCTACGCAATTGTAATTGCCGCATCGTTTGGGGCCATTTGCCTAATACAGGGGAAATTAGAACTTTCTACTGCGCCGCGGTCCATTTTGCGAAGTGACTAATGAGAAATACGTTACCGATTCACGGCGTTGGAAACTTTCTACGCCTCTTCATCCCATGTTTTGTTTAGACATGTAAATGGGGCTCGTTGAAATTGTTATTGCCCTTTAAAATTCATCCTTAGTGAATTCGGAACTCCAGCACTTTTGAGTGAGCGATTTAATTCTATTAGAATGTCTGCATAAGGAATACGAAATAAAACACGCAGAATCATATCGAAGAACTAAATATTTTTTGAAAACCTTTAAAATATTTATTCCATATTCATTTTATTGCGTTAGTATCCTGGGTGCCTAGTGCGAGTTTCATTCGCCATTCGATCACGTTAACGAAAACGAGAATTTGTATGGCAAAATTTTAACTCATCTCGTATGTCGCCAGGGGCGCTGCTTCAATGCCATACTAATTTTCGTTTTCGTAAACGTAATCGAATGAATTCGGATAGTAAACAAAACCAGGGTGCCTACACCCTGGTGTCATATAGACAGCAGTTAAATATTGAATGGCCTGGACAATTAATAAGGTTACAATAACAACGTTTAATGGAATAACGATTTTTAAACTCTCTGGTATCACGGTATGTAGGTACATATTATGTTATTATAAAAATTTATGGCAACATTTCTAACTTGTTCGTAGTTTAAAATTGGTTTTTGAACAGCCCGAAGTTGGCTCCGGCCCGAAACTTCCGAGTGCTCGATATCGTCGTCAATTAGTGCGTCACTGAAGGCTTGATGTCGAGCGCTTTTAGATTAGGGCTGTTTCATTTAATAACTGTTAAGTGTATTTTCCAAATTATTTTAATCAAACAAACCTTCCCTAGCTTTTCTTGTAGCGTTGGTGAGCTGGATAGCTACGGCTTACCTCTGTACTAGGCTGTTGGCGTCACCGCTGTAAAGGTCAACAGCAAACTCTCTTTAACATTCACTGCCTTGAAACGACAAAAAATTAAATTTCTATTGTGTCTCACACGGCACTGTTTATTGGGCAGTGAATGTGTTAAAAAGGGATATTCTTTTTCAAAAGAAAAAAAAAGAAAAAATATGATTATGCCTGCTTATTACGTTAGGAGTCGTGTGGCATTTGTTTTTTCGGTAGAAAATGGGTTTATACCTTGCAAAAGCGTTATTTAAAACTAGCACATTAAGCCTTAAAATAGATATTTCTATTCTATTATATTCATTCCTTACAATGTCATGCCAGCGTACTTTAAAAATAAAGTACGCTGGTAGTTAGTACTACGAATTATTACAAACTGAGCATTATGAAATAAATTAAAACAAAACCAGCTTTAAAAGACAAGCCCTTCAAAATAATTACCTACCTATTACTTGCACGCTCTGCACGCCATCATTAGATTTGTCAGCTCACACCAAGTTATTTTTTTTTCATCAACTATAATAAAACAGTTGAGTAAAAATGAAAATTTTATTGCCTACCAAAAATATTGCTCACCTCAATAAATTACCACCGTTCAAGCTTCCGACAACCCTAATTTTGGATCTCGACTACGTTGCAAGTTCTCAACTCATGTGGCTGAGTCGTATTGCCTGCGCTTGGCTCCTGCTGAAATTTATATTAAGTACCAATAGGTATCAACTACAAGCCCTGGCCGCACTAAATCATACTCATCAAGGGTGCAAGTAATGATAGCTTGTGGTTTCCGCGCTCACAATAATTAGATACACGATCCTGCGATGTTTTCTTAGTAAGGAACAGTTTAAGTGATGTATTGATTCGTAAAGTTAAGTAGGTAGTTAAGTAAGGAACAACTGCATATGTGGTCTTGTGGTTTAACTACCGGTCTCAGACACAAACGTCTTAGGTTCGATTATCATATATGAGGTGTATGTTATTGTAATCGGTTTGGTTGGTGGCAGATGAGTTATCTTATCTTAAAAGTCTATCGCTACTAACAATGTTGGCAATGTAACAATTGAAAAGAAAACAAGAAGAAAATAATTATTTATTTATTTTTTAGATAAGAAACTACTTTTTTAGTAACTGCGCTTTCATTAACGACCTTATCGCCGCTTACGAAGAACTGAAATAAATGACAAGCGCCGTCTTATTATTATAACTAGTAATTTTATTAAGGCTGCACGGATTGTATCCTAAGCAATGAAAAATTAAAAAAGATAGAATGTGAGTTTGGATTGGCATTGACAAATTACGGCCGCTCCTCTTCTATTTTTGAAATTTTTGAAAAGAGTATATATGCGTGTGTGTGTCAAATGCATGGTAGTGTAATGTTTGTTTTATTGATTTAATGTATTTTTTTATGCAGTCTTAAAAAAATATTAACATTCTGCAATCCTTCTCTATATAATCTATAAGTGTGCGAAATTTCATACTTCTCCGTCTGCGTAATTTTCGTAAAAAGGGGTACAAAGTTTTTGCTTTACGTATTAATATATAGATAAAAATAAAATGAGTCAAATAAAGTTTTAATTTACGTTCTATTGAAATACGTACTACAATAGAATTTGTCGTATTAAAATATTACCACAAATTTTGAATAGCGACTTTTACGAGTATAATAGGCGCGATATCCGCACTGAATCGATCAAGCGAGCTTTCACCCGAAACGGTTCGCTTTCACACACTATTTTATTCCAGTCGTTATTTCGTTTTAACATAAAAAGACGATGTGAAAATGGGAGTGATATTTTTATACCATAGACATTGTTGGGGCGGCTGTCTAGGGCGGGGTCGTCGACCCCTGTAATAACTTCCACCTACCTGAATCGTCAGCCTAGACTGGGCCACAAAATAAGGAGACCCACAGAAGGTAAGCTCCACATACCGCGCTCGAGCAACGCACATATAGATATCCTCTCACGGACACGAAATCTCGCAACAGCTGCGCTCGGACTGTTTCTGCAGGTTTATTACCGAAAAAAGCAACTATATACTATGTATACTATCTACATTCATAAATACAAGGTCACTTTTTTATCGCCGTCCAAACCTTCTGAGATGACTCCCGTGATACAAACAATTTGCAATGCTTTACATAATAGATACTAATCTACATAGTTGTAAGTTAGCTAAATGCTAAGAAGAATAAAAAAGACCAATAATTCTCCTACTTTATAAAAGCACAATTATAATACTACTACTACTACTACTACTACTACTAATTACTTGACTGCTCTTCGCCGCGTTGCAAGTCACGTTGCAATTGTACAAATAACAACTGGTTGCTTTTTTATCAGTAAAAAGCCTGACGGCTGTTCCAATATCCGTGTCCGTGAGAGGATCTATGCGTTGCTCGAGCGCGTTTGTATGAAGCTTACTTTCTGCTATCTCTTTATTTTATGACTGTGCGCTTTCAAAACTGAACGCTACTACTGAATTATTAAGTAGAGACATGAATTTTACTTGCAAGAACAGGTACATGACAATTGTTTTTAAAATGGTGTTCTTTGCGAAAATAAGAGCGTAAAATATAGAGGATAAAATAAGAGGGAAAAAACGCTATTTGAGGAAGGAGTTGAAGGGTAGGAAGTTAGTGAATCGTAGCAAGTGCCAGGATGTGGTCTCTGCCTATCTCTACGGAAGATAGGCGTGAATGTATATGTGTATGAATGTAGATAGAGGTATATATTATAGTATAGATTATTGTTTAATTTAACAAGACATAGGTTACATAGACAATGGACGAGCCTATTCCTTCCTTAAAGGCCGGCAACGCGTCTGCGATTCCTCTGGTTTTGAGGGTGTCCATGGGCGGCGGTGATAAATTTCCATCAGGAGACCCGCCTCCTCCTTCTTTTATATAAAAAAAGGTAGACTTTTAATTATTTTGTTAGTCATAGATTTTTTTAAATTGCAATTTTGCATTATTAATCCTAAATTTAAATCGGGATTAAAGATATCACTTGAACACAGTCAATTTGCCTTAGGTAAGACTCGAACCCATGACCTTTCGCTATCCAGTTGCCATGGTAACCATTGTGAAAGGTCATTGTGATCGAGTATTTAAGTTATTTTTAGAGTAGGGTTTAATTAAAAAAATATTCAAGCAGTTGAAATTAATGTACCTGTGACGTCATAAAGGGACAGTGTTGTTAATGAAAAATTCTTGTTACATAATTAAAGCCCCCGTGTAGGTTCTCGCAACGAAATGTCGGACTTAAATTGAGAGGGAGAAAAATTGTGCTTTTATAAAGTAGGAGAAATGGTCTTTTTAATTCTTCTTAGCATTTAGCTAAGTTACAAATAGAGTTACTATCTATGTTTATTATAAGTATTTTATTATGTAAAGCAATGCAAATTATTTATAGTATGTAAGTAAGTAAACAGCCTATTTATTTGTTTATTTTTTATTTCTAACTATCCCACTGCTGGGCAAAAGCCTCCATTATTGAAATAAAGTCATCACTACGTTGATGGGTAATGGCTTAATCACCACGCTTGCCAAACGCGGGTTGGTCACTAACCCGGGCTATGCATCGAAAAATCCGACACACACTTTGCCCGACCTGGGAATTGAACCCAGTACCTTCGGCTATCGGGCCGAGCGCTCTGCCACTAGACCACCGAGGCGTCATTGCTTATAGATAGGTACATATTTTAGTTTTAATAGGTCCCCCCACTTTTATGGTGTTTAGCTTATCAGACTAATTATTTGAAAAACAGCTAGTCAATTGGTAGCTTTGTATTTGTTCTAAGTTATTTTGGCAAATCTATACTAATATTATAAAACTGAAGAGTTTGTTTGTTTGTTTATTTGGTTGAACTCGCTAATCTCAGGAACTACTGGTTCGAATTGAAAAAATATGTTTGTGTTGAATAGTCCATTTATTGAGGAAGGCTATAGGCTATATTACATCACGTTATGACTAATAGGAGTGGAGCATCAATAATAAAATAAAACGGGAAAATATTTACTTACGCGGGTGAAACCGCGGGGCGCAGCTAGTACTTGATAATCAAAGCATTATTTACTTACACTTATCAGGAAGTATGTAGTTGGTTGAACACGAACACGGCTCGTAAAGTCCCCGAATACCTAATTGTAAGTTTATACGTAACTTGTATTTGTTTTGAAAAGGGGTTCGCAACATTTTGACATGTTCAGGATAATATCTGACGGACCTTTCCGATTCATCTTTTCTATGCCACAGGGTATGCCGCTTTGCTTTTGTATGTAGCAAGTCGTCAATATTGGCCAACGGGCCGCACTTCAGATGTCAGATACTGTGAAACTTTAAAAGAGGATCCTATCGAATATTCGGGAACACGCTTTGTGCTCGTTCCTTTGAAACAAGAATGTTGTTAAGAAATTGATATGACTGATGAAAAAGGTATGTTGTATATAACGTAAAGGATAGTTTATGTTCCGTATAAGGTGTTCTATGACCTAAACTTAGAACTGTTGTTATACTAAAACAAAAAAGCATTTTATTAAAAAAAGTTTTAGGTCAAATCAAAGAAATTAAACCAACGTTGTTTGCCAAAAGAAAGGAAGAAACTACGCTTAGTTTACAATTTGATAAAGTTCAAGCTGAATCAGCTGAACTGCTTAAATCGCTAACACGGTACTGACTAAACGATTTCCAATAAAAAGAACCGGCATCCATTGAATTTTTTTACGTAACGCCTATAAGTAAAGCTATGTGATACTTATCAGTTCGTAAGGAATCCGGCCGTATTCGCAACATTATAACCGAATTATAACAGCTCAGTTTAACGACTAACAACGTTTGTGAAGAAAAGGTTGAGTATCACTTCTAGCAACGTCAGCTTCCAGTTTCAATTTAACTTACATTTTAAATTCTCGGTAAGAAATAAGTCAAAAGCCACATAAAAGTGAAACATGTTTAGATTTCTGTGCACAGATCTGGGTCGCGAGTTCACTGCGCCACAGTGACTTTGCTTAGGCAAGGTAATGTTTTTTTTTTCTTCTTTTTAACGCGGAAAATATTCATTTGATATGGTGATTTTTATTGTAGGTTCGACTAGAAACGAGTTTTATGTTTGAAATTGGAACGGTAACTGTTCCCATTGAAATACAATTCTGTTTCCTTTTTGATTTAAGTACAAATTGTTTTTATGACATTTTTTTAAGGATCGTCTTCTTTATCTTTATCGCTACTCTTTTTTACTATATGTATAATTTAGGTTAAAAATAAAACAAATATAAAAGTATATAAATATTAATCAAATGCAGTACAATATGTATAAAATAATTAACATATATATATTTTTTTAAAAGCGATGTCGTCTTGATCGAATACTGCGTTCCAAACCGGCGGGGAAGTAGAAACACAACTTTAAATAAAAAAAGCTTTTTAGTGTGACCTTATTTAAATAAAACTTTTTTTTAACTTTTACCTCTATTTACTTTTTTAATACTTTTTTACATTTTTAAACATCACATACCTTTAAATCTTGTCGCAGCTTTTGTCAGTCAATCAAATCCATGTTCATATCTGTTAGACGTAACAACACTCAAACGATAACAACATTGAATTCAACCAAAGACAAACCAACAAACCTATCCACGTTCGGATTGAAGTTTAATCAAATATTGTGCCCGCATAATGAATGAGCCATTTGATTGAACCGATTGTCGTCGCAAGGAGTTCAATCCTCAATCCTCAATCCTACGACCTAGTTCGCTCCGCAATACGATTCCAATACAGACGCCTGCAGCTATGCAGATTATCGGTGCATGCAACTTTAGATATTAACTGCAATGGTTTTAAAGAACGAATTTGTGTGAGTTTTTCAACCTTAATATAACTTGAAATGGACAAATGAAAAACGTATTAACTCATGGTACCTATATTAACAAAGATATATTGTATATGGCTGGTGTTCCACACAGATACCAGTAGAGGTGGCCGTTTAAAGCAAAGGCATTTAAAAAAGTATGCTTTTCTAAAAAAGTGCATAAGCGTGCTTTTAGGTTTGAACGTATGATGCTTTTCACTTATAAAAGTGTTCGTTCCTATTTTGATATTTTTTTCGTTTAGGTACTTACATTTATAATTTTGTGTAATGAAATGACATTAGTGTCAATAAATTTTGAGTTTAGGACATTTTTTTTGTAAAGTTCATTCATTAAAGAAAACATTAATTTCTACATATTTACGTCGTACAACTTAATACTTAAATATTCGTTTAAATGACAATTAAACATGTTGACAACAAAACATGTTAACAACGAAAAACGTATTAAGCAAGTAAGCAGACAGACAGCTTCACGTTTTTCGTTTCAACACAACGTAGCCAGCATTTTCTAAGTACCTACACAAAAAGCAAAAAAGCATTTTTTTTAAGCATGCTTTTTTAAAATCGTACAACGCTTAAACATGTGAAAAAATTAAGCAGTTTTTCCCATCTCTAGATACCAGTGTTCGATACCAGTTTTGTTCGCCAAACAATAATAATAATTCATTCAATTCATTGAAACTTAATACTGGATTACAGCTAGGAATCAGTTGGTCTATATTCGATTGTTGCGTAAGTCAAAGATCTGTTGCTGACTCCTATTTTTAATGACTAAATTAAAACAATGTCGATCACTGGTTCCTGTTGAAAACTGGTGCCACAACCCGATATTATATAGGTATAGCAAATCCGTAATTACGACGTGGTATTTTTGGTGTATTAAGGTTCCAAAAAACAAAGTTTGTACAAAACATAATTATGCTATCAAGTAACGCAGTGAATGATAAATCATTTGGCTCCACAACTTAACCACTTGACCTTCACCTCTCTTGAAGGTAAATGACGATAAGACCTAACGTGGCAGCGCGCTTCACCGGAATCTTGAACTACTGAAAAACTGGTAATCTTATCTATACTAATATTATAAAGCTGAAGAGTTTGTTTGTTTGTTTGGTTGAACGCGCTAATCTCAGGACCTACTAGTTCGAATTGAAAAAATATTTTTGTGTTGAATAGTCCATTTATTGAGGAAGGCTATAGGCTATATTATATCACGCTATGACTAATAGGAGTGGAGCAGCAATGAAAAATGTTGCAAAAACGGGAAAATATTTACGCGGGTGAAACCGCTGGCTACAGCTAGTCTTTGATAATTGACGGAACACATTAATGCTAACATTGGTATGTCAAAAGACTTAGATGAGATTGTGGTTGCTAGCCAGGTGAGAACTGAACAAGTCCTAACACCAACCAAACCAAGTCCATTATATACCCCGCGCTGAGAATCGAACTCGAGACCTCAGGTCTAAGAAACCGGTTGTATACTGATTAGACCATAGAGGAAGTACAAAAAGTCCAAAATGAACTAATGTATTTTTTTGTTAACTTGGTACTTAGGTAGTGTTTTTAATCTTTTCTCGACCCACTTGGCTCGCACAGGGTGTTATAACACCCCTAGAAGTATTATAAAAATGTACCCTTTTAGAGGTTCAACTTACAACAACACACAAACGCCTGGTTAGACTAAATGGGTTAAAATGTCACTAAAGATTAGTTAGTAAATAGCACAGTAAATAGCCTATTTACTGGCTCACTGCTGGGCAAAGATCGCCATCATTGAAATCAAGTCAAAAAAGTATAGAATTAAACGTATGGGAGAGCCTGACAGGAACTGCACCAAATACATTTACATAAGTACAAAATGTAAATGCAGCGAGCCCGAATGGTGGAAATTTTCACACTATGTGAAAATCTTTGTTGGTCACGCGATCGCTGCGTTACGGTTGCTAAGTACGATTTCTATGGTCGATTTAATGTTATGTTTTTTTTATTTTTTTATTTAGATCGTAACGAGTTTGCTTATCGAGATGTTCTATCGCGGCGGCATTCTTTTGTTTTTGTTTATGATTTGAAGATTATGTGAAATTAGTGTCAACTGGTGTCAACGCTGAGGAGTTTCACGACACAGTGACTTGTGCTTTCGGGGTGCAACCTTGCAAGTTGAGCCACTTTCATAAAGCTAGATCATCGGATGGTTGATGATATGTTTTATTCATAGGGAGTGTGAGGTGGTGATCGTGTTACGAGCTTTTGCTCGTAAACACATAATATATAATAGAATAGAAAACATTTATCAACAACACACATACTTAATACAAAAAGAAGAGGCAGACAAAAAAACACTGTAAGCGAGATGTGCAAATAAATTATGAGATGAACAACACCTTAGTCTCCTTCTGACCACGGACGGATCCTGTAAAGGTTTGAAACGTCTGGATATAATTAAAAATCAAATGTGGAAGTTAAAGTAGATTCTTAAAAGTAGTTTCGTTTTTCAATGTGTAGTTGCCACGTAAACTTTAGTTAACAATATAAATGTTTTATAAATTAAGACTTTATTCAATTAATTTGAATTTGATCGAATTTGATTCGCATTAGCAGTCCTTAACAACCACCAATCCGCACTGGGCCCGCGTGGCGGTTTATGGCATGTTCTCCCTATCCATAGTGAGGGCCCATGCCCCAGCAGATAAAAATGGGACATAAAAATGAGGTGATGGTGATGATATATATATATTTTTATATTAATGAGTAAGCACAGTGCCTTGATCTCACCTGATGTTAAGTGATGATAAGGCTAATGATGGAAGCGCACTTCACCCGGGATCCTCAACTACTGAGGCACTGGCTATCTTATCGCTGGCTGCCGGAACACAAAAATGCTACAAACATTGATGCTATGGCGACATATTAAGATAAGATGGTGGTAGCTAGCCAGGCGGACAAACTAGCCCTACCACCAACCAAACCCAGTACACGAACATGCACCGGTGGTCTTAGCCACTAGACTAGGCGGTTGTTACGATATAATGAATTTGAACATTTTCATAGTCTTATTAGGTGTTACAATACAATATAAGTTCGTCCGTTAAGTTTTTGCGAAACAAATAAAGATCTACTTATAGGATTAATTGCACTGTCACTGCAGATTTGAAGCAAGTTTTGCCGTCCTATCGGTTTCCAGCTATAGAATTTATGTCAGCTGATCCAATTCAGCTTCGAATTCTATCACTCTTTTTTAGCGAATAACTATTTGTCGCCTCGTCGGAATCGAAAAGTACATGCAGTGGCGATTTGATAAGTTTTGATGAAATTTTAAGCCTTTGGTCGTTGTATAAAAGTTTTTATATTGATCATAATGGGTAACATATTGTTTTCTAAAGTTTACGCGAACACTACACATTGAAATGAAACAACTTTTACGGATCTGCTCGCGTTGACGTTTCGAACCCTTTGCAGGGTCCGTGGTCACATGGAGACTGAGGTGTTGGTCGTCTCATAATTACTTAGTTAGTAGCTTGTATACCCTCATTTAAATTTAATCAGGTGCGTTCCGTTTTACGCAGAAAGAGCTTACAGTATCTTTTGGTCTGGCAGTATGGTGTTGGGGCTGGGATTTAGTATTTTGTATGATAGGATCCCAGGCTGGTGGTGATTCCAACCATCTTCTCTTTTAAAATTAGGAGGTTTTTAATTTCAATAGCCTCGCGTAACATCCTAGGGATGAATCGTTGTTCTCTTGCGAGTATTTGTGGTTTATGAAATCTGCTGTTATGGTTGGGCCCCTCTAGGTGATAATGGGTGAGTTAAAATGACTTTAATAAAATTATTAAAATTATGTGGTTTCAAGAATAATTTTACTTCACCACGTTTCTCTAATGCTTGGCAGTGTTTTATTCAATAAAACATACGTAAAGATTTTTCATTAATAAGTAGGGTATTTACATTATTTTAGTCAACAACCGTGACTAAAGCACTGTATATACAGTTTCGAGTTGCATGCAAATCTGTCGGAATAAAAATACGCTATGCGCCACATTCTTTTGTTTCCGACAAATTTAAATTTTTCGAGTGGGCTGCGACAATTCTCCGGTTGCATTATGTGCTAAAACGATAACAATAACGTTTAGCGATCCCGTACGCGAGTAACCTGTGAGTTGGTTGCGAGTAGGTATAAAGATATGGACGAGGTGTGAAGAAGTAACTTGCGGGTTGGCAAGGAGAGGATGGCATCACAATCCTGCTCCATGTATATAAAAAAGAACACACATAGACATTATATGTATTTACAGTCTTAGGACACAACAGCGAACATTACAAAATAAATATTTTCGTAAAAGTTGAAATCAAGATAGTTGGATGTTATTTCAAAGTTATGAAATAAAAACGCATAACCAGTAGTAAAATATTTATTTATTTATTTATTTATTTATTGGAACACCAACAGCAATATGTACATTATGTATCAAAATAGGTGGAATGGGTACAGGTCTTATACATTTGCTAATTAAAGGTGTACACATCATTCATAGAATACAAAATTTAAAAAAAAATATGATATAGGTATATATGAAATTTAAAATAACAAAATCGACCAAAAAATAAAAACATCAATTAGAATTAAATTACAATCATAAGTTAATATTGAAAACATACAATAAACGGACATCAACAGTTTAATTTTCCAATTTGCACTTTACCTCTCACAGTGTGGAGAGAGTCGTAAAATAAATCTATATCTGTTAATTTATTGATACTATTAAATTCTCTCATCATGCGGGCTATAGGAGCGTTTGATCCTATATTGGTTCTGCAGTAAGGTAGGTAGAATGTTTTTGTGAGTGGATACCTGGGTGTTGCTCTTGGAACAGTGAGTGGCAGCTGAGCTAAAATCTGACTACAATCGATACAAGAATTAACAGTTTTATAAAGAAAAGCAATATCTAGTAGCACCCGTCTGCTGTATAGTGAGGTCATCTTGAAGAAATCCAATCTATGATTGTATGGTGTTCTGTGAGATATCTCTTGGGAGGTAAAAGCGAGATGCCGAGTGAATGAACGTTGAATACATTCGATTCGCTGGGAGTGGGTACTGTAACTTGGGTTCCATACCGAGCTAGCATACTCCAAGTGACTACGTACAAGTGCATTGTACAAAATAATTTTAGTTTTAGAGCTGCGAAATGATTTGCTGTGTCTCTTTAGGAATCTAAGCATTTGTGCTGATTTTTTTACGATTTTATCAATGTGCGTTGTTAATTGTAGTTTACTGTCAATTGTTATACCTAAATCTTCGACTTCATTTACTATATTTAATTGTTCACTATTAAGATGGTACTCAAAAACAAGAGGTTTCTTTTTTCGCGTAAAAGTTATTTGAAGGCATTTCTGGACATTAAGAAACATGTCATTGTCGTGGCACCAATGTGATACATTTAACAAATCGGATTGGAGTAAGGTATTATCCTCGGTAGATGTTATTGTTTTGTAAAGCTTTAAGTCATCTGCATACAAAGAAAATTGACTGTGATGGATTCTGTCTGTTAAGTCGTTTATGAATATGAGAAATAGGATTGGACCTAAATGAGAACCTTGCGGTACTCCTGATTGAGCATAATAAGTATCAGACTCAAAATGGCCCACAGCCACAAACTGTGAACGACTATTTAAATATGAAGAGAACCAACGCAAGAGATTACCGTGTATACCCACTGCCTTAAGTTTTTGCAAAAGGAAACAGTGATTCACTTTATCGAAAGCACTGCTGAAATCTGTATAGATTGCATCCACTTGCAGACCTCTGTCAAGCTTCTGGGATATATCGTTGACAAATGACACCAGATTTGTACTCGTGGAGCGACCCCGCTTAAACCCATGCTGGTGTGGTGTAATATGACTGTCAATGTGGTGATTTAACGAAGGGCATACCAGTGATTCAAAAAGTTTCGAGAAGCAGGACAGTATAGAAATAGGCCTATAATTTCTTACGTCTGCAATGTCTCCTTTTTTGAATACAGGAATAATTCTGGCCTTCTTCCATTCGTCAGGAAACTGCCCTGATTGCAAAGAGCGTTCAAATATAAGGCTAAGGGGAAAAGATAGTGCCTTGCGACACCTTTTGACAAAAATGGGTGGAATGTTATCTGGTCCAGCCCCCTTTGCTATGTCGATGTTTTTAATTTTTTCCGCTATTTTTCTTTCACTAAAGTGCAACGATGAAAAAAGTCTGTTCGAGGTAGGTGTCGCGGAAACCGCGGAATCAGCAGGTTGCTTTGACGTATTTATTGTGTACACTGAAGAGAAATATGATGCGAATGACTTTGCGATCTCGAGGCCCGTATTTGCTACATTATTATCGTAGTGAATAGCCGATGGTATTGCAGATCGATGGTTACGCTTACTTTTTATATATGTCCAAAATTTCTTAGGATTTTTTGCAATATCTTTCTCTATGTTTTTCTGATACGTGGCGAAGTCCTTAGCAAGCAATTTCTGACCGCGCTCCCGAAGTAATTGAAATTCGTATTTATCACGTGGGTTTTTATGTTTGTTGTACTTGCGCCTACACCTATTCTTTTCGGCAAGAAGGCGGATTAAAACGGTACTAAACCATGCTGGATATTTGTGTATTTTGTGGTTGCGCTTAGGGACATGATTGTTTATTATGCTTCTTAAAATTGAGTAAAATTTTGATAGCATAATATTGACATCCTGCATGTTATTAAATTCTGCATGCCAGTTAATTTTATTGAGTTCAATTGAAATGTTGTTAAAATCTGCTTTGAAAAAATTTAAATTACATGTGCGTTTTGTGTGTAAAAAAATTGTGTCGGAAAAGCTAAGAGTTAGTTGTAGGGGAGGGTGTTTTAAGTCAATCTTACTGAGAACTTGTAAAGGTTTCTCCACATATGATCCAGGTAAATTGCAAAAGATAAGATCCAGTATTCTACTGTCCTCATTAGTTATATAATTTAATTGCGACAAATTATTTAAAGTAACAAAATCAACAAACTTATAACCTAATTTATTGTTGTAATTTTTAGGTGTTATAAACGAACTGTTATTGTCTCCGGACCAGCTCAAAAACCCCAAATTAAAGTCGCCTAATATAATTGTGTCTTCAATATTGCATAGTACTTTGTTGACATTATCAACGAAAACGGTCAGATGTTCTAGTTTGACCGGTGGAGGCAGATACATAACACAAATAGCAACCTTTTTAATCTTTTTGTCAATTTCCACTTCCATTATAACCCACAAATCCTCATTTTCACTTTCCCAGCTTTGAACTCTTGAAGATGGAATGTCAGAAGAAATTGCCAACAAGACTCCACCACCGTCTTTTTTGGAACCTTTACAACATACACGGTCCCTTCTATATACGGTATAACGAGAGTCAATAAATTCGCTATTCGTTACACCAGAGTTGAGCCAGGTCTCGGTAAAGGCAATAACTTTATAGTTACTTATAAGAATATTATTATACACTTCATTAGTTTTTGTTCTAATTCCTCGAATATTTTGATAATATATGTCCATTAAAAAAACCGGTTCCGAGTATAGAGTACTAGATAAAAGACACTAAATAAAAATAAAATGAATCAGATAACTTTAAGCTATTTTCCTAAGACAGTCCATATCACGAATGTAGACAGCTTGACTAGACTCATCTTTTCTGACGTACACGCGGCCGTTACGCACCCAAACAAATTTGTATGCGAATTCCTTAGCCCTTTTCCTGGCAGCAGCGTGCAAGGCCTTTCCTGTAGGCGTCAGGTGTTCAGCCACGTATACCTGGCTACTAGCGCCGGCATATCCCAGATGATGAGAGTTCAATTTTTCTTTAGGATTTTTCCTGTTAAAAGTAGAAACAGCTGCGAGAAGAGTATCCCGAAGGCGAGTGGAACGCATTTTCACAACAACAGTGCGGGGTCTGTTACTGGATTTATCCATTTTAGCCACCCGAGTAACATGAAGAATGTCGTTGTCCTGCACGGGACTCGCGACTGTTTTTGCCATTTGCATCACTACGCCACTAAGTATTTCATTTTTATGCTCCGGTATACCGTTGATTTCAACGTTACTATCGCGCATGTGTTGTTCCACCGCAGACAGTCGCAGTACTAGATCTTTGATGGTACTTCGTAGGTCTTCGTTCTCCATTTCTACCTTATTCAAAACTGAAGATTGTTCATCGATTTTTTTTCTGAGCTTCTCATATTCAGTGTTAAAAAACGATAAGGAACTCTGAACACTCAATAAATTATCTTTCAGGTCCTTTAACTCTACTGCGATTGAGTCCCTTATGATCTCTCTTATTGTAATGGAGATATCACGTTTCATATCTTCACTTATCAATGCCATCTCCTGTCTTACTATCCTCTGTATATTGCTATTGTCGCCAGATGTAACGTTTGCACCGCCAGATGGATGACGCTCCGTTTTACGACGGAGGGTGACATTAGATAGATTACTTGCAGGTGTCTGATTCTCATCTGAGCTACTTGCAATAGGAGACAATTGACGAATAGGAGTATTCAAGTTCCCTGCCTTAGGTTCCTTGTTTCGGCACATTGAACATATCCAAGTACGTTTAATTTCAGTAGTCATTGTATTAAAACGTTTGCTAGAGATGCCCGTACATGGTAGGTCGTAGCGACATCTACATTTACTACACTTCAGGAATTCTTGACTTTGTATGGAAGTCTGGCAGCCAGCGCATTTGTTGGATGACATGTTAGATGATATTTATAAACTTCTATTTATGACACAACAATGCTCTCTACTTTTTTCTTTAAAGTCCCGACTAACGGGTAAATTCTTCTACGCTGGCAACTCTCGTCTTGTCAAAATGAAAAAGTGAGCTGTCAATTTGAATTTGACACTACGGTTACTCGAAGAAAAGAGGGTAAATAAGTTTTAAATCTTGACGACTCCAAAACGAGGGTATATAATTCCAACATTAATCAAGCTATTTACCAGAGTTTCTGCCGAAAATCTTCGTAGATAACATTAATATTTAAGTAGTAAAATAGTCTTATACATATAAAAGATATCTTACGCAAATACCTACTAGATATTGATCAAAGTTTATCAAATCCCAGCTCAACACCACCAAGACCCAAAGATACTGTAATCTTATTATGCGTAAAACGGAATGCATCTCATGAAAATAATTGACTTTGTAAAGCTCAGAATATTAAGGCTGTAAAGAGTTCGGAACGTCATTCAAAATTCAAATAATGTACCTATGTACAATTTTACGCAAATAGATTCGTTAAAAAGAGTTTTATTACAATCCAAAAGATGTTACTAAATTATTTGCTCTAAGACTAAATTGTATGCCGCATTAGCAAACAACTCTATGGTATTATTGTTGCTTAACCTCTTTGATGACCGGAAATGCTTTTCACCAAATAATTGTATACCATGTGTGGCTAAACGTCGACCTTGTTACGTCCATTGTTTAATAATAATTATGCGCTGTTGGTTACGTGCTTACGTTGGATCTGCTCCATGATTTGATGCTTTCACCGCCTCGCCCCATATACGCATGTTATGTATTACTCCTGATGAAGCCTGAAAATCACACACTTATTATATGGATATTTTTTGTACTTATTTTTATTGAAAACGGGTGTCGAAAACTGGGCTTACTGTATTGTGTCGAACATTGGTGCTACCACGATATACCTATTAAAATGTTTGAGATTACTATAAGCTAGCGTGTCGAAGTTATAAGAAACTCGTCAGCAATCTAACTGTACCACGCATGATCTCATCTTAATATTGTAACAAGAAACTACCGCAACACATATATCGTTAGGAATTCGTCACGCGTACTTATCATAATACCCTAATGCCCAGAGCATATTACCACAGACAAACGTACTTTCACGTAATATATAGGTACCTAGGGATATATATCTAGGGAATTGACTTCTTTAACGTACCTATGTCAGTCACGAAACGTGACTTTATCAGTAATAGTTTAGTTTAGTACTTCGTTTTTTTTATGAGTAAGACATATTATGTCGATTGGATGGATAAAAAACTTAAAACCCATTAGAGAAT
Organism: Eudonia mercurella; assembly: GCA_963082485.1. Lineage (NCBI taxonomy): Eukaryota > Metazoa > Arthropoda > Insecta > Lepidoptera > Crambidae > Eudonia > Eudonia mercurella. Next base: position 11,518,096 of record OY720038.1, read on the forward strand.
CTTCTCATCTTAAAAAGTAGTAAAGAAATAAAGAGATACAAATAAAATTTCAATAACGCATACACACAACGATAGTGAAGTTTTTATATATTAAAGTTTTACAAAATTGTGTTCTGTATAATCAACAAAGACGATCTTAAAAATAAAGTTGACAAAATTCGCTCTAAAAATATAACATTATTTTTAGGGTTCCGTACCCAAAGGGTAAAACGGGACCCTATTACAAAGACTCCGCCGTCCGTCTGTCCGTCTGTCTGTCTGTCTGTCTGTCTGTCTGTCTGTCTGTCTGTCTGTCTGTCCGTCTGTCACCAGGCTGTATCTCATGAGCCGTGATCGATATTGATAACCCGTTATCAATATAGAGCAAAAACGAGCAAAAAAATCACGTTTGTTGTATGGGAGCCCCCTTAAATATTTATTTTATTCTGTTTTTTAGTATTTGTTACTTTCGATAACAAAACAAAACACGACGCTCGTCTATGGTCAGTCGTTTGGTTGACCCTCTCGCACGCATGGTACAATGTGCAATGTGTGTCAGTTAACTGTTTCGGTCGTAGACAACCTGTTACTAGAGACATGGTTTTGTGGCTCTTTGTGTATGTTAATAAATCATGTTTGCGGTATGACTGCATTGTAATGGCTTTCACTTTTTTGTTTTTGATATTAACCGATACTTTTTGGAGTTCTCTTCCTGAGAAACTTGTTTGTAATATTATGTTAATAAAATATTTAAAGGCTTATATTTTGTAAGACACACATTTTAAACTGCTATTTTATCTTCCATATGGAATGACGCTACTAAGTTCTATCTATATGTATCTGCTTAAAAAAATAAGGTAAAACTTTTCGGTAGAAGAGGTAGCTACTGCATTACTTTGTCAGACATTCAAATTTGTTGAATTCTATTTGAAACTTGTAGTCTAGACAACATAAAATACCGTCTCATTAGAATGCTCATACTCTATTTTATGTTGAAAATTGACATGTCATGTTGATTATGTGTTGTATGTAACGTCCTTGAGCTTCAGGCCGATGACATCACTTACATTAGTCGTGTCTACCAACAAAATCTCCCAATTAGCAAATTAGTTCGAATATCCAATCCGTTCCAAGCAAACTCGACCACCGTATAATACCAACTTTCAATACGAAAGCCGTTGCCCAGGAGAACAGGAACTAATTTCCCGAAGTAGTTTGTTGAATTCTGTTTGGCAAGTCCAAAACGGTTTTATTACATTTAAAAAGTTTTAATTTGCTGTTTCAAACTGTTTAGAGAAATTACGAATAATAAGTAAGCGTAGTTTTAAAAACTATAAATTCTTTTTTTAAACTTGAGCCTTGCTGACGAACGATACAACTGTCATTTTTTGTTTTGCTTGAACACTCTTTGAATGTCGAATAGTCGATACCGCGCGTATGTTCTATTTTGTAAAACAACAAGGATTCTTGATCCCTTTCAAGTCTCCTTGGCACAAGAACTTTTCGAGACCCGGAAAATTCGCGCTCAACTCGTATACACCAGGTGCATTACCGCAGGAGTTTCGCATTCGAGCCCATAATGATATTCGCGAGCGCGGCGCATGCAAAATTAGTACTGCAGCATTTTTGTTCAGCACAATGATGCAATCCTGGCCCAGCCGCTTTGTAAGGGGAATGCTCGCGCGATTGTGAACTTCTGAATAAAGCCAGATTCACGTTGAGCACGATAGGAAGTGGTTCATTACGTGACGCTCTTTGGTAGACTTTGTGAAACCGAAAGTTATGGCGACAACTAAATTATGTTTTAAAACTTGATGTTTGAGCGTCAATGCTCATTATTTTAGTATTTTTTCTTTTGTATGGAATTTTAACTGAGCAAACTATTAAGTTGGTTCCATAATTGACTAACAGCCGAAATTAATAACTGGTAAGAGATAGGCCGGCCTATCTTAGTTTTGTTACCAAGTAACCGCTGTTATTTTCCGATAATTAACAGAAATAACTAAGCTACAAATCTCTAGTAGGCCTATTTCTTGCTGAGGATAGGTTATTAATTTCGGCTGTTAGTGGCACTATCACGATCTCATATAAGTTGTAGTGAACTTACTTGATCGAATAGTGACAAAAAGTCTCATTCAACAGTATGTAGGCTACTCTTTGTCTATGGCGAAAGTTTGGAGAGACTCCGAAATCTACACACCCATCACTATCGGTCGTTACAATCGATATTATCGTGGAAGGTCATTAGTAATATCGTAGTATCGATTACAATTAGACGCACAGAATTCGATTATTCATAACCGCCGCTAACGATTTATTGGGTGCGTTCAAGGAGTAATAATGACGAAATAATAATGAGGCTATTCGTGGTACGCGCTTGCGTCAACCTTTGTGTGAGCTCGACGCCCCATGGGAATGGAGTGAAACGATGTGTATCTATGGTGTTCTAAATTCAAACTTCTTGATTATTTTTATTGTTTCTTTTAGTGCGTCAGCAAATAAGTTAATTCTTTTGTTTCGTCATTACATTAAAAACTGCTTGCCAAAATGTCAAATCAAAATGTTTTGTCTAATAAGGTTTAATGCAAACTGCTAAGTATAGCTATACAGCCTATTTCCGCCTATTTCCGCCTATTAAGTAACAGGCCGTGAACACGGGCCTACTGGTTTTACAGCTAGAAGATATTTCACTAGATTTTTAAAGTAAAACGTGAACAGAGTATTAACCGCGCCACTAACTTTATACAACCAAATCAACAACAATAGACAGTAACTTCGCTTCCCTCTCTTATTAGTTTAAAGATTTACATTTCTCTTGAATACAATCGAGTGATCTAGCTACCCGTAGCTACTAGCAAGAAAGAATGGAACATAATTCTTCTCGAAACCAAGAACAATAGATGGTTTCTTAGCAACCCATTATTAGTCCGGCTTGTAAACAATGAGTTTTGTTAATAAGTGCGAATGCGAAATACATTACACGGATGATAACGTATTTCGAAATGGGATGCAATTAGAGGCCGCTTAGTTGCGGTGCTGAGATTTTTGTTGATTTAATTAAATGCTTCTTAAATGCATAATAGGTATTAGAGATATAAAACCTTTGTATAAGTGTGTGAAGATCGGTCGTTGTGAAGATCCTTGGAGGAGGCCATTGTCCAGCAGTGGACGTATTTTGGCTAAGATGATGATAATGATGATATGTGTGTTCCTGGAGTGTTTGCTACTACAACAGGAAAGTGCTTAGACTTGTGTCTTATGTGCTTGTCATTTATCTCATTTGCACCCAGAATCCTCAATGCCTGCCTACTGAGGAATTGGCTGTTTCTATCTCTAACATACTCAGAACAAACTCTTATAGTAATCCCTGCAGGCAATCGAAACCTAGACTTAAGAGCACCGACCGAACCAATAGACCACAGATGCATATTAAAGACAAAATAATTAAAGGACCCAATTTTTTAATTCGTGTCTCTGACACACCACAAAAAGAGGTTGGCAAACAAACGAGTCTCCTCTCTCGGCACGAATTTAAAAAAAAAGAGAGCAAGCTGATTAAAGATTGCAACGGTCATTTACCGCTCCGATAAACGCAATTACTCGCTGGGGATACCTCTGCGAGCGTAAACAGTATCTCACCTCATTTGTTTCTCTCATTTTTCACATCTATTCATTGTTTCATCATACAGGCACAAAATCTTACACATTTAAAAAATATATTTTAAACTGCATCCCTTCGCAAATTAGATTTGGGGAATTTGATAGAGCCGTGGCCATCTTTGTCCTATTTATTTATTTATACATACATGCGCAAAAACTGACTTCAAACTGAAAACTTACACTAATAAAATTTAAAACATAAAATTAAACAGTGCATGCCTGTGCCCGGTTAAATTGGTGCACAACATTTTTAAAATGGTTGGCGATAATAAAAAAAAGAAAAGATGTGAAATAAAATCAAAAATAAAATATAAGATTCAAATGTAAAAAAACTTCATGAATTGCATTGCTTTTGCTATAAATAGTTAAAGAATGATGATTATGATATCCAGCATATAAATTACACTAAGTATAATTATATGCGAGAGTGGTTTTGTTTGTACTTCCTTCGCGCCAATAAGGGGAAACGGATTGACGTGACTTTTTTAACTGATACTATGAATGCGAAAGTGTGTTTGTTTGTCCTTGGTTCGTGTCAAAACAGAGCCATGATCAACTTGGTATTTGCAGAAATGTTGGAGGGTGTCAGTTAGGCTACCTACTTTTAACTCGGGGAAAGATGTCGGGTTATTGTAAACTCGCCATAATAGTTAATTCGCGATCGAAAAAAAACGGTGAAAAAACAGTGTAAACTCGCCACAGGTAGTATTTTAAAAATAAATTTTCTTTTTAATTATTTTGGTCTATTGTAAACTCGCCACTTTATGTGCTTTTGTATGGACTGCAAAGAATCAAATACTTAAAATAATAAAGTCATTAAGTATATATTTATTTTTAAATCTCAATTTAAATCTTTCGTGAATTAATTAGTAAAAATTGAGAATAACATTATAAAAAATAATATTGCATAAGTAGTGTTGTCATTAGACGAAAAACGATTTTGAATAAGTACGGTATTACTTATTTTATTAGGTATAGAATAATATAATAAAAATGTGATATATAAAATATTATGCTTTTATTTTGTTTTACATTACTAAAGTAAATACTTAACTACTAACTGTTCATTTTACTATGTCAAAAGTCTAAGAAGCTTTTCGCTCTTGTTTAAGATTTTAATACCTCCTCAGTCTCAGATTATTTCTAGAATTATCTCGTCGCCTTTGTCATTTTCAAACAAAGCTCTTTCTCTGCTTTTTTTAAAATTAAAAATAGTTTTATTGTCAGCTTGATATATAAACGATCTCACCAATCTCACCATGTGCTTTGTGCTAGTGTTCATTGAAAGACTAGAACCCAGTAGTGGGTTTAATAGGCTCATGATGATGATGATGATTACTGATGATGTTGACCCTCTCTTTGCAGTTTATTTCATAAGATACAATGTTGTATTTATTTTTTGTTTGCTCCTAAATAACACAGTGTCAAAATCTTTCTAAGAAAATCATTATGGCATTGTTAAACTTATGCGTTCCATTTTCAAAAACTTATTTCATGAAATATAACGCAAACGCCGCGTAAAATCGCAACAGCAACCCCTGACCACGGCTAGGTATGCCTAGAATACTAAGTAGTTTGTGTTTAAAATCTTTTAATAGGTTTGTTTATAATCTATATTGAATTAAACTAAATGGGTTCGCCGAACTCCGGTCCCTACCCTGATACTCGTACATCTTCAACCGTCATTCAGAGGTTACGTGATGTTATAATCCGCCTCCCGTTCCAAACTCCATTCAAGGCGCCTTTATCTCTGGAATGGCCCAATGGCGCAGCAATATCGTTACTATCTGAGGCAAAACAATGGGAACACGTAGACACCCCTCTCACTATAATGAACACAGGGAAAACACCGTTACAGAACGCCTAGTTTGTTTTAACGTTGAGAGATGTTCTTGCAAAGCCGTTTAGATTGCTCTCTTTGCCTGAATATTGTGGAACGCGCTGGAACAGCTTTTTAAAAATAAGCGCTCAAAGGATAAGCAGTTTCTATTGCTCTGGCTCAGTTGTTCATAAATTTCATTTGTTTATCTTATTATTCTTTTTCATTTTCTAATGGCTTTGTGCGGTTAGCAAAAAACACTTTCATTACTTAATTATATTAGTAGATGTCATACTCATAAGTGATTATAAGTGTTGAATTAAATTGATATTTATATTCGCCAAAGCACACATTTTAGAAAATAAAACAAAACTGTAAATGGGACTATGTATGCGCTTTCCTGCCAAGAAGTCCGAAGCCTCATTCAATAAAATATTCCTTGTTGTACGAGCTTTGTGTTCGAATTTAGAAATTAATTTGACCTGTCAACAATGTCGCGGGCGTTCGAACTTTTCGTTGACTTACGATGACAGATGGACGTTCAATTGTTCTCAACTGAGTTAAGTTGCTCTATTCTCTAACTGAAAATTAATTTACATGACCTGGCACTTTAGTTGAACTTCTGAAATACGTTTCGCGGTGAACTAGTTCTTGACGAAGTTATTGTTTACCTAAATAGGACGACCGCAACGTTCAAACGTCACTCTACGTCCAGTTTAACAATAATAATAGTGCTCTAGGATTAGGTTTTTATAATGTTTTATTGTTTTTATATTAAATATTGTAAAAATCTAGTTTTAAGAAAGAAAACAAATAAAGGAGATAATAATAATAATAATTGATTATACCTTATATTTTTAACTGACTTAAAAAGACGTGGTTCTCATCTCGTTTGTGGGTAAGTATACCTATTTTAGGGTAGTAAGTTAATTGACCGTTATCGGTTGATCCTGGGTTCATTTCCTAGTTCAGACAAATTTTAATTTTAATTTTTATGCATAGCCCGAGTATGTGATCGATCATTGACCCACTTTTGGCAAGCGTGATGATTAAGCCAAAACCCATTTATTGCAGTGATAACTTCATTTCAATGATGTAGACCTTTGCAGTGTGATGGTAGAGTGAGACCGTATATCCGCTAATTACTTTACCAGTTAATTTAATTATTGTTTTGGTTCTTGCTTTGCAGTTTCAGCTTATAGTTTTATCATGTTTGTGTGAGATAAGTGTACAGCGTTAGTGCTAACACGTGTCCGTGGCCATTACACGATTTTGTTATTAAGCACTACTACAATAGAATTGTTAACGCTGTTTATATTATAAAGTTAATGTATTAAAAGTTATCCGGCTTTTGACACAATTATAATATACCTACCTACCTATTAAATGTATCATCATCAGCCTCGTCAGCCTATACTAGTCAACTAAATCATATCAAAAATATATACTTAGGTTTATTTATTGCTAAAATTTATTCGAACATTACATATATTTTATTATGAAACGCGTTATTCAAATCTATTAGTGGTTTGCTGTAAAATGTGTAGCGCGGCTGCGTTATAATAGCATACCTCCCGATATAGAAAAATATTTTTATATGGGGAATATCAGCACATTATGTTTCATTTGAAGGCGTTATACGACGCACAACGCGCCGCACAACGCGCCGCACAACGCGCCGCACAACGCGCCGCACAATGCGCCGCACAACGCATCGTGTCCCTCTGAATGAGGCCTTAGTACCTACCTATAAACGCGGACCGCATCATAGCAATTTACTTTCCCATCACAAACCAATCGTCGGTCGCGTACCACCTACGTTGCACGTAGGTACGCCGAATATTGGCGTTTAAATTTAGAGTGTGTCGGTTGAAATCTAATTTTAAACGAACCTTTTTTATTTCCTTTTTTAAGTTCGAATAATAGCGCGGTTTTGTCTATGGCTGATGGCTGGCTATTGAGTTAAAAATACGTAAACCAATATTAATGAATAATGTACAGCAAATGTTTTGTGATATAATTAACCTTTCTACTCTTATAAATATGAACAATAAACAATACTGTAAGTCGCTTGATATTCCTCAAATAATAAATATTGTTTATGTAACAAAATTTAATAAATCATCCAAAAATAATAATGTACTTATCTGAATTTCGTTTCATTACGGCCGGCTCCCATTTTAATGAGGTGGGTGCGAGTCTCGTGCTAACGTTTATTTTGTTGTAAGTCTGCAGTATCTATGTCATTTAGTCCCACGCCTTCAAAAACGTGCCTCATTTAAAATGTTACTTGCTTTCCATAAATATTCCCCCTTTAAATGTTTTTTTTTACACTGTTTTTTGTAACGTGTACCTATAATGTTTATGCGACTTTTCGATAAATCGCTTTCACGTTGCCTAAAAGCATTTATACTATTTGTTTTTAATTTCTGCGTATTCGGATGTTGAATATAGCATAATTGAACACGATTGGAAACTATTAACAAGTAACTAAATAAATCGTGCACAGATGGAAACGTATAAAAAATCACTCGCCTCTAATTTAAATGCTTATTTGTTATAGTTTAACTTAATTCTAGATTGGACTGAAGTTTTATATTGCTCTTGGTATCAGGTATCAGGATTAATAATTACGTTCACAACAAGCGATCGCATGCGACTTCGTTCGCGTTAACACTTGCGTCCTGTGATCCTGGAGAAATCTTGGATAATTCTGTTTTCCTTGGTCTATCATCATAGAAAAATGCCAGCAAAATTCAGCGTTCTAGTTCCAACGTTTGTGCAATGTTTATAGTTTTGCAGTCACTCATGACTTCCCTTTTCATATTTTGTAATAGATAGGTACCTAATAATACAAGTGATTTGTATCCACTTTCTCAATTAAAACGATTAAAAAAAAAGTTGTAACTCTAATAATGTGAATGCACGATTCAAAATAATATAAATATTGAAAGCAATTACGTTTTTATCTTTTTTTTTTTTTTTTTTTAAATAAACTTATTCTATTTATTTTCCTGTAATAATATACATAAAAAACAATAAAAATAAAAATAATAATCAAATTCACAAGTAAAAAACTTCAACTAACTCGCCTATCCGAGGCAAGGTGCCCAAAATGCTGGCGGCATTGCCCCTTTGAATGGCCAAGCTAATGCGCTGAGCGAAAAAATGACCTGATCTCCGGTCACCCGTTGCCTTGTACAGGCGAGCAGTTAAGTCCTTTAAAAACATTTTTGCATTAGGTCCCCATGGGCCCATCGTCTCCACAGCAAAGGGGAGGAAAAAGAAAGTCTCACCCAAATCCCGGTATTTCCGTACTTTATTAATTTCTGCTGTGATTGCGTTTTTATCTATTGTTAAATACTTGCAAAGTGTTCTTTCGTGTGTGAGGGTAGTAACTTCACAGTGACGTAATACCGCTGGCTTGCAGCGTACATCACAAACTAGGTACTAGAAAATTCAATGAGTCTTCTAGGACCTCGGTAGGTCAGCGGTCATAGCATTGGGCCAGTTATCCAAAAGTCGCGAGGTTCGATTTTTTCTTGTAAAATTTATCATACCTCCCAGTCCCATTGTGATTGTAATTATAAAAACTTTAGCTAGTCGTACGTACGTACCATGACTTACGATTAACATTAAAATATTAAAACAACGTTAATAAATGTTATAACAACAGTATTACGTTTAGTTATCAAGTGTTTCGTTTGTTGCGTAACCATCAACTAACCGAAATATGAACAACAAATGTAAAAAGGATTTGTATTGTGCGGCCAGACAGAAGCCGTACAATCCCTGCACACACCTATAATAATATTAACGCACATACACGCATAAACAAAAATCTATGAAACCACACAACACATAGACGCATACTGGTTTAGTTAATTGTTGTTGTTTTTTTGATCCAACGATTTCATTGTTTGTTCCGTTTCAAAATGGCTGACATAGTTGCATTGGCAGTAATTTACATAAATCAAATCGATGGATAACAGACAGAATTATTCATATTACCAGTTAATGGGTTATTAAAATGTTCGTTCAATTTTGTGCAACGGAAATTCCTTATTATAATGATTATGTATGCGCCAGGAGTGAAAATTTCGAAACACTCCTATTTCCTGTTCATCTTCAAAGCGTTCTTGATTTGGATTATGGCACGTCGTTTCTAAATGTGCCACTGTTTCGTTAGAAACTGTTTTTATTTGTCGAATATAGCCGACTTCGACATAAACCTACAATGCTAGTAGCACAGTAGATTTGGGTAATTACCTCATGATACTAGATCAACATGTAAATAAATCTAGAAAGTTTTTATTTTTTTACTCGACTACATGGAGTATTTATTTTCCTTCCTTCTTTGGAGTCTTTCAAACGAGGCGTGAAGAGGCACCTCACGGGCCAGAATAGTGAGGGTAACTGATGCTGCGTTGTTTTCACGCTGCACCAGTTGTCTTCGCGTCTGGACTCTATTTCCAATTAGCATCAGGTGGATTGAAGTCAGTTGCCGAGCTAATTATAAAAAAAGCGTTAGGCCTATATCTCACCTAATAATAAGTAGACCGAAAGTGGAAGCGTCACTTTATCCGTAATCCTCAACTACTAAAACTGGCTATTTTATCTTAAACTGTCGTGACACAACTTATATAAGACAAGATAAGACTTATCAAAGATGGAGGTAGACTAACCAGATGGATTAAGAGCCAAAATATCCACTAACCGACAACTACTGAATGAACCAGACCTACCAAAGCGGCAAATCTAACCTGAGCAACCTGGATCAATTTATCGGGGCTTGACAACTTAAACAAAAAGTAATTGCGCTGATTTTATTGTATATACAATTGATTTCGCTTAATGTTCTATTGAATTCTGCGTTCGATAACCTTTCAACTTTGCTATATTTTTCGAAGAATTCGATCACGATTCGTAACGCACCAAAAGGCTATTCATCATTGGTAGATAAGCGATTAATCGTTGTCAATCGATTTCCAATTCCGTTTGATTGTTTTACCACAGTGAAATCAGTCCCGATTTTTCTTTGGATTAAAAGGGAGCATGAACCTAGGCAGACAAGGTGTTGGAGGTCGCGGGTAGCCCCTGGATGCGAGCTGCACAAAACAGGTCTTCTGCTTGCTATAACCCACCCACCACGCATGACAGGCTCAGGGCTAATGCTCAATTTAAAGACTGCACCTGGTGATGACATCTCGAAGGTTGCTTGACTTGTAAGATCGCGACACGGACGCTCTAGCCGCTGCCATATGAAACTTCCCATCAATTCGATATCACCTCATGACAATGTTGCCATACAAAACACCTTTGATATTGTTTACCAATATTACTATTATTGTTTACTTTCACTATAGTATAGAGTCTGTATGGCCTCACGGCTCGTGCCACTACAAGTGTTCTTATCTAATCGCAAAGACCAATATAATTGGTAGGAACTTAGGTTCAACGTACACAGTGTCGACATGAGCGCGTATGTATGTAAACATGGCACACGTGACGTCAGATTAATTTGATCAAAGTGAAAATGGTCGGGCGTTTTCCACGCCGCTTGTTTCGAGTTTCTGTCAACGGTTCGGCTAATGCTTCCGCCGGCTTCCAATTTTAAACTTTTGATGGTGTTTACAGCGATTTATGTGCCAGCCGATATTCCGGCATCGAGACCGTTCCACTGAATGATCGAGCCGGCGACACCTGGACCGGAGTTCCCTCTCCCTAATCACCCAAGTTGCGCCGTAAACCATAATCGAAGTTTTATATCTGCAACTTTTTGACAAAAGACAGTTGCAAGTTACAGGAATAAATTTTCAGTCCGCAATAAAATTGTAGGAGAGCTTTCCAGAATTGAGCAATAACAATTTTGACGACATTTACCAGACTCTATTACTTAATGGCTGTTCTTTTGTTTTTTTATGTTGCTCACTCAACTGCCACATGTTCAGTTGCATTTACAACGTCTTATTTCACCGTTCGGTCGTGCATGAAAACTTTTTTCACCGGACCGCGACCGAGTTTTCGAAACAAACACGATTCGAATTCCAAATTCAATTTATTAGAGGCGAGATTCCCGCTTCTGTTAAATCTGAGCACGTTCAAACACCAATGGGTCTGCCACGAAGCGATTTGTGAAGATCGGTACAGTTATTGTGAAAAGTAACAATGATAGGCTCCCACGGTTCGAGTTCAACGTTCTAGGTTCCCGTCACGGTGTCTTGCACCCGACTGTACTCTGGCTACGAATTGGAGAACCATCACAATCAGTGCATTAAGAGTAATAACAAACGAGTCAATTAATGCTTTTGATCTACGGTTAATGGTTAATGTTTCGTTTGATTAGGCACTCGGCCCGCTGGGAATTCGATCGAATACCATCACGAGCAGCGGTGTATTGAATATTTTACTGTTGCTGAACTGATTTATCCAATTTTGTGTCTATTTTTGTAGGCGGCTGGGAACAGGATTATTGTATTTTGTAAATTATGAAATAAATATAAATTATGCTCATGTTTTATCGTGATTTTAACAAAACGAGACAGTAATCCATTCTGTATAAAATGTAACGAATGAATTACTTACAGTATTACTGCTAATTGAGTATGTGACATATTTTGATTTTTATGTAATTTTCATAATCTCCTGATGATAACAAACTAACAATTAATAATTTAACGTCAATTGACGTAAATTATTACTTAGCACCTTTAATTTTCTTATTAAAAATATCTCTTACTAGTCTTTAGCATTTTATTACACTTTAAAACTTTTGCGTTCCATTTCAAACAAAGTTTAAACGGGGTTTTACGAGACGTCTCGGGAATAAAAAGGTATGCCTAGGATACCGACACTAAGTAAATTTGCGTTAAAAACCGATAAAAGCTTTGCTAGAATGAGAAGTACGATGGCGCAGTGGTGAACGCGCCCGGTCTGCAAGTGCTGAGGTTAAGCAACATTTGCAAAGGTCGGTCATTGGATGGGTGACAAAATAATTTATCATCTCGAGCTCCTCCGTGCTTCGGAAGGCACGTAAAGCCGTTGCTCCCGGCTGCAAAAGCAGTCGTTAACAACCAACAATCCGCACTGGGCCCGCGTGGTGGTTTATGGCCCGTTCTCCTTATCCATCCTTTCATAGGGAAGGCTCGTGCCCCAGCAGTGGGGACATAAAATAGGCTGATGATGATGAAATGCGTTATTTAATGTCTTATTTTGTTTATTTTATTTAAACCTTTTTTGCCAACTTTCTGAACGGAGACCTTCACTTAATTTTTCTATGTTTAAAATAATATCTTAAAAACCTAAGTACATGTCATTAAAACCCAACTTTTCTCTTCCAGGTGCCACGAACCGAGAACCGTCGTTCGGTATCTGTGGGCGCGACCGGGGGCCCGGGCGAGCGGCACTCGTACGCCGAGGGCCGAGTGCCTGCCCCCCACGGTCCCCCACCGTCTCCAGGCGCAGTGGCGGCGCAGCGAAGGGTAGCCGCAGCGTGTCAAGCCAGCCGCAAACTGCTAGAGGAGACGCTCGCTAAATCTGGTAAGATACCACTTTTTACTCTATATCTTTACGTTCAACCTTACTTCTTCGTCGAGGGCCGAGTGCCTGTCCCCACGGCCCCCTACCGTCTCCAGGCGCAGTGGCGGCGCAGCGAAGGGTAGCCGCAGAGTGCCAAGCTAGCCGCAAGCTGCTAGAGGAGACGCTCGCTAAATCTGGTAAGATACCACTTTTTACTATATATGTTTCCGTTCAACTGTACTTCTTCGTCGAGGGCCAAGTGCCTGCCCCCCACCGTTTCCAGGCGCAGTGGCGGAACAGCGAAGGTTAGCTGCAGCGTGCCTAGCCAACCGCAAGCTGCTAGAGGAGACGCTCGCTAAATCTGGTAAGATACCACTTGTTTCTTTACTTACATTAAAGGCTGAGTGCCTGCCACCTTAAGATGCCAATGTCTAGTCCCCAAGGCCCCCCACAGTCTCAAGGCGCAGTGGTAGCGCAGCGTGCCATGCCAGCCGCCAGCTGCTAGAGGAGACGTTGATACACATGATACATTATTGATAAACTTTTTTCAAGTCCCAAACCAGCATGGAAAAAGCAGAGTTTTGTGCATAATAATATACTTTACTAATTTACATTCCGTATAAACACGGCCTTAAAGCGTTAATGAAGGCATCAGGAAGAGCTCAGCTTAATGCACTATCATGATATGACATGAACGTCAAGATGCTGGTTTGATCCACCGTCGTAAAGCGCTCTTCTAGCTGTAGCGTCGCAAGGCAGCCGAGAACTGCTAGGAGAGACCCTAACTAAAAAACGTTAATCACTGCCCCAGAGCAATGAGTCTTACAATAATATTACAGAGCTTAATAAACTCAGCTCATCATCTAGATTACCTAAGTGTTATTTGGAATCATGCCAGTTCTCCGATTTGAAAGGTTCACATTCAGGCACTTTAGCAGTAAATTATGTGTCTTAGCTATATTCTGTCTGAGTAATAATTGCTTGAAAGCTATATAATGCTTCTCTTTTATTTCTGTTCTAAGTCGGTGTACTTTAAAAAAATGCTCACTAACAACTGAGGACTTTTTATTTCTATATCTTATTTGGAATCTGCACTTACCTAGTTAAAATCCAAAAGTATTACATGATCGGTTATGGCACCGATTTGAGGTAAATTATGATTTAATCACTTTAAAACTAACTTAATGCCTGCATATGTATGCAAACCATACTTACTACCAGTATGTATGTACATTTGACTTATTACAAAATTTTCTTTTAATAACACTCAGTTCCCTGAACGCACATACAATCCGATAATAAACAATTAATAGTTATCTAGTACCCGAAGTTTCGGTACCATACGTACGTATTTTCTTTAAATACAATTTATTTATAATGGATCACCTAACAGTTAAATCAAAAATTTTCTAAAAAGTTTTTTTATGCAATAGTAACCTTTTTACAAGATAAAAAAAAAATGAGCTGATAAACACTTCTGTTGGGCCATAAGTGGTGTGTTGACCTGGCGTAAGCACAATAAAGGCAGTGTTGAATACCTCCGCGGAATTGTTCTCATTACAAGACATTACTTTGTTGCGCTAATTTCGGTAATTTTTGCACAGTGCTCCGTTTATAAAGGCATTGAAATTAGTTTGTGGGAATGCCCAAACTGCACAGTGTCGTAATTGTGAAGGCTTCAATGTCTTATTATAATTAGTTAATGATAATGATTTATCATCAGTTAAGCGCGTTTTGCTTTTTCGTATGGCCTCGTCGGTGGCCGAGTAGCAAAATCGTTCAGCTCTTAATCTGGGGCAGTACCGTCTAGCTTAATTCCCAGTTCGAGAAAAATGAGTTTCGGATGTTTTGATGTATAGGCTTAGTTTGTCCGGAGCAGTAGCTATTGGCTATCTTAATTGCCAGTTCGTGAAAAGTGTGATTCGGATGTTTTGATGCATAGCCCTATGTTGTGATCTCCAACCTTGCATAAGAGAATTGTGGTGGTCAAGCTAATACCGATGGAGCGATGACTTGAGTTCAATGTCTTAAGTCTTTACTGTGTTTATTTATTTACTTAGAAAAGCTGTCATCTGAAATGATTTAAAGTAAGATACATACATACACACACACACCCCCACACACCCACACACCCTCCCATACATACTTCCATACATACATACATACATACATACACACATACATACATAGATACATACATACATACGTACATACGTACATACATACATACATACATACATACATACATACATACATACATACATACATACATACATACATACATACATACCACTATAGCCACTAAGCAAACCGAATACGATCGACGACCGAAACCGATACGATCCTTACATACTTCTTTCGCTTGAGCTCTCATTAACTTCTTCATACATGCTTGCCAGTTTAAAGTACTTTTGTAAGGTAAAATGAGAACAAATTTACTTTAAAGACAGATGAAAAATGCGAGTTATCAGTAATAGAAAGAGGCCAGTAAAGTTGAATCTTTTGTGTTGCCGATGGCTTTCGTCATTGTTGGTAACATGGAGAAAGTCGTGGAAATATTTGAGAACTCCAGTGTGAAAGTCTGCTTCAGTTTACACTGATTGTCGGTGTCGAGCTATTTTT
Source organism: Eudonia mercurella (assembly GCA_963082485.1). Classification (NCBI taxonomy): domain Eukaryota; kingdom Metazoa; phylum Arthropoda; class Insecta; order Lepidoptera; family Crambidae; genus Eudonia; species Eudonia mercurella. The sequence continues at coordinate 11,533,694 of OY720038.1, forward strand.
ATATGTACGAGTACCTGGTACCTATATATGTATATATTTCTGATCTGTATTAGTAGTAGAGGTTCGTAGAATTAATATGTCAGTCTCATCCGTCTCATCTTAGTTTATTATAAACTAGCTCTGACCCGGCGGACTTCGTACCGCTTTGACAGTTTCCATCATTGAGCTAAATATATATCAATGGTTTCCATGACAACAAAACTAACCATTAATTTTGTATTGGAAAATTAAGTTGTCGTTTTTAGTATTTTATTTAATATATTTTTTTAAATATAGCCTATGTTACTCAGCGCTAATGTAGCATTTTAATGGTGAAAGATAAAAAAGGTATTGATTAAGTGATAGTCATTAGTGATTTTATATATTTTTATTAGTTTTTTTCAGGAATGATTCTTTTCATTTAATATAAATATATATAATATAAATGATTGACAATATCACAAGAACTTTCAAAGCCATAGTATAAATTTTGATCTCATTCATTCGTGCAATTTTAGTTTTTATTTAGGTTATCTGTATTTTTTAAAGCACAATATTAATTGTCATACATTTTTTATATGACCCCAATCTCCCTTTGTGCCATTGTTTATGTGAGAAAGCCTTAGCATTTAAGTATGATGATGATGATGATGATATACAAAATAATATATCAAGAATTTCTAATTATACCAGCAACCTGAGACAATAGTGTGTTGGAAACCCAAATATACGTGATATCACATTTTGCCAGAGCAACTGTTCGTCATCGTTTGGCATTCAAAACAGCGAATGTAAAAAATGGGTAATTTTTAGGAGAGAGAGCAAAGCTGAACTTCTTTGCACTTTTCTCACTGTTCCTTCGGCTACTATGGCGGTTGACGCCACTGTCGAATTCGCGGTAATTCAAAATTCAGTTCGTGTTTATACTTTTATTGAGTTTCTCTATTTAAAGTTTTTTAGCTAATTCAAACATACAATCGCTGTTTTTAAAAAATATCTTTTTTTCACATACGCGGTTTTGAATCCGAACGACGACGCAAACACAAACTACGCAGCGTATTGAAAGTGCCTAATCGAAAATATGGTTGGAGGGCTCTTCATTATGATGTGATATCGGGAGTACGAACCTGATTACGTTACGAGAGACGTGTGGCTAACAATATTGTTATTATTTCGTCTATGCTCTCACGATTACAACCGCATTGGGTTTTTCCTACTTTATTCTGGTACAATCTCTTTTCGACCTGCCGTGGAAAGTGTAAAATAGGTATTTTTGAAACAAATTCTGTAATTTTAACGTATTCGCTTTTTTGTTTTTTGTATACGAAAATATGCAGGTATACCACTGGGTTTGAGGAAGTGCAGATGGTAATGTGAGACTCCCCCAGAACCCTCCAAGTATTCCATTAAAAAACTCCTGTACTTCCCCTCATTTGCCACCAGGGTGTTACTTAATGTTTTTTTCCTAAGTAAATACGCGAGTGCACCTTTCCATGCTATACTTAATACCTATAGGTGAGTCTTAACATTTTAAAATCTACGATTAGAAAAGCGGAAAAGCGGCAACATTTACCTGATTGAAGGGTTCTATTGACGCTCAATCTGTAACAATAGGTGTCTGTTGTTATACGTAATTGCGACAATGTCGAACTATGTCATTCTACTAGAACAATACGTCAATCCTTTCACCAAGGGCCTACCATGTTCGCCCACACGTGTCGTGAGCGTATCATTATGGGTGTTGTCGTGACGATTATTGGGGTGAACTGTGAATTGATTATCCACAATTGGAATCGTAAATTGCGTTACATTGAGTTGAAAGTTAAGTGATATGAAATTGGAGTTGTTACTTTTTCTAAATTAGGACGAAATTCAAAATTCAAAATCATTTATTCAGTTTAGGTTACAAATAGCTTATATGAACGTCACTATGCCATCGGTTGGTAAGTCTACTTTGGGCGGTAGACCTTGTACTGAGAAGAACCGGCAAGAAACTCAGCAAGTGTCAAGCTCTTTTCTCCCTTTACAGCGTCAAAAATATTGGAAAATCCCTATCATAAAAGGACATTTTCCATCACAAATAAAAACACAAAATATAAAGGACAATCACATGTTAAAAAAAGGTGAAAGACACTGTCAGGATTGGAATGGATTTAAGAATAGGTGACTATAGTGCTCCCACATAACCACTTTGTCTCCTAGGGCACAGTTGTAGGCCTAAACGCATTTTTTTCTGTATAAAAAATGGTGACTGTTTTTTGGGATGATTTTTTATTTATAATTTTATATGGCGTCGTTCACCTTTTCCTTTACTGGAGACACAATATAGGAAATATTTACAAAGAGGGTATTGATTCTGTTATTTTGAAACATACAAGAAGGTCTTTCAGTTTCTTTATTTTGAAATTTGGTTTGGATTATTCAAAGAATGACGGCGTCAGACGACTGTGAAACGAAAAAACGTTTTGAAAATATGTAGGTAATTAATAATAGTTTCCGCGTTGTAATTTAATAATGTTGTTAGTGGATACGTATCTACAATCTTTTCACAGACAGTAGGATACTAATTCCAAATGAAACTTCCTCTGCTAGTTAGCTGATAAAACATTAATTAAATGAGGCGTTCACTGTGGGGGATATATCTTGGGAAATCAAGACTCGTGGTTTCGCTCTGAGACGGGAAAATGTCGTAAGGCTCTATGAACCTTTGATAAAGTTTTTCATCATTAATGGAATTAGGTTTTAATAATGCACTGAGGTTTTTATCTAACTACAACACAAGTTAATAAGTAATGAAACCCGTTTTCAACGTAGTTAAAGCTGCCTTTGTCAAAATTCGTGTCAATATAGTTGATCGAAAATTGGTGCGCTTTAATATGACGCTAGTTCCGTGGTGTAATGTTGTTGAAGGATTTGATTAAAACAATACGCTTAACAAAACACAAACTATGATGTATTTTTATACAAACATCTTGTAATAAAACAAATACATAATCAGTTAAAGCATTAAATATTAAGGTTAACCTAGTTCGTCTTAGAATCGCGGTTCAAAACAACATACACAGACTATTTATATGACAAACCAAAGTTAGTGTTCTCCGAATTTGCGCTGCAAAGTTCACGTTCCCATTTCGCAACACAGTTACAGTTTACCCAACAATAGACTTGTATGATCCCGAAATACATTCGTAACTTAGCGAGAAGCCTGAATGCGAAGTTATATTTGTTTCACCAAATTGAAATGAAGTAAAAACTGAACTGAATTTTTCAATGATTACACGTATGGGGTTGTCTGTTAGTATGTACATATATTTGTAGAATCGTTGTTCAGAGCGGGTTCTATACTGTGTGGGCGGTTCTCTAGTCCATCCATTGTGAGTCCTCAGGCAACAAGTAAACTACTGTTTCAATTAGTTGATTACAATGTTTATTGTAGTTCAATGATTGTATACACAATAATTATACTTCAGCAGACTCTTCAGAAACCGACAAGTCCTTGGAACTATGCTCTCTAGTCTACACTTTGGGGTGTACTAAAGTAAACTGAATTCTCTCGGCGCTGTGCTGCGTCCCTTTATATACCCAAAACCAAGGCTTTGTCCAAGTGAGTAAAAAATCCTCGCTTGCGTCCCCGAAAAGACTAGAATCTTCCTTAATAGCTAACTACAAATATCAAGTTACAATAAACTCATTTAATCTTAGTACAAATAAAAGTGTCAAATTAAATGGGTTTTACTAGAACGTTCGGTAATTCTCATAACTTATCTTAATTCTCTTATCTTATCTTATCATATCTTATCTTTAAACAATTGGGAGTTCCCGCCGCGTCGCCGGTGCCAAGGAAGGTATCAAGCAATGGTTTATCTCCATCTCGGACATATTTATTTCTTTACTGTATGATACATAAAAAGGGCACACAAACTGAAAATGTATATAAGAACAATTTCACAGAGAATGTACACAATTTTCAAATGATAATTATGTTGTAGTCTTGTAGTGCATAGAAAATTAGATATATTTTTTTATATTTTCCTTCTTTTAAAATTAGTAAATTTAAAACAAGTGCTCAGTGCCGCAGCAACTAGCACGTTTTGATTGCGATCTTAGGTAAAGAAACTTCATAGGTTTATAAAATGTGTGACTGCCAAAATACTAACGACTACATACAATTATTGTGAAATAGATGTAGGAATTTAAAAAAAAATTAAAAAAAAATGTGAACATTGTCAAGTGTTTTGAGTTGAGAAATTCAAATCGATTCGTCTAGAGTTATTGTAAAGAAGAAGCATCAGCTTATCAACGCTGTCTATTTTAATGCCTTTTTACACATGTCACTCTTATAAGCATGGAGCATTTGTTCGCACACAAAAAGTCATGTGTATAAAAGCTTTGCATACAGTGAACGTTGTTGAGAACGCTTTATGAGCTGGACAGGGGGACAATAAAGGTATTGTGTCCTCTGGGAAATGGGAGGGACCACAGGAGGCAACGAGGATAGCCAATGATCTAGTTTTACGTGAGACATCTTTACAAAACATCCCTATTTAATATATAGTAGTAGTTCCAATTTTATTGAATTCTGTCGAAACTTTGTTGCACCCGTGGTAGAAATACAAGACATATTTATTTTATTATTGCACGTCGTTTTAAGCTAATCGCGTGACCCAAGCTGCTGTCGTAGGAAAAGAACACCTTTTTTATTTCTTCTTATCTTATGGTATGTTACATTTGCAACGATATACTACAGTTATGTTAATTTGCATCTCATCTGCGCAAATCTAGACATTCAAATTTAAATTGAACTAAGAAGGCGAGGGTGTAGTATAGGTTATTTGTTTTATCTGTTTTTTTAATGAAAACTTGATTAATCGTATGCTGATTTTGATTTGATACACTAGATAATTGGTTTCCGCATTCCAGTTGCCATTTTAAGCATGTTAAAATATTGACGCGTAAGCATATTTGTGTAAGCCTTGTGTTTTCCCTACTTTTTAAAACTTTTCTGCTACTATTACGGATACTATTCCTGATTGACAATGTAAGAATGGCGACCATAGCCGAGGGACATAATGAAAAGTTGGAAAAAAAATCTCGGACAAAAGCTGGTCTAGACATAGACACAGACAGGCAGATAGATATATATTATTTGAAATTAGATGCGGAAAGTATCGGGGTACTTTCTGATTGATGATTAGCCGATGATTAGATGGTAAGCTTAAAATACAGTCCAGATTGTGTAATTATAGGGGAATGTTTTGAAATACTTTCATTAGATGTAGAAAGATAGACAGCCATTGTGATTGATGCTTAGTTTTTTCTTGTTTGAAGTAAGAGACAATTAAGGATTATTATATAGCATTATATTTCGTAAGTGTGCTTGTAAAAACCAAATATTTCAACTATCAATAAAGTTATTGAAACAAATATCGATTTTTGTTTCTATATTAATTGGTGTCGTCGCTTAAATTGCAATTCTGCCACAAAATTCACCAATATAAATATTTGGGGAACAATAAACAAAGGCTCTTAATTAGTTCCATCAATTTTGTACAGAAACTCGTAAAATGGTGGCGTGCAACCTTGAGCAGTTTGTTAAGTCATGTCTTGAAGGCCTGCCAGTATTCCTAAAGATACTTATTACCTGTGTGTTTGTTACATCCAAATAATTGCGATCGTGACTTCCTGAATTTGTATGCTTGTTTTTTTGGTCCCCAAAAGCGAATATTTCGTCATTGCTTGCCATAGCTTCTCTGTACCACTGGTTTATAATAGCATTCCTCTACCGCGTTCTGTCACGTCCAAAACAACTGCTAAATCGTGATAAGTACTTTGTATTTCTTGAGGGGCGAGGTCACGAAGTTCTTAATAGAGTTCAACATCGCTATGACTCTCAACTCGAATTTGACGTAAACGGTTATCGTTGGTATTACCATAAACATCAACAGTAAGTGTAAGTAAGAAAAGTGTAATCACGGTTTACCTGGATGGCTAAGTTTGTTTTAAGCCATTTAGGCATCTGACATTTCTTGTTTTAATAATTGCCATCTTCTGACAGTACCTACTAACCAACGGCTTGGCGCCGTCGTCTGAAGCACGCAGACCTGAAAACAAGTTTTTGTATACTCATCTATGATCAACATCAGTGTTAGCTGGTTACATTTGTTATTTTAGGACTGAATTCAGGACTTTAATGTAACTTTTAATAAATTTTCAACTAATTCTATCACACCAAAAGCATCACATTTTTCCGATTTTCAACCGTAGCATATACCCATTTCTTGTTACAGGTACACCACCGACGATAGTGCAGCCACCTAGCGGTGGCTACTGGGTGGACGGGGTGGACGACGGGCAGGATGGCGAGGATTCGGAGCAGAGGGCCCAGCCTGGAACCCCGAGGCAGGTCACCAGGCGGCACAACATTGACACCGATGACACCGCCAAGTACTTCAGGCGGTTCTTCCTTGGAAAGGTAAGAAGTTGGATCAGTTTTAAAATCGTTTCAGGATATAAACTTCTCACTACTGGGCTTACACTGGACATGGACATAGAGAGATTGGGTTATATTATCACACCTGGCTCAATGAGGGTTGATTTTGTTTTGTGAATATTATATTTTTGATTTGTTTTTTTTTTATCAGAAAGAATACTTTGTTATAGCGTTTGTGTTGTTCTTGATTGAATACCGACTGTAACGAGGTTTTAACAAAGTGAGTCATTTTTGAAAGGACTCACAAAGATAACATTTCTAACGATACGTCTGATAACTAATTGTCATTCAATTCCATCAATTGAATGTCGTGATCGAATGCGTATAAAAACAAAACACGACGCCGATTCCATTGGAGCCATAAAGTTCGGGACATTGCAAATCCCAGAAGCTTTTTAAGGTTACAAGCGTTATGAAACGGGGCCGAAGCGCCTTGACATTTGCGCGCCACACTGTCTGCCGCGAATAAAACTGATCTTGTTGCCAGCGGCCGCTGCCAAACTGGATTACCGGGACAATAATCTGCAGCAACACTCTTTCTTCTCATTTGAATACATATAAGATACTTTTACGAATTTACTTGCGTGAAGCGTTAATCTTTACTAATAAGAATAATAAATCCGAAGAGTTCGTTTATATTTGTGGAAGGCTATAGGCTATTTAACATCACGCTATGACCCTTAAAAAAGTCAGGAAAAACGCTAAGGGAATACAAAATACTAGCGTATTCGGGTGACGTGTTTCGACACGGTGGGTCAGGGAACAGCTAGAATCGCTTTATTTTATCCTGACTATGATTATAACTTATTAATACTATATGATTATAACTTATTATAATTTTATACACACATACAATTATGTCTTATAATAATAATATCCACAAATAGTTCATAAGTAAAGAGTTACAATAAGTCTAGAAAGTGTTTTTTTAGTTTAAATTTAATGTTTTTTTGTGTGACACTGTTTGACTTGAATGACCAATACTTTCGTATATAATCCCTTTTCGTCTGCTAACGTTTTATTGCTCGTATTAAATGCACTCTGTACAAATGTAGAGACATACTATTTATAGCAAGTACAGTGCTTCTATTTTCTTAAGGTATCTCGGTAAACATCGCATTTCCGAATGCAACCGAATATCAGTTTCCATGTCCAGTATAATAATTTTTTAGTTTTTGATTTTCGTGGTAACTAAATAGAGCTGTAAAACTATAAATCGTAAATCAATTATGTGTGACACAATAGTATTTCCACTCATTCTAAAATAAATTAATAACAAGAAAAAGGAGTAGTAGCAACTCTATATGCTCTATATAACTGATAGAAATCCGACGCCGACGACAGCCGAAACACGAAGTTTGCCAAGAGACATTAAGATAATATATGCACTGTATACTTCGAGCAATTATATACTAAATTATATACTAATTGATCGAAGACTGTATATAAGTATTTTTCCTCTTCAACTACGTAATCGTATATAATGTTGTTCATGCTCCCCTTGACATATGGTTTATTTATTCCTCCTTTAGCGATACTGGTAATGACCTTTCTGCTTTGACCTTAACAAGCGATCGATCGCATTATTCTTACTCTTAACGCTTTTCTTACTAATGCTTAAACTTTGTATAGGTATTATAATAAAGACTATACTTAGTTATCGAAATAATATTTAAAGAACTAAAAAGAAAATCTTTGAGTTATTTATTGTATCAAAACAAAGGCATTCTCATATCTTGTAGAATGATATGATCTATAAGCACGAAGTGGAGCTACTATTCACTGTCACATAAGGATGTCACCACAGCAAATAGAAAAAAGCAATAAGTGAAACTCTGTAGTAGAGAACTTCATTGAATGAGACTTAAATATTGGTCAGTAGTGAAGAGCCATTTTACATTTCGCCATATCCCATACAAAAATTCAAAGCTCTAAGTTTTTCAAACGATAAAGATGTTGACAGTTAATAGTAAACATTAAAAAAAAGTATAATAAAGTATATAATACTTTAAGAATTCAATTAAAAGTCCGCTACGGAAAAATTTGAATCACATAACATCAGTTGAACAACCGTTTTTAAATATTTTTTATTTACGTCTACGTCTCTGATTTGCCTTTAGGAATAGAAAGTTTTATTAAAAATTGGCTAATTAGTTAAAAAGAATCATCACCTCATTTTATGTCCCCACTGCTGGGGCACGAGCCTTCCTTAGGGATGGATAGAGAGAACGCCATAAACCACCACGCGAAACCACCGCCACCCAGTGCGGATTGGTGGTTGTTAACGACTGCTAATGCTGCCGGGACCAACGGCTTTACGTGACTTCCAAAGCACGGAGGAGCTCGAGAAGATACATTTTTGGTCATACATCCGATGACCGGCCTTTGTGAAAGTTGCTTAACCTCAGCACTCGCAGACCGGGCGCGTGCCACTGCGCCATCGAGCTCCTCACATTTTTAAATGATATCAGCGAAATTTTTAAATGATATTTTTTAAATAATTTTCTTACCCGCTTTCCGCTTAATCTTATGCACCATAGTCTCGCCTCATCGAGCCATCTTGGTACATAACTGTACCCGTGTAACACGTGTGAAACTTCCCATACCCACGCCCGATGTATAGTATAATATACTTTTTCTACTTATTTCGTGTCATCTCGAATATAATGAAATGTGCCTTATTTGTATGTCGTTTCTTCTTCAATGTCTTAAGCGATCAAAAATTTATAGAACAAGTTTAAGAACTTTAAGACTTTAATTCAATGGCAGTAAAGTCTTTTATTAAATAATCAACTGAATTTAACTTTACAATTAGTTTGAAAGTTTTGAAACATTAATCATACTTAGGTTTCTTAATTTCTGTAAGCTTAATTGACAACTTCTAAAGTTACTAATAAAATGAAATTCCATAAAATACGGGATTCAATATAGTACCTACTCGTGGCAAACTAACTAATGTGCGATTCAATGGCAGTAAAGTCTTTTATTGAATAATCAACTTAATTTAACTTTACAATTAGTTTAAAAGTTTTGAAAAATTTATCATACCTACTTAGGTTTCTTAATTTCTGTAAGTTTAATTGACAACTTCTAAAGTGACTCATAAAAATGAAATTCCATAAAATACGGGATTCAATAGTACTCGTGAAAATCTAACTAATGTGTCAATTAGCAAATACATTCATTAAACGGGTAGCAAACATCCGAAAAAGCAAAAATTTCAGGAAATTACAAACTCAAACGGTAGCTCAGCGGTCAGAGCATTCGACCGGTTATCCAAAGGTTCGATTCGATTCCCACTGTAGCCTTCTGAGGCTAATTGATTTTTCTTAGTAAAAGTTTATCTTGTATTCCTGCATTGTGAATCATCATCATCATCAGCTCATTTTTGTCCCCACTGATGGGGCACGAGCCTTCCCTATGGATGGATAGGGAGAACGGGCCATAAACCACCACTCGGGCCCAGTGCGGGTTAGTGGTTGTTAACGACTGCTAATGCAGCCGGGACCCACGGCTTTACGTGCCTTCCGAAGCACGGAGGAGCTCGATGATAAATTTTTGGTCACCCATCCGATGACCGGCCTTTGCGAAAGTTGCTTAACCTCAGCACTCGCAGACCGGGCGCGTTAACCACTGCGCCATCGAGCTCCTCGAACATTGTGAATGCAACATTCAAAATGATATAGATTACAAACTCCTTTCTACAAAAGTTTTCCAAGAAGTCTGTCAAAGTTTACGAAATTGACGACCTCCTTGGTCGAGTGGCTTGCACACCAGTTTTCATGGTGTCGCCATGGTGTTTCGGGTTTGGGTGTTTCCTATGTATAATAAATATGTATTTAAGTATATTAAGTATATTTATCCGTTGTCTAGTTAACCATTTTATCGAGTTTCTTAAGGAACTTTTTGTTGGGGCTAAATAATCGGTGTGAGTTGGGGAAACATTTATCTATTATTTATTTAAAGTTAAGGCGCATATAGAGTTGACAAAAAATTTTAAAAATTGCCCATTATTGAAATATGAGTAGCAACATGTTACCTACTACGTAATTTGTTGAAGTCTATCTAGTATCTACGCTGCAAGTAGTCCGGTATGTGGTCTGAAATACTTAACGTCAGCTAAGTTAGGCGTTAGTGGTATACTTACTCTTAGCAGACGGTTACCGATACAAGACAATGTGTGATGCGGTTTAGTGGTTGGTTCCTCCAACTTTGATGTACATAATAGCTCTAGAACTGGGTGTAGGTACCTTATAATCCTTCAGTTAGCTTTAGAAGTAACATTTATATTTAAAAAAAAAAACGATTTAAGTAGTATGTAGTTGATTAAAGTGCAAATATTTTCAGATCTGGCTCTAAACTCATTAAATAATATACACAAGTAACATAGTTCGAATTAAAATGCTCGAAATAAAGTTATCATAAATATTTGATTATATTTCTGTATCGTACTGTAGATGACGCGAAAAAATTACATACACACGCAATTTCATATCGAAAGTTGCTCAAATGAAGCTGGCCTACTGAAGTGGTTTCGGTAGCTAAATCTTAAACTAGCGTATAAATTGTACTCATTCTTGGGATCATTACTTTTATTCAGGCGTAGGTAGGTGAATTATAATGAAATTACTCGCACTTGATTCAATGCTACCACATATACCAGCCAATAACAAAGTAATTTTAATATAAAAACTATTATTATATCATAAACAACGAACTATTAATCATTTCGTAACTCAAAAATCATTACTCCATCAAAATAATTTAAAAAAAGAACACACATTTAAAAAAATACGTAAACCTCCTTACGTGTTCAGACCAATTAAAACGGCCGCACTTGTTAAGGGCCACACTCGCTTAGGTTTAATTTATTAAAAAAAAAAACCTCCGCAAATGATAGTGGGAAAACGTTCCGAGTTTACAGCGTGGAACGGTCTGGCTTCACGCCCAGTGAGCCAAGTTCTCCGTGTAGATCTTCACGATTGTGGATTGTGGGGCCAATTTGAAAATAGTGATGTACCGGCGATAAGGAAGAAACTGTGATGAAGTATCGAGTTTCATATCAAGACGATAACGAATAATTAATGACAATTTATTAATGGACGAAATGATAATGAGAAAAATTGATAATGTGGAATTATAATTGAGAATACACATATTGATAGACGAACAACAAAAGCTTATTAGGCTCCATTATAAATAGACGAAGATCTCGCCCTACTCGCCAGAATCCGTGAGTTTAACCCTCACTCTCTGTATTTAGACATTTATTTATTTTAAGTTGAGTTAATTACTAATTTGATATTAGAAAAAAGCTTTATATTTTTTCTAATGTTTACGATACTTTATTTTGATCTGACGTTTCTAACTTTCTTTTTAGATCCTTTTCAAGCGCCCACGAATTCTCGGAAAGAACTGTGTAAAAAGTTAAGTATAAGTATTTCAAAAAATCTGAGCTTCATATACCCATACAATACCTTTCAAATAGGTTCATATACATTATGTGGCATTACTAATTACATCGTCTCGTTCCAGCTTGTTGCCATTAATTATTCTGGACCGCTTAATTAACGAGTGCCGTAACAAGGGACGATGCGTTATTACGAGCTACTGATTTTGTTTATAATGGAACTCCCTTAGGAACATTTTTACACACTTCGTTAATAAATTCATATTCTATTATTTAAGCGCGAGTCTAAATTTATAATTATTTATTATACATGAAAAACAGACAGACGATTATAAAAACAGCTTCATCAAATGCTAAAATCACTGTTATATCTCTAATAGCGTTTTAGGGTCACTCTAGATTTGTAAATATCTGCTTCAAATGGGTAAACACTGCACTTTCCGCCAGCTATTGAAAGTCTTTATTCACGACTGTTAAGTACTGTGTTTTCAATAACACGGAAATAATAAAAAAAAAACTAAATTAACAAGTACTATTAATATAACTATCAGCATTAGCATTAATGTTAGAATTAAAAAAGAAACATGTAATTTTTTATCGCACTCGAACGTCACTATTCTAGGGTGATGTTCGTTATCATCGCGTACGCATCTTAAGTTAGGTATGTAGGAAATTTCTTCTATATTAAAATTCTTATTAATTAATTTCGTTTTCTGCTTCCTAGCAGGTGGCCAGCCATAATAATTATTGCATGAAAATGTTTAACTTATAATTTCTGTGTGATTTTTCTTTTCTGAAATCCATCCTTTTTTAATAATTTTTATTCGATCCGGTGACTCTTTTTATACTAAAATGATCGTACATATCGTAGGTCGTTGCCGATTGGAAAACTTCCCGTTTCGTAATTTATGTCGTATATTTTTTGTAATTTTTATAAATTTTAAGATTACGTATAAGTTTCATTAAGTAATGGCACATGAAGCCTCGCTAAGTCATAAAGCACATACATTATTGATCATAGCATGTATTAGTAAACAAATGAGTAAATACACAATAAACTTGACAATTCAATTGTTTGATAACGTCATAATATGACGTTATTATAATTTCGAATGTGTTACGAAATAACGTTATATGACCAATGCGAAATGCGCAGCAAGATGCTTGGTATTTTTCAAACAATTTGCATATTATGCAAATTATGATACAATGCGTAAGTAATCGGGTAATCGTACACACCCCCTGCACATCACAAACTACCACAACTGTCAAATTTCCTCAATAGACTTTGCACTTTATGCCTTAATGATATGGTTGAAAATGTATTGAAGATTTGACAGTTTTGGAGGGTTATTGTAAACTCGCCATCAAAGTAAATCCTTTTTTTTTATACGTAGCACGGCATATGACTCCATTTCACTTGATGTTAAGTGAATATGGAATCCAGATGCGACGACAACTGGTGCAGCGTAAAAACAACGCAGCATCAGTTACCCTCACTCTGCCGGCCCACAAGGTGCCTCTTCACGCCTCGTTTAAAGGACCCCATATCATAGGAAGGAGGGAAAACGTGTGCTGGCAAACTATTCCATGTTTTGGAGGTGCGACAAAAAAATGAGTCACCAAATTTCTTAGTGCGCGATGGAATATTTGAGACAGTGAAGCGGTGACTCCGGAGAGCAGCACGTGTACTCCTATGGAGGAAGGGAGAAGGTGGGATGAGGTCAAAGAGTTCTTCAGAACACTCGCCATATCTCTACGCAATTGCAGAGTTTCAAGAGTATTTGTGACTTCTGCGTTGCCGATAATGCGTACAGCGCGACGCTGCAATCTGTCCAAAGCATCGAGAAGGTACTTTGCGAAACCGTCCCAGATGTTCGAGCAATACTCCACGTAAGACCGTACCTGTGTCTTGTACAAAAGGTACAACTGGTCAGGCGTAAAGAATCGCCGCACCCTGTTCAGAATACCGAGTTTTCGTGAGGCTGTTTTGATCACGGCTTCGATGTAGTCCCTTTGGTTTAGATCGCAGCGAATCGTCATACCGAGCTAGTTGATACTGCTCTGCAGGCTTAGAGATGTACCCTGAAGAGTTGGAAGGGGAAGGAATTCGCCAATTGGTTGATGTGCAGACGACTGTACATTCCCACGGCTAAGCCATCGTGGCAAGGGCTAGCGACCAAGGTTTATTATTTTGTATGACCATTGAGATTGATTCGATAACATTGACGGCAAAACACCAGTTTTTTACCTCTGCCTCTATACATTGTCTTTTCTGTGTGTTAATGTTTACCTCATAAGTAGTTAGTGACTTTTGTGATTTTTTACACCTACACAGGAATGGCTACTACGGAAAAATGAGACGTAATGCACAGTAATAAAGTGTAAATTAAAAACTGAGTGACAACACTAATATCCCGGTCGTTTTTTAGTAAACCGTTACTTCAAGTGATATGACACATTTTTAAGTATTTATTATTTTGCATTCACATGATAAAAAAATACTAGGAAAAAATCAACCAGCCTCGAAAAGCTCTATTGGGAATCGAACCCACGACCTTTGGATAACCGGTCCAATGCCCTGACCGCTGAGCTACCGAGGGAGGCCCCGATCAGAGGTAAAGGGAAATCAAGGTAAAGGGCTTTTGTTTAGTCTCGTAAATAGGGTTCTCGAGCTTGCCAGTTAAATATAATGCACCGTAATAATAAAACACAACACTTCCCCCGCCACACTGTTAGGACAGCCAATTTCGCTCCATACAAGTTATAATGAAAGGCATTATCCCGTTCAGTAGCGTCGTCGTCGTCATCATCTCGCGATTCCCCAATTTTATCGGTTGTCCTTTTTCATCGTCGCCACAAAGAGGCAAATTGAAAGCTAAAGATGGTAATTGGAGGACGAGGGTCAACGTTCCTTTCGAATCCGCTGATGGATGGCATCATCTGGGAATCAGCCGGAATTTTTTTGTGACGCCTCCCCTCCTCGCTTTGAAAATGGCGCAGAAGCGAAGATTACATTGACAGATGCAGCGAAAGTGGGTCACAGAAAGGATTATTGGATAGACATTCTTTTGTTAATCCTTTTGTACGGGGAACCATTGAATCGCAACTGTAGATTTTAGAAAGCGTTTCAGAATAGGCGATTCATTATTCCGTCCATTGAAACTTACCGATGAAGACTCAATATAGGCAGATATTATGTATACTTCATACAGTCCTTTACAATCACTTGTGATTAATATTTTAGTAGTTTTGATGGCTCTAGTACCGTTTGATACGGTACACACCTATGCTGTACGCTAACCGGGTTCGTGTAAGGATCTAAATTATATTTAAATCACCTATGTAACTACATACTTACCTACATGAAAAAGCAATATTTTTTTATGCAAAAATACTGCTTGGTAATAGAAATAGATCGCGATCCAGTCGCATTCTGTAGAATTTAATTCTACCAGGAAAATGTTCAGGTAAAAGCTCCGAAGTTGATATTATACCGACTTACATATTTATTATTTCGATTCGACGAGACGTATTGGGAACGTACCTGACTATTATAGGAACACAAGCACACGACATAAGCCGAATCATGGATTAAGGAGTAGAGGAAATAAATTATTCTTCTTCACTTACTTTATTCTATTAAGTGAGAATACACACTAGACTTGACCGTCGTAGAATAAAAAACGGAGAATCGCAAGAAAAAGAACAAAAATATGAGAGCAATGCGTAAACGTGAAATGTAACCTATTTTCGTCCATGTTTGCGTAATCAAGAAACAAAGAAGCATCTAAACATCTAATTTTAGAATATTATTATGACGCGCAAGGAAAAAACACAACAGATTATTTTTAGAACAAAACTTATCAAATCACAGTAATGTAAATTTAGATATTCAAATAGTAGTAAGTGAGTAAATTGCTTACAACTGTCCCAATGCTGGGCAGAGGCCTCCACCATTGAAATCAAGTCATCACTACAATTGATGGGTAGGTATAGCTTCATCACCACACTTGCAAATGCAGGTTGATGATCACAAACCCGGGCTATGGATCGAAAAATCCGAAACACAAAATTCAAATTCAAAAAAATTTAAATTCAATATCATTTATTCAGTTTAGGCTACAAATTGCTCTTATGAACCATCGGTTCGTAAGTCTACTCTGGGCGGGAGACCTTGTACTGAGAAGAACCGGCAAGAAACTAAGCAAGTGTCAAGCTCTTTCTCCCTTACAGCGTTAAAAGTAATTGGAAAATGCCATATCATAAAAGGACATTTTCACAAATAAAAACACAAAATGTAAAAGACAATCACAATATGTAAAAAAAAACGCAAAAAAAAATCATTTACCACTATAATTTTTTACAATGTCATACAGTACTAGTAAAAGTCAAAACCTGTCTAAGAACAAACAAAGTTAAACTATAGTTAATAATAATAAAAATAAGACAAGTATGCAAGAGCAGACCAGCCTCCACAGGCGGCACCCGTTCACGAGTATGACATATGAATCAGCCATCGCTTCACTCAACCATATTTTAGGGAATGTAACGACCCGACGCACATGCCACCACCGCAGACACAATAAAGAGAGCATGACACACCCAAGCTACTCTAAATCAAAACTAATTAATAATTCACACTGCCCGACCTGGGAATTGAACCCTGGACCTTCGAGTATCGAGCCGAGCGCTTTGCCTCTCGGCCATCGACGCGATAAGATATTTAAATGACCTCGTAACTCTAAGTAAAGCCGGGATAAGTTTTATGTCGACCTCTGCTATTGGATCAGTTGCAAACTTCCTTAATGGTGGAGTAATTCGGGTCATTAGGGGATTTTGTGTAATGTGTTAGAGAAATTAACATTAACTAACTTGATTTAGAATCGCTGTTCAGCTTTTGTGGCTAGGACGACGACGCAAACTACTATTAAAATGTTTTTATGCGTACGGTTATCAAAATTATATATTTGGCTTCCTTTAAATATTTTTTTTATTAATAAATATAATACTAAGTAATTATTTTTTAATGAGGTTTTATCTCAACAGAATTGGTGTACATATTAATTAAGCTCATTATCCGGATTACAACATAGGCTTTCATTCAGCCTTTGTGGGCTTACGATCTACGAGTAGCATAGTGTTAATTGTAATAAAATTAACTACATCATCAAATAGCTTTTTTTTAAATATTAATAAAGAGTTAATATGTGTATCGCTAAACGTGATTAGCAAGTTTCATGCAAATTCATACATGTTATAATCAATCCAAAATAACTTCCAAAAGCATAAGTTTAAAACATTAACTGCCTTACCACAAAACGATGGCTAAAGTAAGATAATCCTTAAAACAGATGCTGTCACTTTTTAGCTAATATTTTTAGACAGAGACAAGACACAATATAACACGTATTTAGCCATTGTTTAATTTAAACACTGCTTTATAGTACAAGGGTAAGTGCCTCGCAAATAAACCCGTCTTGTAAACATAATTACAAATTATAGTAAAAGTGATAAAACACGGTATAACTATTCGAAGCTTATTCTCTGCTCATTTGTAAGATCCAGATAACAGAATATATAATTTGGATTAGACAGAAAGTTTGGATGGCAATAAGAAATTCAAGCGCGTAACGACAAAGGTCCAACCAACAAAAGGTCCCAAACTAACTTTTCCATTCGCGTCATCAAAATCGAAATCACTCAAGACACTCGAGCAATCACTCTGCAGGGTCGTCCGTCACTCCTCCCCCTCGATTGTCCTGGGCCAATTTGGCGTTATGAAAAAAAGCATTTGCTTATTGCCCCCGGTTTCCTCTGAGCGGCCGTCTTTATCAGCCTGCCCATTGATCGGAAAATAAATTGCTATTCGATGATGGTTTTTATTCAATCTGATCAGAGGAGTTGATGTTATAAAGGTTGAGAATTACCCACCTTTTTGTTTTATTCCGTATACACAATTGATTGATCAGATAAGTAGACTTACGCAGATCGAGCTTGAATTAAGAATACTTTGTTATCCTGCACATGTACCAACTTTAATTCAAGCGTCGTGAAGGATTTAAGCAATTTATTTAGTTTAGTTCCTGTTTGAAGATCATTTTAATCCTCAGCAACTGATGAATTAGCCATCTCATCCCTAACTGTGTTAATCTCATCCATAACCGTACTATTTAGGTATTATATTTATATACAATGCAACAAACATTGCTGTTATGACAATAGACTTAAATACGGTGGTGGTATCTTGCCGAGCCCTATCACCAATCAAATCTAGATAGGTACTACTGAGAATCTACCAGGTGCCTCTGGGACTTACCAGGGGGGCGTAGAGATATGTCAAGGGGGGCATTTTCGTTTCATAATTATTATTGAGCATAATACGTTTACATTTTATAACTTATTTATGTGAGACAGGTTTTTCAGCTCTGGTTTTAATCAAAACTAAACAGCGAAATCGTCTTGCCGTCGATAGCGATCTGACAATAGCTGTGGCAAAAACTGAACCTAGAATTGACCAACTGGTACAGATTAAAGTTTATTTTGTATTACTTAAAATAAAAATAAATAAATGTCGTTAAAAAAGTGTTTGTTTTTGTAATGAAAAAAATGGAAGGGGGCATGAAAATATTATTTACTAGTTGTCGCCCGCGACTTCGATCGCGAAGACTACACTATCCCACACGAACC
Source organism: Eudonia mercurella (assembly GCA_963082485.1). NCBI lineage: Eukaryota > Metazoa > Arthropoda > Insecta > Lepidoptera > Crambidae > Eudonia > Eudonia mercurella. The sequence continues at coordinate 11,552,263 of OY720038.1, forward strand.
TGTTACCGGGATAAAAGTATCCTATATCCTATTCCGGGTCATGGTCTGTCTATGTGCAAAGTTTCATCTAAATCCGGACAGCCATTTTCACGTGATGCGCGGTCAAATAAACAGACAAACAGACAAAAATTCTAAAAACTGTTGGAACGTGTTCTGTTATCGATTCTAAGTATCCCCAGCCAACTCTTTTCGAATATCGTCCATGTACAGACTTTCGACCCACTTTAGCTTTATTATATGTATAGATAGATAGATAATCCGGGGAGGCTCGACGAAAAAAATGTTGGGAAACCCTGCTCTAGACGGACCATGACCCGGACTAGGATATAGGATACTTTTTATCCCGGTAACAGGTTCGTATGGGATAGTGTAGTCTCCGCGAACGAAGTCGCGGGCGACAACTAGTTTAAATAAATGTAAACTTGATTAAACCTTATTTCCTTTTTCAGCATAAGCCAGACGGTTTACATAGATAAAGACCATGTTTACCGGTGTACCTCTCCTGTCCCATAAATCGGATTAATAGGAAACTAAACACGCTTTAATTAATGGAATTCTCCGAGTGAACACCCGTGCGAAATCGGTGACGTATTCACACATCAGCCCTGGCCATCGGCTTAGCGATCGAGCTTCGCATCTGTCTGGCCTTACCCTGTGCCACTAAATACGGAGACTGCAGAAAGTAAGCTTCATACAAACGCGCTCGAACATCGCACACATAACAGCTGCGCTCGGATTATTCCGAGCTGTTCCGAGGTCCTTCCCGAGCCGATCCGAACCCTCTCTAGAATCTAGTAGGGAACGAGGATACGCACTAATGCGTGATGCCATTCCTTCTAGAAAACCTATGACGGTGCTTCGTTTCGTTTCACACGGCGTGAGGAACCCTTTAAATTTCTCGCCGCCCCCAAAAAAGTTCGGTGACGCTGAAAATGCCGTATGAGGCAAGGCAATCAGAAAACTCTCTAAGAAAAAAGTTTTAAGATCCGTGACCGCGAGGGGTTTAAGTCTGCGTTGCTCGAGCGATTCTAAACTAACCTTCTGGGGCTCCTTATTTTGTGCCTGTGGGTTGACCCACACTAATGGCCCCAATATTTTATGCAAAACGGCATTCATGGGTACGCTTCACGTTACTCGTGTGTGATACTGAAATATTACAGGTGACTTCGGGAAAGGTAAATCCTACTTTTTGGGATCACAATGTGATGCTAAATCAGGTTTCTTGTTTTATAAGAGTTCTATATATATAAAAATATAAGGTCACTTTTTATCAACTGCAAATATTTTACAAAACATCTAAATATATCAGAGAAATAAGGCCCTAGTTAAAAAAAAATTCAGGCCAGTTTTCTTTTAAACTTTTCCTGACACAAAAATTGTGTTATTTTTAAAAGCGGCCTCTCTGTCGGTTCTTTTGAATGAAACTAGGGGTACGTGTAAGCGGTGAAGGCATTGCGGCCTCACTGTTTCGGATCCTTTGAATTGAAACTACCGAAAGTGCTTTATTTTAATCGAAATGTCTTTTGGCGTTTTTGTTGAAAACTAGCGTATAAAAATTTAAGGTTTTTTTATAAAAATAGTTTATATATGTTGTTGAATTTATCCTCAAAATATTTGCGGTTGATAAAATGTGACCTTATATATATATTTTTTTAATATATTAAATATAGCTTTTCAAACACAATAGTGCACGAAAAGTTATATATTCATTTAGAAAAGCACACTTACCACGCAAGAGTCGTAAGACACAAATGGTTATGACGTAAAAACCTTAATTAACAAAGGTGTATCAACCAACACCAGTTTAATTCCTTTAATAGGTTTGATGGGAGCTGTTCGTTTGCGTCACTTGTGTTATTGCACTTAAAGACAAATCAACTCCATTCGACATAATTCATTACACATTACCACGATCTCTTAATTCGAACTAAAGTAGGTTTAACTTTGGGATTGTCGTAGTTGTAACTTTTTACTCTAAACTCACGTCTCTTTAAATATTGATAATCAAAAACATCTAGATTTCAAATGAAATAAAGAACTTGATTATCAAGCACTCTTAATCAGGCACATCCGTCGCAAACTTTAATATTCGGTACATGTAGGCTTTTGTTTCCAAGCACTTCACACGAGAGAGACAAATCTATTGAATTTAATTGGCAAAGTGCAGTAATAATTTCCTGGCATCAACTCCTGGTTTATCGCTTGCTTGTTAGTGCATAAATATGAACTCTAAATGTAAAGGTTTAAGACTCAATTCTGTAGTAGTAGGAGTAAGTCTTTAGTAGGAAGTGCTTAGTAGTTAGGTGCTGGGACACGTAACAAAACAATAATAGACTTGCGCGTGTTAAGTATTCTGAAGGCAATGAGGTTAAGGCTTTGCCATTTGGTTCTTGTATTAGTGGTTCATTGTGAGTTTGCGATACGTAATCACTTGTTTCAGCTATTCGGTCGGATTTACTAGAAGTTGTATAGAAATAATTAATAACAATAATTTTGGAACATTATAATTCACTTACATTAAAGTAATTTATTAATAAGGGGATTCTTACCATGTTTATTATAAGTGGGTATCCGATGATATTTCGGCACATTTGCATGCGCCATGATCACGGAAATACTGTAATTCCAGGGATAGGTTTACAGTGTTGGTATGGAGATTTTTTCTTTATAGTTTATGCGAGCTCTGCCAATTTGAGCCCATATTACTTAGGGATGATAGTATAGGCTTTTTATTAATGAAATATTTTTTTAAATGATTTAGTTGTTTCAGAGATAGGCCCCCTTACAAACAAACTAATTTTAGCTCTTAACAATATTAAGGTAAACAACTCGATAAATTGACCTACTCGCTTAAATGTTTTATTTACCGGAAAATAAATTAAGTTTCTATTAATTTGCCATTGTTTCTCATGTGATACAAATACAATGTTTATCCTTCGGAAAGGTCTTGGCATGAGAATTAAAAGGGACCGACACCCCAAGGTTGACTTAACAATGTCTGTTACTAATTACCATCTCTATGGCGATTAAGAACTCTTTGTTGCGATACTAAATGTTTGTTTGACCCTCGAACTTGTTACAAGACTTGGCACAAAAACAAATTGAATATTGGTTCACAAAAAAAAGATAATAGCTTTCAATTGTTTTTAATTTTTATGTACTCTTCAGTGCCTATGGCCTAGCTAGTGCCTACCCTACTACTAGTCAGTACTACCACAGATTAGGTAATAGTTACTTCGGTACTACGATAGCATTATTGGTAAACATCTCTACTAAGTCTGTGCCAGTAGTCGATACACGTCCTTTTATAATGAAATAGTGATATTCAAGAAAGAGGTGATCGAAGCGAAATACTTCACTAAAAGGATACAGACTTTATATCATACAAAAATATCATGTACTTATCATGAAAAATATATACAAGTATACCTAAACGCAATACTAACTTACCTACTATCAAGTATAAGTCCTACAAACTTGACATTTGGCAGGCGTAAACCACAACCTTCAGGTTTTATTTTTACTTTGTCGCATTATAAAATAGAAAACGTCTGTAAGGGCAAGTTTTACGTCTTATTATGTGTCAAATAAGCCATAAGCAATGTATAAAAAAAATATCACAAACTCATACCATAAAAAAAATATCACAAATCATCATCATTATAAAATACATAGAGAAATATGTAATGAAATTGTGTTTTTCGTAAACCAACTGAGTTTACCTCGACCAGTTATGAACAAAGCTAACTCAAGCAGCGTATCGCAATTAAGCCATTGAACTCTTAATCTAAGACATCACGGTTTTTATACGAATTCAAATCATATATTCTCGAATTGGTCTACCAAATTAAATCTTCAGAGCTGTTTGATCTCCCTATGAGATCACCGTTAAATGCTCTGATTCATAGCGATGATGTTCTAGGTTGCGTCACACTCATCACACTGTTGGCTGATGTGTTATTTAACTTTAGATAACTTCTAAGATACTTTTTATGACGAACCTTTTTCTATTCATTATCGTTTTGATAAAATTCTTTGTTCAGGCACAGAATAAGGAAACCCACAGAAGGGAACCCTAACATATACCGTGTTCGATCGAGCAACGCACAGACCATTTTACGGACACAAATCTTGGTACAGCTCGGAACATTCCGATCGCATAGCTGTTGCGAGATTTCGTGTCCGTTCGTGCGATGTTCGAGCACGTTTGTATGAAGTTGACCTTCTGTGAGTCTGCTTATTTTGTGATTCAGACTTTCCATTCAATTCAGGTCTCAAAAACCAGTGAAATTATAGAGCATAGAGGAATAAGAAGTGAAACTTCAAAGTCGGTAATGCGCAAGTGATACTCTTTGTTTTCAAACTTGGTGATAAGCGGCGGTGACGGCTTTCCACCAGGCAGGTCAGGCGGCATGCTCGTCTTTAGGCTCAGTAACATAAAAATGACTAATTAGGTAACAGTTTTATTTAGTAACACAACGACGGGAAGCCCTTTTCTAATAAGCACCTGTAAGAAACTCCCTTATTTGCCTCGAATCCTATATCCTAATTTCTCTCGTTCAACCCGAGCATCCGTTTGCTCGGCCGTTCGCGAAAATTCTGCATTAGATATACCGCCTCCTTATGTATACATCATCATCACCATCATCATGATCATCACCATCATCACCATCATCATCACCATCATCATCATCATCATCATCATCATCATCATCATCATCATCATTATTATCATTTTCAGCCTGTATCTATTTACTGCTGGGTCATGTTACGCTAATCCCATATCAATATAAACAAAAGAAATAAATGCCAGTATTGTAAATTACATCCCTACCGCTATTCTATAGTTATTGGCATACATGATGCTTATTATTGCAGTGCTTTTTGTCATTCAGTCACTTATTCTGGTTTGCCGTTTGCTTTTCGTATTACAAATACAATTTATTGAAATTCAAGTGCCAACTTATATAAAGGGAAAATTTGCTTTGATTTCAAATTTGTCATTTACCTATTTACTATAAATAACATTAATATGGTAAACACATTGTTTTATGAAGCATTGTTCAATTTCAGATAGGTAGAATCCTTTGACGTCAATCACACCACACTATTTTAGATTTCAAACTAACCTAAAATTAAATGTTCGTTCTCTACCGCCAAATCCCTAAAATATCTAATAATAACTTATATAACATCTACTCAGAAAGTTTTAATAGGTAAATACATAGTCAAAGTCAAAGTCAAAATGTTTTATTCAAAAAAACTTAAAAATAAGTAGTTTTGAATTGTCTAAAAATCTTTTACATAAGTACTACCCATTCAGGACGTCTATTTTTTAGCTGTGGAGAAGCATGGGCGCAAGAAACTGCACAGCTTTTTATAGCAGTAGTATAATATAGTATAGTACTCGTCTACTAAAGAGTACACACCGAAACACACTAGCGACCAAACGCTTTGATAGACAGGAAACTCTAAACCGAGACAATGTCGCGATTTTCTATGCGAGTTTACAATAACCCACTTACTACTATACAAAATTTCGGGCCTCTAGATCTAGCTAGGGGTCGCTGGGTTGGGAGATGTTGATCGGTATATAATCAGTCAGTCATCAAGATTTCTCTCTTTAAACCTAGATAAGCTATCCCTAAATTTCCAAACGAAAATACACATTGAACTACATAGTTTTCCTAACTTATCCTTTCTTTTAACAGGAGCACATCAACTTGGTTGGTTTCGACGAGATCCTCGGTCCTGTGGTGATGTCGCTGAAGAACGAACACGTGGCCGGCCAGGATCACACCAGGATACTGCTGAGGCTCCGCACAGAGACCATGCATGGACTTATACCTACAGCAAGTAAGTGGATAAAAGACAAGCGTTCATGTACGGTGTTTAGGAGTTACGAGGAGTTTGAGATGGCGCAGTGGTTCAGTTTGCTTCTTGCAAGTCCAAATTTTGGAATCCCTGGTCACCGTGCGGGTGACCCAATAAAAGTATTTCGAACTTTCAAAATAATCTGTTGTAAATCTTCAGACTATCAGCAAGGCTATCAAGAACCATAGTTCTAGCCTAGACCAGTTGTAGCCTGGCCCTTTGGGTTTTCCGCTCTCAATATTATAAGAGTAGTAAATGTAAGGCAATGTATTGTTTATATCTCTCTATATCTTTTTAACTCTATATCTATGTATTGTCTGTCTAGTTATTTGTACCTAAATATTGACACTAGATTACTACTGCAACTTGTTACCAAGGGATACAGGGTTCCGATGCCCACCCTCGAGCATTAATTTTCAAGTCTATATCCTGTTGTTTCACTTTTACATAACAAATTAGGAAATAAACATCTCGTTATTTTTCCAGGATCAAGTATGATACCATCATCGCCTCTGAAAATGGCCAAGATGCTCAACGAACAAGTGAACGTGGACAACTTCATGGCAGTGATGAGCATGAACGCTTCACAGCTGATCGCGACGTACGATGAGCATGTGTTGGTGAACAGCTTCAAGTTCGGAGTGCTGTATCAGAAGTATGGGCAGACGACGGAGGAGGAACTCTTCGGAAACAACCAGACGTCGCCGGCCTTTGACGAGTTCCTAGAAATGCTCGGGCAGAAGATTAAGCTTAAAGATCATAAAGGTTGGTCTGACGACTAGTTTTTTGATTGCTTGTGAAATTTAAATGTTTTAAAGAACTTTCATGTTGAATAATGTGGTAATCGCGGTTCTTCTAAGTAGAGAAAATTTCTTCTATTTTGTCTAGAAATACCAAAGACCGTTTAGGCTCAACACTGTCACATCAGCCATAACTATTTAGTCACTGACATGGGCTAGTTTCCCCTTTATAAACGTGTAGCCTGCTAAAATAGAGACTCCTTTTAAAGTTTTTCTGAGCTGCTTTCCCTTTTATAAAATCAGGAGCTGCCAAATTGGAGTCCACTTAGTCTTTTTTGATAAAGGAGCCATGTCATTCAAGTAGTTCAAAACAATTTTAGTAGCGCAATGTCTGCCATGGCCGTTACACAAGCAACAGATCATACTTAACTAATATACTTCTACAGAAGGTTTCTCATACTCATCTTCCTCATCATCATCGTCTTCCTCGTACTTTACCAATATTAACAAATAAACTATTCGTATACAGGCTACCGAGGAGGATTGGACATCATGAACGGCCACACTGGCACTGAGGCGGTGTACGAGCAGTACTACAATCGCGAGATCATGTTCCACGTGGCGCCACTTTTGCCCCACACTGCTGGCGACGCGCAACAGCTGCAGCGGAAGCGGCATGTCGGCAACGACATCGTGGCTATTGTTTTTCAGGTCAGTAGTTGATACTCTTTTGATAAAATATCGACTTGTACAAAAATTGGGGATGCGTGTTCCACGTGGCGCCACTGTTTCCTTACACAGTTGGCGACGCGCAACAGCTGCAGCAGAAGCGGCATGTCGGCAACGACATCGTGGCTTTTCAGGTCCAACGTCAATACTCTTTTGGAAAAATGGTCTATTATTACAACTGAGAGTACGTGTTAGACGTGGCGCCACTATTGGCCCACACTGTTGGCGACGCGCAACAGCCATACCGAAAGCGACAAATCTTGCAGCCGCAATGAAATTGTGGCTTTTGTATTTCAGGTCAATGGAGACGATAAAGACTTCTTTTATTGAGAGAACACGTTCTAGATTGCACTGATGCTCCACGGGTAGTAAGGTGGTAATCTCGTGAACTACTAAATGAGAAAGAAAACAACCCCTAAGAAATCTATCTTTTTCTGGTCAAATTCATTGTTTCTGACGACACAAGATATAGACTTTTGTGATAGACCGATTTTTTGTCGTATTTAAAGTAGGTATGTACGTTTTATTATGGATGTGCCCTGCGGTTTCACCCGCGTTAATTAGCGACTGTTCCACTCCTATTAGTCATAGCGTGATGTAATATAGCTTATAGCCTTCCTGAATAAATGGACTATTCAACACAAAAAGAATTTTTCAATTCGAACCAGTAGTTCCTGAGATTAGCGCGTTCAAACAAACAAACAAACAAACAAACAAACTCTTCAGCTTTATAATATTAGTATAGATATACATAATTTTACGCAAATTTTATTGCGAACAAATTACAATTTGAAAAAAGACAAGGTGTTGAAAAAAATCCAGGAGCGGGATTCGAACCCGCACCCCATTCAACACTTTGTCTTTTTTCAAATTAAAGTACGTAGTTTCATATCAGTTTACCATGTTCGCAAACCAACAAATCGAAAAGCAGTTTGGATCGCCCTCAGAATTCCGAGGTGCGATCGACTTGAAATATTACGCTCTGTTTTTATCCAAGAATTTCTTTAGCATTTGCGGCACAATGGGACTGATAGATGGCCTCAAATCAATCTCTCACCTCCACCAACTAACGATTTTCTTTCCAACTTTCAGGAGAAAGCAACACCCTTCACGCCAGACATGATAGCTTCGCATTTCCTTCATGCCTTCATCGTTGTGACGCCAGTGGAAGCGGCCGGTGGGGAGACCAGGTAATAACCACATCAGTAACTTCTTATAAAGATATATTGTCATTTTTCAAAGCCATTTGTATGCATACTGTATATTTTTACCTATCTGGAAAATATGAAGTAGCCTATTTATACGTGTCAATGGGACGACTCTCTTGAGGCACTAGTCTTATGAGTATTGGATGAAGAATGCGCTTCGTCGGGTCTGGTGTTATGACCTGACGTAGATGGTCCCTTGTCCCCGATCCGATCCGAACCTCTCCGAGAATCTAGGAGGGCATAGGGACACAAACTAGTGCGTGATGCCGTTCCCTCTAGAAAACTTCTGACGGTGATTCGCTGCACACGGCTGGAGGAACCCTTTGAGTATCTCACCTCCCCCAAAAAGCCCGGTAAAGCTGAAAATGCCCAGTAGCAATCAGCAAACTCCTTTAAAAAAAAGGTCCCCTGTGTGAGTTTTACTTTCGCTGATTTTTATGGTACGATCGACAAATTTTAAGAATATCCAGTTACAAACGTGTTTGCCTTAACGTGGCGATCGTTATTAACTTCGCCTACCATGAAGATGACCATAGAATGACCAATAGTAAACCTTCCGACCTTTTTTATCAAAGCCATTTTTGTTTTAGTTCATTGTTAAGCTTAAATAGAAATTCATTTCTTTCTTAAAATTCCTTATGGTGGATATCCAGAAAATTTGTCAAAAACAAAAGGGGCGGGTATAGCCACTGACCCCTGCACAGAAAAATCACCCTAATGGATCCACCATTCAGAAAATTTGTTGATAGACCTTTTCTTATAACCTTACGGTTGGTAGTGGGTGTAGTATAAACAAGTAAGTAAAAAGTATAAGAGAATGGTTGTATAATTATACCATTCATTCCAACTACTGTAACCGCGCAATATAGCTCGAAACGTTACGAATGTTATTCACAAGACTAATAGTAAAAGAATGATCATTAGCATCCTCATTACCTGTGCACACAAAGGGACCCTTTATATGTTGCGTTGCGTTGCGTTGGTATCTCATACAAACTATCCAGTTCATTTGTTTTCAAACTAATAAGGCAAATTTAATGACATTTTTTGTGCTAAAAGAAAATACAGAGATCTGAAAAGTTAGTAAAACTCTTTAATTTAACTGAATTTATGCCATTTAGACTCAATATGCCAGTTTATCATCGAGTCCAATTACAAATCGCAAAAAATCAATTTTTTTTTAAATTTTTACAGCTGATGTGCAATCTATCTAGATTGCTGTATAAAGTTACATTAAAATTGATTTATAATGTAAGTAAAGTAGAAAATAGCATATACTATGGATGCACCATCGTTGAAATCAAGTCATCGCAATAGATGGGTATTGGCTTAATCACCACGCTTGCCAAACCCGAAACACACTTTGCCCGACCTGGGAATCGAACCCGGTACCTTCGGGTACCGAGCCGAGTGCTTTTACCACGCGGCCACCGAGGCGTTGGATTTATACTGGATTTCATTATTATCAATGTTGTATAAAAACTCTTAATCGGGATTGAATAATAAATACGACTCGAACTGTGAGGTTAAAAAATAACTAGAACACCTCAAAGCAACAGTTACCTAGCGCTTATATTTATCCCGTCACTATTTCACTTCTATTTTGAATACTAAGAGCCGTCTCCTACTTTTTCCGTATTAAGTGACTTGCTTAACATAAAGTTTGTGTTACTTCGCAACAGCCAAGTTATTTGCATTGAGCAATAGAGGAAATAAATAGCTCGGAAAGTAGAATGGAAATTCTAGTCATTTCTATGCAAATATTTCTTTGTGATAATAGAGTTTTTAATCAACTGTTAAGTTCTTTGAAGTAGAGATACTATAAACAAACTTATGTTTTAAAGGAGATCTTATTTTGTTTATCTTACTTTTTGGAGAGGGTTTTTAACTTCGGATACCTATGCAGTACAGATAAGATATAATCTTGTTCGAACTCGTTTGAGTATACCGTATACTTCAACGAGTATGAACTGGCCTGCACTCATTAATAGCACATAGAGAGATCAGGGGGTCGACCGCCTAACTCTCTCGCTTTCGATCGCTTTGAAGGCGAGGCGAGAAGGAGGCGTCATCTTGTCATTTCGAAAGCAATATGAAAGCAATATCGAAAGCTATAGGCTATAGCTTTCGATATTATTCGATATTATACTTCGATATTATATTAGAAAGCGAGGCGAGGGCCTCGCCTTCAAAGCGATCAAAAGCGAGAGTGTTAGGCGGTTGGGGGGCAGGGGGTCGACCGCCTAACTCTCTCGCTTTCGATCGCTTTGAAGGCGAGGCGAGGAGGAGGCGTCATCTTGTCATTCGAAAGCAATATGAAATCAATATCGAAAGCTATAGGCTATAGCTTTCGATATTATTCAATATTATATTAGAAAGCGAGGCGAGGGCCTCGCTTTTAAAGCGATCGAAAGCGAGAGTGTTAGGCGGTTGGGGGGCAGGTTATAATAGCTAATCACGTTAATCTATTGCGGATTCGTGGGTTTTTACTACTAACGGACCTTAACCTACCTTCAGAGTTCCTGTAATGAGTTTTATTTACTATTTGAATTAATTTATACACGTTAAAAAACGAGTAATTTGTATGGCGATATTTAATCTCTCCTAGTTTGTCACCGGGTGTTGCTTCAGTGATATACGAATTCTCGTTTTTGTTTACATTCGATGCTATGCAAAGTTCCGTTTTCGTTAACGCGCTCGTACGACAAATAAAGCTCAGACAAGGCATCCTGAAATACGGAGGAGCTCAAAATATTTGAAAGAAACCTAGATATTGATCTACCACTGAAGAGGTTTTTAGAAGGTTTTACCTCTCACTTCTATTAACAAGATAGCAGAGTTTCTTGCGACATCTTCTTGGTACGAGGTACAAAGTCCTAACCCCTACGGGTTTACAAAGTCATGGCTTTGATTTGACGTTCGAAAAATACTCGTAAAACTTCATTTAAAAAAAAAAAAATTATAACAAATCTCGTCTTTTCAGGTACAAAGTGGCCGTCACCGCTCGTGTGGACGTACCATTCTTCGGGCCGACTCTCCCGCAGCCACCGATCTTCCGCAAGGGTCGCGAGCTCAAAGAGTTCCTACTAACCAAACTGATAAACGCCGAGAACGCTTGCTACAAGGCCGAGAAGTTCGCGCAACTCGAGCTCAGAACTCGCGCCTCCTTGCTCATGAACTTAGCTGAGGAGTTGAAGAGTAAGACTGTGGAGTTTCTCGGTACTGCGGCGAGGGTGGAGCCGGGTGCGGTGTCCCCACAGCCGGAGGGTACGCCGAGGCAGGACGGACCGGGCGCGAGATTCATTGATACCGTGAAGAAGGCATTAATCTCTAAAGTGAGGTGAGAAATTGGTCTCCAGTTGATTAATATAAATAATTTTAATAGTAAAGTCTTATAACTCAGCTCTGAGAGATTTCAGTTGTAAATCGCTGATTTTTGATCGATTATGGCTAGCGGTATCTTCGGCTATATTCGCGTTCCATCATCAACATCAGCCTATGATGAACAACCCGCTTTCAACGTGATTAATAGCATATGGGGAGATTGAGTCTACATTGTTTGACCCAAAGGGGGTTTGTGGTTTTCAACAACTACCTATGGCATTGGGAAAGTTACTTAATTTGCCTACAATACTAAGTATTTCTATCTAAACAAGACTTAACTGTTATGTCGTATGCGTTTTAGATCACCGAGCGTGGACACGAATCTCTCTGGCGACAGCAATAAGAATGTACTCACCAAAAACAAGATGTCTGCGTATGAAACTCACACTCCTAATGTAAGTACTCTGTTTTAGGCAACTGCCTATACCACCGTACAATTATTCATATACAGAATTACAGTATAAAAAAAATAGAATAGAAAAAAGTTTCATTGACTTTTTTAACAACAATAAAATTACCAAAGGACCTTTTATCATTTAATTAATTACCAAAGATTCGGCTAATAATTACTACGGCTAGACATCCAAAGAGGGAATGTTGTCATTAAAATCTTGGGACCGTATCTTGAGCCCACAGTTGGAGGACATCTTTTACTTATAGGTATTATTTATTTATACCTCTTTTCAAAGTTAACGATTACAAGATAAAATTTTACTTGAATCGAATTTTACTGGAATCGAATTTCTTTTTTTTTCTTCAGTCGAATCGAATTTTATCTTGTATTTACATATAGCATTGTGATTGCAAACATTTAAAACAATAATACTATAAAATGTTCAAAATGATTTTTAAAGCAAATTTTGTTGCGAACAAATTACAAAAACACAAATGTTGAAAAAATTTCCACGAGCAGGATTTGAACCTGCACCCTTCTGACATTCCGGGTCAGGTGCTCTTCCAATTGAGCTATCGTGGTTCTAACCAGCCCGCCGAAATTATTCAACACTTTTTTCACGATAGCTCAATTGGAAGAGCACCTGACCCGGAATGTCAGAAGGGTGCAGGTTCAAATCCTGCTCGTGGAAATTTTTTCAACATTTGTGTTTCAATAATACTATGTTAAGATATTTTATTGATATTATTAATTATTTTTTTTAATTATATTTCAGAGCGGTCGTTCCAAGTCATCAATTCCGTCGTCATCCGCGTCGGCGGTTTCCGTGCGGTCGGCGGGCGGCTCGGGCGAGTCCAGCCCGGACGTGACGTCACGCGTGGCGCAGCCGCGTCCCCCGCTTCACGACCACAGCGATGATTCGAGTCTCAACTCCGTGGACTTGGACCCTCTCGGTAAGGCGATAGACAAAGAGAATGAAAAAATACTTGTCACTACACACAACGTTTATAATCATTATAATCTATTATTATCTAATATTGCTATAATAATAATATAGCGGTGTCATCATTGTGTTCCGACTTTCGATCAATAGTAAATAGTACTTAGGTACTAGATTTCCGAAAAGCGCTTCAAAAACAGTCCGGGAAATTTTGTGGTCTTATTTCAAATTAGGAAGATCGATTACAGTTTTAAGAATAAATATTTGTTTCATGTTTATGTTCGAAATTTAAGATTTATAGTATGCAGTTGATGCTATATAACCTTTTTACATTATTTAAAAAGATATTTAAGGTAAACAAACGCGGCCATTTTCGTGGTGAAGTTTTGTTCCGGATCCTTTAAGGGGGTGCAGCGCGGACGCAAAACTGCGAGTTTCAAGTTTCTTTATGATAGCGAGCGAGCGGCGCGTGGCAGTGGTGTGACAACGGCGCACGACTACGAATACGCACGCACACTAATATCTGTACAGAGTAGGCTGGTGATTTAATTAGAGCAATGTTTACTTTTGTAAAATCATAGGCGTTTGGGTAAAAAATTATAAAAGTCTTAATATTTTCATATTCATGTTTTTTAATTGAAAAATAAGAAAACAGTGACCTGCGAAATATTAATACAAACATTTTGATGTCGGATCATTGTTTCATTTGTGCTATATTTACAAAGTTTCTAAAGAAATAAGTTTTTAGATATCATTATTTTACGTAATGTTTATGCAGTTTCTGGGTATTTGTTTCAAATTCCAAGACAACTATGACCTTGTGAAAGGATCAAGCTAACCTACACTAGTCCTTTTAATGTATATGACCTATTCAGCGCCTAGCACCAGTGACTTAAAAACACGTAAATTTTTAAATTCCGCGCTGCACCCCCTTAAGATGAATCAAAATTTAGATAAATCCAGATCTAGTAATATTATTGATTGAAGGTTTTAATAGTTAATTAATTTTTGGTCTCATCTCATCTCACCATCAGAGTGCCCAGTACGAGTTTTATTTACCATACGACTGAGTTAGCGTAAACTAAATTTTATAAAGCGTCGAAAGTATTTACAAGTTGTTTACACAACATCGTCACTAGGTGTCGTTGATTTGTTCTCATACACATTATTGGTAGCTAAGTTTACTCATTCGAATAGAGAAATAGATGATATTAATCGATTCCCCATTGTAGACTGACAAAAAGACAACATAAGTAACATTTAAATTATGTTTAGCGATAATCGTATTTTAGTAAGTTTGTGGTGCGAGTCCGAATTTGTCTTTTTCTGTCTAATCAGACGACAAGGATTGGCTGAGTTGTGGTAAAAGCGTGACAGGTTAGTCGATAGCGATTGGTGTTTAGAGATTGTAGAAAAAAACGTAGATTTACTTATGCGCATGAGTTGTTAGCGTTGTTCATTTTGTATTAGTCAAAATTGTATGTAGTTTTAGAAAAACAATTTTGTGTTTTTATTTTGTTCAATTATTGTTCTGTAATAATAACATAGTACTACAATGGCCAAATAAAAAGTCCTTTACAAAAGCTTTTTGGTATGAAAGTGTATTTTTTTCGCAAATACTTTGGAGTATGTTAACCTAGACCAAGAGATAAGAGTCAAATAATTCTTGCTCTTCATTAAATTTTTTGACACGCCAATTAAAATACGCACGCCACTAATATATTTCTATATAAAAAAAGTCAGAGCCTTCCCAATTGGAGCAACCATGCTGCTGGCTCAATGCGGTTTTATTAAAAGCACACACTTCAAAGTACAATTTTATTAAGGTAAACAAGCGTTTTCAAAAATGAGTTCTACTTAATATATTTAGATCTTTGTACTTTCCATATGCATAGAAAATTTTATTAAAATATAATTATGACGTTTGTATACTTATGTAATTGTTTTTTTTTATGAATACGCACTAAAAGCTGAAGTATATTTAAAACACGTTTCATTTTATCGGAAGTTACCAGCTCGTTTTTAAGTCCCTGGGCAACTAGCCTTCTTTATGGTTGAAAACAAAAGAATGTTGAAAATTAAGAGATTAACTAACTTGTGTATTATAACATCACAGGTGCAGTGTACGTGGACAGCGACACGGGTCTCGAGTCCATGTCTTCTGCCGAAGCGGGTGCCAACCCTCGCGGGGAGCCGATGGCCGCCCCGCGAGCTGATGCAGAACTACTGCGCCAGGAGGTGTGCCGGCTGAAGAACGACAAACTGGACTTGTTGAAGCAGAACATTGTTAGTTACCTTGTTTTACGTCCGAAGTAGTCATCAGAACTCTATATTCTATACTGAACATTTTATTGCAAACCACCATGTGTTAAAAAAAGCAATTAAAAAGAAGGTTTATTGGGTCCTGTCAGACACTGCAATTGAAGAGAGGAGGTTATTAAAGTTAGTTGATTTGATACTAATAGGCTAGTTTCACCAATTGGTTTCACGAACTGTTCACCAATGACAGAGTTCTAGATAGGGGATACCCACAAAGCCCAAAACATAATTAGTATTCTCAATTCCTTTTTCCTTTTCATATTTTTAATTTTCTTACACATTGTCTGTGATCTAAATGTTTTATAATTTCCTTGTTGTTTGTTCCAGACCTGGCAAAACGAAATAAAATGCTTACGGGAGAGAGAGATGACACTACAAGCGGAGCTGGCCGCTGCCGCGCGCGAAGTCCGGCGACTCCGCGAGCAATCCAACAGCGCCGTCATACCCCCGCCTTCCTCGCACGACTCCACTGCTTAAACCCAAACCCTATTGCACCGCAATAGAGTCGAAAACAGGTTGAAGCTTAGCACTTTCTCGGTATGAGGAAGCGTCGAAGTCGTGTCTTCTAAAACAGTTTTTATTGTTATTAGGATAGAATCGGCACCGTCATTTAATTTCTTATGATTTCTGAACAGATCTGAGTAAACGTTGTTAATGTACGAGAACGATGTGGCAAGGCTGATTTTCTATGAGTGTGTCTATTGGAGACTTGAAAAGGGGAAGAGTAATTATCGAAGAGTAATTAAGTTTTACTAAAGATTGCGAAAACATAACGTTGTATAATGTAGAGATTCTATAATATAACTTATAGTGTAGCTCTCTGACTATTCTAGTTACAGATGTAGAATATTTTTCTACACCTATTTTCTATGTGAGCGGTATGAAAGCTTGATAGAAGACAAAATAATTAACTTTAGTTGTGCAATGACTGTGTTTTGGAACTTTATTTTAATGTCACGTGCTTCGTAAAAAGTGACGGTTAGAATTGACTTAGCGCGCAAGCAATATTGCATGCAATTTGCATGATGCAATATTGAACTTTTCATAGTATACATTACTATGACGCAATATTATTTGTACCTATACATATTTAACAGTTTTTTTGTACTCTACAAGCTCTAAGAATCGACCACTAACTTTATTTCTTCTCAATTTGAATATTATATTTATTTGTATGATTTATCCAAGTTGCACGCTTCTTTAAGTCACACTTTGACTGATATAAGCTATTAAACTATTATAAATATAATACGAATTTTATTAGCTTATTAAATAAGAATATAATTCGAATCTTTTATATGTCGTTATACCAAAACTGATTTGTATATGTCTACTATGAGCTAACCGCTTTGTAAATGTTGTGATACTGTAGACATAATACTTGATGAATAGATATATTTATAGTGAATATAGTGATCATTTATACACCTATTAGTGAATTCACACTATTGGAATGTAAACATTTTTTAGGCAATATTCTTTGCAAAATGTTAGCTTACTCGTGAGTTTTTAGAAACATTTTTCCATAGTAGATCACGTAAACAATACTTTTCAGACATAAACAAAATGTTTAAGAGGATTTAATGCTTAATATTAGGTATCCTAGGCATACCCTTTTGAGTACCCGACGTTTTCAGATATATATATGTATAGCTTAAAATACATTATTATATACAATTTAGAAGAATTTAGTGACATTAGCGAATCTTTTTTGTGTTATTACAAAGACATCAAGTTGTTTATGTAAATTTTAGATAACAGTGTTTTCTATTTTAGATTATAGATTTATAACGGTACCTACCAAATAGGCCTTGAGTATATGTTAGAATACACATACTGTGGTGCATTAGAGAATTCATTATTATCATTATCTAAAAGTAATTAATTATGTATCATGTTGTTATATAGAACCACTTATTTTGCATAGAAATATCCCAGTACCTACATCTATGTTGCATACTGTAGTTTTTAATTCCCATTTTGTAGCACAGTGCAATTTATATCCGCAAAGTCAATCACAATTTATAGCTTAAATATTTACTTTATTCCTATAAGTACCTACAAATTTAAGTTTACCAGTTCATGTAAATATATTGAGACTGGGCTTAGGCTTACTAATTTAACAGTATTTTTTTCTAATTTATACTTGAATTAAGTGTCGTTTATCGAGTTTCTTTGAGTTTGAAATATGTTATGTTGTTTAAATAATTAATATTTTATACCAAAGTTAACATTCCCAACTTAATAGTGTAGTTTCTATTATTTACCTTAATTATGAAGCAGTATTTGATTTTCCTAGACGTTATGAGCAGTAGATTTAATCAGTGGTTCTGTTAAAATAGAATACGTTACTATATAGACTATGTTTAACTAACCATTAGGTTAATTTAACTGGTTAATAGCATAACTGTAGCGAAAGGGATATACTAGCATATAATCTCAGTTTACATTTAATTTCTCTATTAAATGTAATCCATTGGATTTTTGTTCGACTGTTGATAAATAAGTATGTTGATTGTAATGAACGCTAACTGTTGATTCGTCTTCACTTAGACTTAAACCAAATATTGCGAGCGCAGAGCGTTAGGGGAAATGAATATTTAAGAGATACTATTGAAATATATAAATAGTTAATAATACATAAATATTGTTGTTTTATTACCCGAAATTGTATACTTACTTAATTATTTTTATTTTAGTGAAGTGCTTATCGGCGACCACTTTAGCTGATTTTCCCATATTAACAACCAATACAAGCGTAGTGACACCAGTAATCGAAACTTCAACAATCATTTAATATAAGCCCACCAGCCCCCCAACCGCCTAACACTCTCGCTTTCGATCGCTTTGAAAGCGAGGCCCTCGCCTCGCTTTCTAATATAATATCGAAATATAATATCGAAAGCTATAGCCTATAGCTTTCGATATTGCTTTCATATTGCTTTCGAAATGACAAGATGACGCCTCCTCCTCGCCTCGCCTTCAAAGCGATCGAAAGCGAGAGAGTTAGGCGGTCGGTCCCCTGTTTCTTAGTTGTCGTCCAGAAAAATTTTAATGAAATTTTATATAAAATTATTGGCGACGACAAAAATTGGTGTTCGACCGAACTCTATGTGCCACAAGACGCGTCCCAAAGTCGTTCTTGCGAATAACTGGTACTAGACAAGCCAGGAGCATAATCCTTCACGAAGAAAGAAACTAATATAATTAAATTGAACTACCCTGGTTCAGAGAAATATGAAAATAATAGCCTTATAATTGTGTAAACAGCTGTGCACTTTAATTTCGTTCGGGCCCAAATAACATTTTAATTAACACTATCTCTTAGAACTTATAAAAGAAAACTGTGTTTTTCAGTGCTTTTCAGAAGAAATTGTGAAACAACTCCTCACTAGATGGCTCTGTTTTGATTACATGTAAATTGTAAGTTACTCGCTATTTAAAACAAAATCGAAGATTAAAAACTGTCCTCCCACTGAGTGACATAAGCAAGTTTTTTCAATACTCAATAATATTGTACTTGTAATACCTACTTCGATACTTTAAAAATTCTAGTTTACGCTAACTCAATTATATGAATGGCAAATAAAACTGGCACTAAGCGCTTTACTCTCATAATACTTAGTTTAAAAGCATTCATTGAATTACCGATAGGCGATTATTTTACGATTAAACAATACTACTTGATTTCAATTTCTTATTTCATTTATAGCGACATCTATTGAACGAATCTAAAATAAAATAATGTAGCTCTGCGTACACAAAATGGCCGTTAGGAGTTAGACTGGTGTCTGCTCTAAAATATAGATGGCGCTAACAGTCTTATTGCCAAGTCTAATTTAGTCATTACTTTTTGAGATTTATGATTTTTGGTGGATTTTAGTCAAAACAATTTTTATTCAATAGTCCGAATATTCATTTTGGATGATTTACTTTTTATCAATTTCGTTGTATGATCTTATGCCGGCCCAATATTTTAACAAACAGTGATCGTCATATTATTTAAATAGAGGTCAGTAACTGATTTCAGTCTTCAGCAATATAACGTTATTGAATATAATTCACCTGCTTTCTAGCTGTCATCCCGTAAAACTTAAATGAAAATCTTTGTACAGACACCTTCACGACAACCTATCCAAAACTGTTAAATTTCTTCAATAAATTTTCAACCATATTTTTTTTTTTATTTAGTTGATGGCTTCGTGCGATTAGCACATTAAGCCAGTGTCAAAGTATTTTTCTTACAAGTAATATATAAATAAACAATATTTCTTTCCTGAATGATGATGATGACTGATAATAGAAATGAGGAGTAAGAAATGATACACCCACCAAACCCCTCGAGTATCTCAGTAAAGATGTGCTTTACTAAGTCCTCGGGCGGACTTCTTGAGAGAATTTGAAAAGTGACGTTGTTTTGTTTCATTTGTCAACACTCATGCACACTCACGAACACTAAACGGTTAATAATCCACCATTATTTCACATCAATATTCGACATAACACAAATTTTAGAAAATAAAACAAAACCGCAGACATGTCTCTTCACTTTCCCGCCAAGTTTTACCATAATCCCAACCATACTTTAAAGAAATAAAGTTCAAAGTATAATGAGGAAATATGACAGTTAGTCGCAGCTGATGTGCAGGCGGTACCTAATTTGTTGAAGACCAAAACTCGAACACTGTTTGATATCACTTCCCTTATTACTGGAGCGAAAAGTTGCTAAAATTTAACGAATTCCTTTATTCTTGAAATCTTACAATGTATGCTATAAACAAGACTTAAACCTATACACTTGTATAGGTGAATCAAAAGGTAAAAGGACCTCCAAATGCACCAAAACAATATTTCTTTTGGTGTATCGAACATAAGTAGCTACGTATCAAAAAAGGGTAGAGGGTGTGAAGACATAAAATCTGCCGTCCCTTTGTTTTCGTAAAAATATTGCTGAAAGTCCACAAAGAAACATCAAGTGCCATTCGACTTTTTGCTTGAGAAAACTGTTTTGGAACTACCCTATTTTAGAGTCGTTTGTAAAATATATTTAGATAAAACTGTTTAGACGTTCAGTTACTTTGACATAGCTCGACAAAGGACACTTTACCGGTTGAAATAAAAACAATCGTGAATACCTAGAGCTATTACTTTATTACTTACTTAAATCTAATTATGAACTTTCTGTTTTTCGGTACTAATTACGTAGGTAAATAAATAATTAATTAACAAATTGGCCACAATAAAGTGTTTTTTTTGAAGAAGCTTTATTGATTTTGTAGAGTAGAGAATGTTTAATGGAATTGTGACAATCAGATTTCTTCTAATTAAGTTGGCGTTCTAGATCTAAGAACACGTTTAAAATTATGATAATAGAGACTCCTTTCTCACTAAAAAGCAAACTGGGTTGGTAATATTATTTTTAAAGGCTATTAGTTTCTTTTTCGAATTAATGATAAGTGAGCCAGCCGAATAATAAAAGCAAAATTTTGTTTTTCCACATAATTGCTAAAGCCGCAGGCTTTATTTGCGATAATAGCTTGTAGTGGTCAGCTCTAAAAAGAAAATGGCTGGCTTTAGAAAAATAGAAGAGAAGCTATTAGAGAGCTAAAGGAAAAAGGATATATTTATTTATTTAAAAACCTTTTCTTTGTACCTACTTTTATGCTTTGTCTTTTGCGCCAACGCGTGGGATATCTACATGTAGGTAGGTATATAATTGAAGTGATTTTTGTGTTATGAGGAGCTCGATGGCGCAGCGGTTAACGCGCCCGGTCTACGAGTGCTGAGGTTAAGCAACTTACGCAAAGGCCAGTCATCGGATGGGTGACCAAAAATGTATCATCTTGAGCTCTTCCGTGTTTTGGAAGGCACGTAAAGCCGTTGGTCTCGGCTGCATTAGCAGTCGTAACAACCACCAATCTGGGCCCGCGTGGTGGTTCATGGCCCGTTCTCCCTACCCATCCATGGGGAAGGCTCTTGCCCCGACAGTGGGGACATAAAATGAGCCGATGATGTGTTATCACTACATAGTATAAAACAAAGTCGCTTTCTCTGTCCCTATGTCCCTTTGTGTGCTTAGATCTTTAAAACTACGCAACCGATTTTGATGCGGTTTTTTTTAATAGATAGAGTGATTCAAGAGGAAGGTTTATATGTATAAATACATGCATTTAGTATCAGCATTGCACCCGTGCGAAGCAGGGGCGGGTCGCTAGTTTACTATATAAAACGGTAAATAAATAAATAAGTGAATAACGTGTGATACGGTGTTTGAGTATCGTCATTAAGAATCAGGCCTCCATCTGAAAACAATGCATCATAAAGGTCAGTATTTTTATTATGCATTATTTACGTATTTGTTATAGTTTTCATCTAATAATTAGAAAATAATAATAATAATAATTAAAATACAAAAAAATACTCTATATTCATGTACCGACGACGAAGTCTCGCATAGGTATTATATCGCACAATTAAACAGAGTTTAAACTTCTAACAATTATTCCTTGTTTTGTCTCTTTTATTCTAATCTGAAATGAAGTTTACACGACGAGACCAAAACACGAAATATCTATTCCAAACGTATTCATTTTTTATTTCAAGTCTCTTAGGTTTAGTATCTATTTTAAAGATTTAATAAGAACTCCTTAAATGTCAAGTTGTACTTTATTGAACCACACATACATCTGGCACAAAAGGCAAAGAAGTAATCTGAAAACCCAACGCCGCCGACGAGCTGTCGGGTTTTAGACAGAAATCAGTTTTGTTTTGTAACAGCCTTTGTCCCCGGAATAGGCAATTAAGTTTCAGCCGGGATTTTTTCTATAAACAACTGTACCCAGGGGAACCCTTTAAAACGCGAACGGCAGTTAGGTCAACCTTAATACCTGACGCCGGAGTAATATAAAAGCGTTTAGTTTAAATAAACTGTTTGTTTGACGCCTCTGTGGATTAATATTTTAGTTTAGATACATTTTTTATCGAACTTTATTTTACTACTCGAGCTTCCTGAGGCTGTTTGTTTTTTTCTGGTAAAATTTTATCTTGTAACTAAAAAAAAGCTAAAATTCAAAAATAATAAAAATAGTTGTGTGATTTTTATTTATTTACTAGCGGCCGCCCGCAGTTTCACCCGCGTGGTTTCCGTTCCCGTTGGAATATCGGGATAAAAAGTATCCTATGTGTTAATCCAGGTTATAAACTAGGTATCTGTACGCCGAATTTCATCCAATTTCATCTATCCGTTGCAGCGTGAAGAAGCAACAAATATACACACATACACACAAACTTTTGCTTTATAATATTAGTGTGATTATATCTCTTTGACGGTTCATTGGTAGGACGTTTATAGACTGATGATAATGAATGATGATGGATATCATCAAAAGTATTAATAGTAGGTAAAATTTAATTATAAAAAAGTATATAAACTAAACATTGAATTAAAAGTTTCTCGTGGAGTAGCTCGATGTCGCAGTGGTTAATGCGCCCGGACTGCAATTGCTAAGGTTAAACAATTTTCGCAAAGGCCGGTCCTCGGATGGGTGACCAAAAATGTATGATCTCGTCCGTGCTTTGGAAGACACGTAAAAATGGTAGTCCCGGTTGCATTATCAATCGTTAACAACTGCCAACGCGCACTAGGCCTGGGTTCAAAGTATTATTTTTAAGTTAAAGCCAATTAATAATGAAATACCTACATTAAAATGAAACACTTCACGAAGCTACTCGCTTTAAACAATACTGAAGTAAATCTCTAGTTCGCAACATCGAATAAAACTGACAAACAATGAAATAAAACGAAATCTGTTAGAATATTTACAAAAGAAACAAAAGCTAGGGGAATTAAAAACACAACGCGAGACAAAGAGAAAAATTAATTAGCACATTTTTGTCAAACACTTCATAGGGACTTAAAAAAGGAATATTTGGAAAAAAAATGAAGCCTGTCTCTCAAACGAGTGCGCATTCAAACAATTTTTTTTGTACTCTCCCTAATAATAGCACGACATTACTTATTGTGTGGCGTAAATTCGAATGAGTCGAAAAATGGTGGCACTCGATTTTTTCATTGGAAAGAGATTGCTGTTTCTTTTTATTTATTCGAAGTCAAAGTAAATTTTTTTTATTCAAATAAACTTTTAAAAACTGCTTTTCTATCGTCCAAACATATTTACTTTTAATCTTAGTATCTAAATCCCTGATGGGTTTATCCAGACACTACCTACTCGTCTGCAATATAGATTTATTACATATTTAAAGTAGAACATTCAAATATATTTATAATCTCTACCTATTAGTTTTTAATCAATATAATTACTAATTACAGAACAATACTTAAAACAAAAAAAAAGAAACATAACTTAACTAAACTTTAAAAAAAAACCAAAGAAATAAAAATAGCAAATTAAAAACGAATGTCTATAAATAAAAGATGTCTTCCAACTGTGGGCTCATGGGAATGGTCCCAAGAATGCTGGCAACATTGCCCCTCTGGATTGCCAAGCTAATACGCTGGCAGAGGTAGCTGCCAGCCTTCTTGTCACCGGAGGCCTCAATAAGGCGAGCACTTAGCTCTTTAACAAGTTGCCTTGCCTCCGGCCCCCATGGACCCATTGTTTCCACCGCAAACGGAATAAATATGTAAATAATTACGACCTAGGTTCGCGTATTTGTGCCGTTTGCAGCGCTTACCGCAGCAGCCCCCACATGAAGAGAAGTGGCGCGAACTTGCGAGGGAGCCACGGTGTCAGCACAGGTTGCATCCCACACCAACGGCCTGCCAAGCTTCTAGGGCCCAATGGTCATTTCGTCAGGTCTCTTGCCATCGCTGCGAGAGATACCAGCTGGCTCTAAGACAGCCGGTAAACCAACGGTGGCAAAAGCACTGCGGATGATGATGTTTAAAATGAAAATAAGGTTATAAAATCTTTAAAAAAAGCAACAACAATTGGCAGGTAGTAAAATATTAAACAGGTAGAGGTATGAACAGGATGCCTGCGCAGCTTACGATGGCTTTTACAGCGTTACCGGTCAATAAAGGGTGGTGGCAATCTTCAGGTTTCACAAGCTTCGAACATCTCAGAGGGTTTCTAGAAGGGTAAGCAGTCGCAGCACGCAAGCGTGTTCCCGGCCCTATATATATAGATTTCAAAGTCAAAGCCAAAGTCAAATATTTTTTTTCAAATAAACTTTAGAAAAGTGCTTTTGAATCGTCTAAAAATTTTTTTACCTACTACCCATTCAGGACGTCTATTTTTTAACTGTGGAGAAGAATGGGCGCAAGAAACTCCACAGCTTTCTTCGAGGCGTTCGGATCGGAAGGCGACCGTTGAAGCTGTTGTAGTTTTGGTCTCAGTTGTTGTTTTAAGATCCACTAATCCATCAACCCACCAATCAGTCCACTGCAAGCTGCCATTAAAAATAAAACAAGAAACTTAGTCCACTCAGTATTTAAAGGTCACAATAGCAATTTGCTGAAAGCTATTCATTTTTAAATTCTCTGCACAACAGAGTAGTATGTATTTTGGCACATTTAATACTGAAACAAAACACGAAACCACAGATTAAATAATAATGAAACGTTACAAGCAAAAGGCAACGTTGAACAGTATTCTGAGTAAGTTCAATTGTGTTTTACGTTAAAACCCATCGCACATGGCCTTTACATACCATAATTATTTTGGGGCGGCAAATATAAGCTCATAAAATGAAAACTCATTTTTTATTTAGTATTATGAAATCGTGCATCTTTTATGAAACATAACATTTTAACTACCTTGATTGACTTGTTTTTTTTTTATTTACTTATTGTTTTTACAAATAAATACTTAATAGCTTAAAATAATAGCACAGTCGCCAGCCAACCTTTTCCTAAATAGCAACAAAAACCACAAAGGTTTAACCCTGTGCTATCAGGGTAATTAAAAATCTAAAAAGAAATAAAATCATTATTTGAAATTAAGAAGTTGTTATTAGTAAAATGACTAGTCTTTATACTATATCTTAATTCTCGAAAACATAATTTCGATACCCATATTTGGATGTTGCGATGTTGCGATCAGTGCAAAGTTTTAATTGCCATTCGATAACGTTATCGCTTCCGTTATTTGTCGAG